>JAHFWI010000038.1:11200000-12400000 GCA_028554975.1 Himalopsyche kuldschensis
GTTGAATGAATGTGACTGATAATTTTCATGTTAAATGTCTCTTCCTGTATAACCCGATACGAATAAATAACAGCTCATCTTCTCTTAAACATATTTTAAAGAGGTGACTTCCGTAAAGTGAAATTTTCAATTTACCAGTAATCAATATTTCGATAAATTTTCGTATTCCTAGAAAACATAATATTCAAAACGTTGATTTATTAACTGCGATCGTTTGAGAGAGATTTGAAAAATAAATTACAATGTGTAGGCATCGTCAGACAACTTTTGCTGTCTGCATGTCTCGTAGTGGCATCGTAGAAAATACTTGAAAACACACTTAAGTCTCATATGCCCACACTAGCGGTGAGCACAAGGGTTCGATCTGAACTCTAGCTTTAGGACACACAAACAATTTTAGGGCTGCGTAAATAGTAATGACAATTAAAATATTGATTTATTTGTAGGGTATAAACTGACAATTCTTCGTCTGAAGACATAATTATACAAAGAGGACACATATTTTGTACCACTTTACGATTACAATTTTACGTTAAGATCAATACCGGTTTCGCTCGCCGACAACATTTTCAATTGGCGATATCTTTTAGTAGTAAAAACTTTGTTTTTTTCTTACAGATCTTTAATTCTGGTTCAAACAGTAAATTAAATATATGTTTGGTTACTTAATTTTTACTTTAATAGTGATTCTATCCATTCATATTGTTTTCAGTGCCAGTTTCTCCACTATAGAGGTCGTTTTTATTAAATTGATATAATGATTTGATTTATTGAAAATAAGTTTGTATAGTTCAGTTCAGTCAAAAGACAAATAGACAGTGGTAAAACGTTTATTTGAAAGCACCAGAACATACATACAAGCTACAAATTAAATACAAATCTGTTACTTCTTTCATGGAAAAGATAAGCTGGCAGGGGAAGCGCTTTACGCGTTATCTTTCTGAGGTTTGCAAGCGTTGCGAGTCGGCCATCGCCCTGCGAGATTCGCGTCGCAGAAGTTGCGAAGGTAAACGCTTTACAAATATCAAGATGAAACTTAAAAATGAGCTGCCGTATATTTATTTTTTTACCATGTCCGCTCCCAACTTGGAGCATATGGTCTGCTCACGGATTTCTCAGCATGTTTATTTTCTACGAGAACTGCTTGCTACTCATTTGCTCAACCTCTCTTTTCCAAAGAGAGTAGGGATGGAAAGGGTACGAGAGGACTAGGGCAGGACTAGTGATTAGCTAATCGCTGTCACTATGCGTCGCTCTTTGGGATCGGAGAGGTGATAAGGGATTTTCAACAACACAAACATCCATGCCTTTGAACAGATTTATCGACTGAAAAAATCCGCTCGTACCGGGAATCGAACCCGGGCGGTCCGGCACACAAGCCAACACCGTTGGCACTGCGCCACGGACC
Organism: Himalopsyche kuldschensis; assembly: GCA_028554975.1. Taxonomy (NCBI): domain Eukaryota; kingdom Metazoa; phylum Arthropoda; class Insecta; order Trichoptera; family Rhyacophilidae; genus Himalopsyche; species Himalopsyche kuldschensis. The sequence goes on from JAHFWI010000038.1 coordinate 11,201,409, forward strand.
GGGCGTGTTTTTTAACGTATATTTTTATTCGGGCATAATGGAATTACTCATTCGCTGACATTTAGTTCTGATCATATTTCGACACGTAGAACTAGTATGAATTGTTAATTACAGTGTTTTACTTTATGAGTATGGAAAATGATTCAGTGTGTTAATGAAATTAGCATTATTTGTATTCAATAAGTTTGTCCATCTCAACGAGAACACCATATTTATTTCATTTTAATCACCATAGTGTCACTTTTAAGGCGTTCACTAAAACTTAGTGGAAAGGCATATTAAAAAAAAAAAAAAAGTATTTTTTGTACTTATTTCAAAATGATGATCAGTTGTATCAGTTAAAAATTCTTGCTATATGCGAAACCGGTCTTGATCTAAAAAAATACGTACAAACAATTTTTATTTATTAATTTAATCATAATTTAAATAAAAATGTTTTATTATTTTTATTATAATGCCATTCCACCAAGTATTGACAGTGAACACCTTAAAGTGATAATCATAATTTATTGAATTGACGAAGCTCAAGCTTGTTTTCTCATTCTAGAGGCAGTATTGTATTTCCGTTACGGGTTTGGACAACTTTTAATAACAACCACTAGTGCCACCCTAACGAAAATTTTGTTTCAATTAATTTGGTCACGGTTACCAAATCTTAATTCGACAATCTAAATTCTGTATTACAGTCGGTGTGTAGTGTGTACAAGCCTCGCGCCTTCAAGTAATCAAGTAACGGACTAAGTGAATTCTGCAATGCACCTGCCCTCTAAGCTCCCGTGTTTAGTATGGACGAATATTGTTGCTGTCTCGGTGGATTCCGTTTTCATGTCACTTAAAGTTCCTTACACAACTGTTTATATTTATTCAAATCAGCGCCGCAGTCGCATAGCTTTTATTTAAATAAACTAAATACTAAAATTAGAATAGATGAATTGATGTGTGATTAAAAAAAACGCTGTAGTATACTAAAAATAATAGCGCATGTTTAGTACTTATTTCACATATATTTTTTTGGATCACGACCGGTTTCGCACATGGCGAGCATTAGTAACTGATAAGAAATACAGCGAAACAGTGATATATATACAAAAGTTAAGCAATAATTACAAGGTATGACAAACAGTTGGTATTCCAACTAAGCAAATAAATTGAAACAAAATAGACTCAAATAACAAGAATAAATCAACATTGTAATTATAGCATATTTTTCTTCAATTTATTTCCTTATTTTTAATACCAATTGTTTATCATACCTTGTAATTCTTGCTTAACTGTTGTAGAAATATCACTGTTTCGTTGTATTTCTTATCTGTTGAAAATGCTTGCCATGAGCGAACCGGTCCTGAACCAATAAATTTTATGTGGAATAAGTTATAAAAATGTGTTATTATTTTATTAGCATCGATATTTTTTAACCTAAAATATCTTTACGTATTTAAGTTGTATTGTCTTATTAAATTAATGTGTTTTACCGCGATACATTTTATGTGGAAGAAGTACTAAAAATGTGTAATTTTTTTTATTATAATGCCATTCTACAGTATTGACAGTGAACACCTTAAAAGTGAGCAGTTTTATACTATACATTTCTTATATTGGCGATTTTTAACTGACCACATTAACATTTGCTTTGACTAACCATACAGTACAGTAGTTTAAACCATTTAAATTAATAAAATAAAGATGGAAATGAGAGATTTTTTATGACAATCCCCAATTGTAGACTAATGAATGATACTCCATGGTCACATGACGGATTTTTAACATGGCTTTTGTGCTGGCTTAGAGTTCAAAATGAGCGCCTGCCTACAAATGAGATATAATGTTCACGTGTAAATTATTTACTAAAAAAAAAAAATTGCTACATAAAAAAAATATCAGAAAAATGGCCCGCACAACGTAGTTTGCCGAGGCCATTTGGTAGCAATCTAGTACTCAACGTCTTTGTCTCGAGTTGCGGTGTCTGTTGCGGGCTCAATCAAATCCGTGTATCAAGGTTTCAAGGCGTTTTAATTTCCTAATAACCTCCATTAATTAATGTTTCTATGAATTCATGCTCAAAGACATCGATTGTAAGATAGGCTTGAAATTTCCTCATACTTACACTCGTTTACTTTTACTCTATATTTTTTTTTTAATTTTATATATTTTATACACCCTGTGACGAGACGTAAATACTGTATAAATATGTCAGCTTAATCTTGAATTCCATCATCTCAAAATGCTTATTTTCTAAATGAATATTAGTATTTTTAATAATGACAGCAAATTGGTTTTTTCCTACCTTTATTTAACTGAAAACCTTTAACTTCCTTTTAACCTCTTCCCGCATGTATTCTAGCTTAGTCCTGTTTTATTTAAGAATGTGTCAGCTGAATCTAGTTTTATTATATAAAGTATATTCGATTAAAATCAGCAGTTAACACCAATTTATAAGCGGCAATAAAAATGTAGAGTCACAATCATTGTGATGAATTGACACATAACTGAAAAAATACAATTCAAATATTAATAAATAAATTTGATTTCAAAGACAAGGGGAAAAAAATTAGCCACTTAAAATGTTTAAATTGCTCGCAAGCTTTAAATAAGTTTATTTAACAGTATAAAAAAGATCTTCTAAGATAATATTACTATTCATTTAACTATGCGCAATTTTATAGGAATTCATTAAAACAGGGCGGAGCAAACTTTTCGGATGGCAGGCTAATTCCAAGAATTCAAAATGAGCCGAGGGCCGCAAGTAAAATACCATTTTGAGATATACACCAGATCGCTTTTTACGCGATACATTGGTTTCAAAAAGTGGCGCACATAAAAAAAATCGCGGAAAAAAGTATCTTATAAGTAAGTAAAATATAAGAAAAAACAAAATTTTATTTTTAAATTCGACCAAAAAAAATTGTCTTGCATAAAAATTTTAATTTATGTACGAAAAACATTCCCATTTTCATTCAAAAATAATATTTCTATCTTCAGTTCGTATTTATTATTGTGCATTTAAAATATTTGGACGTTTGAAGTGCATTTATTTGACACAGGTAGTAACTATCTGTGATACGACCAGGAAACGTGCTATGACGAAATCTTTAATTTAGTCGAATTTGTCTGACTAGGAGCATTGTAAAATTTGCAGATTTCTTCGCGACGGTTAAATTCTCTTAAATCAGTGTTACATTGCAGATAAATAATCTCAAGTTGTAGCTCTTTCGACAATAGCAATCAATATCTATTGAAAATGGATCGCGTACTAGCGTCAAACTTGTCTCAATTTTTCGAAAGTCACTAAATCTTTGTGAAAAATCGTCAGTCAAAGCGTTCATAATTTTACCATTTTCTTCAAATTTATATTCTGGTATATTCAGCAACTTCTTATTTAAAAGTTATTGTTAGAAACAACTTTTATTCGATATTTTTTGAATAAACAACATGAGTTTTAATTGAAGTCCATTCAAACTTTGTACCATATCATGGACGCATATTTGTTTTCTTACAACACAGAGTTAAAAGTATTTAAGTGTGGCACGATGTCCAGAGTAAATGCTTAATCACAAATCCAGTCATTATAAGTTAATTCGGGAAAGTCTGTAAAATTCTTCATTTCCAAAAATAAAATAATAATATCTTGTATATCTCAAACTCTTCGAAGCCTTTTTCCCAAGCAAAGCCATCAAATTTGACTGCGAAAAGGAATATATGTATACTCACTCAACATTTTGAAGAAAACTAACTTGTCTGTGGTTCAGGCCCCTCGATCGTATTAAATTCACGAGTTTTATAATGCATGATATGACGTGTCCAACTTGTAAAACATTTTAAACAATATTCGTTGATTTTTTATACAAAGAATTTTAAATAAATTTAAATCAGCATAGTTTTCGCAAATTTTATCCCGCTTTTTCTTTAACTCTTCAACATTTTTCCCGTCAAACTTGGTGCCCTATCAGTTGTACGCTTACCATCTTGTTCCAATGAAAATTATATTTTCTTAAACAATTTTCAACTTTTTCAAATATATTAGCTCCTGTTGTTTGTTCTTTAAGACATTCCGAGGAAAGAAGCTCATTATACATTTAAAATTTAGAGGTACCCCCTGAAAATTAATAACGGTGTGGTAACCTTTTGATCGTTACTTTCGAGTATGTACCATGTTATTGATTCAAGTATTGATTGTAATTGCTCATTTTATTTTTTATCAATAACTTCAATTCTCCTTACTACGGTTTGTCGAGATAAGTTTATCTTCTCAAATTTAAATTCTTTTTTAATTTCAACAAGATCTGAAATGATATATTAACGAAACAATAAATTCTTCAAATTTCATTCGATTTTTAAATTTTTTTATAAAAAAAATACTCTTATTTAGAAATACGATGGCGGGCCGCAGAAAACGCTCGGCGGGCCGCACTTTGCCTCACCCTGCATTAAATCAAAAAATATTAAATTATTTGTTTTTTTGAAATGCGTGAAGAAAAACCTTTATATTAGCCATTGAATATATCAAGAACAATTACGTTGTTCCAAGAAAACTATACGTACCATTTACCAGGAGAATTATGCTCAATTCAATTTCAGCTTTAAACGTTTTATAGGGAAGCATCAAACTAACGTTTTAAATAACCGCCATCCGAAAAAAGCTTCTAGATCACTCTACCCACTATAATATATTCATCTAAACTGCTTTTCTCACTATTTTCACGTGAACACATATTTACGAATGAACATTTTGTATTAAGTACAAATGCTTTAATAACTATTGACGATATTGTAAATATTTTATTGTATTTTCATACGCAAATATATAAAATGAAAACTTAGATGTTCGCGAAATAATTTTTTCGTAGAATTTAGCCCACCTTTCAAATGACATGTATTATTATTTAGCGATTGACTTCCAACAAGAGAAGTATTGGAATTGGTAGGCATTACAGAGATATAACTGTTTTTACCATTCAAGTAGATACGCACGCGATGCGAATATAAAGTCTTTTAGCGAACTCCAAATGTAGAAGATTTCCATTTTATTGTTTTTATTCATTCACACAATTACAGCAATTTAAAATTATCTTTATTTTTATTTAACGTTATATTACGGTGTGTTCACGCTTCTGAATTTTTAAAAATTATATTTCTTTTTCAAATTTAAAATTTATAAACTTTGAACAGTTTGAATTTTTTCCGTTAAATAAAATGCCTTTAAAATTTTTTTACAAGATCGATTGCAATTTTAAAATGGTGAAGCAGTCTTGATTTATACAGTTCAGTTTTAAATTCAAAATAAAAGATTGTATTTAAATTGGACCGACTTCTTCTTTGAATAATAAATTGGAAGAAATACAGGTCTAGAAATTATTCTTCAACAATAAAAAAGTAATTCATTATAATGAAATGGTGAAGATACGAAATGCAAAATAGTTTGAAAACATTGTACTAAAAGCGTTTTATAAATTACAACGATTGTAGGTATATTTATTAGGTTTATATAACTTCTAATAGTTAATTCACTACTCATACTATTGTATTGTATTTGGATGGCGTGATACTAATATTGACAATCGTTGTTGAACTTAATACATTTCCATCATTTACCCTATCAAAAAGTAATGGGTTAACCTTCTAATGTTTTAATGGTGTTCATTATAATTCAGGTTCGCTGAAAAACACTTTTCTAATTAAAATAGAAGTTGAATTAAGCACGCTCTGTTGATATAATCGATATGATAAAATATTGAATTTAGTTATCTAACAGCTGTAAGTCTTGACTTTGTGTTCTTTCCCACCATTCGCAGTGGGGTGCGATATGATTTCATTTCCAGCACATTTCGAACTCGCTTAGATATGTGTGCTTCGCATAATGCGTAATAGTATGTGAATAAAAATCTATTACTCTCAGGATTCCAGAAGGCTAGCGTCAGACGCTGGGACGCAGAGTCGTTATCCCCGAAACCGCAAGTGCGAATCTCATGAGACGCCCTCAACACACATGTGTGAGTTTCTTACGTTGCCCGAGCTAATAAATTATACACTCGAAACCTGTACGTCGAAAGGGTCAGGTCGTAAGGCTATCGCTTGAGCGTTCCAACCGGCGTATAATGTTTTTCGCACCCCCTCGTTCAAACCTTTGGCCCTCTGGAAAATATTCACGGCTGTGAAAAATGCATTTATAAAAGGCTTACGCCAAAATTTACTCGTTTACCCGGCTGTCCACTTTTGTAGGCCGTAGTTGAATTATGTATGTACAAAGGCTGCATCAGAATGCCGCCTAAATTATTCTCATTGAAATAATATAAGGCAGGACGAGGGTTAAAGCGGCTCTTTGCCCAAGGGATAAAGAAAATGCGTAGTTTAATTATTTCAGTACGTGCAATAATTCTGTTGAGACTTAACACTATGATTTGAGTAAATACACAATCTTCCATACTAAACTATAACGCCATGTTAAATACAGTTTCATGCCTGAAAATTTTTGTTTCTGTCCTTTAAAGATGAATGAAAAACAATGTTTTGTCACACAATATACAAGAAATATAATAAATAAATTCACGACCAAGATAGCTTTTAATATTTCAGATAATATTTTATTAACAATTTATGTATCAATTATAAACAGAGTTTATCATTTTCTTTCGTATTCAGTAAAGTCGAGGAGGTGCTTTTCTCTATTAATCGAGAATTCTCACATAACAACCGGATTCCGAAAACATGGCAGAGAAAAAGCGATTTACTTACTAAATAAGCATGAAAAGAGACATTTAGTGGGGATATGATTTAAAGAATAAATAACTGCAAGACGTGATAGGCTTTGAAGTTAATCTCAATTAGGTATACATATAAATAGTTTAATCGACGCATTCGGACGGAACCTGCTTGGTAAAGATTTATGGCAAATTTTTGCGTTATAAAAACCATTTACCAAAATTTTGAGACCTTAACGGTGTTTTTTTAATAAAGTCACGTGAAGTAAAGGGTGAATAATCAATGTTAGTCAGTCGTTCAGTAACGATCACGATATGCCAAGAGTATTATGAACCGCGAAACATAAGTGAGAGAGAATTGTTTTCCAACCCTCAGCACAAAGGCGATAGAATTCCGAGTGGCACAAAAAAACTAAATCGCATTGTTGTGTCGAGCTGTTGAACTCGAATTTCCTTTTTTCATTTTAAAATTAATTTAAAATGATTCTTTTAAAATTAAATTACCTATGATTTTTTTACCATGACTTCTTACATAGCTTTGTGTTTAATCTGTTTAACTTTATATTGCTATTAAATTCACACTCGATTAGTGCTTACTGTATATTTTTGGTGGAAAACATTTTATTCATAAACAAAAATTGTGAGCATTTTCAACTCATTAAATAACATTTAATTGCTGTGGAATAATAAGGTTTATACTTTTTTACATTGAATATAATAATCAACAATTATAAATATGAATTAATACTTTCATACTGTACAAGCTTGAATGTTTAGTAATGTTCATAATTCAACCTTTTTTAAATCATCAATACCATCCATCATACTTACACGATAAACTATTTAGAATTCCTTCGTTGAAATAAATATCGTCTTTATTAAATAATAGAATATATAATAAGGATGAAATTTTAGAGTAAGTCTTAAAGCTAATATACTGGTCATATAAATGCAAATCCATCTCCATTTCCAAAAGTTTGAAGAAAAAAATTCTGCCTATGGTAAAACCTCATTTAAATTCAAAAATAATTTTTAAATTATATGCATTCAAAAAAATGTACTGTATTTAATTTTTTACAGCTCCGTGGTACGACTTCAAAGTCCAAATCACAGTTATCCGAGTGTATTACCACCAATTAGATAGCGGTCGTTGCGTGCAAATGACGTTACTCCATTTGACAGCTGTATTCAGTAGTGTATATTCATACGCATATAAAATACAGAAAACAATATAAACTAAATAATATTGTTTTGTAGCGAAAAGTAACGAGTTTCCATTAAATAAGTCTTGAGAAAAAAGTAAAACATAAAACATTTATTTCTATAATTCTACCTCAATATGTTAGTAGTATTTTGATATCGAGACCTGTCAGGCGCTTTTGGGTTAAGTTTATTATCTTCAGCTTTCTTGCGATACCGAAATGAGTAAAATATATAATAAAATAAATAATGATCACACTGTAAAAAAAGGATCAATTTATAGCGAAAGATATGAATTGATGTATTCGAAAAGATACGATATAAACGTCCGGCGCTTCTTTGCTACAACAGGCTTCATCTCAATTTGAATAATATTAATTTTTCAAGTTTAGAATAATACCTGACCCTACACCAGAAATTTTAAACGTTCACCACCAATCATTTAAAAAATGATAATGTCATAACATTTTTTCTTTTTACTTTACGTATTTAAAAAAAGAGCTCTTATCAAATGAAATGACAACAGCCCAGAATACACAGCTGTATTTTGTGTCTTACAAAATTTGCCAGAGATTTGTTTATACAAAAAGGCGAATAACTAAGTACCCAACGCCAACTCTTTGGCAGGAAAACGTCACCTTACAAATGTCATTTTCGTATTATGAAAAGGTGTTGCCCGCCCGCCTTCCTAATTTTTCCCATCCCTTAAAAAAATCACTCTATTCTTGACTCTCAAAAGCAGCCGTACACTCGAAATAATTTTCAAACCAAAAGGCTTTTTTTTCAGAAAAATATCCCCGAACTTTTGAGAGATAGAGATGTCTGAGTGCTTTGCTTTGAATATAGAATTATAAACGTTATTCACAGCTTTATTTTAATAACAGAGGCTGATTGTAGTCACTAAAAGTTCTCTTTATGAAGACTTACATACTTAATGTACTTAACCGCAATGAAAGTTTCTGGGCCACTATCAATATTAAATGTTTATTTTCCTGTAATATAATAGTAATGTAGCTTTATAATTTTCAATTTAAAAAATGACATAATGACATCGTTGAGTAGATGCATTTTTCATCATAAAAAATATAAACTATGCCAAAATTTTGAGATACATGATATTTATATTATTTATATAATAACGGTCGCATAGTTACGTTTTCAATAATAAAAATTAATTATTTGTTTGAATCAACCAAAAAAATTCAAACGGTAGCTTAAAAATATTGATTTTACAATCGATTTGTATATTTGTGTTATTCCTTACCAAACTACCTTCATATTCAATTCCGATAATGAGGCGTAGAGAAATCAGCTGGTTTAATATAAACTTTTCTGCGAACACGACTTTCTTTCTTCACTCACTCCGAAGATAATTGAACGACCAGCTTTAAACTTGATAACACTAAACAACTAATCTTGAAATGCTCTATTCCTTCATTAAAAATCTATTCTTTAAATTTTGAGTCAGATGATCTCTAATTAAATTTTGAATTTAAATCATGTATTTTATATACTACGCAAAGAAAAATAGCAATGTATTTTAATTCTACATAAATTATTTTATATATTTGTTGATAGCTATTTCGGCTTACGCCTTCGTCAGAACTATGTTTAAAACGTGTATTAGAGATAGCTTATATACCTTTGCTAGACAGGGTGCCCCCTACATAATCTCTTTCTGTTGAAACCATACCTACGTCACATGAAAGAATTTAAATAAGTTTGATTTATTGGTCTAAAGTAATGGTGGGAAACAATAATTTGGGTATTTTTGGGTTATTGGATCGTGTGAAACCACTTAAAATCTGCAATGTCTAAGTGCATCTATTTTAAATTGTTTTAAGTTTATTGTTTGTTAAAGGTTTTAACAGAGGTGAACTATTAATTGTGATCTGATCGTTAGGAATTTCATTGGACTGATTATACCTATTAATTTCAAGCTGTTCCAATGCATTCAGTTTTAGGCCCTTATTGCAGGAATGTAAACGAATCAGGACCGAATTCGAATCGGATTATGTGCTAATTCTATAAGGTGATTTGCATATTGTGAATCAGTTTTTCCATTGTTAAAGGATCTAACATGTTCATATAAAATTTAAAATAACTTTGATTATTCCACGTATTGTGTAACTAATTGTGACACGTCTTTCGCCTCTTTCAGAGGCATCTTCATTACTTAAGCAAACTTTGCGATAGTAAGTCTGAAGATTCCTCTGAAAGAGGCGAAACACGTGTCACAATTAGTTACACAATACGTGGAATAATCAAAGTTATTTTAAATTTTATATTAAAATGAACTTCCACAAAGTTACCGCCGAAACCATCGAAAATATTCTAACATGTTCGTTTGCGCGAATGGATATTTTTCTCCCAGTCTGTCCGACATATACTAAATCACATGTACCGCATCTTATACAGTCATCTTATATATACCGCTTCTATCAAGTTTATTAATCAGGAAACAGGTGGCTTCGCTTAAGCCAGGTGTTCCAGGTGGGGAATGGGCAAAAAGTTGTAATTTTCCATTGAAAGACTATCCTTCTTTATAAAAGTTCAATTCAATGTCACCAAGTCGGATGACTCAGCTAAAATTCGCTCATCGAAAGTGGTGGTGTCTAATGTTACTCAATTATTAATTTAGCATTGATCCACCCGTAAAAGCAGTTTTAAGTTATTTTTTCTTGTATTATCATAATATTTGAATTCAAAATTATATAAAAGAAGTAGTAAGAACACATACTAGTCTAAAAAATGCAACTTACTATAACTGAAAATAAAAATATCACAAAAAAACACCTGAAAAGTGTCCAAAGTTACCCGAATTGACTATATATCATTTGATTGAAGATAACAGTAACCATTTTGGGACAATAGCATTTATTGACTTATAAAATCTAGATTTACAAATTTAGAACGTCTCAGTTTGTTTTGGTATTGCATACTATACTATTCCACAAACGGTGAGTCTTAATTTTGATATTTTCTTTTTTCTTCTCTACAAGCATACCATATTTTTTTTCATGTATAAACAATATTGAATTTACATTGAACAAAAGTTCCTTGAACTATAATAGCTTTGTCAGTGAAGTGATATTTTTTTATCAATCTACGTTACCTCATATTTTTGTAATTATATATAAATAACTATTTTTTATTAAGGATAAAAATGATTCCAAATAATAAAGTAAACGTATCACCCGGGTGAACATATATTTGGTGTAAAATAAAACTTTAGTTGTCAGTCTCCAAAGATGAACAATATGAAAGTAACTACAGGATCTTTACATATATCATTTTTCATCTGATAATAATCCTTTGTCTTTTCACATATCATATGACAGACATGGTAATGGTTTTTCCCCCGGGGTGGACGAAGATAATCTGTAAAAAACATATCGATAAACTTGCGATGTTTTCCTGTATTAAGTAAGCTTTCGTCGAAAAATATGTATCGATATTGATAATACGCAATCACAAAAAACCCCAATACTTTTAATATAGGTATAGCAATATCGAAAAATTTATATTATTACAAAAATAAATTAAAACTTACAGATAAGTGATTATATTATAAAATTTTCTACTTTTTTGGGGCATATGGCCATGATTCCTGCCACCCACCAGTTGCTTTGCTTCCTCCCATGACATGCTTATGGAGGCCCAGTGGTCGTCCAGAATCCCACCGGACAGAATAAGACGCAGGAAGGGTCGAGGTTCTTTGGAGACATCCGTAGCACGTGACCCAGTCAGGTCCAACGTTTTTTCATGACTACTTTCGTAACACGTTACTGCCCGGTAACTTTCGACTTTCTCACAAAATCAAACCATCTCACCACCAGTATACAGCGCATTTATTCTCAAAGGTCAGCATGCGATTTATTTGATTTTTCATCAGGTACCATTAACCGCTACCGTACAGCAGCACTGGAAGAATGCATGCGCTGAATAAATGGCATTTGGTTTTATCCGTGATTAATACTATAGTATTAAAATTATTTAACAAACATCACACATTTAATTATAATATGAGCATCATAAACCTAATTTACGAAATAATTGTAATTTCTGAACAGTGAAACGATGATTGCAATCGCGTAATCGTGAATTCAACAATATGTGAAACGGCTTCTTACATTTTACAAACTTGTATTTTGGTGTCGAATAAAAGACGACATGATCTGATCTCAACATATCTTTTCTTAATCAATCATTTAATTCTTAAGCCACCGGAAATTGAATTACGGGGTTGAAATGAAACATACAATACCTTTGTATCAGTATCATGTATATTTCGAGTCTCACAACGACGTTTACAATGTAATTGATTATAGCTAATGCCTGTCACAATCAAATGAAATCAATCATTCCGTCCACATGATTTAAAATATGTATGCCTTAAGCCTCATTATTATCGACTCAAAGCTTTTTTAAATTGCGTGTATATTTTTAGTGGCAAAAAGGCAGTCAACCAAAAATCTTATAATTTGACAGTTTGTTTTTGTTTTCAATATTTGTTTTACTTTGCTTAAGACTACGGTATAATTATACTACTGAATTCCATAATATGCTAGTAAAAGTAGTAAGCTTTGTGCCCGCCACTATGGATTCACACCGACCCTAAGTCACATCAACGTGTTAATAATCGAGATTTTAAAATGAACAGTAGTAGTTGAAAATGAACAGTATTAATAGTTCTGAGGAGGGTGTAAGCCGAAGTAGCTATCAACAAATAAATAAAATAAGTTCTGTAGAATTAAAATACATTGTTATTTATCTCACCGTATGAAAATAAACATCTTGAAAATATGTTCAGTATAATATTATATTTAATGTAAAAGAGTTATAATTTTTTTTCACAGGTTTGTTGACCCTTCTTATACCCTTGTTGTTGATATTACTTATTGTTTTTGAGGTTCAATTAAAAAAACAAGTTTGTCATCGGATTTTTTGATATAAAATAAATATAATGAACATTCATGCTTTGTGATATGACCAGTAAGAGTACCATATGCGTTACGGATTTAAGTAAGCTATATCGGTTTATTGACGTGATAACGTCTTATAAATCGATGAACGCCCGCTGCACGCACGAAAAAACATGACTCATTGTCCCGTTTGTCGCGTTACGCCGAAGGCAAGCGTGCGAGCGAGAGCGCGGATAAGCGATAGAGAGGCACGATCGGCCTACCGTTCGGATTGTGCCGCATCTATCTCTCTTCTACTCGATTGGTCGATGCGTCTGAGTAGAAAAGAGACAGCGGCAGCACATGCTTCACTGCTGATACAACGTTTAAAATTGTACTTGGCGCAGTGTACATTCATCCTGGAGCAAGTGTCTCAAACATTAGTGTATTGCTGCATCAAGCACTTTTTCCGTATGTGCACAACAGCCAGTATGTACATCCGATCATGCAAGTTGATACCGATGTACCAATTCTTCATTGTGGCGACTTCAACATAAACGTGAAAAATGATGAAACATTCCTCAAATTCATGAAAGATATGTACAATCTCGATTGCGCATCAGATGTAAATAATTCAACAACGCTGAGAGGAACAACCATTGATTTGACTTTTTCGAGACACATTACAGTTGAAACACTCCCATTCATTTCCTACTTTTCCTATCACCGACCTATCTTTAACAGAATAACACAGATTGGAAGACGTCAAATATCACACATGTATAAAAGTTGTAAATAAATTGCTAAAAGCACATTGTTACTTGTAAATAAACTGTTCATCAAAGTAATAAACATATTTGAATTAATGAGTGCGAATAAAATATATCAATAAAAAATTGTAGATTTCATTTCACTCCTTCTTCGTATCCATACAAAATAATGATAATTCAATAAAAATGATTCCATTTTATTCATAAAAGTATGCAATCATTTTATCAATGTTTTTTTATGACGTTGTCACGTTAAACTATCGTCCGTAAACCGAATTTACAGACAACCATTTTTTTTTTTTTACTAATCAAATATTGAGTCATAAATCAGAGTTTTACGCTGTATTTGTGTATTTTGTTATTACTTGTTTTTGCACAATCAGTCTGCTATCAGTGACAAAAGAACGTCTCACACTCTTGGTACGATGTATATAAAGCTGTACAGGACTGATCTTTGAACCATGTACTATTTTAATTTAAAATAAAGCATTCAAAATAATATTCTAATACGTCCTTTTCTCCCTGCTAACTGCAATACAAAACAGCGATATTATTATGTTTGCTTATCATTTTTCTACGCGCCTCATGTTAAAAAAATCTATTAGCTGATATTTTCGATATGTATTACATTTAATAAATTTAAATTATTCTAAAATTTAATCAACAACAAAAATATGCAAGAATATTGACTTCTTATGTTGAAATATATTCATCTCTTCATTATTTTACGCGCAGTATAAAATTTTATACTTCAATCTTACATAATTTCCCGATAGTCGTTTGATGATAAATGTTACACTTAAATTCTAAAGTAAAAGAAAATGACATCATTGTTTTCAACGAAAGGAAAATTATGTCAATATTTTTTTTTTAATATTAACAACGTTTTAATATCTTATACACAAATTTTAATTCTAGAATGGATCGATATATTTTGATAATAATTATTTTAGCCTAAGGTTTATTTTATTTCGCATTACTCACTTATTTTTGATAAGCTTTCAAAGACTTGTAATTCTTTGAAGGATATATAAATCCACGATCTCTGGTTATTTTATATCAAATACTTGCCAGCTCTGAATCTTTATATTTCTAGATAAATCATCATTTATAACGAAACATCTGCGTATAGGTAGTGTGGGTATTCAATAACCCAACTGGTTTTGCTAAAACTCGATCCAAGACGATCTCAAGGGCCATCCACTTCCCTACCCTAAAACAGTCGTTTCCAAAGAAGCATAAATGTTAGGCTTTTAAGTTATCTCCAAGGCTTTTTTCGTCGTTTAAATAGACATATTAAAACTGTTTGGTAGTACCATGAAAAGACTTATAATCCAAATTTATGCTCACGGAAATGGGTGTCTGCGAAGTTTTAAATGACTCTTAACTTACATATTAAAAATAACTAATTACTAAAAATACAACATTGTAAAAGTAAAAGTCTAGAATACGATAATGGTCTTTTTTCCTTTACAAAAAGCATGATTCTGATAATGACGGATACGGAATAGCTATCAATAATTTTAAATATGCAATTCATGTTGTCCTGAATACTTTGCTCCTTTTCACATCAATTAAATTGAGATGGTATATGTTTATATTCTGATTAAATAAAACATTTTTTATTGTAATTTCCACATATAATTTTGGAAATATCAGGACCATTTTAAATACTCGCGATGAGCGAAATCGGTTTCGCTCGTCGTGATCTTTTCAAATCATATGCAGAACAAGTACGCAAAAAAATCTTCCTTGTCTTTCCACCAAGAAAGGACTCAAATTAGCATTTTATTATTATTTCTTTTTTTTAATTGTAATAATTTAGTCTGTATCACTATTACGCATTCAAATAAAATAAGAAAATATTTATATATTTCAAAGTTTGAGGACCGAAGGCATGAGTGTATTTTAAGGCTCATTACGACCGATATCAGTAAGCCCCTTTTTTCTCATTTCCGCCCCGTGTCCTATAATGTAGTTCTATCATATTGCAGTCAAGTCTATATTATTGACCTTAAAGTTTTTATGATCGAAAATCATAACCGTGCTGCTGTTATAGCATGATACTTTGGACATTAATAATCAATATTGAATACGTATTTATGGACTTTCGTGCAATGTT
Source organism: Himalopsyche kuldschensis (assembly GCA_028554975.1). Lineage (NCBI taxonomy): Eukaryota > Metazoa > Arthropoda > Insecta > Trichoptera > Rhyacophilidae > Himalopsyche > Himalopsyche kuldschensis. The sequence continues at coordinate 11,217,100 of JAHFWI010000038.1, forward strand.
TCTATTTATACTTACTATACTATACAGAAGATAACACGAAAAAGTATTATCACTAAAATCTTGAAAATATAATCTATGGTTTATTTTCGCATTGAAATTTTTGAAAAAACAATGTCAATGAGAATAATATTAATTCATGATAGATCATCTTAATAGAACTTAATGCTTACGAAAACCCAGTCAAACTCTCTTTTCAGGGGGTGTTATGAAAATATCACATGGCATGTCACTCTCTCTACGCTTCTTTTGTTATTTGCAGGGCTGTGGAGTCGGAGTCGTCGCGGTGATTTGGCCGGAGTCGTACTCGGAGTCGGAAATTTTGAAAAGTTTGAACTTTTTATTTTGCATTTTATATGTCAAATTTGGCTTTAGGTCGCATTGATAGGGTTGATATTTAATTGAATACACATAAATAGGAAAATTAGGAGAAAAAAATGACGATATTGAACTTTTTTTGGTCGGAGTCGTGTTTTTGGTCAATGATCTATTTCTACAAATAAGATATTTGCTTTCGAATTAAAAGGAATTAAACACAAATTGTCAGATTCGGAGAAATATCATAAAACAATATTAACATACTTATCAGTGGCATCACCATCAGTGGGCTGGTTCTTTACTTTGGTAAAAGAAACAACTCTTGTCAAGAAGCAAGTAATATTAAAACCAGGGCTGTGGAGTTGGAGTCGTGGAGTCGGGCCTTTTTGGCCGGAGTCGGAGTCGGCGCGGCGATTTGGCCGGAGTCGTACTCGGTGTCGGAAATTTTGAGAAGTTTGAATTTTTTATTTTTGCATGTAATATGTAAAATTTGGCTATTGGCCGAATTTGTAGGGTTGATATTTAATTGAATACACATAAATAGGCAAAAAAAAGTGACGATATTAAACTTTTTTAGTCGGAGTCGGAGTCGTGTTTTTGGTCAATGTCGGAGTCGGAGTCGTGGTTTTGGTAAATGCTGGAGTCGGAGTCGGACTTTTTTTCACCGACTACACAGCCCTGGTTAGTTGCTAGTTGCTGTCGTTAAGTTCGTTTTATCGGATCGGATGAGCGAAGACATTTTTAAGCAATACAAACACCTATGCCTTCGAACAGCATCGATATATCGACTGAAAAATTTATATTCGTTTTGGGACTCCAACGACGAATAGCAATTTCACGAACGCCAACGACGTTAACTTCTGTAACTCGGACCCGACATAAATAATAGCACAATAAATATCTTCGATTAATGCACCACATGTACTTATAACAACAACGGTACATATTCAACAAAATTGTAAGCCAACTATTCAAACTTTTTTTAGATAAGACATTCAGTACCAACTCGGAACTTCTCTTAGTGACAGACTCGACAGAGCTCAGTCACTACTTGACAAATTCGGACTAGCTTCCCCGTAAAAAGGCGCAGACCTGCTAGATAATGGACGGCCACTCAAGGTCTTAACGTGGAACGCCAACAGCGTCTCAGCCCACAAACGCCCCGAACTCCAAGAACTACTCATAGAGCTTGGTATAGATATCGTCCTGATCCAAGAGACATACCTTAAGCCTAAACACCGTTTCTCCGCTCACGGCTACGACTGCTACCGTGAGGACCGCCCTCTCCCCGAGAGGGGCGGTGGCGTCATGATATTAGTTCATCGCGATCTCAAGCACGCGCATCTCCCGACCTCTCCTCTAAACGGGTTTGAGTCTACTGCCATAGAAGTAGAAATCAATGGGAAGCCTCACGCTATCATATCGGTGTATGGTAAAGCCAAAGAAAAGTTCTTTGCTTCTGAACTTGATCAGCTGCTCAAGCTCAGAAACTCGGTCGTCTTAGCCGGTGACCTAAACGCCCACCACAGCGTGTGGAATTGCTTCAGAGCCAACTCCCGCGGCAACTCGCTCCTCAAACATTCCGAAAAATCGGACTTTACGATTCTCCATACGGACGAACCAACGCGCATACAAGGTAAAACTCGCCCATCTTTCATTGACTTGGTGATCGCTCAAAATTCTCCGACTGTCGGAAAGCCAAGGGTACTTAATGCGCTTCACTCGGACCATCTTCCTGTCTACTTTGAGATAGGAGGCGCGTATGAAAAAGAAAGAACCCCGCAGTTTGACTACGCGAAAGCAAAATGGCATCTATTTAAAAGGTACATCACGCAAAACATACACCTCACGCCCAAAACCCTGAAAACGGAAGCAGAAATAGACTCAGCAGCTGCCGAGCTAACCGAAACCATCCTCACGGCCCGCCGCCGATACGTTCCAAAAGTGAAACTCTCACACGCACGCGCTGAGCTCACGGACGAAAGCCGCGAACTCATTCTTAAACGTAACAAACTGCGCAAAGAATGGAACAAAACCAATCGCGAAGATCACTTTGTCAAACGTGAGATTAACTCTCTCACAACCAAAATCAAAGCCACGGTAAAAAGTCACAAAAGTGCTCTTTGGGAAGACACTCTCTCTAGCTGCCGTATATACACCGACAACCCCAAAAATTCACTTTGGGCGCTCTCTAGACGCATAAAAACGTCTTCGTCTGCAATCAAGCCACTCAGGCCTGACCCATCAAGCAATAAATTTGTCTACTCCGATCTCGAAAAAAGCTAACGCACTCGCCGATGCATTCGTCAAAAACTTTGAAATCCAGTCAGACACGGACACCGCTACAAAAGCGCTCGTGAAAAAGTCAATAGACTCCCCTTGCTTCCCAAGTCATCATCCCGGAAGATGTTAAAATCGTTGAGCCGGTTGAGATTGAGAAACTTATCAAAACACTCGTCGTTAAAAAGCGCCCGGTAGAGATAACATCAACAACACTATCTTGAAACGCCTCCCGCAAAAAGGTATCATTTTCTTAGCAAAAATATATACTGCTTGTTTTCTACGTGGCTACTTTCCAGTAACGTGGAAAACGGCACACGTCGTCGCGATTCCAAAACCTAAAAAAGACCACTCATTAGCTGTCAACTACAGACCAATCAGTTTACTTGATTGCCTCAGCAAACTGCTCGAGAAAGTGATCCTAGAACGCTTTCTCCCCGTTCATAACCCTATTCTACCTGAATCTCAATACGGTTTCAGAAAAGGCCTCTCCACCACCCTTCAGCTATCCCGCATCACGGGTCAGATCACCGAAGACTTTTACAGGGGAAGAACCACCGGAATGGTACTGCTTGATCTGGAAAAGGCATTTGATACAGTTTGGCACGACGGCCTTGTTCACAAGCTCGTTGAGACAAACACTCCCCCATACATTATTAAAATCATCCAAAATTATCTGAATGACCGATCCCTCTATGCAGCGGTTAAGAAGGAAAATCTTCTCTCCGCTCAGCCTCCGCTGGGGTACCCCAGGGTAGTCTCCTGGGACCTAGGCTATTTAACCACTTCATTTACGACCTCCCAAATCCCAAAAACTGCTCTGTCGCTCTTTATGCGGACGACACGGCCATCACCTCCACGCACAGGGACCGGGACGTAGCTATACGTCGCCTTGAGTCTGGCACAGCCCAGCTGACTGACTATTTCAGTCGCTGGAGACTCAAAGTAAACGGCGCGAAAACAGAGGCGATCCTCTTCACGCGTAAACGTAATAACAAAAGTTATAACGGGAAAATCACCGTCTGTGGTATCCCTTGCTGTTTCAGCCCAGCTGTCAAATACCTCGGGGTATTTCTGGATTGCTCCCTCACCTGGTCTACGCACATTGCAGAAGCCAGGCGGAAAGCTCACGTTGCAATTGGCGCGTTGTACCCAATATTCAATGCTAGAAGCTACCTCAGCATGGCTAATAAGAAGGCACTATACAACATGGTAATTAAGCCAACCATGCTGTACGCCTCTCCCATATGGTCTGTAGACATCCCCGACAGCAAACTTCTTCTCCTTCAGAGGGTCGAAAATAAATGCCTACGCATAATCACAGGCTTGAAGAAGAACGCCAGCACCCGATGCCTCCGGGCGTGGTATAAAGGCCCTGACATTAAAGAGACCCTACGCCTCCACCGTGCCAGTTTCGTGGAAAGTTTGAAGCAGGGTCCCCACCTCGCTCCAACTCTCCGAGCTGTGAAAATATCTAACTTTAAAACCAACTAAAGGCCTCTAAGAACCTCGTCAGGACGATGTCTCAAACCTTATGCTCCACCCACCTTTCTCCTACAGCAATTTCTTATACAGTGGAGGCAAGCGTGGAAGAAGCCAGCAGCACTGCCAGCTTCTAAACTAACGCCCTAAGAGATACATTTTAAGCTACGAGCTAGGCTCGTCGATTTAGTAACAGTTAGGGACTGGGCATGTCTACTATAAGAACAAGTAAACTCCTCAAGTTTACGTAAACATTACGAGCAATTCCTAGTAAGAATTGAAAATTTTTAATGATTCCAAGACAATCATTCTCGTAAGGGGTTTTTCTTAAGTGTTTTCCCCACACAAAGCCCTCAGCTGACAGAATCTTTTAGAAAGTCAATACTTAGCTAGCTTACATGCGGGAAAGGGAAACAAAGACTTAGTCTGTATCCACCCTAGCAACAAAAATAGCCAGGAAACTAGGAGCCCGCCTAGCGGACTCCACATATAGTTTCAGTAGGAAAGTAAAGGTAGGAAAAAAAAAAAAAAAAAATCGGAACTTATGAGTCTCTTTAAAAAAATACATTATTTTAAAAATATTATAAAAAAGAGTTTTTAGTCAATCGCTAAGCTAACACGACATTACAAAATATCGGGCCTTATCTTACGTACCACCAGTCTTTTTATGCGTAAAAATTACAATATTCATGAATAATGGCTTTGGTTTCAAGAAAGCTTAAGAGAAGGCCAATTGTTTAAGCTCAAAAAAGTTCTAAATATACCCGTATGATGGGGAAGATTCAGAAGATATTTTTATATATTTCTCTTGAAAGTGTTTTAATCAGGGCTGTGGAGTCGGTTAAAAAAGGTTCAACTCCGACTACGACTCCAGCATTTACCAAAACCACGACTCCGACTCCAACATTGACCAAAAACACGACTCCGACTCCGACTAAAAAAGTTTAATATCGTCACTTTTTTTTGCCTATTTATGTGTATTCAATTAAATATCAACCCTACAAATTCGGCCAATAGCCAAATTTTACATATTACATGCAAAAATAAAAAATTCAAACTTCTCAAAATTTCCGACTCCGAGTACGACTCCGGCCAAATCGCCGCGCCGACTCCGACTCCGGCCAAAAAGGCCCGACTCCACGACTCCAACTCCACAGCCCTGGTTTTAATATTACTTGCTTCTTGACAAGAGTTGTTTCTTTTACCAAAGTAAAGAACCAGCCCACTGATGGTGATGCCACTGATAAGTATGTTAATATTGTTTTATGATATTTCTCCGAATCTGACAATTTGTGTTTAATTCCTTTTAATTCGAAAGCAAATATCTTATTTGTAGAAATAGATCGGTTGAAATTAATTACTATACACTCCGCGTGGTGAGAAGAGCTTTGTACTCCACAGATAGTCATGCACTTAGAGAATTATAAATTTAATAGAAAATCAATTTATTTCAAGAGAGTTAAACTTACTTGTACCGAACGTGTAAAGCCTTTCCTCTTTGCAACGATTTAAATATAATAATTATGAAAATTAAATTCTCGATTTAATTACGCTTCATAGAATAGTGTTTTTAATTAAATGTGTACATTTTATTTGAGATTGTTGAAGTTTTTTGTAATTAAATTCTCACTCTAATGTTACACTTATTTTGCTGTTGTATTATGATATATTTATACTCATTGGTTATTTTTGTTCATGAAGCAAAGTGACAAAGCCTGAGATACATATTTTTTGTTTTTCTCTTATCCACTCCATTCCTGATTCCACGCCACAAAATACGCCTCGACCGTGTTAGCTATATTTTTTCTTGCAAAAATACCCTTAAATAAAGCAGCAATACTGTGACCAAATACTAACCACTTGACCGTATGAAGCAGCCTATCAACCCGCATCCCGTGAAATGTGGTAACTGAAAACAGATTCTGTCCATTTATTTTTATACGAAATACCCCTCATATTTTTCATGTCTCTCCATACTTACCTGCTTAAACCATTTTATTTCAAATATATATTTTTTGCATCATACTAAAATATTTACTTGTTATGCACTAAAATATAGTTTGAATTCATAAAAATCGACATCTGTTCATCAATATTAAAAAAAATACTTTTTCATTTCTTTCTTTTGTTTAACTTATATTTACATTGTATCGTTTTTTTTTTATTATTTTATGAAGGCTAAGAAAGACTCATCAAATGTAGGATTAACCAGATTTTAATCGATATCATTGCAAAATAAAACCTGCATATGTCAGTTCGGTTGAGAAGACAAGGAAACGATTAATTATCTAATCGCTAATGTTTGATGGTGGAATAGACAAAGACCAGTACATAGAAGTAATAAAATTAAATGATTCACAGGAATCTTTCGTAACGTTATTATAAATTTTAAGCGGCTTCTTAAGTTGTTCCAGTCCTTAACTAATGTTTGAGTAAGACTCTTGTAGGGCTTGTAAAGCTACGCACACGATATGTTTTTGACTTTTTCTAGAAACATCATCTGTAGCATAGGTTAACTGGATCAATGCTTCCATCTGCTATCTTTGAAATTGTATAAATTAATGAAACAGAAAAGGAGAGAGTGTATTTGACACGAAACATCGCCTTAACGATCTACGAAGTCATGACTGATTCATTGATTCATCATAGTGTGCTAACTAGAGATGAGACCGTTTGTCTAGGTTCTCAATAAAACAAACGTTTGTTCAAAAAATCTCATGCTTTTGGCATGGATAATCTGAAGCATTTATTTATAAGAAAACTAATCTGTTGTTATAAATGTTGATAGTCAATTAAGTAAATTTTTTTCGCAAGCACCATATATCTTGCTTCGCTAAGATAAATTCTCGCGTCAAATATTGGACATACAGCCGTAAGGATTAACACTTCTGATGATACATACAAGTCATGTGTGAAAATTTGCACATGTACCATATGTACGATATCGTATAATCTTCTAAAAGTGGAAGATATCAGTTGAAGAAACTTTTGTGAGAATACGATGTCACCGAAAGTATCATTGTTCTAGCATGCTTTTCAATGTACGATTCCAAAGGTTGAACCTTAGATGAGTATTTACTCATAGCAGAATAAAATTCAATGTTTTTAAACTTGGTTTGAATGTGCAGGGAATGATTTTTCACGTGAGAAGATAGCCTCTTTCGTTATTACTGTTAAATTAAAATACTTTCAATGGATTTGGCGATAGCTTTGTTGTGGAAACTCATTTTTTACTTCAAATTAAATTTTATTATGTACGGAATTATTTACCGTCTGAAGATGCTTTTGACTTAATATTGTTCTTTCATCTGTTAATTAAGTATGATTTTATTTAATCATCCTCATATAAGGAAGATACTAGGACACGCTGCTGTTGTGTGTAAATTATTAAGCATATAAAATACATCGCTAAAAAGACAAATGTCGCAATATTTGTAACGATTTTGAATAATTGTTTTTTACGTCATAAATAATTTTGCTATATATAGTATTTATATAACTATATTTGACGCTGACGAAACGGTATAGAAACACATTTTTTTTTTAACAACTCTTACGATAATATATACAATCTCATAACATTTCAATGATAAATTTTATTAAATTTGAAATGCTATTTTAATTTTTGTGATGTAAATTTATGACGATAGTTTTTCGGTATTAAGTGGACGTATGGGTGCTAGATTAAAATAGTGCGATTTTTATTATAGTGGTGTGTGGAATAAATGATATAAGATGAAATGGGTCGGACGAAATGTTGTGATCATATACAGCAAGGGAACTATGATACAAAAAAAACGGTATATGTTTGATATATATTTATTTTTCAATCAAAACTAATAATTATTAATGCTTTATAACATTTCAGATTCAAAACTGAAATATGAAAAGCAATGGTTCGACACATGTTCATTTAATAACTTTTCACAAATTACATATATGAATAGTGGGTCCCAAAAAGTACTCAATATTTTCCACATATCAAACCGAAAAGTTTTTTTTACTCGTGGATTCGGGCATAAAATAAAGATGTGTGTTCGTTGGCAATGTGAAGTCATGTGTAGTATCAGGTTCATAGGCGATTTCATTCCCGGACAAGTCGTCCCAAACTTTATGTCTCTTGCCTTTCAATAATAGATCTTCAGGAGAAAAAGGTGTGAAGTGAAGCCGTAGATTAAATTAAAGAACACAGCAAGAGAAACGATGCTTACTGAGACGACTAGTGGAAAAATTCAAAATATAAATTGCCTGTAAATTACTTGTGCGAGATACGAATTATAAACATAAACAATATACACGCGTGCTTTATTGGTGTTGGTTAAGAACATTTATAAAAACATATTTTTCAAATTAAAATGATATAATTACTAAAATACATATTCATCTTGATTAATTGATTTGTTAAAATAGCACATTGGAATATAAATATTCTTTTTAATAAGCATTGTAAAATTTTGTTTCATATTTTCGATTAGAATTTACAATACACATTGAACATAATATTAGAAACGGCGGTAACTTTCTTAATTTTTATATAAAACGCATTAAATACAAGTCCGCTTTTGATAAAAAAGAAAAATCCCACACTACATTTCGTAAATTAAAATATAAGAATATTGGGATCAATTTTCATAAACTTAAAACTTAAATAATCTTGCGATTGTAAGTCTAAAGATGCTTCTTAAAATGGTGAAACACGTATCAGTATTTGCTACACAATACGTTAAATAAAAAAAAGCTATTAGACTGGAGATACTTCTCAGATATTCGAAGGCGGTGGGTGCGTCACACAATAAGTGGATAAACAACGTTTAATCTTTTATTTATCTTTTTCTTACAAGAGCACTTTATAGATATTAAAACGCTTTTTATCAAGGTTTTTTTTTCTTAGACAAAATGGCTGAGAATGAATTGCAAATTTTTGCCAGTGTCATGTGAGCGTGTGTTCATCGGCAATTTTCTTATCGGTAGATAATAAACTCTGACGGCTGGCAGTTATGTCTGCAAAAACTGCCTCACTGAAAAAGATACCCTGTACTGGGCAGCCTACTAAATATATTAATAACGTCTGTAAATCTCTCAGAATTTAGTCTCTCTTTGAATACTATTACATAAGAAAGCTAATGAAATACGCTTGGTCTAATCTACTTCATAAATGGTTTTATTAAGACTAGGACCGTGGCGTCGGAGTCAACAAATAACTGAAGAGCTCCGACATTTTTTGTTGGATGTAATATATTTATTCATTTACAAAATAGCATATCGTCGATTTCCGCACACTGTTTCATGTGTGGATGAAAACACATTAGGAGATTACCTGTAAAAAAAATTTTTTTACTATTTTTAATAATTGTATCGTTACATTTAACATCATATTTATAAGTTTAATAAATAATAAAAATATTTACAAAATAAGTGAAATTAATATAAAATTTCCATTAAAAATTCCTATTTTTCCTTGAATATTGGATTTATCATGCTAGATAGATAAAGCCAATACCGTGCTCGAAAAATATATCATAGGTCGTGTGTTGTCACATCGAATATGTTATGTTGTACAATTATGAAAGATGACACATAGTACTTATTGTAAATCAGTATATTTAGGATACGGAATAAAATAATCACGTACAAAAATAAATCTGTATTCATCGGTATAAATAACTAATTTGGACCGAAAACGTCACATAGGATATAATGTGCAGGAATCAAACTACGTATGTCGATAACGCAAGCGAAAAGAATATTTATTGATTGAGTAAGCATTTACTTGGTAGAACTCCATTATAATACGGTAAGAAAAATAACAATGTATTTTAAATCTACAGAAACTATTTTATATATTTGTTGATAGGTATTTCGGCTTACGCCCTCGTCAGATCTATATAAATTAATTTGTGTAGAATTAAAATACATTGTTATTTTTCTTACCGTATTGAAAAGAATATTTTTTAGTTTTTCAAATTGTACAAGTAGGAAATGAAATTTGAATGACTCCAATTGTATACATTTATTACAAAAATAACATATCACTTTTAAGGTGTTCACTGTCAATACTTGGTGGAATGGCACTATAATAAAAATAATAACACATTTTTAGTACTTATTCCACATACATTTATAGGATCAAGACCGGTAATCAGTTGATAATGCTCGCCATGAGCGAAACCAGTTCTGATCCAATAAATTGTATGTGGATTAAGTACTAAAAGTGTGTTATTATTTTTATTAAAAAAATAAATATATAATATTTTGTCTAACTGATGATTTCATAAAATGCATTCTTTTTTATCGCTCTTTTACTAGACCATGTGACCAGTACGTGGATTTTCAAAGAATTCCCACTTCATGTCAGCATTAAAAAGCTCTAACGGTTATACCCATGGCATTTATCTGTCGTACATGACGTTGAAATCCCATGGTCTTAGCAGAGCGAGTTTATACTCTCCTTTGGCATACGCATCGCGTAACCAAGCCAATTGAAACGTCCCCCTTTGACTGATGTAGCTTAAAGCGTTGAGAAGTCAATGGGGGAGTTGTAGAATCACTCTAATGTTGCAAACTGTCGAATATTGGTAGAAAAACCCTACGCTTTTTTTTGAAATATCGGTTTCGTTCAACAGACGAACGCTTTCAAGCCATCAACAAGCCGGTCGTGATGAACTAAAACAAGCACCGTATTACATCGATATGTCACGTTTAAGTTGTTCACTGTCAATACTTGGTGGAATGGCATATAATAAAACTAATAACATATTTTTAGTACTTATTCCATATAAAGTTTATTTAAGTACTAAAAATGTGTTATTATTTTTGTTAGCATCGATATTTTTTAACCTAAAATATTATAATATTAAATACTTACTAAAGTAAAAATAATTGGATTAGAACCGGTTTCGCACATGGCCAGGATTTTCAACTGATCAGTTGTGCAAAATTATATGGAATAAGTACCAAAAAAAAACCAAGTATTGACAGTGAACACCTCTAAAGTGTGAAAAAAAATTAAGTTTTGTTGTCTTATTAAATGACATATTTTATTGATTGTAAAATCTGTCTGGCTTGCTTGAGTAAGGTGACGACCTGTGAGATTAATAATCTATTTTCTCTTCCATTTCGTGATAATAAAACATATAACACTATCTGTATTGAAATTTTCGGCCAACACTCAAAGCAATGAAGGTGCATATCTGAAGGGGCTACTATATCGACATCAAGCTCATACATAGTTGCTAAAAATGCTTTGTGAAGTGTTACAATTCTGTTCCAAATAAATAGATATCGTTTTCACTTTTAAGGTGTTCACTGTCAATACTTGATGGAAAGGCATTATAATAAAAATAATAATACATTTTTAGTACTTTTCCCACTTTTCATTTATTTGATCAGGACCGGTTTCGCTCATGGCGAGCATTGTCAACTGATAAGGGATACAATAAAACATTTTTTTTTAAGATTTATTTTAATTATTTTTTTTTAAATATAAAAAATATTTGGCATTACAGCTTACGCCAATGCGCCAAATATTCTTAATTATGAAAGTCATACGAGATTAACTCGATGATAAGTAATAAATCAGTTGTGCTGAAAATCAACGATAAATAACATACACCCAGCCCAAGATCTCTTTTTTTTTTTCAATTGAAAAAATCTAACCTTGCCGGGAATTGAACCCGGGTCTCCAGATCGCTAGGACAAAGCTCTTGCCACTAGACCACAGGGACTGACATTGTTATATACGTAGGTCCATATATTTTTCAGTTATTAAAAGACGTGTGATATCAAATATAACAATAAAATATCTTATATTGTTGATTGAGTAGGCATTTACTTGGTAGAACTCCATTATAATACGGAAAGAAAAATAACAATGTATTTTAATTCTACATAAATTATTTTTAAATATTTGTTGATAGCTATTTCGGCTTACGCCTTCGTCAGAACTAGTTCTAACGAAGGCGTAAGCCGAAATAGCTATCAACAAATATTTAAAAATAATTTATGTAGAATTAAAATACATTGTTATTTTTCTTTCCGTATTATAAAATATCTTAATTGTTTGTTTTTCAATTAACAAAAGCTATAACTTGTTTTGTTTCCAAGGATAATCATTAGCAGGAAAAATGTGGTGGAAACGAGTTTTGCCACTTACCACTAACAAATTACGCAAATTAATGTTCAAGTTTTAAAATATCAATCTTGAAGGGAAAAACAATTTTCAGCTTCTCTTTAACCATCGAATAAATCTTAGCTAAGCCTAAGTTCATTGGTTTTTTTTTTGCCGCTGAAGAAAAAATTCAACCTCAAAAAGAAAAACATCGTTTGTTTTCAGGAAAGCAGTTGAAAATTGCTGAAATGGAAAATTTTGCATACATTTTACAGCAAGAAATTTTGAATATTTCATAACCATTTTGAAAAGCATATACAGCTTAGTATTTCGCATTTCATTTCGAATTCGAAAGTAAGAAAAAATCACTTTTTCTTTCTGCATGGTTAAAAATAACACACGTTTCAAGAGAACAGTATTTAACTTATACGGTACCATTATTTGTTTCGTTATTCAAATACATTGAATTTGATTAATTTATCACTACTTTGATATAATTCTATTTTTCTAATAAATGTCTGCACTCAATGTGAAGTATATGTTCTCCTAATGGAGCCCAACATACTTTTTCTACAAGAACTGCTGGTTGATCAGTCGCTCAATTAGTTTATAGAGTCGGGATGGAAAGAATAAGACTAGGGTAGGACTAGAAGTTAGCTAGTCGCTTTTGCTATGCCCCATTGATAGATGCGGATGAATGGGAAGGATTCTTTAGACAACACAAGCACCCATGCCTTGCACAGAATCGATAAATTGTCTTAAAAAATGCTGTCTATACTGAGACTAGAGCCCGTGAGGTCCGACACTGAAGCCAACGACGTTCACCATTGCACCACTGACCCAACAAGATTTATTATAGTGTAAGCAACAGAGCTGTGGAGTCGGAGTCGGCGCGGTGTTTTGGCCGGAGTCGTACTCGGAGTCGGAAATTTTGAAAAGTTTGAACTTTTTGTTTTTACATTTAATATGTCAAATTTGGCTTTTGGCCGCATTGATAGGGTTGATATTTAATTGAATACACATAAATAGGAAAATTAGGAAAAAAAAAGTGACGGTATTAACCTTTTTTTAGTCGGAGTCGGAGTCGTGGTTTTGGTAAATGCTGAAGTCGGAGTCGGACTTTCTTTTACCGACTCCACAGCCCTGGTAAGCAATATAGATTGACTAAATAAAAAAAGCTTGAGTAATTTTATAGTTGTGAAATACAACTTTTAAGGTGCTAACTGTCACTGACAATTCCAGGTTGACAGTGCTCGCGATGAGCGAAACCGATCCTGATATTTATCTGAATAATGGTGGTAATACTACTTACTACATAATGTTTAGCATTTCTAACTGTTTCTTTTTATTATTTTAATATCATTAACTATTGTAACACGGTGAAAAGACATAAAATTTTAAACTATTAAAAATTATGTATTTTTCCTACTACTGGTATAAGCAACTTTTGGTAAGCATTTCCAGACTGAAGACCAATTGTCGTAGTCTTATGTGAACGCTCTTATTTATTTGTTAAAATCAAATTTAGCGATGGTCTAACTATAATATTAATAAAACACTACTTTTCTTTTTGCGTTTTCATTGGCATTGTTTTCTTTGTCTTCTGACTTATCATTTCATATTACCTGAAAACTAATTAAGAGCATTTTGTAATAATACTCATTTCGTTCATTGTCGTATCAATTATATATCCTTAATAGCAAAGCAAAATTTTGATGGGTAATAAATATTAACTATGTCAATAACTTATGTCACTGTTGATGGTTTTTGATTTTCCATTAAGTAATGTTGTTGTAATTAGCATTATTAACATAGCGTTCGTCGATGAGCTGGTGAAGATTTGAAGCAAGACGGGGGGGGGGCAGCATTAAAAAAAAAATATATTTGTATGCGTGCGCGCGCTGCTTATTAGTGAACATAATTCAGCGTTATTTTTTTTATTAATTATTGTAATGAAAAACGATGTGTGCCAAACTTTTCTGTTGTTCATTATTAACAATATTTATTTAATAAAAATAATAAAACATTTTTATTACTATTATATCCAAATCTAATTATGGTTGACAGTCATTAAGATTTATTTATTTATTAAATGCACTAATTTTTGGCTTTTATTTTGTCAATGATGATCCTTAATTGATTTGTGATGTAATAGTTTGCATTGCTAAAAGGTCTTCAACATTTTATTTATAATTTATTTTTCTTGTATTTTCCTTCAATTTACATATTTGCTCAATTGTAATACCAATTGTTTGTCATACATTGTTTTTCTTATTTAACTTTTGTATAAATATCACTGTTTCATTGTATTCCTTATCAGTTGATAATGCTAGCCATGAACGAAACCGGTCCTGATCCAATAAATTTTATGTGGAAAAAGTACTAAAAATATTTTATTATAATGCCATTCCACCAAGTATTGACAGTGAACACCTTAAAAGTGAACATTTATTTAGTAAATTATTTTCTAACCAAACATAATAATTAAGTTATCTTCTTCAACACGTCTTTTATTCAAAAATGTAATAAAATAAATATAAAAACATATTACTAATAATAGAATACGCATTGTACATCAAATAAAGATTCAATTGTGTCTTCAAACATTTGTAATACAATATCATATTATTTCGAACGCAAAAAGGTTAGTTATTACTTGGGTGGGAATACGGTGCAAGTTTCTTAAGTTAACTAGTAATTAACGATCGGAAGTTGAGAGAATCCTCCTCCCCTTGCAATCTTCAATTAATTTTTCGTCAACCAGCACCTGCTACCTACTTCTAAACTTCCAGCCAAATATAAGGGTGCCCACCCTCACTTTCTTTGGAACTAAATCTTTTTTTTTTCAGAAACAATAATACTTCAACCTCACTCACTTTTAACTACAATATAACTTTTTCAGAAACATAATTGAATAAACGAAAGCTTGTCAGTTACATAAATCATGAATATTTGTTACACTAAAAATACACTACATAAAAAATATTTCGTATTTGTATTATTTTATATATTGTGTATTTTTATCATTTTTTAACCACGTCCGCTCCTAACTGGGACCATATGGACTCATCACGGAGTTTATCTCAACATATATTTTTCTACGAGAACTGCTTGTTACTTATTGATTATAACTATAAAATAATATATCACATTTGTTATCGAATAACAATTATTATATCACATTTACGTTGTTCACTGTCACTACTTGGTGGAAAGGCGTTATATTAAAATATAATAAAAGAAAAATTGTACTTATTTTAAAATTAATATTAATACCAGTACCGCTCTTGCGAGCATTTTTAACTGACTATAAAACTGGAGCGAAACAGGTCCTGATCTTAATAAATTAATTGAGGAATAAGTTTAAAAAAATATATTATTTTTTTATCTTGATTTAGGTATCTATAAAATGAACTTCCACAATGTTACCACCGAATCCATCGAAAGTATTCTTGATTTATCTTTTTAACTGGAAGGTATGATAAAATTATGAGTCATTAATATTATGTCATTTTGACACTTATTTGCCGTTTATAGATTACAGTAATAAGCTAGATTTGATTTGAGTTGAATCATTATGTTAACCTCTATTTTAGGAGAATTTGTTTAATGCTACCGCATACTTTCACTATCGATACAGAAAAACTATCATACAAAACATTTCGCTAAGGGCATCTCGTGGGTAACATTTCACTAGCGCTCTGAGTTGCCTTTTAAAACTTAACTTTGACTTACTTGAAACAATCATGTTCTAGTAAGAATACGCGTGTGGGTGTGCATAATCACTGACGCCAAAGTTAACAATGGAGATTTATTAATTAATTATGGAGTTGCCTTCGTTCAACATAAGACCAATTTTATTATTGACAGCTACAAAAATAATGGTCTTTCCAATATTATAGTATATTACTTTTAACATTTTTTTTGTTTACCTAAATGGTAATTTAGTTACAATTGATTTTTCACACGATCGTTTTGTTTTTTTTTTGTTTCGGTGTATTTGCAGAAGATTAGTATTGTATATCGCTTTTACAATACAATCATTAATAAAACTATCAACATCCAATTTAAAACTTGGATATCAATATTCGTCTGAACTCATTAACATGCATGTGGAAAATGTATAAATGTTAAACAGTGTCTATAATGCGTGTTAAAGGGGTGGCATCACCATTAATAGGTTTTTTCTACGCTGAGGAAAAGCAATTCTTACAATTATTTGAGGAATCCGTCAGGAATATAATATCATTTCAGCGGCATAAAATACGAATGAAATTATCGACTAAATTGGATATTTTTACAATGGTTTTAGTGTCATAATATTAATTAAGTACCTAGTTGATAAACGATTTATTTTTAATCTCTAATAAATAACATGTGTTTTTTCTCAATGAGATATCTGATATCTCTTCAGGGAAGACTCAAGTAATAAAGAAAAGGGTAAAATAGTTTCTGTATAGGTATAGTAAGTACTAGATGGGTGTTGTAAAGGGATGGTGCAAAATCAAACAGTACAACAAAGAAATCTTGGGGAAGCTAACTACGTTTCTTTGAGTTTTATTGATCAGAGGATCACAAAGCCCAAAGGTACTTTGATACTTAGCTATGTAAACCTGATATAGGTTTACTGTGCTACAGTATTTATCAGGATGAGGGTTATAATCTATTTAGTCTTATCCCTTATTTAAAAGTAAGCCCCTAATAATTCTTAAAAGCTTTCATACAACCGAGTCGTATCTTCTTTCGGCTATAAATCAAGCTGGGATGTATTATAATGAATATTCAAATCTGTATTAAATTGGGCACTTTTGACTTGAATTTAATATCTTAACGCTGTTAGTCAAAAACCGTTTGTAACAATTGTCCCTAAATAACAATGTTGTTTTCTTAGATGTGGTCGTAATTAATTGTTAAGGTATCACCTTTTAAACATTTCTTTGATGAATGTGGAGCATATTGAATAGGCATTTTTACTATTTGAACCGTTCATTTGTCATTCGCTCAACCCTTCTCATCGTAAAGGGTAAGTAATGAAAGATGATGCTAGGAAAGGAATAGTGGCTGACGGCTCATAACTATTTCTACATCTCATTTTTCAAGATCAGTAAAAGAGTTTATGAGGATGGATAAAAACATCACTGACACAAATGCTTTTTGGATATAAAACTTTAATTCGATTACCAAAACAATGTATAACAATTTCCATTGAGGGATTCTAACCGTAAACCCCGCAACTGACAAGAAGAAAACCACAAACAACAATGACCACTCGGCTAAGTCACAAGCCACTCCCACTCCCACTATTGACTACGAATTGATTTTACATCAACGGAAGTTTTATGCGTGTAATTCAGTTGCGCAAACTTAATTATTCAAAAAGAGTCGGGATAGAAAAAATAGAACTAATACAGAACTAGTTGTAAGCTGATGGATCCCGCTACACCCCGTGTTTAGGATCGAAGGACATGGGAGGGAATTTAAGAAGACAACACAGACATACATACATGTCTTCGAGGAGAAATTAATAATTTGATTAAAAGTTGAACTGCCCGGACTACGTGAGCTCCGCAACCGAAGTTAACGACGTTGACATTGGACCACGAACCTTACAGTCTATATTGAAGTATGAGTAATAAAGTTGTACATTTTCTTCTGTTTATGTATTGTGGCATATCTTAGTACCAATACTACGTAATATCCTTACAACAAATATTTTTATCATTTAATTTTTAACATGATAATCACACAGAATTTTGATGCATAAATGAATAAATTTATGTTAAAATAAACATTCAATTTACCTTTATTGTAGCGTACTTTTTAAATTCTGTTTAAAGTTATTAAATACAAAGTATCTATTCGTGTAATGTTATTTTCTTTAATTGAAGGTTTTGACATCTTATTCAAGAAAAAGGATATTAAATATTGGTAAGAGGAAATTGTCTGATATACTTTATTTGCATACTTGACTGTTTTATTCCCTGAAGAAATTCGCACGATGCTATTCCGAAGTTTTGGAAAAAAAAGATCATTAAAATGAAATACACATTTGGGAAATCCATAGGGAAAGGTAAATATTTGTATACGTCATTGTTCCATCGTAGGAGCTTTATTTATGCACATACGAAGCCTCTTATAATAATATGTTTTCATGTATTGTAGGATCAATAATTTTACCTTAATCGTTTATTATTATGTAATCTTTAGCAACATTTTAACAACAAAACAACGCCATATGCTTTTATCCATCGTCAATAAACATTGTTTTTTATTTCTGATTCCATTAAACGACACACCAGAAAAATACGTTGCTATCTGTCTTTCAAACATGAATCTCAAAGAAGCGTATAAAAAAGTCATCCTTAAGCAAAATGTATAGCAATTAGACCTGCAAATGAAAACATTGTTAAAATTTTTATCTATGTACTTGCAGAAAAGAGGGTATTTTCATATTTTAAAAATATGGGGATATAGATCGTATTTAAGTGTACAAATTGGCTATCCCTCCACCTCCCGTTATGTGTATGCAGCCGTTGTTAACAGCCGTCTTCGTATAAGAAACGATTTTATTCCTCACTCATATAGCTCAATACCGAGCTGCACGAAACTGTCTTTTATCCATGCACTATAAAAGAGATATAGAAAGTAAAAAAATAAAATGTGACTTGACCAATCAGTCAGTTTGAGTGATATTAATGGAAATATAATTATGAACATACTATTTGTCGAGTAGTCACTTTTTAAACATGTTTCCTCTTATTTTGTTCAATCTATCAATCAAGATGAAATATGGCTGGATATTTCAAGACATTTTTAGCATTGACACTAATTAAAATTCACGATAAAAAGGGGATATTTGTGAAACCGAATACGACAGGAAATCCGTATCGTTACCACTCGGAAATGGCGATTGATTGGCGTTGCTGTATATTTTTTTTCAAACTGGGCATATAGTATAGTTGAATATTTGAGTAATGTTCATTTATTTTATTACTTTCATCATATTTTCCACCCAAAATAAATTACACGTTTCAGATACTAAAACGATCTCAACTAAATAGGATAAGATAAATTAATTAATCCTACATCTACAGTCGGTAACTATCCAATTAGGGGCTAGAATAAATTGTCACAACGCTTTTCCCGCCTGACAAAATAATACGCTTTGAATAATATGAATGTTTCTAACAATAAATTATGTGAAAATGAAACAGGCAACGTGCTAAACGGTTAAGAATATCCAATAAAGCTAACAAAGGTTTCCAATTGTTAGATTAAGGGAGCACCGAAAAATCAAACGCTCAAACAATTGTGCCAAACATTAAATTTACATTTCCATGCCATACATATTCATTTTACGATAATTAATTTTATCCATACAAAACATTTAATATCATAAAAATATTTAAATAATTTATAAGCTGTTTTAAATAATTCTCGTTTCAATATTATAAAATCTCATCGTCGATGTTGAAGGTAATTCGTAAGAAGTTAAATCAGCAAAGCTGAATTTTGTTCCATAATATTTATATTGAAAATATTTTAAAATAATATCTATATCAAATATCTTTATTTATTTTAAATAACACGATTAGTATTTTTTTAATATTGGAAGCTCATTTATTGAATAAATTATATCAATTTTTTTATTTAAATTTCAATAAATATGGTTTCGTAATACCAGGTACTTTCAATCACCGATTGGGTATTTTCATTATGTGATTTAGTGTTTTCGACCTTGCTTTAACAAATTCTAATAAAAATCCTGTATTCGTCTGTATACGTTTTGTAGTAGTATCAAAATTCTAGTAAGAAATAGTTGTATCAAAATTAATATCGTAAACTATGGTCAATGCTTTTATAGTTTATCCACTTGGTTACGAACCCACCATGGAAACATTAATAAATCGATCGATGAATACTCGTTCAAAGCGCATGAATTTATTAAATATGTCCTTGTCTCCTCATAGAATGATATGCTAGTAAACTACTAATCATATCAATAAATAGATAATTATTGTGTCCAAAATAATCTTTGAACAGTTATCGCATTGAAAGTCGATGAATTAAAAGCTGCGATGGATCATGATTTATTTGTTCTTCCAATGAGTAGAACCAGCCTGCCAATGGGGATACTACTAAGAAGAGCTTTAACGATATTGCTTCGGATGTAAACATAGTCTACGTGAACGTTAGTGAGTTCAGACGAAAACTATTTTTTTGTTGATTTTGTCGGAACTCATTCCGTTGACTTCGGTACTGATTTTCAATGTATTTTTTTTTCTTACAATGTTTTAATCTTTTTTCATATTACAAAATCAATAAGCATTTGATTTAAACAAACAATATTTGTAATTTTTGCATTTTACGTATATTATATATTGAAATCAGCAAAAAAAGTAAATTATTGGTATCTCGCTAAATTAACAGCGCCGCTTATCATCTTCAATTAATGTTGAAAAATCGTAGATGTGTGAAAATTCGAATCAATGATTTTTACCCATAAAACGATTATCATTGAACAAGTATAAAACATTACACATTTATTTCACATTACAGAAGCTTTTTGAAACCAAAACTGAAAAAGTATCCGAAGACATTTTATTAATAGCGCCCGTTTATAAAGCGATTACCGGGCGGCTGAGTGCGGTCGCTATTTTAAGATAAATTTAAAATGTTTGCTCAGATTCGATCCCAATAAGCTCCACAAAGGCATTCACTTAAAAAGAACTGCTATCTGCAGTATACAGTCAACATGGCTCCAGGCAAATCATGCTAAATAAAATCATTTTCCGTAAAGCGAAACGCCATTAACGTAACGACCCCTATCGAACAGGTTGTCATCGAAACGTGCTTGTTTACAAAGCGCCAATAATTTTTCACAAGCCTGAAACGCAAATATAATTTTAAATATTTGCATAATTATCATAGCAGTTGATTATTTAAAACGAATATTTCATTACATTACTTTGAAAGAGTTTGTATTATTATATTGTTTCACACATCGTACAAGCCCGATATGTTTTAGCTAAATTATTACTTAATAAATTAATTTTTAAAAGTAATTTTCGTATCGTGTTTCTCGTCGTACAGTTAATCTTATATGTCCAAGACCTGTCTAACGGTTTTGAGTAAAATGACGACCCACAGTTTCCTTATTGCTGTCATTCGAATATATTGCCCATTATTGCTGACATTATGTATCTCAAAGCAGAGCCTCGAAGGATATATCTTTCATAGATTGATTGAGTTGGCACTTAATTGGTAGAACTCCATTATAACACAGTGAGAAAAATAATAATGTATTTTAATACGACAGAAATTATTGTATATATTTGTTGATAGCTATTTCGGCTTACGCCTTCGACAGAACTATATATATATTTAACTAACTATATATATATTTTTACTACTTGAAAGATATTCTTCAATATGAACAAAAACAAAGCTTTTGTAAATGATATTTTTATATTTAAATTAGATTTATTGAATTTGCATTGTGACTAAAAATAAGCTCAATGGAAATATTTACGGGGAAAATCTTGTACAAAAAAGTGTATACGGATTGAAATGAAGTTGCTAATTAGCATCTAGATACTTGTTGGAATAAAGAATTGCACAGATCATGCCTTTGGCGATGCAAATAAACAACCATTATAACTAATAACACTTGCTTTTGTAAAGAAAGCGTATGAACGAGTTCAGTATTGAATTAGGTTGTTTCCATTTGATCGCGTTCGGGACTGAGGGAGTCATTATAAGAGATGGCAATTTATAAACATTCGAATTGATTAACGACACAGCTATTAAGCATAAAAAGCGGACGCATTGTAAGTAGTGGTACGTCGACTAACGATCGATATACCATGGTAAGTACAAACATGCGTAATTAATCTGCCAGACTGGAGTAAAGCGATAAACTTAAGGGAAGCGTATGCGATGAAACGCTGCTCCAAATATGTACGTAACGCTCTCCGAGGGCGCGAGATGAGAATAGGTGAAGTATGGCTTTAGCAGTTTATGTGAGTGTATATACATCTCCAGGTTAAAGACGTCAAGTGTCAGTTGGGTTCTTTTTTTCACTTTGATAAGCGAGCGAAGGAAATTCCACACCTAGTCATGGCAGGGGTACATTAATGAACGCAGATAAACATACGGTTCCTCTTTCTCAAAATAGTGTGAAATGTTTTCACCATTTCTGCTGATGAAAATTGAGTGAAAATAAAATGAACTCTATTCGAAACATTTTTTTTTACACTCAAAACCCGGATTTCGTCTTTCACGTGCTTTGTCAGTCCGATTTACCCTGATTCGACTTTAATTTTGTTATACAAATCAACGATATTTAATGTAATTGTAATGTGTTTATTTGACAGTTGTTAGAAGTTATGAGCTTTGTTTTTTTTTCAATACACTCTTCGCTAATTTCATATGGAGAAATATACATTGTCATGATTTGAATCGGTAGATGATTGTTAGAACTTCATTATTTCAAAAGATCAAACCATAATACTATCAATGATGTCATCGCAATAGTAATAATTCCAGTGGAACTAAATTATTTTATATTGATATTCTGTTGTGGGAAACTTTGATATCAAATTGAAACCGTTTTCGACTATTTTTTTAGGTTCTGGAACAACATCAATCTGCTGACTATTTTAAAAGTAAATAACTACTTTTATCAGTTAACTATTTCAATGTACAGTGTTTTGTTATTTTATCACAATTTCCTGAAACTATTAATTAAATTTCATAAAGCATTCTGCTATTAAAATTTTGACAAAATAAAAGTTCTCCTGAACATGTTTTGGTATATTATTTGTACAAAAATATTCCTATTTGGCGTAAAACGGGTTGAAAATTGAATTTTGAATACCATTTGATTCCAGATGGCCACACAAGAAAATGAATTACATCGAAGCTACCTTGAACATATCCAAAGTGTAATAGATAAAAATAAAACTACTATCAATAAAAAAAAGTAATATTCGCACACCCCCCATTGCGCTGTTTTCATTTATCATTCCGTATAGCTTCTGAAGTTATTCAACCATTTTTTTTACGGTCTTCTTTGCGATAATTAATTGGATCTCCGTCTGCATTTTTCTACTTGCTCGTTCCACCCTTTTCATTCAGATGACAAGTCCAACAAATTTTCTCTCAAACAATCAGCCGTTCTTACATTGCGATACGGATCCTCTAACTTCTCTTTGGTAACTTTCTCATATGGGTTAATGTATGTATTTTGCTTCTTTGGAATGAAGTGCAGCGAAAAGACAACTAGAAGCAGAAAAAAACCATAAAAAGGCACCATTTTGAAAATTCTTATTTTGTGTTAACATGTATGAGATCTTTTTGAGAATAAATCTTGGAGATGTTGGATTAAATGACCTTACCTGATCCCAAAGTTACCAAAGTCTGAATCATAAAATAATAATACACGCTTTTCGGTTGAAGATAGCAGGTTACGTTATATATCAAAAGTATCTCAAAAGTAGTGATAATCATATATATTTTTGTGTTGAATTAACAGCTTGACAATGCTGTTTAAACACTTTCAATGTAAGTCCTGTTCTTTATCTTTTTATGAAGAATATATTTAAAAAGTATTTATTTTCTTACAACGATACGTTTACCTTTCACACAAACGAAATATAACTTTACATAACAAATATAATATTAAATAATGCAACTTTGTAACTTCATTTAAATCCCAGGAGTAAATTTATTTTTGTGAAATTTCTCCTTACGCTTTAGTAAGCTTATTTTTGGTAGGCACGTCGTGTTAAGCTAACTGTGAAATCTAACGGCATTAGTATGTAAAAAAAATACTAGCATGGCTGAGTAAAAAAACATATTAGAGATTTTTATATTTATGGATTACCAACCTAGTGCTGCAGAACTATAATAAATACTAAAAATAATAATACATTTTTAGTACTTTTTCCACATAAAATTTATTTGATCAGGACCGTTTCGCTCATGGCGAGCATTGTCAACTGATTCAGTTGAAAATGCTCGCCATGAGTAAAACCGGTACTGATCAAATAAATTTTATGTGGAGAAAAAGTACTAAAAATGTATTAATATTTTTATTATAATGCCTTACCACCAAGTATTGACACCTTAAAAGTGTATAATAAATACGATAAGCACTGATTTATTTTGTATTCTATTGTTTACCCATTTCTTTTATTGACGATACAGTCATGTAATGAAAAACTTTTTGAATATGTCCATTTGTGAAATCTATTCCTTTTTTTGCGTTATGAATTATTACTTGCTTCTTAAAATGTCCATTGATTTTTTCATATCGATATGCTTTCAACATCTTTACTCTCAATTTTCCTTCATACATAATTTATGTATGGATCTCTGTAATGTGTTTATTTCTTTCCACCCAATTCTTATCGTATCTCAAAAATGTGACGTAAAGAGAACGATTAAGTCACTTCAAGACTTTTCCTTATCTTGACGACTGAATTGAATTTAAAAAATAATTTCGATGAAAAAAATGCGCAGCAAAAAGGTGTATGCTTAAAATATACTTTCAATTTATTTGCAGAAAACCATTAATGTATATTTAAATCAAAATTTTACAGATTAAGTGAAATCTAAATATTGTGTAAATAATATTAGGACTCATTTAAAGTGATAGCAGATACCTGGGTATGGGTATACGGAAGCTCGATTCCTTTCACATAAAAATGAAATTGAATCAATCATACAAAGGCAGTGGGAAGAATCCCAGCGAGACTTCGTATGTTTTTTCCTGTGATTTAATAAATTTGTGTGATATAAAATATTGAATATTTCTTTGGGAAGTCGATAAAAAATTATTATTTACGTCAAGTTTTAGGAAGCACGTAGGCTCTTACCTACATCACTTCTTTGGAAACAAATTGAAGACAACTTGTCTATAAAAATCCAGTTCATTTCTTAATCATGTTCATACATGACACCCTTCAGGAAAATAGCTATTTTAACTGAAGGAACATGATGATATAAAACTTAAAAACTAATAAAAAGGAAAGTACATATAAATATATGTAGCTCTGCTTAATTCATATTATCCCCCAAGAAGTTTTTCGTAGAAACAACACTATCACCTTTTAATATGTTTTAAGATCATTTTTAATGTGTTAACTGTCACTATTTGGTGTAAAGGCATTTATTTCATATAATAAAATACTACTTTCATGTATAATTTGATAAAGATCAAGATCCCTTCCCATTTTTCCTATCCCAAAGAGCGACGCATAGCGACAGCGATTAGCTAACCTTTCCTTCCTTTCGTATCCTTTCCATACCTACTCTCTTTGAAAAAGGGAGAGGTTGATCAACTTAGTAACAAGCAGTTTTCGTAAAAAACATATGTTGAGATAAACTTCGTGACGAGTCCATATGCTCCAAGTTGTGAGCGGACATAGTAATCTTGAAACCATTAAATTTATTCTAAACTATTTTAAGAATCGTCATAAAACCCAAATTTTAATAGGTTTAATGACGAAGTTTAGCAATATATCTCACTCTATATAACGTATTACTAAATCACTGTTTTGTATGACATTATTTAATTATAGCCTGCCGTCATCATCTCTACCTTACTTTAAAACTTTATTTTTAGGGTCAATATGATGCGGTGGCTTACATTAGTAATAATGTCGCATAACAGCTAAATACTTGTGTGTGAGTATTCATCTCCCAAAGCAATTAAATGAAGGTTACAATGGTGGATCCCATAGGTGTGATCAAGTTCCTACAAGACGTGGCTACACCCTTTTAGTTGAGAACATTGGTATTATCATATGAAAAAATCCTCACTTCTTCATTCAATATTTTCAATAATTTCTAGTATTATAATTCTATTCATAAAAAAATCACTCACTTTGAATGATCAGAGCCGCATTGCAAAATTGCATAATATTGTAAACGTTTGAAAACAAAAACCAATGCATTTGATGAAAAGTAATTATAATGTCTGTCAGAATCTAGTGTCAAGGTCACTGGTTTCAAAAACTTTAAATAAGCCGTAATTATTATGGTTTAGAAGTCACGTTGTAAGTACGAAATGGTATACTTGAATTGTATAAGCTATTTGCTCAATCAGTCTGCCAATGGTGATGCCACTGGAAAGAGCTTTAAAATTTTTAAGCGGCATTGCTTCGGATGTCTACATATTTCATATTGACGTGAGTGAGTTCAGACGAATACTATTTTTTATGAATAAAAGTTTATTTTGTCGGAACTCACTCGGTTGACTTCTTTAAAAAATTTCAATGTGATTTTATTTATTTTAACTATAATAATTTGTGATTTTTTATGTACATACATATATA
This sequence comes from Himalopsyche kuldschensis, assembly GCA_028554975.1. Lineage (NCBI taxonomy): Eukaryota > Metazoa > Arthropoda > Insecta > Trichoptera > Rhyacophilidae > Himalopsyche > Himalopsyche kuldschensis. The sequence goes on from JAHFWI010000038.1 coordinate 11,243,626, forward strand.
CAGGTATGTATTTATATATATTTGTCAAATGCATGGCGCATTGGCGTAAGCTGTAATGCCATGATTTGTATTTTCTTGAAATAATAAATAAATAGAATTGAACAATATATTAATTTAAAATTGAAGGATAACATTGTTAATTCCACGTTTTGTTAACTTTTAATTGTATATTAACCCTTTATAGGACGAGGCTATTTTTTTGCATTTTGAATGAAAAGTTGATTAATATCCGCCTATGAACATAGGATAAATTATTTTAAAAAAACATAGTCCCTTGTAATAAGCTCCAGGGAGTGGTAAATTATAATACCACCTTACGTTTAGGAAAACAAAGTGCTATTTCGTACGAACTGCATATTAGATTGCTGGTTTTTTGATTTTTTCTGCACCACGTACCAGTAATTGGTAAACAATTGCCAAGATTTCGATGTCTTATGGAGTTTTATATTATTTTTTGCAATGTGGATTTTCTCATCACACCTTGCATTTTTGGGACTTTGGATAACTTTTTCCACTGAATCATCCAATTAATTCGTCGGCAAGCAGGGTTCTAATATTTAGATTTTAATAAGAGTTGTTTTAAATATAATTTGAACTCAAATAAATACATTAAAAACGAAAATAAAATTTATTACGCCTTCCTATAAACCAAAATTTCAAAAGATTTTTAGGCTATTTTCTGAGTTTATCATCCAATAACAAGTCAAGCCCAATGTTATCAAGGCTCAATTTTAGTTTTAAAATATTATACACATCCATAGTTTCAACAAAATTATAATATTACAATAGAATACATGATAAAAAGATAAAATTTAAAATTATAAAACATCTAATCTGTCAAATTTTATACTTTTCACGAAATACTCGAAACTACGGACATCAAATACTTTTTTAGTATTTAATACTAATCTATGAACATTCAAAAATATAGACTTCACCTATTTTCACCCCAAAATCGGTTTTCAATCGAAAAAATCAAAGGGATAGGCCGAGACACGTTCAAACTACGTAAAATCGCGCGCGGAAATGCACGATGGTAAATATACCTACCATTTTTATTTGGTTTTGGGACAACTCCCAATGTTCCAACCATACCTAAAGTCATATTCATATTGACCGCTGTCTATTTACCTAACAAAACAGGTCCATATAGATTATTTTAGATGGAAATTAGTAGATATATTGACTTTTATTGACATCGGTATGTATATTTTCCACTGTCCTATAAAGGGTTAAAATGAACTTCCACTAAATAACCGCAAAATCCATCGAAAATATTAAGCAATAACTCGTTTAAAGATCGCAGAAATGGTTGTTGTAACACAAAAGTATGTATATACATCCATCATATATAGTTGTAACATAAAATTTCAAAAATTAAAATTCCTTAAATAAGTGTTTCTGACATAGTTGCTTTTATTTTATTTCACGAATTTATATGTTTCGCCTATCGATAAAACTTAATAATTTATATAAATCAAATCATGTCGAATAATAATTTTACTGAAGGCTCAAAATAACAAATAAAAAAAACGGATCTAATGTGTATTAAAACTTTAATTTCAAAGATAATGACAGCACGAACCTCTTTTTACAGGCAGATGGCTTTTTGGTATCAAACCGTTATCAATTAGTAAAGCTGATTTATCATTGAAGGTCAGAGAAGCGGTGTAAAGCTTGATTGTGCTAGAGTTATTCATTCAATTTAACGTGTTATCAACTAAATTTGCATTATTTTAGCCAGTGTAGTTAAGATTTCGAGCAGCACATAATACAAACTTCAAATAATAGAAACTAAGCCATTTTGAGATAACAAGGCGTACGTTATACCCGGATTAACGCCCATAACTCTACACTTGCCTGGTTCAACACTATGATACTGCCATTGCATTGCTGTCAGATTATTTGTTATATTAAATCATTATACAATATTCAATATTTTTTGTTCGAAGTATATTCAAGCTTCATAATAATTTATTTAGTTTATATACTATTCCCATATCACCTTTACATGTATGACAAGAAAGCAATTACAAATCGCGTTAGAACGATAATAATAAGCCCTCCGTACATTGAAAAATTTAATTATTCAATAAATAAACAATAAGATCCCACTCATAATGAAAAAGATATCATCGATATTCTTATAAGTATGCTGTATGGACGCATACATGTAGGTAAGTGTGTTTAAATGTGTATATTTAATGTATGTACATATGTACGAATTTGTGTGTTTATCTGTATATGGTATATGGAAATGTATATACATACATGTAACTGCATAAGCTTACCTCTTGAACTGGCTTCACTATGGATTGCTCACCACTACAGCGACCGTGCCATTGGCCAGCAATAATGACCGGGAAATTCAAATTAACATTAAATTTAAGCTCAGAGACAAAAGTGACGGGAAGAGCATTTATACTAAATACTGCCGAAATTTTTAGCATAATATTTTGCGGCTAAAAGCTCATTCTTGTGCAGCTGGTCTTCTTGACAATAACGTGTGTTGTAAAATACTTTTTTTCTTCTTACCTTTACAAATATTTTTTTTAAATCAAATCTTATGGAGCCAGTAATAAGTCGACATTTTACGACTATAAACCGTGTAAAGATGTATGATCAAACTAAGTGCAATTTTTAGTATTATAGTCTTTTAGTATTATATCTTTTAGGTAAAACAATGCTCTCATAAATCTGTTGTTTGAAAAGTGTCGCACCAAATCAAACTTGTAAGACTGACAAATTTTACACCCCGATTTCAAAGAGCCGAAAAAGTCGATAGTACCGAGAAACTCTCATGAAAGCTCTCTCACCCTGCTTCAATTTTCTATTATGCTCTACGTGAAAATTAATTATATTTCGCTCGAGATACTAATTTATTCATTTACTTACCGTAATGTAAATAATATTGCGTATCGGCTCAAATTTACATTAGAGTCTCATTTAAGTATAGATATTGGAGAATATTTTATAATATTATGTTATTTATAGTTTATGAAGTAATTTCAAACGCGAATTTTTTTAAGTAAATCTCACACAAAACATTTACCTTTTTACACTCAGAGAAGTAAATTCACAAAACATTATTACAATATTTCAATTATAAAATTTTCATAAAGGACGACTTTTTGTCAAAATAACTTTACAATCTATGATAGTTTTATCGTACTTTAATAATACGTGTTTTATAAGCAAATTTTATTTACTCGGAAATATAAAACCGTCTAAGTTATCAAACTAAAAATTATTTTTATTTATATTTCACGTTTTATACTAAAAATATTAATTTTCTTTATCAAACACCATATACTAAATATAAATAGTTGTGTCAGTCATGTAATCGAACTTTTGTCCAACTTAGTATTCTTGAAGAGTCTCATACAGTGATATTTCAATCGATTTACAGATTTGTATTTATATAAATGAATGTTTTTGTTCTTCCCTACCAATCAATTATATAATTAATCAAGCAATGCGATCAGTTCTTTTACTTAGAATGTTGAACGACTGGCGTACAACCATTTATCGTGAAGCAACTTACATTGAAATGATCCATTAAGAGTACATAAACTCTACCGCTACGGCGGATTCTCAGTAAACGGATACACAGGATAGTAATATGTTCTTTTTTTTATTTATATTTTTCTTTTCTTTAAGCACGGTGCATGGTTAAAAGATAAGTCACGTGCAGCTCTGTATCGGGCCAAGTAAGTGAAGGGTAAATTTGATTCTTTAGCGTGTTGAAAGTTGGCTGTGAAAAACGGCTGTAGAAACATAACGGGAGGTGGTTGGACAGCCTACTTACTCACCCAAATATATAATACAATATATGTGATCCATAAAGCTAGTTGATATGGGTTCAAATGCATGTAAAGTATAGTTCTTTTTCGTTGGTGTGACATACAGCTGTATTTACCCCATTATCGTTGCTGACACTGATCGATTAACGGCCATAAAAAACTACCGTTGAAATACTCGATTACAGGTCACTCGGCTTCATTTAAAAAGCTGTCATGGTTAAAAAAACAAAAAGCTCGTCATGAAATGGCTCATTTAATATGTGTGGCTTTATAATACTACGGTATAATATTTCAAATCAAGAATAGTTCTTTAAAGCCTTTTCAGGCACGCATGGTCGATTCCGAGAATAAAGCAAAGGGTGACATTGCATTTTATTTTCATTCGATATTCTGTTATCAACATGAATAAATAAATCACACATGCAATAGTTAGAATTATTAACACCATATTCAAGTAAAATTTAAAGGAATAATAAAAACATAATCACGAATAAACATCAATTATAAACGTAAATAATTACTAGCAAATATATTTTTTCAACCCATGTCCGCTGTGTGGAGCATGTGGGCTTTTAATTGAGCTGTCGGTGAGCACTGACTTCTATTCACTCGCTCAAGCTCTATTTTTAGAGAGATTTAGGATTGGAATGACAGGACTTTAAGCTAGCGAATTAATGATTCTGTGCCTCGTTTTTAGAATCGGCTATACATTGAATTTTCAATTGATTTATTGATCGGATGGGTGGGAGAAAATCGTTGAAAAAATTATTTGAACTAGAATTGAAACCATGTCGTGCGAAATTCGATTGCCATATTGTACAATATTTGGAAATAGTGTGCTATTGATGTATTTAATGAAATAGCTGGTGTATTTTTTTCTCATTAGATTTTCGCTGTATTTGATTAGCCTGTTATAGCAAATTAATAACTTACTAAAATTCATTTCATAAAATTGTGGATTAATATACCACGATAAGGTTAACATTTGCTGGACTTAAATATTTGTACTTACATAAGGCTAGGTGGTTAATAAAACGTGAGTTTTCTTAGTAAAATAATGTCGTCTTATTTGAAGGTCGTCATTGGCTGGTTTAATTTTTATGAAAGAAATATATTTGATAAAGATTCAGTTTATTTCGTCATCGTGGAGAATCTCTATTTTAATAATATACGAAATCAGCTTTCCTCGTGTCACGGAAAATATTTCCCAATCACAGGACAAATAATTAAGCCAGTAATATCACCGTATACACATAATAATCTTATCTTAACAAAAATAACAACCGAAAGTTTCAGCAATTTCCTCTCGCATAATTTGGATTTTAGCTCAATGATTGCTTTAAGTATTTACTACCTTTTAAAAAGTTTTTATGTTAAAACGTGGTAATGAAACTTTCGAAATAGTGCTTACTTATAACGTCGGACAGGTGAAGGTTATTTAGTCCAAGTATATAATTAAAATATTCTCTATTCAATTTGTCAAACAAAATAAAAACGATTTATAAATTCAAATGCTATATTATAGGAAATCAAATCAATCGGAAAAAATATTCTCTTGCAATTGCAAAAAAAAATGAGCGATAGTAAACCTTTGTAGAATACAATATTAGCAATATAATAATTACACCCATCGTATATTGTAGAATTAACGATGATGTTTCAAAATACACTAGAAATTAAAGTGCCACCAAAATTACGTGTCAAGAAAGATTAAATATATATTTTAATTAGATTCGTTTAAAGTTTGAAGCTTAAAAAGTAAATATCATCATTTATTTGGATTATAACTGTTTGCTGAATATGATTCTTAGAGAAGCGAAATACGTGCCACTGTTTTTTTGACACTACGTGGAATAACGAAGTTATCATTATTATTATATTGATGTGATTTCTTTTCTATTCTACAGTGCGTATTGAGATTTAAAAAATCCGTACATCGTCAGAATGAATTGGTACTAAGAATATATAAATTATAATTATGATGAACATTCTTATTCAATCGTCCTGATTTAGTACCCAGGTTTCCAACAGTTGTGTAGCAACTCTCGTGAGTCTTAAAGTTTTTATTGCTCTATGATCCCCAACTTCTTAATGATAAACTAAAAATACCTTGACAGTGTAAAATTCATTTATAATTACGGCCATAATTTATAAAAAAAACGTGGAATATAGATTAGCTACTTTCTCGGCAAGCAGCAGTATGCTGGGAAACTGGGATTCTCCTTGCTTTATAAAATTCTACAGTATGATAGAGGAAAGGTGAATTAAGTAAGAATTTTGCATTTAATTTATTCATTTTGCATTTTGCAACATTGAAAAAGGTTTTCGGCAATATTTCAGATGGGCTACACCAGTTTTTCTCACGGAAAATGGTTTTGTGGCCGCATTGTTAACATAAGCGTTAATGTCTGGTGGCCGCAACCAATTTTTGTTTTGACTCTGTTGTGTTTGAAGTATGTCATGTGGACCGAAACATGTTTTTCAATTTACTATTGGTATTAATTGAACTGGGTCTTTGTTGACAAATTAACTAAATCAATATTTTCTAATAAGTTGTTGGTGGCCGCAGCCAAATCCTGTGGTGGCCGCACATGAGAACCACTGGGCTACGCTGATACAAACCTTTCTCTGAACGAAGCCAGCACTTCTTTTGATAAGCAGAATGATTTCTGGGCAGCTAACTTCTTAATAGCTGTTTGATTCTACTACACGTGCATACAGTGGATTTTCATATAGAAATAAAGGTAAGAAATAAGGTTAGAACTATTTGATATCGGTTTAGTAAATACAAATCATTTAAGTTGATTTTGAGACTAGTTTTTATTCAATATATGCGATAAAAATTTGGTTTGTTTTGCAAGTTATTTGGCTGTTTTAAAGGGCTACGAAGATAATATAAAAATTAAAATAACTTTGACTATTCCACAATAGCACAATACGTGGAATAAACAAAGTTATTTTAAATTTTATATTAAAATGAACTTCCACAAAGATACCGCCGAAACCATCGAAAGAGCTACGAACATTTTATCGAGTTATTTATGTATGTAAAACATGGAGACCATTGAATGATAATCTCCAACAATTAACTCATCGCACGATTCTTAGTTTCTTATCTATTCGTATAATAAAAAGCACGAAGTTTCCTCGGCCAATGTAGTATCATGATTTTTATCGGTGCTGAAAAGTGTGTACCGTTTAACGCTCCGGAATTATTCACGAATAAACTAAAATTACTGAAAGGGGTGAATAAAGTATTTAAAGAAAGGTAATGAGATGCAAAAATGTTCGGTCGTAATTACTTACTGGTTAAGATTGCGGTCGTTTGAGGTTCCTGACGACTGGTCGTGTCGCCTCTCCTTCTGCACGATTCCCATCAGTTTAAGCCACGGGTTATTTGCCGCGTGGCTGCCCATTCCCCCGCTTTGCCACATCGTCATGCTGAGGGCCGTCTTCGCGCCGCTAGCTCACACCGCACTATTTTAATTTCACTGAGGACATGTCAAATTCTCATACCCGTCTTGGTCACCCACAATTTGTCTACGATCACTATTTTAACCGCACATGTGACATGTTCAAATCTATTATTTATTACCAATGTAAGTCAGTATCTTATGTTTGGTTTGTTCAAAGCACTTTGCGACATGCTTATTCTTGATTTAACGAGTTACGATACCGATTAATTATTATTAAAAAAATACTTTATTTCTAAAATGATGCTAGCATTAATTTCTAAATGAACATTAAAAAAGCTTTTAAATTGTTGTTGCTTTAAGGCATAGATTAAGCTAAGCTAATTTATCGAATTTCCTTAATATTAATTGCTCTTCGAAATGAATGTTGTTTGTCGAAATTACCTATAACAAAAACATATAACAATGTTAGAACAGGAAATATAATCAATGAATAGGTGCAGATCAAATGCGGCAATTTTTGAAAAGATACTTTTACATCCCAGCAAATGATTTCAAATCCCAAATGAAAGACAGCGAAACAAAAACTGATGTATGAATATTAAATAACTCTGTTTTTTTTTAATCAGCACGGATTTTGATCAGCTAACGTATTTTCAGCAGATTAGGTATTTAGAATGCATTTTTGAATGAGTTGAAAATACTATCTAGCAAAACAGTATTGGTTTTTAAGTTGTTCACTATCAATACTTGTTGGGAAAGTTTCATATTAAAAAATTATAAAACATTTTTTATACCTATTCCGCAGTAAATGTATTTAGATCATGACCGGATTCGCTCATTGTGAGAATTTTCAACATATTTCAATTTTCAGCTGTACATGCTCGCGATGAGCGAAACCGAACATGATCAAAGTACAAAAAGTTCTTATTATTTTTAAGAACACTCATTTTTTGAGACGATTTCTTTACAAAAAGTATATTACGTCCATATATAAATCTTACTCTAATTTTGTTTTCTCCGCGTTTGAATACCAACCAAATGTGTAAAATAATAGAAGTTTGTACATCGACATAATGTTTAATAGTAAATATATTTAATTAACTTTCACTGTAGATGGCCACGTTTGACTTCGACCGACTCTTTTGCTATCTTTTAAAATATTTGCGAATATCTTCACAGCCTCTCTTATAATGTAAACTTGTTTTGTAATGTATTGCTCCATTAAAATTTTAGCGCACAATAATGTTTACTTCAGATGAACTCTGACATAACTTCGTTTCAAAATCGTGAATTTGGTTTCTAAATATTTATTACTGCGCGCTTTATTGTTTCATCTTGTTTAGTGAAACTACCACATTCTTTATAAGATTGATGTTCCATGTTTAATCAAATAATTAAATTTCCAGTGAGGTAAAATAAATAATCAGCGACATAAATTACTTGCTAACGTAAGCATATTATAATGAATAAATAATGGTGCAAAAATCAGATAAACAGACTTTCATGGCAGTAAAGTAGAGACTCCAATTACTCGACATCACAACTACTCGAGTATCGAGTAGTAAAATTTTAAAATACTCGAGCTGTTCCAAAATATATATTATTAATTCAAATATGTGTGTATAAATAGATGAAAAATAAATAATTAAACTCATTTAATTTTATGAAACATTTATTTCTATTTATAAAACATATTTCAAAAATAATAGAAAATAAAACGTTTCGAAGTTTTGTTTTAATAATTTCCGCAGTATAAAAACTCTCTGTTGCTGTGGACGTCGGTTTTATAGTTAACAATGAATTAAATAGTGCATCTAGTTGTTCTGTCCGCTGTTTCAAAATATTCAAAATAAGTAAATAAAATTTGGAAATAAATTCTATTAATATATAATAATACTCGAGTATTTTTCAAAATACTCGAATATCGAGTACTTAAAAAATGAACGAGTATCGATCATTCGATAGTCGAATTGTTGTCTCTACAGTAAGGTGAATAATGTAGAATATTTTAATAATTTCATTTAATTTTTTTATAACACCGCTGATAAAGACGAAAAAATTGGTTTTTTAATGCTATTATTAAAAGTCTTGAAATTTACAATATACTCATATTTTTTATTTAATCTAAGACTTTTAATAATGTCTGAAAGATTATACAAATATCCTCACAGATATGTACTATTTCGTAAAAACATTCTGTAACTTTTATACACACACCTCTTGGCGAAAATCTTTCTTAGACGGTTACGTAGATCTGACGAAACGGCTTATGGAAAAATACATTTGGAAAGTCTTTTTTTATTGTTTAACCACCTAAAAGAAAATATCAAAACTTAGAACGCAAGGGCCGATTCCTGTTTTTGGGATTATAGAAAAAAACTTTACAGTCGGTAACCATTCTAAAGGCTATTTTGCATTGCTTAAATGTGACGTCTAGGATACAAACGGAGTAAATAGTTAATTTCATGATATGAGTCTTATAAAATGTCCGATTTGGGTATATAAAATGGAGGTCTTCCTATTCATTTCATATTGACTGTTTTTGTCTTTATTTTAAAATGTAATATCAACAATCTGAAGTTCGTAATAGAAATGTACTTGGCCATATATTTCTTTCGGCTTATACGAAGCCAAAATGAGAATTCTACTATTCTAGGGAATATCAAAAATAATGTTACAATTCATTTTTTGAGGAATCATGGGCATGGACTGTTTGATCTTCCAATGCTTTCAACCAACCTGCCAATGAGGAAGCCACTGGGGAGAGCTTTCACGTGATTTTATGGTATAGTTTCGGATGTTGGCCTATTCCACGAGCTCAGACGCATAAAAAAATTGAAACCCATTGTAACTAGTAACTAAACTGTAATATGTTGTCGTTACACTGTTTAGTCGCTGTCACCACATAAGTTTTATTATTGTTACAAGTTACAAACATCGATGACGTTATGCGTGTGCATAAAATCTGTAATTCAACCGTAATAAAGCGCGGGAGGATGTGTTGGAGGATGTGTTGACATATCTTTATTCAATTGACAGTGAACACCTTAAAAGTGATATCTTTATTCGCCAATACTAAACAAAATAAGTTATATTTTACCCAATTTTTTGTGCGGTGAAAATTTTTCTTGCCACAATTAGTATTGGAATAAAATTTCCTATGGCGTATTTAATCAGGTCGTAAAGAAATTTAAAGACGAAATTTTGATAGCTAGAACTATGTATTTAGCTTATGATAATGAGGAATACATTCACAATGACGATCAAGGAATTATACAATATTTTACCATATCAAGCCATAAAATGGATGAAATATTATGTATAAGTATTAGGATTTGGATGAAAGGTCTGTAGCATATTTTGACTATTTTAACACTATTTTTTCAAATATTCATTTCATCGAATTAAAAAAACTATTTTGACATTGCTCGATTTTGTAAAAAATAGTTTTTTAAACTGCTTTCTATTCAAGCTCATACTTTATATCCTATAGACAAAAGTAAAGCTTTTCTGATTTCAGTAGCATAATTGATTGGAAGTATTTTTTATGGAGAGTTTCTTTAGAGTACAGAAAAGCAAAATAGCAATTCAAAACTACACTCTTTGATTTTAAATGAAGCTTTTTTACTAGGTAGAAACTTTTCCTTTTAAAAAAAATCAAAAAACCTTGTTAAAATATTTTTAACGTTTTTTTTTGGTAGCGTTTGAATTTTATTTTGCAATTTTCATAAAAAAAATATAACCAATTTCTAATTCGTGTGTGTTCGTACGGTTGTTTCGCAAAGAGTTCATTTCTCAAGCAGAATACATTTCTTAAATAACTCATATTGGAAAAATGTATTGTATTGTCTTGAAAAACTTATATTTCAATACATTTAGTGTTTTTGTTGTTGATTTGTAAATTGTTCAGATTGTACAGGGAAATCGAATTGTAAATACGGTAATACCTAATTTTCATTAAGTGTGAAAATACAAACGGGGACAAAGTTTAACATGATTTGGCACGAGTTAACTTTTTTCATAACATTGTCGTAAATATTCAAAGAAAAACAGGTGACACATAATACAACTGGCTGCGGGAATATTTAAAATTAGACCCAATAAATTAATGTTATAATTTTAGTGCGTTTGATAAAAATAATCGTGTTTTTGTATTTTTAGATATACGTGTGCATAACAAACCCGATGAGACGTGACTATTTTTACAAAATCGAATCAAAAATAGCTCAGTATATATATATCTTTTTTTGAAGTTGTTTTTCTATCACAATAATACGTTTCCTTTGATCGCAATTTAAATACGAGTCGTTCAAATTCAAACATTCGTATTTTAATAAAATGGTGTTGTTCATAGTAATTGTTTAATGATGATAATAACTATATCAAATACATTAAGCTAATTTGTAATAATATGAAATATTGAATATCAAATATTTTTGTGATATTGAAATGAGTCATACACCTGCAATCATTATATTATATAGAGAGTGAAAAATTGTATTTTTTTTTTCATCTAATCCTTTTCAGTTATTTTGTGGTAGGTAATAAATAGCTTGTTTCCTTTTATTAATTTCACTCCTTTATCTAACGTGTTTTTTTATCTCATTTTCATACATTAAATTACCCAAGAAATTAATTTTAAAATATTGCGTGAAAATTTTGTGTTGAAAAATGATTTAAGTGATAATTGAAAAATTAAGATGTTATTTAGTGACAATGAATAATCAACATTGTGACAGTGAATAATCAACGATTTCGTTTATAAAAAATATCTTTTTCATTTATAAAATTAATCATTTATATTTTTCAGTGCAACATGACTTTTAAAACGAATGAAATTTATGATTTCATGAGAAACGATTAATTCAATTAAATTCTAACTTTATTTAGAAGGGGTTCTATATTTTAAAATCATTGATTCGCGAAGTGTGTAAGTAGAATATTACAACAGATATTCAAAGCAATATAATTCAATGCCTTTTTTTTCTGAACGCTGATTTGCTGATTTGAGTCTAAATACTTTTCAATGACTTATAATTGAATAATATTTTCTAATACTTGCTGCAAATTTTATAGCTTTTGTTGGATATGATTGTTATAAAATCCATCTTTTGTGTTTCCACATTTCCAGTTTTCTGATTAGTTTTTTATTGCTTGCTGTATAAATCCATGGCATGTCAATGTGTATTAAAAAAATGAAATAAAGTTTTTCTGACCTACCGAAATACCCTAATGAAAGCCTCCGCGCTATAAGAAACTTTCAAATTCACTTTGTTGGTTTTCCGTTACCGGAAAACGCATAAGATTTGCACGCTATCCTTTATTATCCATCGGGGTCTGTTATTCACGCACGCTTTTTGTGTAGTTTTTGTTTACAAACAACGCAAATGGTAAAGTTTACAAGAGCAATGCGAGACGTATGTATAATACATGTTTGAATTGACAGGTTATAGTTTCCCGGGCACTCGCAATGACAGCGCGCTCTGAGGCGGCCGGCGCTGCACTGGTCGGAAAATGTCCGCGCTAGGATCGGAGGGGAGAGGGAAAAGGCGGTAGAGACGCAGTGAAGAAAAGCCTTCTCCCCTCCAGTTTGGGTGAACAAGCGCTGCTGCAAAACCTCCCCGGCGGTATCAGCGCCGCCTGAAACCCGGGCGCGCTTTAAAAAGAACCTTCACTCGCTTCCGTATATGAATTTAATTGCTTTGCTGGTAAGGCTATCTGTGACGCTACTTTTTTCTTTGAGAATATCATATTTTGAACAAAATTTACTTCCTAATAGCTTTTTGTACTGGCGAATGTTTTTTGATTTTTCTATATGTACCGAATCTTTTTTACCATCACTACACAACGAACAATACTACCTGAGCTATGATGCGAATGTATTTATGCCAGCGTACATATACACAGGTACTACGACAACTTGTTGCTGTAAGGGCTTTTCAGCGTTAAAACAGATTTTTCATTTTGTCCGAGACATTTTGTCGTCTCTCTCATGATAATTTATATCTGTTTATTTTTCTGTCACATTCAGCACTGTACTGAGTTTTGTTCTATATTTATTATACCTCCGTTTAAAAGTGAGTGTGTTTTTTGTCAGCATCGCTATTATTTTGTTTCGTTCTGGAATATTTACCAAACGATTTAGTCCACACCGAAATTCATATTTAAGAAAATAATTCAACTTGAATACAAATTTTTCGGTTAAGTCACTTATTGCATTGCTATTATTTGTCTATATAAATGACATCAACATATGCCGGTTATTTGAACAACCCCCCCCCCCCTTTCCCCCTTTTATACACTTCATTTTAAATAGCATCAAGTTTCATTTTTTTAGCAGGTGATATTGCTACAAATAAAGTAGCATTGCTATTGTTAAAACTTAGATAAGCGGCTCCCAAGCCGGGGGCGTGGGATCTTTCCAGGGGAGGCGCCAAAAAATATGGCAAAAAAATAAAGTTCTATTAAAAACAAAACGCAAAACGCGAAAACAAATCTTGGAAACCATCTACTTTTTTCACACACATAAAAATACAATTAAATAAATCACACAATATATTTTGTGCACTTCCATAACTTTTATTACTCAAGGCCAGGAATCCACTTTTAGGCATCGTCAAGCGTTCAAGTACACGGTGTACAAAATTTTATAGATTCAAATTTCGAATCGAAATTTTATCTAATCTTAAATTAAATTGAAAGTGTAATCGTCGAATATTAAAATATGGAATTTCAAACAAGAATGACTAGCTCACGTTCAGAGTTTTCACACCGAGGAAAACATATGCAATATTAAAATGGTACATGTAAATTATTAATTGTAAGTTTATATGTAATTTACATTAAATTTATTATATATAGTATACCACTTTCAGTACAAATATATAAGAAATCTTCCTACATACACACGATAATACTGAGTGTATTATTTTCACCAATTCCGTGATTGTAAAAAATATGGCAGATGTTCTAGTTCAGGGTGGGGCAAAATGCGGCCCGCCGAGTGTTTTCTGCGGCCCGCCAACGTAATTCTAAGTAAGAATATTTTTTTTATAAAAAAATATTGAAAATCGAACGAAATTTGAAGAATTTGTTGTTTCGTTAATATATCATCTCAGATCTTGTTTAAATTCAGAAAGAATTTAAATTTGAGAAGATAAACATATCTCGACGAACCGTAGTAAGAAGAATTGAAGTTATTGATAAAAAAGTAAATGAGCAATCACAATCAATACTCGAATCGATATCATAGTACGAACTCGAAAATAACGATCAAAAGGATACCACACAGTTATTCCTTAACATAACTTCTAAATAAGAAGTTGCTTAATATACCAGAATTTAAATTTAAAGAATATGGTAAAATTATGAACGCTCTGAATGACGATTTTTCACAAAGATTTGGTGACTTCCGAAAAATTGAGACAAGTTTGACGTTAGTACGCGATCCATTTTCAATAGATACTGATCTGCAATGTGTACTGATTTAAGAGAATTTAACCGTCGTGAAGAAATCTGCAAATTTTACAATGTTCCTAATCAGACAAATTCGACCAAATTAAAGACATTCTGATTCTTTCTTCTTCTATGACCATTTATGCAGTTTTAAAAATATCAACTACAAAATTAGCACCTGAATTTTAAAAAAAGTTGAAAATTTTCAAACTTTGAAATAGCTTCACCGTTACTTTTTTTTACGATTTATTCGTAGCTACGAGATTTTTCTTTTCACAGAAAAAATGGTGCACAAAATCATGCGATGTAATTGGTGACTCTGCTCTGAAACTTATTTAAGCACAATGCATTTATTAAAATCGTTGAATAGCACGTTTCCCGGTCGTAAATTTTATCACTGAGAGATACTGTCAAATAAATGCATTTCAGACGTCCAAATATTTTAAATGCACAATAGTAAATACGAACCGAAGATAGAAATGTTATTTTTAATTGAAAATGGGAATGTTTTTGGTATATATGTAAATGAAATTTTTTATGCAAGACAATTTTTTTTGGGCGAATTTGAAAAACAAATTTTTGTTTTTTCTTATATTCTGGATACTTTTTTCCGCGATTTTTTTATGTGCTCCACTTTTTTAAACCAATTTATCGCGTAAAAAACGATCGAGTGTATATCTAAAAATGGTATTTTACTTGCGGCCCGCGGCTCATTTTGGTTCTTGGAATTGGCCCGCCATCCGAAAAGTTTGCCCCCCCCCCCCCTATTCTAGTTCATAGGTGGCGAACCTAGGGCACGCGTGCCAGAAATGGCACGTAACAATGAACAGATAACATTTTTAATAGATAACTCATTGATAAAATATTCGGATTCTTTTGGCACATATTATTTTAATTAAAGATTTCGACTGAGGGTGCTTGATGGAATTTCAATATCGAATTTTCAAATTCAATATTAAAAAACTGACAGTTCAAGTACATCCGTGAACATGAAATGCCTGAAGATGTCGACAGGTGAAACCTGGGTCGTTAGCGACAAAACTAAAATTTTACATATTAGTGTGATTCTCTGCTCATGTTCTTGTTAATTACTTTCACTATGTTAATTAATTATACGTGCTTGTAAAATAGTATACTGTTTCTTACACACGAAAAAACGAATTTATATGTGTATCAAAAAAATGTGAATAGTTCTTATTTGTTTTTACTCAAGTTTGCTTATTTGTAGACTATATATTTGGGTGAACAAGTTGGTTCTCCCACCACCCTCCCGTTATGTGTGTGCAGCCGTTTTTCACAGCCGCCTTCCATAACGCTATACGATCAAGAAAAGAAACGAATTTACTCCTCACTTACTTGGCCCGAGACAGAGCTGCACGGGACTAATCTTTTAACCATGCACTATATGTACACTGTGAAAACTTAAAAAAAATACAAATTTTGATAAACACTTTTTCCATTAGTCCCTTGTTAAAAAATGCAGGTGGAGGTCTGCACGGGCCGAAATATCAAAATGTTACCCGGCCCAAGCCCATAAACCTCTAATCAAGCCCGGCCCGAACCCGAAGCTCGTTCCCGAACATCTTACCCAAACCCCACAATGTTGCTAAAACTCCTCAACAAAATTTTAATTATTATTTTAAGTACATAATCTATTTTAATTCTCATTTAATTAAAATATGTATAAATGTAATTACGATATACGATAATGGCGTAAACATTCGGATTAATCGTCATGACCTTTTTTTTTCAGTAAGAAACAAATTTTTGTATAATTATAAATAGTAGTGTTTTTTTTTTACCATGTCCACTCCCAACTTTGAGCATATGGACTCCTCACGGTGTTTATCTCAACACATATTTTTCCACGAGAACTGCTTGGTACTCAGTTGCTCATTCTCTCCTTTTCGAAGAGAGTAGGATACGAGGACAGGACTAGTGGTTAGCTAATCGCTCTCGCTATGCGTCGTTGTCTTTGGGATAGGAAAGGTGGGAAGGAGTTTTCAACAACACAGACACCCATGCCTTTGAACAGATTTATCAACTGAAAAAATCTGCTAATACCGGGAATCGAACTCAGGCGGTCCGTCATTCAAGCCAACAACGTTGACCACTGTGCCACGGACTGGACTGGAACTTAAATAGACAAAAAATAAACTGCTCAACAGTCAATATAAAATATCATTTGGGTATTTTTGACATGTTCATGTAAAAAGGTTCACCACCAGGTATAAGTTAATCTATCAGCCTTTAGGGAAATCGAATGTTCAATTTATTATTGTATCTCATAACTTTACCAATACAGTCACAAAACGGTAGTCTATATATAAAAAGTATCTACAAGGAAATGTATTATCAATACACAGATATCAATCATGAACTACCGAATATCTTCCCAATGTATTCAACGTATACTGTAACACAGCAGTGTTAAAAACATTCAAATGATTGCCAGCAGTGTTTCAAGAGTAATTACCGAAGATCTTGCTGATATGCAGTAAAATAAGTTATACGAAAGCTTCAGAGTTGAGATCTTCTACAAAGCTATCAAATGCAATAACCTTTTCAGGCCCCGGGTATCACCTATAATACTCATGGTTTTTATTATATATCAGCCTGGCTGTTGAATTGAATGTACCAAAACAATTTCTTCCATGCTGTATTATAAACAATATGTTAAAGTAATTTTTATTGAAGCAATAAATGAAATAATAATGTATGATGTAGAAGAAAATATTTGTATCGTAAGTGTCGAAGGATCTTAATTGCTAAAAAGTATGAACTTCCTTCAACAACAGTGACTTTTATACTGACATGAAATCAGTAATATATTCAGTTGGTAAGACCGTTTCCTTCATTATATGATACTTTTGGTTTCGGTTTTGTTCAATTTTACTACCGGGCTGATATTTTATAAAAACGATAGGTGATACCCAGGGCCCGAAGAGAATACATATACATATTTCTCAACTTATTGCAACTTAAGTCAGCATGACTTACCCTCAAACTGATTTTTGCAGCAATATTCCCTTTCATTATACATCTTTGAACACCCACATTGTCCACAGGATGCTAACCACATCCCGTGGAAATCTGTATCATAAATATACTCTTAGAAGAAATCACCAAGTTTTCCTTGACAAAACACGAGTAGCTCGGTCAAAAAATCAATTCTGTTATCACCTCAGCTACAAAACGCCAAATATGTGCATAGATTGAATTATCACTTTCTACTCGAAAGCATGAATGTTTGCGATAAGCTTACCACTACCTTTCCTAGTATTTTCCTTATAGGGAAAAAAGAGAAGTTCACGTAGAAAAACAAGTCAAGATATCCTTCATTAGAAGCAATATAGTTCTTACTTTATTTTTTGAAAAGATGAGCATTTTTTAACATTACAGATAATGCAAATGCATCAAATATTTTAAATTATGAAATTCATACAAGATAAACTCGATGATAAATTATTAGGAATCAGTCGAGAACAACTCGAAACAACAAACGAATTATGACATACAACATGTCCAAGATCTCTTTTTCAATCGCTTATTATTCATAATTTATATAGAATGAATTATGTACTTGTCATTATAATTGTTTGGTGACGTAAAATTGAAAGGTTATATTAGTGGGGATCTAGTCAGTGGTCGATCGTCAACGTCGTCTGCGTCCCAGTCCTAGTCCAGGCAGTTCCATTTTTAGAATTATTGATTTCTATCAAATGTATGGTTATCTTATGGCGATTGGCTTACCTCCCATCCTTTCTATCCTTACTCTCATCGAAAAAGAGCTTTGGGAACTGAGTAACAAGCAGTTCTCATAAAAAAAAAACTATTAAGATCAACCCCATTAGGAGCCTATATGCTTCACATTGGAAGCATACACTGCGGTGTTTACATCTTTAACTTTGGTTAATGAAGTACCTTTAATTATTTATTAAAAAAAATATGTATATTATACATACAATAGTATTTTGTGACATTTTATCATAGTAAGGTTGAATACTTCTTTGTCAAGATATTTTAATTATACATTCCATACTTTTTTACATAAATGTTTATTTTTAACCTATGGTTCATTCAAGCTTTATTTTTTATATCTTTCATTCTGGTGTCCCAACTGCTTGGCCTGGGTTCCATGTAGTGGCGCCATAGTAAAGTAGCCGTCAGGGGCCTATAAATCAATGCTGCTTTGTGGGTCTGGCAGGGACAGTAGAACGCCTCCGCCAGGGACCCAGACTTACATATTCTTTCTGAACATACAATTTCAAGTGGAGATAACCCATGTCTAGATTTTAAATCATGCTTGTTTGGCACGGAATGTTTTTGAGCATGACCAGTTAGAGCGCGGGTTCCCAACCTATGGGTCTGTGATGGTCAACTAAAAGAATATTTCATTGTTTTCTTTAATTACTTTATTAGAAATGCCTTTTTTAATTGAATCAGGGTCACGCGGCTTTTATAAGTCACCCAAAGAAGGTAGGGAACCTATGGGTTAAAAGGATAAGCCAGCATAAAACAGGATGCTGAACACATCGCATGGCAGTTTTTTTAGTGCGTAGCGTGTGGCATGACAGAACGTCAATTGGACCATTCCGTCTCATAGAAGAACTACAACTCATAGAAACTTCTAGAATGGCTAATTTTCTGCAGACTTAGTGCACGCTTTTAAGTCTTGGGCAGTTACTTTTGAAACACTAACAGCTAGGAGAAAATTAAGATACTTTTACCATATGCTGTACCACTGAATACTGCCAGATAAAATAAAGATATGGGAAAGCAGTGGTGGGTGAAGAAAGTCAAAGTAAATCCATTTTTGTGCTAACCTAGAGTACGGGTTTTCTGTGGGGTCCCCACTTACACAGTCCACTAAAAAAAATATTCACTTTAATGGATTTCCATTGTTCTTTTTTAATTACTTTATAAAAAATGCCTTTTTCAATTGCATTGGAATGGTGGGTCACGTGGCTTTTATAAAAAGGAGTCGCCACCCGAAAACGGTTGGGAGCCTATGTCCCAGAGCTATGGAGTACATCAATATGGAGAGCAGCTTTTGTAATATTTATTTTTTTGAGAATAAAAATATGCCGATACAGTATATTTATATCCATTTAAATCATAGTCTCAAATAGCCTGGACTGACCAAACCATTTTGTAGAAAAATGCAGTCAGTAACTGCCGCCATCATACTTATCTTTAATGCTTTGCTATTTAGAGTTTGCCTCACCATGTTCTCGACAAAAATACGGAAGACAGCCTGTGCAAGACACAGACAATATTAAAAGCCCTGTGAATGGTACAAATGCTCAACAATGTAACAAATAATAAAACTGCAGATAATTTAAATATGGCAACAATATTTATTTTATTTTTTTCAACATTAAAGATACAGCTTAATCTAAACATACATTTCTGTAAACCATACTGTAATAGAATATAAGAATAATATTTTTAACCATTTTTTTTGTAATACATAAAAAATATACTGAAAATTGATATGTAGTATAGTATTTATTTTTAGTAAAAAATTGATACAATAATTTTCGGTATGAAAAAGCTTTCAATCTATTAGTGTACGTCACATACAACAGCTCTATATTTTTGTAATTATCAATATATCATCACCATCTACCTAGATTACAAAGCTCAACAATCTAATCTTACTTTTGCCAATTTTGACTAAACAAAATTCTGCTCCATACTATCTATTTATTCTTTTTGTAAAAATGAGATGACTAAAGAAAGTTGATATCATTCTATAATATTGTTTTACGTAGTTTAAAAACAATATTATTCGATAATATAACTAACTAAATAGCTTCAGTGTTAATTTAAATCTCATTTCATACATTATGGGTAGATACAGCTTTGCAGTCAAGGTCAAGGTGTATTATTATCAATCCTGCCAACAGTTAGTGTGAATAAAATGAATGAATTATGCTTAAATTAAAAGTTATTTCTAAAACAAAGGAGAAAAACTGCATCCCTAGAGTTATATTATTTCCATTTGATGAATTAAAATTTAGTCAACAAATCTAAAACTGTAAAATTTATCAAAATACTGTAAGAAAATATTTTTTTAATATTCTTAAAAAAAAATTTATAACTCTGAAACTTGAATAATAAATGAAGTGTTTACAATTAGTACATATTTAAAAAATGTTTTTTCTTTCCTTACGACACAGTTTTAATCACATTTAGTAAAAGGTCATATTTTATATAACCACTTACATCAAATACTTATATTTACGACATTAAAACACTCTTAATTAAACATCGGCATACACATCTGTCATGTCAAACGAACATACATTACATTTTTATAGCTTGAAATGAATTTTTGCAATCATTTAAAACAATTCTTCACCCATAAAATATTTTCTTAAGTCTATTTACAAAATTGTCTGAGCTATATATGATATATGTACAATGAGGCAAAGGGCAGGCTCAGAAAATAATCTTTATCAAAATACCAATTAACCATACCGACTTGCCAAATAAAATATTTTTTATCGATATATATTTATATGAAGTTCTTATATTTTTTGCTTTAATTTTATTCAACAATCATCGAGCCCGCTCAAATAAAAAAATCTACTTGGTCAATTCGACTTAACCCATGCTCAATTAACTATTATTATTATTATGTCTTTTTGTAACTTTCATGTAGGAACAACATGGGTGAATGTACATCTTAAAAGTAAGCAAACCAATTATTTGCATTATGAGAAACCAAATACTTTATCTTCCTCAGTTGCATACCAGCAGTAGAACTTGAAAAATGGTTAGGAAAGAAAAAGTCGACAATATTGATGTTATCTAATTTTTAAAAATCTAAATGATAAAGTTTTAATTCATTTCTGATTTGAAACTTTACACAGTTAACAAAAAAAATCAATAGATTCAATGTCATCAAAATTCATTCACCATAACACATTTTTTCATGCATCGATACGTTTCTTTGCAAATTAAGCTGACACTACAAAACATGTGCTTAGTAAAAATGTGGAATCATGGGTACAAGAGTTAAAAAAAAAAAAATTTCGGGTCAGAATTTAATAAACAAATTTATCAACAAAAAAAAGATGTAACCGTTAAAAATTGATGCTGCAAACGATTTTAAATTTTTTCAATCCGAGTGACTTATGTAAATAGTTGAAGATTAAAAGCACATTTTAGAAATTGAAAAACTGTACAAACTGTATGTTTTGTTTAATGATTCCACATCTAAGAAAGAAAATGACGATTTAACGACAACATCAACTTCTATCAAGGATATATTCACAATAGTTTTGATAGGTTTATTATTATATATTCCCATATTATCGAACCGTACAGTTATCCCATTAAGCTTTAAGTAATTATTTATTGGAGATTTTAAAATTTACAATGCTTCTCCCTTACCTATATATGACTAAATAAACTGAAATGGAAGACGATGAATAATATGAAATACATATAAAGTTACCCAGTTATTTCGTTAATTTGGATATATTCTTGCAACAAATTTACTAAACAGTATTTTCAGCATTCATGGTGGCGGCCCTTGCTTCATCATGCATAGAACACATTGATGCAATTGCAATATTAGCCAGATATGTTGGATAATAAATTTATGAAGCACACCGAATAACGCATATTACTAAGTAACCTTAAATGGAGAAATCAATATTAATTGTTTAAAAAAATAATTTTTTTATCTAAAATTAAGCATAGCACTCGGAATTTATTTTAATTTTGACTTTTTGCCATGTATTTACATAATAACTTCTATTTATGAGTATTATTGATTAAGCAATAGGTTAGTCGAATTTTTTTCAAATGTACATCTTTGGAATCAAATGGAAGCTAAGCTTTCTTCTATAACTTAACATAGTACATCCTTCTTCCCTCCTTCATCTTAGAATGGAAGTATGCCTGAAAGTTAAAACTAATTTTAGGGCGTTTCTCAGCCTTTTTGAGTAAGTAGAAATTATTTAACTATTAAAAACGAAAGTAATGTTAGAAAACTTGGGTTGAAAATTCGATCAATAGAAAAATTCTAATGATAAAATATTTATTTATGGATGTACATTTATGCAAATAAACTGTTGAAAACTGCGTTTGTTTTTTAATCTAAAATGTAAGTCCAATCGGCTAAAGAGGCGTTTTTTTTGTTAATAAAAATGAAGTATTAAAGGTTCTAAGAAAAGGGAGAGGACTGTATAAAATATCTAGTACCTAGTTATGAATTTTCAATTACAAACTAGCCTAACCTAATGATCAGTGGTTAGCCTGTCCGATGTTGATAAGCATTCTAAAAATAATATGTACAGAAGGCATATTTACTAAAAACTTGAAATAACATCAAAGAACTAGCGAAAGTAAATGATAACGTAGTATATCTATTGCTAACACGCGTTCTAAGAGTTGTATGTACACATTGCAGAACGCGTATCTAACAAGAACTAAAAAATAAGTAAAATAAATGATCAATTAGTACAGATCTACTGCTGACACGCGTTCAAAAATTGTATGTACACACTGGGGAGTGCATATTAAATATGATAACTGAGTAAATGACTGTACAAGAACTTAAAATAAAAACTAAAATTAATGAACATGTAATGCTATCTTCGAGGTTTTCCAATGATAGGTCTACTTAGAATTATATATACATTATGGGAATCCCATATTTACTAATTAAAATATCACCCGACTGCACTAGCCTTAAACTAAATATAATTAATAGTAACATAAAAATAAAATAATTTTAAAAAAATAACAATGTAAGAATATAGGAATATAAGAAAATAGGAATATAAGAATATAAAAACATAAAAAGATAAAAATATAATATATAAAATAATTATATAAATGAATTATATCTAAAAAAAAAATAAGTATTCCCATGTTAACTCACAAGCCAAAAGCTCTCATAGGAAAATGTTCATAAGTCAATAAGCCACTGGTATCTACATGTATATAGCAAACGCTGTTTGGGAGTTATTCAAAGGTATGATTTGACACAGCGGCAACTATCTATGGGAAAACGGTTGATAAAATATTTGAATTCTGAAAACATCTCGGTTGATAAATTCACTGCGTACAATACCATTCCAGTACGATTTATTGAAAGGGATTGATAGTTCCATGCTAAGGCAGCGATACTTTTTTAAAAAAAATAATTTATGGTCTTAACCATGCCCTTCCTTTATGTAATATGTATTAAGATTTCCAAAAAAGCAATGGATTAATATCACTGACATTTCTGGCTTATTAATGTCAACATAACAAACGTCTGCTTTGTTATGCTTACAAAAATAAATGCAGTGATTTATACCCATTTCTTAGAGTAAATTTCAAATATATATCAAAAAAATTAATAGGCCGTTTTGATGCACATGAATTAATTCCATAAAAATAGTGGGCTACTGACTAAGCACGCCCCTCGTCTTCTAGAGTTCTATGCAGTTAACAGTAGTGGCAGAATGAAAACAGGATTGCCTATCGCACTTTCACCGCAGAACCAGATCAAGAATAATTCCAAAGACACTAGAAATCAATGTTCGAAGCAGAAATTGCAGTCGATGAGACAGAGTGTGCAGTATATTAACTAACCCCAAAAGTGTGGAATTGTTATTCAACCGAAATATTTAAACAATTATTCAAAAAAGCTAGATTCCATCAATCACAAATGTTAGTGAAAGAAAAATCATACATCAATTTTTCTCATAAATATATCATCGGTTTAATTATAACATCTTCTTAGTCAGCTTACCCATGAATATTTCAACCAGCAGAAAAAAAAATCTTCTAGAATCTCCCTCCAATCATCATCTCCTTCCAATCATCAAAAAAAAAAATCTCAAAGATTTTTTTCTTAGTTGAAATATTCAGTTTTACCGTCTCCTAAATACTTAGAGTAAACTGACTTGGAAGATGTTAGAATTAAGCTGGCGATGTGTTGCATTATCAAAACTTGAACATTCCCACTCAGTGTTAATAGACAAATGAATTGAAAAATAATGCAAAGTAAAAAAAAATGCAAACGATGTTAATTGCAAATGTGTCGATAGATTAGTGTGTGATGCATAAGTGAAAATTTTAATTCGAGTAAAAATTGGTGTCATCTAATTTTGAAAATATACGAGTTTATCTCGTTTTACTAAAAATATTTGGTGTTTGAAAATTGTTCTTTGAATACGCAGAACATTCTCTTATAAGATACTAATAAAGGCCTTCATAAATAATGTAAATGAAACTAAATTACTTCCATATATCAAATAATATAATGCGGTGGACGCTAGCGTGTTGGATGGTAGCGTGTTGGATGGTAGCGTGTTGGACGCTGGAGTGGTGTACACACAATAAAAGCCCTGCCATAAGTGCACCAACATGCGCGCAAAGATAAAAGCACGCTGATGTTAGCGGGCTGATGTTAGCGGGCTGATGTTAGCGGGCTGATGTTAGCGGGCTGATGTTAGCGGGCTGATGTTAGCGGGCTGATGTTAGCGGGCTGATGTTAGCGGGCTGATGTTAGCGGGCTGATGTTAGCGGGCTGATGTTAGCGGGCTGATGTTAGCGGGCTGATGTTAGCGGACTGACACTAGCGCACAATATAAAATTATTTGAGAAGCAATTTCCAGTCTAGTTCCAGGGCACTGATTTATTGGCACACCTTCTAGACTACTAAAAGTAAACTATTTGTGTGCCAACAAATTATACCTTTGGAACTGGAAAAGGTTAATAAAATAAAATATTAAACAACGTTTAAACTTAACATTTAATTAGAATTTATGGCAAAATAAAACTAATTTCAAAAATATTTAAAAACTAAAATTGGCTTTCTTCCATCGATATGTTATGCAAAATTGAAACGAAGTTCGAAAAAATTTGAAATGAACCATTGCTGAATTAAAAAAAAAAAATGTTAACGAAAAAGTGATGTTGGCCTAGCTAATTGTGATGGGAAACATTTACTATGGGAATTATGCGGCGTCTAAGCCCGTTGCAAGGATTCCACCTCTACAATTCCTGAGTTACATTAAAATTTATTGATCTTGAAAAATTTTCTTAAAATTAATTACTTTAAACTGGTGTCTTCTGTGTTTATTATATGTACATCTTAACAAAGTGTGAAAAATTTAGGCTGGTTTAATACATTATAATTTTACAATTGTATCAAAACAACCTTAATAGTTACACAAAACTAAGAATTAATTTAACCAAAACTAAGCCTAGTAACCAAAGATGGCCTAAAAAAAAAATTGTATATGATATATAATTCTAGAAGCTTATATGTGAAACATAATCCTATCAGGTACAAAAAAGCATTTTAAAATTAATTTTAGTGTAATGTGAAAAATAAAACTAAGAAACTAATGTATACGTGAAACATAATCCTATCAGGTACAAAAAAGCATTTTAAAATTAATTTTAGTGTAATGTGAAAAATAAAACTAAGAAACTAATGTATACGTGAAACATAATCCTATCAGGTACAAATAACCATTTTAAAAATAATAATTTAGGAATATGAAAAATTAAGCTAAGAAACTAATGATAACCAGGTAAGAAAAGGATTAAAATCTAAAAAGGTGGAAAACCTAACCTACTTTCACTAATTTCATCAAAATGAACTCCTTATCCTAGTAGTAGCAAAAACTAAATCTAGTTATCAGTAATAAGGATTATTTTTATTGGCAGCTTCAATGAGGCAATGAGGGGGGGGGGTCTTAAGCAATTGTAGACAAATTAGTTGCTGCTGGTTTGTTATGTCAGAAATTAGAAGTTAAGGAATTGCAAGGTATTAAAAAATAATAAAACTTCTTTTGTTCAACACAATAAATTTATTTATATCAGGACCTATTTATATCCAAATAAATATATTGTTAAACAACTATTATTATTTTTTAATATAATGCCTTTCCACCATTGGTAATGAAGGACTTAAAAGTGAATTGTGAAGTAATTGAAATAAAAGATATGGGGGGTGGAGTTTCTCGGCAAATAAGGACTAAATGCCATTTAATGTGATTTGTGGCAACTGATATACTTGTGTGAAATTAACACATTGTTCACCACGGAGGTCACTGTGGCATTGAGTTACTCGAGTGCTGTGTGAAGTTGCAGTAATATACAAAAGACCATGCCTTAGAAAATATTTCAGTAGGTGTGCTGCTGCACAACAATTCAAAGGTAGGTCTTTCTTGCCATGGCCAGCGAACCCTATGGTAATCAATGTGTTAAATACTTTTATACGCTTTTGCTGGAGACTCCTTAAGTGTACGGACACAATAACAGGCGTAGCTTCTAGGGTGGCGTAGTGTCACCCGCTGCATTATCAAAGGTTGCCGCAATGGCTTTAAAGATGGCGCCGTGTGAGAAGTCGAAACGCATTGTCATAATGCTGCTAACAGTTTGCACGCCGAAGTGTTCCAACTTATTTGACTCAGCATTTACGCTGCGTTTCGACTTCTCAGATGACGCCATGGCGGCAACCTTCGAATGTAAAGCAAGTGATTCTACACAATTCTAAAAGCTACACCTTACCACTGTGGCCACACACTTTCTGTGAAGCTAATCAAACCGTCGTAATATTAGGTAAATTCATGCTCGTCTCCGGGTCATTGGGAAGTGAAAAATCTTAAGATTTCTTTCGACGGATCAATTCACATGCCTAACAGTCGGAGCCGTCCGACATTGATATTTAATTTGAAATCCCAAAACTAATTATACCAGACGAATAACGTTTCCTTAACTACTTATCGGCCATTTACTATATTTACAAAATGGCATGAGCCTTAGAAATACACTACAAGATGTGTCATTTTTGAGACACTTCAAATGCTAATTCAGAAAACTAATTTCATCCAAGGCAATAATAACTGAATACCTGAATATCAAACCTACCAAAATAATCAGGTCATATTGTTTATGAAAAAAATTGTCCATCCGAAAATTATTTGTGTTTTAATATGCAATAGTAAAAAGATTGAATTGAAAAACAATTATCTAAATAAGTCCAAGACTTCTCCTCCGAAATGGCTATGATTCTATTGAACGAAAATGTGTTTGTTTCACCACTGTCAAAGATAAAATTTACTATGGTCTTTGATACTGCATTCTCAAAGTTCTGGACATTCAAAGTATGGCCGAATAAGTGACAATCGAACGACATTTAAAATACCAAAATAATGTGATAGAAAAACTTTAAGCCCTCTACTAAATAAATCTAATTACATAAACCTTAATATTTTTAAACTCAAAGAAAAGTAAAATAGGTTTTTATATTCAGTTATTCAATTGGAATCGTAACGTTATGTACCTATATTAAAACATCAATAAGAAAAAAGTGAGTATAGTAAAACTCATATATAGCTCAGACATGACAAAGTATGTAAAATATTGATTGCAAAATTCTTATTACTACCGATATTTATCGGTTTCGATTTGCTGTTATAACAAATATTTTATAGTCAAAGGGACTAAAAAATATTGGTTCGATATTAATAAAAAAAGTAATCACAAAACTGTTGCCGCTCATTCCTGCCATCATCTCTTCGCGGGTAGTACTCTTATCATTGGTGCAACAGGTTCCCAGCGTTCAGCTCGGTGCCGGTGGACTTTTCCCTGGATACGATGTTGTTCAGATCATCTGAAAATACATATGGTTTCATGAAATAAAAAATCTTTTTAACTCTAAATAACTGTTTAAAATTGTATTTATTATTTATTTAACTTGATCACTGCTATGCATGACTTTTTTGTGAGTAAAATATAAACAACGATCAGGGACAGCTCATGAAATGGTGCATTCATCAACTATTTATATTCAAGCAATATCAAAATAAGTAAACCAATGTATTCATTTAAAATTCCTTGTGACGATACATATATTATAATTATCATATAAGTCAGCTAATAAAGCAGGTATTAATTTTCTGTAAAGTATCAAACAGATTTGTAGAGCTGAAGGTAGAAAAAAGATCTTGCGATGTCAAGCCAGTATTAACCACTTCTCACTTCTTCGGTGCTGAGATGTACCAAGATAACCGCGATAGCAACACTCTTCATAATCCTGAATTCTAATGCATGTTTCAATATGCATATTTTATTATGTAAGGAATGAGTTTTGTCCTCTCCAACGCAGCCTTTAAAATGACAAAGGATGGATTCCTTGCATAAATAGGTTTTTTTGTGCACTCCCTGATATTGCGGTCACCAGCAATCACAGGTAAAAATAGTATTAATAGATCTGCATTGAAAAAGAAAAAAGCGCTTCCTTTGTGGTAAATCAAAGGGATTCGAACTACTTAATTTATATTAAAAGAAAATTTTACCTTTCGATCTTAATCCTCATGCTTAGTTGAAATCTTACGATTCTCCGACTTAAGTCTCACCAGCAGCCATGCAGCCAACGCTCATCTCAAACTCTTCAATCAAGAGCATTGGTGACCAGACATCATAGCTCCAAACATTTACGAGGAATCCACAATGAGAGATCTGAAATATAAATCAGCTTGATTAACATCACAGTAAAGAAGAAACATAATATAGATTCATACACTTCACACACAAGTGAAAAAAATCATCACAATATAAAGCTTTAAGATGTATGACAATTGGTTACGTTGTAAATAAAAATTTACAAGGTAATGCAAGAAAAAAAAATGGGAGTAGCAGCAATGAATCGAACATGTATATAATATTTCGCAAACCTTCCACGCCAGTGATAAAAGTAACACAGCATACGCGCAAATAATATGCATTGCAATTTTCTAAGCAAAAAATACATTTTCCGCAATTGCACAATAAAAGATTTACTATTAAATGAGCTATTTTCACTTTCCAGCTATCTTCAAGTTGCTTAAAAATGCTATACAAACCCATTTTTCTATTCCTAAAATAAGATAAATTATTCCGCAACATTTTTCACCGGTTTGAAGTCCCCGCCTCAAGAGTTTTCAATCTTCCTTCTACCGAGATGTGCAGCCGTGTTTTATTACTACATCAATAGGGATAAGATTTATATCCATGTTTGGATTGAACAAGGCCTAATTGGGGATTCTAAAAAAACACAAAAGGTCACGATTATATTTTGGGTATTAAAATTATTCCATTTATAAATACGTGGAAAACATGTTCAATAACTTACTTTATTTGTAGACAATAGGGTAACACATCAATGTAACATCAAGAAAACATCAATGTAACATCAAGAAAACATCAATGTAACATCAAGAAAACATCAATGTAACATCAAGAAAACATCAATGTAACATCAAGAAAACATCAATGTAACATCAAGAAAACGTCAATGGAACATCAAGAAAACATTGAGAAAAAACATATATTTTATGTGGCTTTCACAAGGTGAGTTATGGTTGATAATTGTTTCTTGTCCAGGTAAACTGAAAGAAAGAAAAAAAAAACACATCTTAAAACTGGTAGCAGATACCTACAATTAGTATATTATCAAAAGAATTTATTAGATTCAATTAGATTAGGAGACAAGCTCGACAAGAAATTTGTAGTATATTTACCAGTGATTTCGAAACCGTTTGCTTTGCTTGATTAGCGTAGTGAGGTTTCCATCCATCCGTTTGATAACATTGGTGTTAGGTTATCAAAATTTTTGCCATAAGAGTTTTCAATCTTCCCTCTACCGAGACATGCAGCCTTGTTTCACTATTTATAACATTGATACATCAATGGGGAAAAGATTTAGATTCATGTTTGGATTGTATAAGGCCTAATTGGGGATCTAAAAAAAAGCAAAAACACATATTTTCGGTTACAACGGAAATTATATTTCATATATAAATACATAGAAAACATGTTCAATAGCTTACTTTATTTGTAGACAATGGGGTATAACATAAATCTAACATCTAGAAGACATCGATTAAACACTTAAAACTACTCGGCTTTTCAAATGGCGAGTTATGGTTGATGATTGATTCTTAACAGGGTAAACTGAAAGGAACAAAAAAAAACACCTTAAAACTGCTAGCATATACCTACAATTAGTATCATATTATCAATAATTTCCAGAGCATCTTTTAGATTCAATTAGAGACAGAGATGAGCAAGATGAAGCCTTCTTAGAGACACTCACATGTGTAACGTAAGGTCAAATTTGTATATATATTTACCAGTGATTTCGAGACCATTTTCTTTGCTTGATTAGCTTAGTGAGGTTTCCATACATCTGTTGGCTGACATTGGGTTTAGGTAATCAACATCATCACCATGACTCGTTTCGCCTGAAATGTAAAAACAGTCTAATTTAAAGTCTAATAAAATTAATTAAATGCAAATAAATAAGGCAGAGCATCCATCTACCTTAAACACCTTTGTTTGATATGTACTCCTTGTGGAGAGCAATTTTCAGGTAAATGAATTTAAATCCACAGTAAAGACTAAAAAATCTACAATAATCACATATGCCTTGGGATATTTTAGAATACATATAACAAAATAGAAAAGGGGGGGGCAAATTTTTTGGAGACACCCAAGAAAAAGTCGCAAATCTGACCATTATTTTTTTTCCGATATTAATTATTAACCCCATCCCCACCACTTCAAAAGTAAGTCATACGAGATATACTATATGATAAATAATGAATCGGTCGAGAACAACTCCATAACAAGAAATTACATACACCCATGTCCAAGACGTTTTCAATTTTTAAAAAAAACTGCTACTTACATAAACTTGGTTTTAAGTTTGCGAGTGCTTCGTTTTCCGCGTATTTTGCAACGAAAGGTAACGCATGTTTCGCCTCTTTGAATTAAAAAAATATGAGTTTAATTTTATACGAAAACTTGTTCCAAAAAGTAAACACCTGTTGAAGCACTATGAAGCGATATTTAAATTGTCCAAATAATCCTGTAGATTATTCGAAAACCGTCAATATATAAAATCTAAAGAAGTTTTTCAATAATTATAAGAATATGTTAAAATGCAAGGATGCAAAAATACTAATTGCATAATAAGTTATAATTATTCCCATCAGAAAAAATAATTTCAAACTCGATAGTAAAAAGGGATCAGCACAATAAAATCTAGAAATGAGTTAATTATCAAAAGTTGTAGCTAATTCCTAGCCCAGACGGATATGGGTTCGCAAAACTCTTCCCGCAGAGTTTTTCCACAATGCATGTTCATAATTTCTATGAAAGCATATGCAGTATTGATTTCCTGTCTGCTATAGATGCATGCATACATACCTATATATATATGCATTTATATTGAGGTACATATCCGGGGATGCAATTAACACAGAATCCGAAACGTGATAAAAGAAATCAACCAAAATGATTGATCAAACTACGTAAAAATGCTTACCGCTTCGCGATCCTCCGATGCAGTCAGCTATGCAGGTCTCGTACTGGTCCTGCACTATGACACTCTGTCAACTTTATTTTTCACACAAGGCTTATGTTGGTCGAAGGGCTCGCTCCGTGCAGTGGGTTGTTTGATGAACTTGGGATGAATTTATTAAAATATAACAAGTTTAAAAATTGTTTATTTTAGACGTCCCGAAAATACAATACCGAAATGAAGATTATAAAAAGTAATTTAAGTAAATACTTAGTTTTTGGTCTACATTATTGTAACCGAAAAATGAACTTACAATTCCAAATGGTGAATTTACTAAGATCTGAATAAGTTTTAATTCAAAATAAAAACGAAGCGCCCACTGCTCGGAGAGAGCCCTCCTACCTCTACTAATGCCAGCGACGAAAAGAAGGAAAGAGGGAAAAGCAAAACACTGAAAGCGTCGGTTTGAACATGTTGCCAGTGTCGTCAATTGAAAATCCAAACATTTTCCCTGAAAACTCAAGTATGCCGACTAAGCTTTGCTTATAATGAAAGTATAGCTTTTATTTATTTCATTGTATCGTTATTGCGACAATAATTATTTGAGATTAAGCCATTTTTAATAATGTATGATTAAATTGTCCTATTATTGACCACAACTCATTCATATATTAAAAATTATTATAATAATATAATATGTTATTGTATTCCAAGACTGCATAGATTTTTACTTTGAAATCGTCTAAAAAGTGGTGATCGATTATTAGTTGAGTAATAAATAAATGAAAATGCGTTTTTTTGAAAATAAGCCTTTTATATTTTATTTATGTTATGCGCGCTTTGTTATCTTCGTTTTGAAATACTAATCAACGCTTCGTGTAAAAAAATGCATTATTGTACAACTGAAACTGTGAGTAGTACAACTATTCATGTTCTATAACTTGGAATGTAAAATTTTATTTGACTGTCTGTATTACGACCGGCTTTGTGAGAAATAATGTAAAATTTTGACAGAAGTTTGATCTTTTCTTCCCATAATATATATAATATTATATTTAAGACCAACGTTAATGACAATCAATTGAACTTTTCTTTGGCTTGTCATCAAAAAAATTTATCCTTTCGCCTCTAAAATTTCAAAAAAATATTATTTGTTAGTGAATTTAACATGAAAATATAATACAATATTACAACTATACGCGGGCGTTTTGTGGTGTCCAATTTTCGATATTCGAAGACGTTAGTAGATAGGTTAATAAAGTGGTATATTTTCAGTTGGGAAAATTATTTTCAGCCAAGTTGCAGCACCAGAAATTTAAAAAGTATGCTTAGCTCGGTACACACGAACCAGACTCCAGACGCTTGTAGGGGGGCAATAGTTATATGAAAATGTTCGTGCTCGTTTTCAACCGACTTTTTCCGAATACAATTCGTTCAAAGCCAAAAAATTATATAGATAACCTTTATTTGCGTATACTTTTTCTTCGTTTTTACTACAATATTTTTTGATGCTCTCAAATTATTCAATCGATTTTCCATTTTGGCTGTGATTGCAACTTTCATAAGAGCCGTATGCTTAGTTTTATGCTTAGTTACCTACAGGGTGTCCATCACTTTTCTTCTTTAGCGTAGATACATTTTAAAGAAAAATAAATCAAAATATCACCAATAGTGTCAAGCCTCAAAGAATACGACAAATAAAAAGAAATAAAACTTTATTATTTAGATATTCAGGTAGCGAAAGGATATTGTATGACTTAACTCATATCGTTAAGCATTTCCGTTCTATAAAATAGTGGGAACAAGTCGAATTTCTACCCTATGACAGTCGTAAATGTTTAAAAAGTCAGAGATGAAAAGTAATAAAAATTATTGTCTAGGTACTAGATTGATTTGACGAGGAAATTGCAAAATATTTCTAGGTGGCGGATATCACACAAATTATTTTTTACAAATATTTATCTTTCAAATGTAACCTATTGTAAGGTTCTGCATCTAATGGTGGATGAATGAGTGGACTCACAGAACTAGAAAATGTTTTATATTAATCTTGTAATTCTGTTTTCGTGCTTTCGATGCCAAGCCCCTGGATTATTCTTGTGTAATATGGTATTCATCTGAACAATTGCCGTTCATTAGAATGTTGTTTTAGCTATGTTTGCAAGAGGGAACAGTTTCTTCAAAATAATCCAACGCTAATACTTTTGCTCGGTACAAAAGCATGAAAGTATACTCCTCGCTCCCCGTCTGGACACGATAATTTCAGATGACTATTACAGGCAGACTTTTCATTCCTCTAGTTTGTGGTAGGTATTTATATTTCAACAGTATCGGATCATAGATTCGTTAGCGGTGGCTCTCACGTAGTATTGTCCTGTGGCCGCATAGTACACTTAAATGGTCCTACGAAAATATCTGGTGGCCGCAACAAATTTTAACTTTTGAATCTGTTGTGCTATGTCGAATGGGCCTAAACATGTTTGACAATTTACTATTAGTATTAACTACACACAAAATTTTTCATTTTCTAAATATTTGTTCATAAATAAACGTCATTTTTTTAAATATCAATATATAAAATGAAGGTGTTGGTGGCCGCACATAAGAACCACTGTTCTATAGGGTATTTCTAATGAAAAAAGTGCATTTAAAATAGGACGATTTATAACATCATAAAAACGACGATTAAAGATTAGTGATGCACAATCTTTTTGGCAGTAGGACCAGCGTATCAATTTTCAGATTGTTCAAGAGACACACGGGTAAAAGTGACAAAATTATCCTTCTTTTTAAAGTATATTTTACTATTTTATATTGTTCTTCCATCGTCGATGGAAATTACTGACGATAAAAAGGTGATTAATATTTGTCATATTGGTTGTGGATCACTGGTATATGTGTAGAATCATTACATGACCGCCATCAAATTCGAATTAAAACTGTCCACATAGAGTAGATATCTCCAAAAGCCATTAAGGTTGTATTCTTTTCATAAGAATTTATCTTCATAAAGATTTTTTTTTTATAGCTTGCATATAAGATATGTAAGTAAACAGCGACTGAATTCATATAGTGGGTGGGGGTGGTACCACTTCAATGGCATATCCACTTTATCCACCGATGTTGATAGGCAATTCTTGGCGCTAAGGCATAATAAAACTTTAAAACCTGTTAACAGCACTATGCATGATGTCATGATTATTTACATTGATGAAAAACAAAAAGAGTTTTAATATTTTTTTTTATTGCCATACAAAATTAGTTTGCCTCTTTAATGACCAACATTACGTTCAACATTATACTCATGCATATACCTATATACAATGGGTCGCCTAAAATTAGTCATATTATATAATTTACATATAATAATATCAAAACATTGTAATCGATATGACAAATCCTTATTTAACTGCCTAGTAATATTTTTGTAATTTGCTTATTTCATAAACCAGGTTAACTAGACTAGCCGGATTGAAATTTTCAAAAACTTAGCGGGCTAGATTACAATTAAATTCGTTTTGGAATCTAATTAGAATATTAATTTATATGTTCTAATATAATAATATAATGTAAGCAAATGTAATTTCTATTGGAATTTTTAGTAGAAAATATTTATATAATTTTCGGGGTGCATACGTTGTCGTATCTTATAGGTATCAATTGGTGAATTGAAATAAATAGTTGTGAAGTCACAAACAATTCATGAAATTTTAAAAAAATATTTTTTCTTATTTATATAATTTATTGTCAAAAATCGAAAATTGAGAATCGAGAAGGCCGTAGTTTGATGATAGTCATCATAAACTATTAAGAGTATTATTCGGTAACGTAACAACTAAATGTGAATTCAATACACATGTTAATTGGCTACTTAAAACTCTAAATCAGTGATGCACAACCTTTTTGGGAGTACGACCATATAATCAATTCTCAGATAGTTTGAGGGCCGCATGGGTAAAACTCGTCAAAGTAACGATATTTTTAGCAGGGCTGTGGAGTTGTTAAAAAAATACGACTCCGACTCCAGCATTTACCAAAAACATGACTCTGACTCCGACTCCAACATTGACCAAAAACCCAACTCCGATTAAAAAAAGTTAGGCAAATTAGACTTATTGTATGCAAAAGTAAAAAGCTTAAACTTTTCAAAATTTCCGACTCTGAGTACGACTCCGGCCAAAAACCCCGACTCCACAGCCCTGATTTTTGGTGTATAAAATTGAAAATTGTATTTTTTTTATATTATTCTTCCATCGTCCGTAAAAAGTTCTGAAGAAAAAAGGTGATTTATATTTGTCATTGCGGGCCGTAGGTTGTGCATCACTGCTCTAAATAGTTCGCATTAACTTTCGATGGCTTCGGCTAAAGTTTCGCTGATATTTTTTATCTTATTGGTATTAAATTCAATTTGATAACTATCAGTTTCAGCTGTATAAAACAAAGTAAGTCTACAAAAGCCACTGAAATAACAAAAATTTTAAATTTTAATTTAAAAGAAAAATAAATGCCGATTCATATTTTATGGTAAGCAAAATAATATAAGCATTAAGTACCTACAAAACTATTATTTTATTCTCAAATGCATAACCATACCTTGATCATGACAATTAAACCTAGCACTCGATTGACGCGTAACAAGATTAGAACAATTTCGGTTTTACACTATCAAATAACTGATAGCGCTTATTATTTTTACACGATAAAGTGTAAAATAATAAACAAAATTTAGCTGCATCTGAAATAGAAAAATATTTGGTAGACAGGGTGATCAACCCCCGGTACAATGATCTTGAAAATAATCCTAATGATGTGACCGCACTAATTATCGAATGCCTTAAATATTGACTGGACACTTAATTAATGAAAAATCATTTTCTCTATCGTGAATCGTTAGACAAACATGGATCGAATGTTTTTATTTCAAAATTAATCAAATAATTCTCGGTAACAGACTTGATTGAAATGGACAGTCTTCAATATAATCGATGAAGTCAGTTATATCAATTATGATTTTCAACAGATTAAAGATTTTAAAAAATCTATTGTCAAATTATTTGAAAGAAAAAGACACATGGCATACAGACTGACTTTTGACTGAAGGTGCTTGATGGAATTTCAATATTAAATTTGAATCGTTGAATTTTGTACTTTTCCATGAGTTTTGTCGCCAACGACTCGGGTTTCGCCTTTCGGCATCTTCAGGCATTTCAAGTGCACGGATGTATTTGAAAAGCCAGTAGATGCCCTGACAATACTCATGGAAAAGCACAAAATTCAAATTTGATAAAGATTATTGTAATTATTTTATATTGCATGAAAACATTCCCGCAAAACATAACAGACCTTGCTATATCATTGCTTTTAGCAAAATAAATCTGAAAATCTACATCATTGTTTTTTGAGTTTTAGTACACAATATAAATTTGTAAAAAAATTGTTTGGATCATTTTTCACCAGGAAAAATTCTACTGTTTAAATCGAGGCATACGTTTGACCATACATTTTTGGTTAAAATAAAGTACAAATCAGTTCATAATGCTCGCGATGAGCGAAACCGGTCATGGTCTCAATAAATCCATTGTGGTCTAAGTACTAAAAATGTGCTTTATTTTTTACTATAATATCATGACACCAAGTACACCTTAAAATTGGCCAAAGAACAAATCATCAATAATTTCATAATTTATCCATCTCAACATACACACCATTTTGAATAAACTCCTTACGTAATAAATTGAAAATAGCAAAGTATTTAGTTCTTTTATGAAAAAATATATTTGACAACTGCCATCTCTTGGAAAAGCTTAATGTAAAAAAAATACTTATAATTTATTAATGCAATAAATTATTCGCAAAATAATGCCAATTTTATCAACTGAGTACAGTTGATATTGCTCGTGATGAGCGAAACCGTTTCTGATCCTCATAAATCTAATGTGGAATAGAAACAAAAAACGTGATCTTGTTTTTTTATGTAATGCCATTCCACCATTTCATATAAAGTATGAACACTTTAAAAGCGGCCAATTATATCAAGAATCTTTTTAGGTGCCTAACGAATTATGGTTTAATGAATGTATTCGTGCATTTTAAAATGCCCACTCGCTCCAATTCCAAGTTTTTAACATCACGCACATTCAAATACATTTACACAATGCACAAGAACATGAAAGACACCGACTCCGCGCCACTGGGTATTAGCAGTTAAGTTGATGGTTTATCTTGACACCTTAAACGTCTCATCAATTCCATGGATATTTGTCACTGGCCACTATTTTCAGCCATCGATTTTTCCATGATATCTGTTACCTTAACATCAAATAAAATAAAAACGACTAAACATATTGATATTTTAACAATCAAATTGCCTTGAAAAGATGTGCAAAGATTCATTTAAAAATAGATATCTATTCATAAATAAATTCGAATGGCCTGCACGCGTGGCGTATGATATGAACTATCAATATACTGTATCGATACAAAAAGTAAAGAACAAAATCCATTTCAGAAAATAAATAAATCCAAAAGACAGATCACCGAAGGGGAAGATTTTCCACATAAATAAATTAAGCGTAGGTGTAGACATCTCATTCACCGCCTAATTAAGCGACTGTACATCTATTTTAAATTTTGTTTTGCTTGAATTTATACTTTATAGTCGTCGACTAGGGACTCCAATTACTCGACATCTCAACTACCCGAGTATCGAGTAGTAATTTTTTTAAATACTCGAGTAGTTTCAGATGTACCAAAATATATATTGTTGATTCAAATTTGTGTATATAAATAGATGATATAAAAATAAATAAGATTATTGTATTTTTTTAATTAATACATTTATTTTAATTTATGAAAGATATATTTCAAAAATAATTGAGAATTAAACGTCTCAAATTTTAATTTGGTTCGAAGTTTTGTATTTTTATTCCCACAGTAGAAAAAACTCTCTGTTGCTGTGGACGTTGGCTTAAAAGTTAGCAATGAATTAAATAATGATATCTTGCTTTTCTGTCTGCAGTTTAAAATAAAACAAAATTTGGAAATAAGTCTTCATTTATAAATTACGAGTATTACTCGAGTATTTTTCAAATTACTCGAGTAACGAGTACTTGATAAATGAACGAGTATACTCGATACTCGAATTGGAGTCTCTATCGTCGACCCTCAATAGAATAATTCTCTTAACTGTAACTAAAACGCGTATACAACACAAAGCAATTGATTACATTTTGATAACAATGAAATATACCACAAATGGTTAACTGCTTGCAATACATACACTAGCTGCCCAGTACTTATATACCATAGGCTCCCAACCTTTTTCGAGTGGCGACACCTTTTTATAAAAGACATGTGACCCGCGACCCACATGTTATTCAAAAAGGCATTTTTAGTAAGGTAATTTAAAAAAACAACAAAAATGCATTTTAGTGAATATTTTTTTTAGTTGACTGTATAAGTTGACAACCTATGGGCTGGGAACCCTTGTTCTATACGCTGGGATCACGTGGAAATCATATTTTATTGTTTATTATCAGGTTTGTGGAGTCGTTACGAAAAATGCGACTCCCACTCCGACTCCACCATTTACCAAAAACACGACTCCGACTCGGACTAAAAATAGTTTAATTTTGTCACGTTTTTTTTTCCTACATGTGTGTATTAAATTTAATTACAACCAACCAATCCGGCCAATACAAGTTGGTTTTTCCCACCACCACCCGTTGTGTATATGAAGCCAATGCTTCATGGCCGTTATTCACAACGCTATCGACATAGAACAAGGAATTTACCCCTCACATTCATGGCCTAAGCAGATCTGCACGGGACTGATTTTTAACCATGCACAAGTGTGCTTGAAATAGCCAAGTGTGCTTGCCAATAGCCAAATTTTACATGTTATATGAAAAAATAAGTAGTTACAACTTTCTCACGACTCCGAGTAAGACTCCGGCCAAAACACCGCGACGACTATGATTCCAGCCAAAAAACCGCGACTGAACAGTCCTTTTTTATTACTAATCAGAGCAGTTTCTTTTGATCACTATAATTTT
Organism: Himalopsyche kuldschensis; assembly: GCA_028554975.1. Lineage (NCBI taxonomy): Eukaryota > Metazoa > Arthropoda > Insecta > Trichoptera > Rhyacophilidae > Himalopsyche > Himalopsyche kuldschensis. The sequence goes on from JAHFWI010000038.1 coordinate 11,283,665, forward strand.
TATCGCCTGTAGCCGTATGGCAGTGCACATGTAAAAGTACTCAATGTAACATCTGTGATGTCGTCATAACAACGCAAACTACACTGAAATTGCTTTGTTATTGGTAGTTGGCATAGCAACCCATCATCAAAGCATCCCCAGTCGCAAGGGCTGTTCGGCTGATGAATACACTATCTTTTGTTGTGAATATCTTCGGCAGTGAACTTGATGCTTTGTTTGTATTTTTTTTTCTTTTTATGTAAGTAATATGTTTCTGTTCTGTTTCAAATATATATTTAAAAAAAAGTCAGAGCAACTACGAGGGCGTAAGCCGAAATAGCTATCAACAAATATATTAAATAATTTCTGTAGAATTAAATTACATTGTTATTTTTCTTACCGTATTATAATGGAGTTCTACCAAGTAAATACCCAATCAATAAAAAAAAATGTGTAAAATGTTGTGTTATTTTTTATTTTTATTTAATTTGTCAAATGCATGGCGCATTGGCGCTTGCTGTAATGCCTTGCATTATATATTTTTTTTGCCAATAAATAATATACTAGGTATTATAAAAATCTCAAAAATAAAAAAAAATATCTTTTCGCAATTTTGCATTTTTTTTAACCAACAAAAAATAGTCCTTTATATCTGTTATAAATATTATTATTCGACAAAGCTGTATTAAAAGAAATAATACACAGCATAATCATTGAATATGATATTTCTATGCGGGATAATTGTGCAGTCAGTATCCTCCCCTGTATTGAACTACGCATTTTAAGACGTCCCAGGCTTTGCTGTCAGGTTTTTAAGCAGCCGTACCTATGATATCGAAGATCCCATTGTACAACTGTGTGTATCTATCTATAAGTCAGCAATGCGCAAGCCTTATTTTCAACCACACAAATCCCATCCATCTAAGAAAGATGAACCTCAAAGTTTAACTTTCTTAGACAATTACTCAAACTTATTTAAGCAAAACACCTTACACGCTTCAATTTGGTTTCTGTTTGTTGTTTAAAGCTTATTGTTACGTATATTATAGTCACACGAGAGGTGGAGGTTTATTTATCGCGAAAATGAACAAAATAACTCATTAACATCACAAATATTAAAAATTATTAAAGGTAAAGATTTTTTGGATCTTCTGTAAATTCATGCCATGTTCTACCATTGTACCAGGGCTGTGGAGTCAAACCACGACTCCGACTCCAACATTGACCAAAAACACGACTCCGACAATTTTTTTTTTAATATCGTCACTTTTTTTTGTCTAATTTTCCTATTTATGTGTATTTAATTGAATATCAACCCTCCCAATCAGGCCTTTAGCCAAATTTGACATATTAAATACAAAAAATAAAAGTTCAAACTTTCAAAATTTCCGACTCCGAGTACGAGTCCGGCCAAAACGCCGCGACGACTTCGACTCCGGCCAAAAAGCCCCGACTCCACGACTACGACTCCGACTCCACAGCTCTGCATTGTACTAATTGCTTGTTTATATCTTGTCATCAGTTGATGATGCTCGCGATGATCTGAAATGGCTTTGATCTTGATGTTGAAAAATGTGGTATTAAAATTGAAAAATTTTTCCTTGCAACGAGTATTTGAAAAACTTAGTGTGATAGTTTTAAAATACATAATTGATTCGTATAGTATCAAAAGAGCTTGGTTAGCTAATCGCTATAGTCGTGTCTATTTTTAGGTTCGAAAGAGAGATTTTAAAGCCTGATATTAAAAGCTTGTCCGGCCCGTGGTGCAGTGGTCAACGTCGTTGGGTACCGTGTCGGACCGCCCGGGCTCGATTCCCGGTACGAGCTGATTTCAGACAATAAATCGATTCTGCTCAGAGGCAATGGGTGTTTGTGTTGTAAACAATCCCTTCCCATCTTTTTGATCCCAAAGAGCGATTAGCTAACCACTAGTCCTGTTCTAGTTCTCGTATATTTTCCATTCCTACTCTTTTCGTAGAAGTAAGGTTGAGCAATTGAGTAACAAGCAGTTCTCGTATAAAATTATATGTTGAGATAAACTCCGTGACGAGTCCATATAACCTGTGCTGGGAGCGGACATGGTTAAAAAAAAGGCTAAAACTTAAAATTGGTATGAGCGGCGACATTGCAACATCAATTAGGATAACTCTGTGATTAGTCGAAAGAATGATTTATCAAACCATTGTACTTTTTTTTTTCCAAAGTCGTGAACCGTTCTGATTTTGACACCATCTATCATTTTCTTTTACGTTTTTATACCACATGTACATGATTTTATTGCTAGAAATACACTATGACCAGAAGAATAATTTCACACCATTAGTTCAGTTTCGAAAAATATGGGATAGTCTTTTAATCAGGGCAGGGTGGAGTCGGGGCTTTTTGGCCGGAGTCGGAGTCGTGGTTTTGATAAATGCTGGAGTCTGAGTCTTCTAACATCGAATTCAAACTCAATGCAAACTAATAAATATTTTATATAATCAGAATCACTTTATTATATACGTTTGAAATAATTACATTTATTAGTTTAGAATTGCAATAAAACGTACATTCATGAACATGCTGTAAAATTGCATTTATGTTTACCTATAATACCACACCCAACATGTTCAATACAGCAAGGGCTGGGGTCGGTCCAGATAAAAACATACCCCTCAGCGTGTAGCTAGGTTACGCAAAACGTCAGAGTGCGGTGCCCGCTGTCCGGGGAGACCGGGCGTGCCGCGACGCCCGAAACGGGCGTCGTTGTGAAAGTGAAAACTGACGTCACCGAATGATTCCACCGGTAAGTCTTCACGTCACTTCAAAACTTACTTACATCTCAATATTTTTATTACGAATATGCGTGATTACCAATAGATTGATTCGTGCTCTGGCGAAGTGGTTGCATATTTAGATGAATCTTGAATCACTACAAATGTTATGCATTGCGCAGTACGCAGCGAGAAAAAATATATTTTAAAACTCTTTTAACAATAGTTGCTGATATACAAGTAGTATTTATTTTTATGAATTATTCTTACTTTTATGATAAAAATCTAACATTTTTTTTTAAATTACCATTGGATATTTTTAGCTATCTCTAACAATGTAATTGACGATTAATAAACATGTGTTATTTTGCCATTCGATTAAATGCTTACTTACTTGATAATACACATATCTTAAAATATGTCCACTATATAAAATTACACAATTGAATTGAATTTCAATATAAATCATTAACATGTGGCGATTAAAAATGATAAGCATGTATTATTTCATTTTACATTCGTGATCAAATTATTTCATTTATATCATGTCATTGTGTTTTATAAAACAATATTTTTATTTTTTATCAATGAAATACTTCCACTATCGCATTTTATGAGCTGGCGTTGTTTATCCAATTTATTCGTTTACCTTACGTTTATTTATTTTTTCGATGTACATACGTTTTTATTTATATCGTTGACCTATTGTATCATACATGTATTGATATTTTGGAGAAATAAATCCTATCGTGAAAATCTCGCAACTCTACAAAATTCAATGTGACCTTCAATTTCACTATTTGCATTAATTATATAAAATCACACAACTAACATACATGTTTATGTATATATATTTTCTTGAATACGTTCATATCCATAAAACTGATGGAGAACCGTTTCATAGTTATTTGCACAAACTTATCATGAAAAGCTTTGTAGTGCATGCTCTTGCTATGATGTTTTATTTTACATAAACTCATCAGCCTAGAGCAGTGGTTCTCACGGAAAATTGAACCGTGGCCGCATCGAAAACATAAGCGGTCCTATAAAAATGTCTGTTGGCCGCACAAATTTTGTTTCGAGTCAAACACGTCTCGTTAGTCTTTTTTATCGAGGTTATTTTACGTAATATATCAAAAATATGATTTACTCTCTCATTACAAATCTCGTGTTTTTGAGAGATACTAGCCTTACATTATTCAATTTTACTAAAATTGATAACTTCTTATTTTCCATCATCTTTTGATTTGCAGTCGATAGTTAAATTATTTTGTTTATAACGTTAAATCTTTTTGTAAATCATCTTAAGATTTAATATCTCAACGTTGCTTTAGTAATGACCTTGATTATTACTAGTACATACTTGCTTATTGCTCATTATTATAAAGAATCATCACTTTATTCATCGTGTTTAAAATATGCATGTGTTTCCCTTCAGAGGCATGTATCATTTTATTTGGCCCACCAAGTGATTTCGGTTGGGCATCTCTGATTTATACAGACGTATAAATGGATGTTATGCTATCAAACATGCCTACTCAGCTCCTATGCGATTCTGAAAACGGGGCGCAAAAAAATACCCAGAAATTACTGAAAATATTATTTTAGTTTTTCAAGTCGAATGAATGAAACAGACATTTATATCTATCTATGCAGGGCTATCTTAGCTCATCGCGACAAATTTCTATTTCACATGTATAAATATATAATACCATTCCACTGAGAATTATTGACGTGTGAAATCTTGAAAGTGATAAATACCATGCCAGATGGATGCCGCAACAAAAAAAAAACAATTTAAAAATTGATTTCAAGAATAAACTATTTCTCAGTTTTTGTCTGGTACATTAAATTGTATTCTAAAATTATTCAGTTCTCGAGGCACGTATGTATGTCTGTAATTTTTCATTCCTCCCCACCCAACCTCTATCTGATCCTGAAAATGAAATGTTACAAAAGAGCTATTGGACAAATGCTAGCACCTGACCCCATCTTATCTATACCAACTTACAACTGAATTTTGTTTGAACAACTTCTGTTGATGGTGTTTAATTTGCCGTTGATACTTTTTGGCGTTATTTTTGCTGTGACGAAGCTGTGCTATCACTAAAAAGCATGGATTTTTGCAAGAGCATGTCTGATAATTATTACTTTACTCAAAAAAAATTTAAATCCCTCGATTTTCTCAAAAATGTAATATTCTATGTAATATTATTAAATTTGATTTGATACATATCTGCTGCCAAGTTCTTTACCTATATGCACCTATTTTCAGTCTGTTGTTTGACTTTCCTATAACCTTGCGCTCCCCTAGTAATATGAAATACTTTGTTCCACCCCCCAACTAAACATCAATGCGTTTTCATCTCTACCCTTCTTTTTGAGGCCCTAAGCCGTCTAGCAATATCTCATTAAATATCAATTTCCGAAGTTAGCTTTGGTATTTTTAATAAGTACGTCGCTCACATTTATGCTGCATAAAGAGATATATTTTGTTTACACTAATTACTAGAAGCGTGAAATTTGTCCTGGTCATAATATAGACTCGATTGCACAATTTGAGTTAGATAGGAAACGCAATATCAAAGCGTTGGGTCAAAGCTTTGATACTTCATCTATTAATGATATAATAACAGAGCAGACGTTTTTTTATCAATTGTAACATAAACCTCCATAGTTCATTCATTCAATACGTCTTCAACTGTGTTTTTATTTTTATCGTCTTGCCGAGAACGCACCATTCAAATGATCGGTCATGAATTTTATTAGGGTTGCCGGAATAGTTCTCTTATAATTATCAATGTCGCCATCATACCACCAAAGATAAGCATAATGTGATATTTATGAAGTTAAAAAATCTCACAAGGTAATCATTACAATCTGCATATTGGTGGTTTCTAGAATGTAATATAAATCAGCGATTTTAATCAAGGGGCTTATTGCTCAGTCTGCACCAGTGATTCTCACGTAAAATTTGACTGTGGCCGCATTAGGAACATCAGATGTCGAACGTAATTTTGTGTCGAGTCTTTTTAGTAAAAAATACCGAAACATGTATGTGTTTGAACTTTTTCGAACTAACAATTCTTGTTGCACAATACAATCCATACGAAATAATCAATTTTCAGTGTCATTGTTGACAAATTAACTTGTTAAAACACATTTTTATTAAATATCAATATTAACTATGAAGGTGTTGGTGGCCGCAAAAAAATACTCTTGTGGCCGCACATGAGAGCCACTGGTCTACACAATTTACGACAAATTAAAATTTTAAGTATTTAAAAATGAGTATGTACTGTTTTAGAAAATACGCCGAATTCTTTCACTCTCAATATGGGGAGAACTTGTTACTTCCGTAACGGAATATTTTTAAATCACTGTTATAACAATTAGAGGAATTTTCCTATCGTGTTAATTTTTATTTTTTATGCAGGAGCCGTGTACATGAAGGTAGAACCCTCATCGTTCATTGTTACCTCCCGGGAAGGGCTCTACCCTAACGATCAAATAAGTTATTATTGAGAGGATGAGTTATACTGATTATTGAGAGGGTCAATTTAAAAATTTGTTTTCCTCTCAATTGTTGGATACAAATTTTGGCCATAAATGTACTTGATTTATTTTCTTCTCGAGTTTCATTAAATTTTTTGTTGATTTTACCTCAAATTATTTATTGGGCTAACCACTTCAGTACCGTAAGGCCCCTGGTGGTCGCCGCGTACGGACGTCACGAATAAAGTCGCCAATATTGCAAAATCTTCCTGTAAGAATTCTTCAGATATTTTTCTTTTCATTGCTAGTGACATCTATACACTCGTCTCTAAAAAAATGGTTGTTCTGTCATAAGCTAATCTTGTTGAAAAAATGATTTTTTCGAGGAAGTCGGGTGGTAGATGTGATCAATGTGACCATTTTGCTCGGTACTGAAGCGGTTAGTATCAAATCAAAGTATTTAAAAAGACCCGTAAACAAAGTGTTCAATCATAGGTTCCCATCCTTTTTTAGGTGGCGACCCCTTTTTATAAAAGCCATTTGACACGGGACCCCCAAGGCAATTGAAAAGGGCATTTTTAATAAGGTTATTAAAAAAACAACGAAAATGGATTAAAGTGAATATTTTTTTAGTTTGACTGTATAAGTTGGCGACCCCACAGAAAACCGCTGGGACCCGTTTGGGGCTCGCGACCGATGCGTTGGGAACCCGTGTGTTAAATCATTTAAGCATTATTATCTTTCCGTTTTTAGAATTGTCCCTAACTAAAAAAATACAGCAGAATGTTAATTTTAATATATGTATATATAGTATATCCAGTACTATTATTTAATGACGAAAATAGAATCTTGAAGATCCACATATGTATGTATGTCTGTCCAGTACCGATTAACGGAACAATCTTTGTACTGCGGCGTTTTGGCCGGAGTCGTAGTCGTGGTCGGAAATTTTGTAAAGTTTGAACTTTTTATTTTTGCAAATAATATGTCAAATGTGGCTATTGGCTGCGTTGGTTGGTTTATATTTAATTGAATACACATACATAGGAAAATTAGAGAAAAAAAATTAACGAAACTACTATTTTTTTAGTAGAAGTCGTGTTTTTGGTCAATGCTGGAATCGGAGTCGTATTTTTTTAACGACTCCACAGCCCTGGTTGAAACACAAGACTTGGTCACGGAATCTTTATTTTTCCATTTTAATACGTCATAATTCTATTCTATTTGAGGACATACGGATACTACCCATGGCTTAATCCAACCGATTTTCTCTTAGGCATGCTCACGCTCAATAGTTTGAATGCTCGAAGAGAAATGTACCTGGCCACACATTTCTTTCGACTTATCCGAGGCCAAATTGAGAATTCCACCATCCTTGAGAATGTTAAATTGAATGTCCTTGATATTTTTTTGAGGAATCGTGAACATGAGTTGTTTGTTCATCTAATGAGTAGAACCAGTCTACCAATGGTGATGCCACTGGGAAGAGCTTTGGTGATTTTTAACGAAATTGCTTCGGATGACATATTTCACATGGACGTGAGTGTGTTCAGACGAGTACTATTTTTTATGTATTATAGTTGATTTTGTCGGAGCTCACTCTTTGCCAATTCCCAATGTTTTTTTTATATCTGTAAATTAAGTAATAAGTAATCCCTTCCCACCTTTCTTATCCCAAAGAGCGACTCATTGCGAGTGCGATTAGCTAACCAATAGTCCTTTCCGACTCCTCGTATCCTATTCATCCCTACTCTCTTCGAAAAAGAGAGGTTGAGCTACTGAGTAACAAGCAGTTCTCGTAGAAAAAATATATGTAGGGATAAACTCCGTGAGTAGTCCATATGCTCCAAGTTGGGAGCGGATATGGATAATTTTTCTTAAAAAAAAGTATTTTTTCTTTAAATGTTTTCATCTTTTTTCACATTGCAGAAGCAATAAACTCATAATTTTTAATTTTTGCAATGTTTTGTTATAAATAAATAAATATTTTTTAAATCTTCGTCAAGAGTCTCTCGCGAGCAATTTATCAAGCCATGGTTACTATGTTTTAAAAAATGGCAATACGTATAGTACAAAGCTTCTGGGACCTAAGTCCTACCACGCACGGCAGGGCTTTCATATATTAATTAAACGAAATGAAGCTCGTCTCCACGTCTGCACCCGTAAACAACCCCCTGCTTGAAGTGCTCATCCACCTGTCCTGTATTTTAATATAAAGTAGGGGACAGTGGAAATTTCTCGGAGTCCCGACTCCACGACTTCGACTCCGACTCCACAGCCCTGGTGCCAACTTTAAAACGGATTTTACGTCTAAAGTCACTTTAAACCAGGAGATTGCACACTAGATTTATATTACTGTATGTACACTCAAACCTCTTTTTGAGCGACTTTTTTTTCGATTTTAAAATTATGTTTTTTTTTAATGCTTTGTATCAAATATATTTTTGGGACAAAATGAACGTAATTAAGAGCGCTTTGTTCACATACTGTACTTGCAAAATCCAGTGATTCAACTGTTTATTAAATTGTGACCTTGACACATGCGTTCTTGTACATGTTATATTCCCACATTAAGTAATATTTTTTTTGTGTGATGTATTTTTGTGTGATTTTTGCGAAACGCATCTCGCGCTGAAAAAAAGTAAAAATACCAAATTGTTAATGTAAAAACAAAACGTATTTCTAAATATAATATTTTCTACCTAAACTGCAAAAAAACTGTACGTTCTTCATTTATAATATCATAATTTGTCAGCTGGAAAATAATTTTATTTTTAAAGAAATACAATAAAATATTTAATTATTATCGTATTGCTTCGACTAGGTACACCTATTGACAAAATTAATAACAAGACCTAAGAATAACTTCTCGTGTAACAACTGTTTCCATATATTGTTTAGAATACTGGCGTAGCAAAAGCTATTTTAATCACGTGTATTATAAAGATTTCAGTCATTGATCGAGCTTCTAAGTAAGTAAAGTACAGCACGGGCAAGACATTGAAATGATGAAAATATTTCAGGACTCCGGAGTCGTAAAAAAACATGACTCCGACTAAAAAAAGTTTAATTTCGTTAACTTTTTTATTTATGTGTATTCAATTAAATATCAACCAACCAATCCGGTCATAAGCTAAATTTTAAATATAATATGCATAAATAAAAATTTCGTACTTTTAAAAATTTCCGACTCTGAGTACGATTCCGATCAAAACGCCGCGATGACTCCACTCCGATTCCGACTCCGGCCATAAAACCACGAAACCACCACTTCGACTCCACAACCCTGAAATATTATCTCCGGAGCTACGGGACGGGACGCTGGGTTGATTTGGGGATAAGCAAAGATGCTGGGGGTTGACAAACAATTTTTGAGGCACCCTGTGGTAGCCGCATGCTATATGGAGTTAAAAAAAAACATCTTGTTTTCTCTATCTTAATGTTATCTCTTCTTCAAGCACCATAGTGCATTGTAAAAGATCAGCTCTGTATCGGGCCACTTAAGTGCGGAGTAAATTCGTGAATTTTCTTGTACGCATAGCGTTATGTAAGGCGGCCGTGAACAACGGCGGCATACACATAACGGGAGGTGGTGGAACATCCAACTCGTATTCCTATCATTATCGAAATAATACACCCCGAATCAACCATATTTTGTGATAACTTTTTAACTTTTTAAAAATATTATATACTACAATATCTTAATTACTGGCATATGTATGTATTATGATTTCTCCTCTTCAATATAACTTATTCCAACCGGAGTTCAAAATGTATATACAATTTATTTTTAAAAATGATTAAAATACTTAAGTATTTTAGGATAGCTTGAGCTTATATGATTTTATGGTGATTTTATACTCATCAGTAAAGTTGTGCTGTGGCCGCATCGTAAACATAAGCGGTTTTACGGAAATGTCTGGTGGCCGCATCAAATTTTTTTGTTCGAGTATTTTGTGTTTTAGTTTTTTCAAATGGACTTAGGTCCATATTTTGAAATGTTTGAAAATTTACTATTGCTCTTAATTGCATACGAAATATTTAATTTTCAGAGCTTTTTTTGACAAATTAACTTAAAAAAAAAACATTTGTATAAATATCAATATTTACTATGATGCTTTTGGTGTTCGCACATGAGAATCACTGCTCTATATTAAATTGATTATTAAAGTTTTTCTGTTGGGTTAAAGAATTTGCAGAACTCAACTAAATCAATCATCTAAAAAAATACAGAAACATTTCTTGCGATAAAATAAAAATAAAACATTTTCTCTGGACTCCGGCTGGAGTCTCAAAATATCAATATGTTTTAGAAAACAATTAGGTAGTAACCGTCGCCAGCCGAAAACACTGAAAGCGATAAGAAAAGAACAATGAGTACTTCAAATCTTGTATTTCATTGTTGTGTCTGGGTAGCGTTTCTCAACTATATTTAGTCTCAGGACCCTTTTAATCATATACAGTGTTTGCAAATAAATGCAGCTGTCGTATTAAAATTGTTATTATCTTGGTTAATAATAGTTATACAATACAACATCACCATGCATGTTTATGCTCGCAGCATAACAACATTATTTACAAATAAATTAGTTCATTTTCTAAATAAGTTCATAAATATTAAAACGTGAAAAAAACACAATGTAATTGTTTTCAAAAGTTCTTACGTCTAGTATACTGCCGTTCTAATCAAGAAGGCAGTAACTGACTCTTACAAACTTTTGAGAAAAATTACATTGTGTTTTTTTCACGTTTTGATATTTATGAACTTATTTAGAAAATGAACTAATATATTTGTAAATATGTATTGGCTACCTCTTTGCCAAGAAAACTAGAGTTGCGGCTGTTTTGCTAAGAAATTCTTATGATTTTAGCAGATGTAGATTTTTTACAGAAGATATTTTAGTTGTTATACTGCTTTTAAAGGGAGCACCATGTATAGCTTTCAAAAATATTTACCCAAATGGTATTCATAACTCCGAATTTTTCTGAGCTACTTACTACCTTCTTTCTTTGGAGGGAAGTATAGTTGGATTTGTATGATTATATCCCTTTGGGCAGTGCTCCGCAACCTTCTATCTCTCGCTGGGAACTAGTTTTCCCTAGATTTCTTCGGCGCATCATCGGTGTAAATGAAATATATGTATTCATATAGGCACACAATACCCAAAACGTAGATTCATTTAAGTTTTTTTTTTTTTTTAAATATTATTAAAAATACATGATATACATTATTACAAAATTATATGCGTTTGTAGAGTTTTAAATAAAAAATACATTTCCCGTGCGTGCCACAGAACCGACACTTTTCCCATTGTTATTTTTACATCTTCCTGTGCGTTTGAATTTTTCCAAAATAGTCCTGATTTGATTTAAGACATCGTCAGTTCAATATCAAATTGCAATTTACAAAAAAAATCACAAATTTGACACTAACAGCTCGGGTTTTGCCTTTCAGCATTCAAGTGCCTGGAAATTAAATTGTCAAATCGGTTTGAGTTAACTCGATATGTAATACGGTAAATACTATTAAAAGTAGTGTAGATTTAAAGCATGCGGCTTAAACGAATCTATTTCAGAAACAAATCTTTTTTGTCAATGGATATAATCGCATCTAAAATGTCTTATTCGCGGAACAACATTTGCGAAGCACTGGCAGAGTGGGGTATGTGAGAATATTTACATGCGTCACCTTGGTCAACCATGAAGAAAAAGTTTATATAAAGGTCACATTGAAAACCGTCACTGAAAACAGCTCATATTTCAGCAACCCACGAGTTCATAATAAAGCCGACCGACGTTATTTGGAAAGATGATTGACTTGTTTATGTCGAACACGTGTGTCGTCTATTTTCGAAGTAACTTCAAATAAAAATTACCTAAAGATATTTATTTTACTGTAGACATTGATTTTAATTCTTAAAATATTATAAATAAATGATAAAATTAAGTGTCTAAACTATATTAGAATTTTATCTAGAATTTTATTTTGTATAAATTGATATCTTTTAATGTTCTTTTGATAATAATTTCTAAAAACTCTATGACATTCATTTTATAATTTTTTAATATGTATTTGATCACTACAATCAGGGCTTTAGCGAGATCCTCCGGTGCCTAGGGCAAGGAGCAAATGTTGAAGAAGATGATTCTTACCACTCCTGTTAACACAAGGCATGTTTACAAATTTATCAATTTTCATTTTATATTGAAACTTAATTTCCGTTTGCCGGGTGCGGAATATCTGTTAATGGCGTTCATGCAACATGATATATCTTATGTGTAATTCTTGTCAACAACACTGAGCTCGTTCTCGTTTTAATTAATAAATAACTTTCAAAGGTCAATGCTTACATTCCATTTTATTGTGCAGTACAGGGTTCGAATTCAGGAAAATAAACTTCCATACTTACTTATCTTAATCGATTTTGAGATTTATATCCAAAGGCATGGCTTTCTGTAATTTAGCGCATCTCCTATTTGATCCTCAAGGCATGACGTAAAGATTAAGCCAAGGCTGTGCAGTCGTCATAACGTCATCTATGTATATTAAAAAATATTAAAACATTATTGTACTTATTCCACAATTAATTTATTAAAATCAGGACCGGTTTCGCTCATCGTGAACATTTTTCAACTGAAATCGGTCCTGATCCTAAGACTTGTCTTGGAATTAGTACAGAAATGTTTAATTATATTTTATTATAAATCCTTTCTAGCAAGTATTGTCAGTGATAATGACATCTAGGTATTGAGATTTTACATAATGAGATGCGATTTGCTCACAAGCGACATAAAGAAAAAAATGTTTATTTCTATATTGAAAATGGCCATGTTTTTTAATTGGATGGTTGTGTAAATATATTTCAATCATATAAGTAGGTGTAAAGCTGCTGCAACCAAAAAGTATACATATGTACACGGTCGCTTTTCAAATCTTACATTATAGCTGTCAAAATCATCTTAAGCTAGGTACTGTTTAATTAAATGATGTGCAGAAAATGTGAGCGCAGTTGTCAAAATACTTAACAATAAATTGAAAGTATTTAATCAAGACATGGAAACTAAAAAAGAACATTACATTGTTTATCCCAAATTATTTTCAAAGTATTAATTAATATGAATAAATGATATTATTAAGAGACCTAATTTCATTTTGCTAGTCTATAGATTAATCTTAAAATAATCGTCTATAGCAAGTCTATATTATACTGATCCATGTATCATGGCTGTGTACATCAGATATTTGAAATTGTATTTGGAGCTGGTAATATACCTACCTACTAAGAACCAATACAAAAAAATACCCATGGTATTAAATTAAATAAGGTAATACATTTTTGATAGTGCATCCGTTCTGTTCGGTGTACTTTAGTACCTTTATTGGATTACACCCATGACAATGACATGAAGGTTGACACAAAATGCAATAATATATTGGCATGAAGCTAGCTGCTAAAAACTTTGAATGTTCATAATTCCATATTATAAACCACCATAATAATGATAGTTTAAAATGCTCGCGAAGAGCGAAACCAGTCTCAAGGAACTGTTTTGCGTTTTTTTAAAAAAAAAAATCATATTCTAACTAAAATATCAATGATGTATGACTAAATATTTGCAATGTCTTCATTTCTTAATATTGTAATGAATTAATATTTTTTCGATCTTTGAAATAGTCTTGTGTAAGGTTATGTGTAAATATGTAAAACATTTCATACATACGTAATACAATTAATATTTATTTAATGATATTTTTGAACACTTAATGTGGGACTGTCATGAACATACATCATTCGACGTGAAGTTGTTGTAACTTTTGTAACCAGGGATTTCCCCTTTTGCGATTTGCAAAACGTCTTTTTTTAGAAATATTTTTTAAAATTTGATCATTTCTAATCGCAATTCAACATATTTTGTTTTATAAAAACTGGCTGTTAATCAGACGCTCAACTTTTCTTTCTCAAAAAGTGTAATACAAGATTTTTATATCCATGCCCACTCTCAATGTGCAATTTATGGCCTCTTAATGGAATTATTTCAACTTTTTTTTTTCTACAAGAGCTGCTTGTTACTCAGTTGCTCAAACTCTCTTTAGTTCGATGAGAGTAAGGATAGAAGATGTAAAGCTAGGACAGGACAGATGCTTAGCTTGTCGCCCTCCCTACACCCCGCTTATGATCCGGATCAGATGAGAGGGAAAGAGTTTTTTGTCAGAACAAGCACCCATGCGTTTGAACAAAACCGATAGATCAACTAGGTGATTCCTTGAAAACAATGACGTTGGCCACTGCACCACTGACCCAACATAATTATGTACCATAATATGACCATACAACCTCAAGTCATCTATTCCTTACCCAATGCGTCCAATCATACGTGTCGCTCTTTCGAAGAATAGTTTTTAGAATACTTTGTAGGAATATGGTTTTCGAATTCAATTGAATTCATTATGAAAAATTCAGTGTGAAGCTTTCTGACAATAACTATTTTTGCAATGTTTTCGGTAGCTTAAATAATATGATTTAAATGTTTTTTACCATATTCTTTGGATTGGTGTAAAAAAAACTCCCGGTAAAATAAGAATCAGATGTACTACAAATTGTACAATCTTCATACCAAATATGAGAGATCTATCTGTACTTTAATATAAATAAAGCTAATTTTTAATTTCAGTGTCTGCAACATTTGCTCAATTGTGCAGTGGATTTAAAGAATGGGCAAAATGATTAGAAACATGATGGAAATTCGGAAATTATGTGAGATGTACCAAATTCACTTAACCAGTTATTTGTGGCGCATCATGGAACACTACTTTTGCCAGTATTCAATATCCACAAATTATTAGAGGTTAGTTGGTCGATTCTACTTACATGTTATTATTTTATGATTATTTTTTGACAGATTATCTTTTGAGGAACACCAATTTATTTTGAAATTTAATTTCACCTAAATGGTTTTTCTTCCTCATTTGATTTAAAATTTCATAATTCATTAAATAATAAGTGTTGTATGTAGGTATTTCTTTTCTAAATGAAATATACAAAAAAATATTCTGTTCTTTCAGGGTTCAACAAATACATCATAACATTTCACTGAAGAGTCGAAATAACTACTGTACATTGTATCCTGGAGTTTTATCACAAATTTAGAAGTCCTGATCTATATGAAAAAGAATATTTTAATCGTCATTATGATGAAGGAAAAAAATCATTTGAAAATCTTCCATTTTTTATCATTTTCATTTTAATAATGTTGTATCATTACAGTTCCATCTATCTCAAGTAAATTATGTTAATATCAGTGTTTAGAAGAAATTCACTAAATATTTCATATTTTTATCTATTTGGGTAATGTTTTGCTGGTATATAATATAACAATACTGAAAAATATTAAAATCGGAGAAGGTATTTCATGCTACTTTATTCCGAATTTTAATTATATGAAAAATGAAAATGTTGGTTCTGAAAAAAATTGTATACAATAACTTTGTCATATCTGCATATCTCAAACTAATATTCATATAAACTATTTTAATGTATTAACAATTATTTGTATCATTATAATTTTTTTTAAAGTAAATGTTATGTTATTAATATCTATGTTATTTAGTCATAGTAGTAGTACATAATTCTTTGTTTTTATTCACTTTAAGTGACAGTGAGTTTTGTATGTAGCAGTGACATCACGTTGTAATAAACATCTTCGTTTTCATAGTGATTCCAAGATATTAATATCAGTTGCCATTTAAATTATATTTGATAATATTTATAACTCTAACGTTTTGACATTTGTTATATAAGGATGTTTTTTCGTAACTACCAGTAATGTCAAACCAGTTTAGAAAAGGATACATTGGATATGATTCACATTACGTCATGAATTTGTAAATTTTCCTTTTAATGATAAGAATAACAGAGTATGTAGTTCAACAGCGTGATGACAAAACATTTCCAGTATCAATTACATTTGACAATACCTATTGACCTATAGGATATACCAACATATTTACATTGATGCTGATTGAATCAATATAAACTATTTGTTTAGTTTTAAATTTTCAACTTTTTCATTTTTTTTTGTCGCTTACGACTCATGTTTATCCTATCAGCCTCTTCAGGCATTTCAAGTGCACGCTTATGAAGCTGCAATATGAATACAAAAAATTTTCAATTTCTCAAAAGCAAGAAAACTGTTATTTTCACAGTGTGTAATTTGCAGAGAAAACTCTCTTTTTCTGATTTCATTAATTCTTTAATTGCAACGCGCTTGTAAAAATGTACAGCAAAACTATAAATGACATCGTTATGTGGTTGAAAGCAATGCTTGATAGAAAAATGAAATTCCATACATACATGAAATAATATTCAATTTGAGATTGTTGCACTTATAATTATGTTGATTATGGACACAAAAAGAAGGTTATAAAATGACCTTTGACTGCTCTCAAAAGCAAGAAAGCTGTAATTTTTACAGTGTGTAATTTGCAGAGAAAACTCTCTTTTTCTGATTTCATTAATACTTTCATTGCAACGCACTTGTAAAAATGTACAGCAAAACTATAAATGTCATCGTTATGTGGTGGAAGGTAATGCTTGGCTTGTAATTCATTACTCATGTTCAATGAATGGTTTTCACTGCATTCATTTCAATCATACCAACTTATGACATTTTAAAACTTGTTATTAAAAACGTGCAAAAAGAATTTCTTTCTGCCATGCTAAATAATAAACGTATCACTGTGCATTATTAAATGAATTTTATCATATTCAACATTTGCTAAATGATTTAATTTAATCATAAACATTGTCTTGAAAAAAATCACTTAAAATTGAATATAAAACAATGAATGCTTCACATCTCTTTATAGTATATAAATAAGCACAATGCTTAATCTTCACTTTTTGGCAATCTGAAACAACGTGCTCAAATAGAAAAAAGTCCTGCGGTTCGACCACCATAGAAGATGAAGAATAAATATAATAATTATTCAGAGTGATAGTTTTATATTTATGTAAATAATTGATAACCATGCTTAGTAAGAATTATTAGTATTCGTTTGGTTTCGAATCGCCAAGCTTAATATCTGTTTTGTAAATATGTCAAATTACATCAGCATTTAGGACAATAACAATTAAATCATTACCTAAATTCCTTTTACGGAATCATTATTTTATTTATCCTATATTTTATATATATTAGGCCTATTATCGTAAGTGTCGTTTCGGTGGGTAGTAGATGTTGATATTTTTGTGGTTATTTTATTTTCACTCATTTGATGGAGAATCTGGTAGTTGTAATCAAATTGGGTGGAAAATCAGAAAGTTTTGTAAGAATGGATGAAAAAATACATTCGCTGACAACTATCTACCTCAAATTTTTATCAAAATGAACAACCATTCTTATGGTGTATTATTTTAACGTTTTTTTACAATTTTTAATATATCACTATATTACACATTAAGCGATTAGATAGTCAATTATCAAAATAAGTATTGTAATAGCTATAAGCACAAATTTTTCGTCAATAAATGTGTACAACATTAGTCAATAAACTGCTAAATGAATACAAGATTAAGATACTATAAATTGGTATATTGGTAATATTATATTTTTCAAAGTAAATATTGTCCATCTTAAATAATTGCCGCCCATTATAAAATACAGTTTGCAATTTTATAATTCTAAACAATGCTGATAAAAAGCACTTTGAATAGTGTGACATTTAAAATAAGAATGACTTCTCAAAAAATCAAAGATTATTCCTAATATCTTAGATTTAAAATTAATTCATTGTAAAATAAAAAGTTTACTAGATGTACTATCGAAAATCCTATAAAATATTTATTTCTGTTTCTTGATAGCCAATTCAATGATAATCATGTCATGTAATCTCATTCATAATCAATCATCAGGTTTTATCATAAAATTGTGAATTTAAAAAAGAATAATCTAGTTTTCTATTTTTAAGCTATAAATCTATTTTTTCAATAACTACAACCTTAAAGAAAACATAAAGTGATGGATTTCATGGTGTTAAAAATAAACTTTCTTCTAAACTTTCAATATAAGCTTTTTTTGCTTTAAGGTTGAATGTCATATTCAGGCTAAAAAAAAATTATTGTCACAGTTGAAAATTGAAATACCTATATATGGTAACTGTCCGTTCTGACATCCCTTCTGGTATGGCCTGTTTATAAGCATGTTTGAAACAATGATTTATTTATGGATTTGACTAGGTATCAGAAGTGTTTTTATTAATTTTCCCCTATACCTAATTATTAAAATGAATCCTTTTTTTAAGCTTTTTTCTTTTTAGATACAATCATTTTATTATCAGTATTACTTACCTGTTGATTCTTTCGCGTAACTTCTTCTTGTACTGATATGCAATTTAGTTGTCGATAACCTTTTAAAATTGAATTCTTATAGTGCCATTTTAGGGTTGTATCAAATTGTAAAGTATTGTATTAACACATTTTTTTTCAAAGGTTTCAGATCTATATATATCTGTTTTTGTATATGTAATACAATGATATAATTCAACATATTCTGTTTCCTGGTCATTTTTAAATATGGTATCAGTTATGTTTCCTTAGAAAATAAGTGTAAACCAGTTAAATCTAATAACTAGTCACTGAAAATGTAGTCCTTATTGCTTTCTAAAGCCTTCTAAATAATAATGAAAATAGGGAATCCAACTATATACTCACGTAACCCAAAACTAATGACTATTAAAATACAAAATAATCAAAATGTTCTTTAACACAACAGTATTAAAAACAAAATATATAGTTGGCAAAGCTTGTAAATAACGAAATAATACAAATCAGGTTTAAATGTTTAAATTTGAAGTTTGCTTCTAGTTGTATATCCTGTAAAGGTATTTTTCATACATAAAACTTAATTACAATAAATAAAATGTATTTTTTCAATTACTATGAAGCAGACAATGGTGAAAATTTTCTTTTTGTATTGATTAAATTTCATTTTAGAGCTACTGTGTTTCAAGGTACCTAGTAAAGTTACATTTTGTGTAGTTACAAGTTTTGCACACCAGGCCTACAACATATATAGGCTGTACATGAATTCAAAAAATAAATATCTACCTAATATACAATACTTCAGAATAAAAAAATATTATGCAAAAGGAAATAAGAAATTATTTGATGATTTACAATCGTCAATATCACATGATGTAACATAGTATATCCTAAACAATACAATTTCTATGTTTTTTCATGATACCATAGTACAAGCCAAACAAGTAGGAGAAGGAGCTGCCTACTGCCATCACAGTTCAATAATCGATGTATATGTGGCCATGTTGGATCTTAAGTATAATGCATCATTAAGATGACTTAGGCTATGGCCACAGTGACGAACGTAAATTTTGGCGTAGGAATAATGAACGTAAAGGGTGCCGTAATGGCTTTAACGATGGTGCCATCTGAAAAGTCCAAACGGAGGGTCATATTGTAAACAACTTGTAAGCCGAAGCAAGCGCTGTTAAATTTCAGACTGATTTGACTTCGGCATTTACGACGGCGCCATCGTTAAAGCCATCGCGGCAGCCTTTGTTTATGAAGCAAGTCTCACCGGCACGCCAAAGTTTACGCTCGTCACTGTGGACAAAGCCTTACTGTAACTTATGACGGTATAATTATGTATTTGAATATTTCAAAAATGTTTATGAAAGCATATTTTTGCAACACTGATAGATATCTGAATATATTGTAAAAATGTCGTGAAAATTGTGAATTCCTGCTATTTTGTTTTATGATGAAATTATAACAAGAATGGTTGAAAAACAAATATAAAATTATAAATACCTATTTACATGTCTATTAAATTTATTGCATACAATTTTATATGAATTAGGGAACAATAGAGGATATAATTATTATGCTGACAAATTTCATTACATTTTAAATAAATATTTAGATTGGTCCCTTTTTTACTTATTAATAAATAGTGAAAAGAGTAGCTTAGATGTTAAACGTGCATATATACCATAAAATAAGCTGTATGGGTTTTTTTAATTTATTAATCACACATTTAAAATAAATAAATAGGAAGATTGAGAATTATATTTATTTTGGTGTTTTATGTATAATGGAAACAAATTATATCTACTTATGTTTCACATGCATTAAATATGTAACATTGTTGTGAAGATTTTAATATCTATTATATTCATATATCTAATTAAAAATGTTGTTTATAGAAATTGAGCAGAAATTTTAATGGTGGATTTTATATTTTGCTTGTGCTAAATATTTAGAATGGATATTGTATTTATGTATAAATAATTATATTTGTCACTAAAAATATTGAGTGTTTTTTTCTCTACATTCCCTTCCTAATCAATGAATGTGAGCACAGCTAATTTATTATAATCACTACAGCAACAGAAGAAAACAATTATTAATATCCAATTATCCATTTAGCATTTTATCAATATTGTAGTGAGTGTTTTAAAAGACTATTGGTTCCACCCTGCTTTACTTGGTAGCCCAAATATTCATCAACCAATTCATTTATTATTTATTATTTATTTATTTATTTATTTAAGAAAAAAGCAAATCATGGCATTACAGCTAATGCCAATGCGCCATGTATTTGACAAATATAAATACGTGTATGTATTTATATATATACATACATGTAAATACATAATTTTAATCATTAATTAATTAAAAACAAGATGAAAACATTGTAATCATAAAAACAGAGAGAAAAAAATTTATAAAATCACATTAGAAATTTTCAAAGATGTCAACCGAGTGAGTTCTGACAAAATCAACTTTTATTCATAAAATATAGTATTCGCCTGAACTCACTCACGTCAATATGAAATATGTCGACATCCGAAGCAATGCCGTTTAAAATTGTTAAAGCTCTTCCCAGAGGCATTCCCATTGGCAGACTGGTTCTACCCCTTGGAAGAACAAACAACTCATGCTCACGATTCCTCAAAAAATTATCAGGAACATTCAATTTAACATTTTCAAGAATGGTGGAATTCTCATTTTGGCCTCGGATAAGCCGAAAGAAATATAATGCCAAATACATTTCTCTTCGAGCATTCAAACTATTGAAAGTGAGCATCCCTAAGAGAAAGTCTGTTGGATAAAGCCATGGGTAGTACCCATATGTCCTCAAATAGAGAATTCTCAAAAATTTCTTCTGAACCCTCTCCACCATAAGAACACATTTCGCACTCCTCGGTGCCCAAACAATCGATCCACTCTCAAGTCGGCTTCGAACCAAAGAATTATACATTAGTATCAAAATTTTTACTCCTGGAAAGACCCTGGTAGTGCGGAGGATAAAGCCCAACATTTGCAAAGCTTTGTTGCAAGTAATCTTAATGTGATTGTTGAATGTTAGTTTGCTTTCAAATTGTACGCCAAGATCTTTTACTGATGAAATTCGTGAGAGAATTCGACCATTCATTGAATATTGAAAGAATAATACTCGTGAGCTCCTCGTAAACGATAAAAGATTGCATTTATCAATATTAAATTCAAGTTTGTTACATCTTCCCCACTCTATTATATTATCTATATCGGACTGGAGACGGTGACAATCATCCAAGGTGACAACCCTCAAAAACAGTTTCAAATCATCAGCAAATAATAAGAACTTAGAATTTTTAATGACTTTTACAATATCATTTATAAATATAGTGAACAGCATTGGCCCCAAGTTCGAGCCCTGTGGTACACCAGAATACGTGTTCATGGAATCCGTGTTGATCTAAACGTTTTGATGTATTTAGCTAATTCTAATGGATTCTACCAGATAAATGCTGACTTAATCAATAAAACACATACAAGTTCAACTTTGCAGCAGTGGTAATTTTAAAAGAAAAACATTTTTCTATGATTTTTGTGTTTTACCTTTGAGAATCCAATTTTCAAAAACGATTTAAGAAAACTGTAAGAGGATGAAACTGGATGGAAACTGTTTGAGGATTTCAACTACTAAGATGGATGAAATTTCAATGTCAGATTTGAATCGTTATAATTTTGTACTTTTCCATCAATTTTGTCGCTAACGACCCGGGATTTGCCTTTCGGCATCTTCAGGCATTTCATGTGCACAAATTAACTTGAACTATCAAGTCAGTTCAAGTTCGTTAAGGACAAAACTCATGGAAAAGAACAAAATTGAAACGATTGAAATTTAGAAAACTGTATGTTAATAAATTAAATTATCGTCTGCATTATTAGTTATTTTGTATTGATGAAGATCATAAATAAAAGACAAATCATTTTTCAATAATTTCTTTAATGTATTTCATATTAAGTTACAATATAATACAGAAAACTTTAATAAGAAGTTCATAGCTTGTATGTAGGTAGCAATAATTGAGTAAATTAATCTTTGAGCACATATCTTTTGAAAATATATCTTGTGCTTAATATATGAACAAAGTCAAATTTATTATTTGGTACCTACCGATTACTTCGATCGTTTGAAAACTAATCATTCATCAGCCGAATCTCAATAATTTCATTTATAGGTATATCATAAGATAATTAAAACTACATAATATTTACACATATCAGCGCCATGTCTATAATGAACCTGCATAATACCAAACGGCTTTGTAATGACAGTCGAGGCACTTATTTCGCTAACAATATGACACTTACTAATCACTTCATGTTCTGTCTTGGCAAAACTTACGGTATACCAGCAGGTATTACAAGATGGCGACATTTAAGACATTCACATTTAAATATTTACACATTAAAGTTTGGTCACAGCTTCAATTGATTGCATTTTATATATTATAAATACGACATATATCTACATGTTTATTTCAAAAATAACTATATTCTCTAGTGGACGGTTTGGTACCAGTGGCATCATTTGGTTTAAACCTCATCAGTGATCATCACAGAAAAATTGATTACATACAACAATACAATGTAAATAATAATATGGTATGTAGAGTGACACGTTATTCTGATAAAAATCCTCCGTTACAATATTCTACTCGATAAAAATAGGTAAAAATATAATTCTTATACTAATGTGAAAAAATATATACCGTAAATATATATATTATATATAAGGGAAGTATAACAACGTTTTCAGATTGTTTCCTATTTTTTAATGTTTGTTCCCTAAAGTATTTGATAAAATAAATTGTAAAAAAATAAGGTAAAATTTAACAACACATTATTATAAAAACAGAGTGCCTGCCCGATAATTTGAAATCAATTTTCATTGTATAATTATTCAAGCCTCTTCAAGAAATATATGAAAAAACAGTAGATGTCTTTGAGAATCTTGAAAATTTCATTCAATAAATATTTTTATGATATGATGTTATATTTAAACAAATACATTATCATTATAATTTTAGTCATAATAATGAATAAAATATAAAATAAGCCACACAATTCAATTTCTCTGTTTCCTAGTATGATTACCTACATAATCTTCTCCAATAACTTACAACTTTAATCATTTAGACTAATAACCTTAGAAGAAATTTTTCCAAATCGTATAAGTTGTCAAACAATAAGGAAATTTCAAAAAATCTTTAACCATTATCTGAGTAAGTATATTCAATATGATATCAAACATAAACTTCACCCCATTTTCCAGATGTACTCTGTTTCTGGGGCATTTCCAAATCATTTTTGGTAGCTCGAGAAGATGGCGGAGAAGGTGGAGCCGAAGGAGGGAGCTCAGTCAATGTCAAAACTGTTGGCATTGGTGAAATGGGCCTCGAAGCTGATACTATTTGAGATACAGTAACAGGAGTAAATGTCATCGGTGTAACGGGAGCAGTCAACACTGGCCCTAATCCTGGAGACAAAACAGCCTGGGCCAAAGCCGCTGTGCCTGGTTGGCCAGCATGCAATGTGTTATTGACGGATCCTCCGTCCAGCTCTTGAATCGGTGATAATACTAATGCACCCAAAACAGGCACCTCGCTCTGGTACGAATGGTGTGCCATAAGTGCAACTCCGACTGGTGAATTGCTGCCAATTGGAGTCAGGCGTTGCTCGCGATCTGGAGTTGGGATGCGGGGGCGGTTCTTGACTGTCATTGGAACAGACCCATTCATTTTATGTGTACCTAAAATAACAGAAATATTATTTAAATGTCAGTATAAAAAAAATGTTTATCTTGATTTATCTACTAAGTACAACTCTTAGGAGACACAGCTTGCACTGTGAATTTTTGTTGTTGACAGATGGCACTGCCATCCTGAGTATAATATTACTAGTGCAAAAGTTTTAAGTATTATTAAATACTATATTTAAAAAAGTATATTTATATTCCTTGTTTGAATGTTTAATCAATGCTGCCCTACAACCCGAGATGAATCTACTAAAAGAACATTGTTCTGATATTTGCTGAGCAAATCTTGTTAATAATTAATACAGTAGAACCTTGTCCAGATAATGTTGTCCAGATAGCGAAAAATCCGGATAATTGAAAAAAATTATAATTGACAAGGAAAGACATGTACTTTCAGTATGAATAATATTTATTTGCCTAAATTTAGATTTTGTTAAAGCTTTTGTGGATATTTGATTTCCCATGACAAACGGTGGGGTCTGTGTCTCTAGCCAAGCGCAATAACCAAATTTGTAAAAAAAATATTTATTTTGAACAATCCGGATAATCAAGGTTCTACTGTATTGTTATAATTCTTAGTTAGTTATACAGTTTTATATTGCTGAATATAAAATTGTAATCGAATCAAAGCACAAAATGGCAGCACTATAATTTTTTGACATTTTTAGTGTATCTTCTAGGATTCTAAGTTGTATTCAAGAATTTTGGTTCATGGCACTGCCATCTAGTATTTGCTAGAATATGATATTAATATCTGGATTGTAATTACTCTGTCTCTTTGAATGTTGTCCTCGCACGGACTTTCTGCCAACAAGTCTGTCATACAGAGACATCTTGTGCTGAAGTACTGCAGTTTGTTGAGTGCCATTTGGGGCAGCAGCCACTCCACCGGCCTCGGGATTGGAGTAGACAACAGAATTCCTTCGGTTTCTCCCAAAGAGACCGCCGGATGAATATGCAGTGGACGCTGAACGTACAGACCCCATTCTGGATATTTGACGCTGGAACCAATTTTTGCGCCTTTCTACCAAAGGAGTGTCAACGCTTTCCTGAAATTTTTCATTATGTTAAAGACAGTGGAAGTATAGAAGGGCACTGTTTGAATGAAAGTCTATCAAAAAAGACTACTATTAGTCATTTCAAATATTATTTAATGATATATTATATCTTGTGAAACAAGAACATATGTACATATAAAAAAATGTTCAAGCACTCACATATGTTCTTAATTAAACACAGAAACCGATAAATCCAATTTTCTTTATGTTTATTACAATTAGCGGTAAACTGACCAATATAAACAAGTATTTTATTTTTGTTTGGAAAAACAATACAATGAAATATGTATAGACTAATGAATTGAGCATTGTAATGAACAACAAAGCTTTGTTTACTATAATACTTATATTGCCAAGTGGATATAGTGGATATAGTGGTTTTAGCTTTTACCCGCCTTAGTTACAGTATAGTAACGATTATTCCAAAGCATCCAACTAAATATTCATAATGGAATAAAATAATATTGTCTTGTCATCTTTTGAGATGCGATAGTAAATTGGTGCGTTTATAGCAGAGAGTATTGCCATCTAACACCACCAATAAATAGTAGATAGTAAATGATATATGTTTAGAAAACGGTGTAAAGTATAACTAACATATCCACATTGATTGTGTTATTAAGTTGATTCTTGGAATATGAAAACTGGCTGCCAAGATTTGGACTGAATAGAAAATATCGTCACAGTACTGGTTGACATTGATAGGTTACAAAATTGACAGTTTTGAGTAAACAGCAAATGAAAATTTTAGTTTTTATGATAATATTTCTAGCCATCTATAGATGGAAGTATGCTGATTTGAAATAACTTTAGTTAGTGATATAAATCTGCATTAATGTATTCCTGTGTTTTCCCAAGCTGGTAAAATAAACTGAATTATTCCAGACAGTGAATTTATTTACATTTACCTAATTTTTGGTAATTTTGTTGCTTCAACATCTGGCAGTACAGAAACGATATTTTCTATTCAGTCGAAATCTTGGCATCTAGTTTTCATATTCCAAGAATCAACTTTTCTAGTGTTGACTAAATTGATGTTACATAAAATAAGCTTAGTCTACTCACGTAATCAGCATATGTATCGTCGGCATGAGATTTTCGAGGCGAAGTGGCTAGATTTGCATAGAGTGCGTCAGCCTCACTGACTTTATAGTGATCGGCAGACCCTGGAGGCTCTCGGCGTCGGTAGTGTTCTGCTGCTAGAGTGTATGGTAAGTCTCTGGGTACCACATCTTCCCAGTATTGGTCTCTCAGCAACTCAGGATGTTCTTCGTGCATTTCGTCAACAATCATATATGCGGCCTACGAGTAAAAAGTTAATAATTGAAATCTTGGCATTTAAGTATAGATAACGTGTTAAAATTATCAATACAGTTTATAAGGCAAAAATAAATTAAACATAATTCTGTAAAATTAGCAGCTGTTCACTGTTAAAACCGAATGTTATTTGTTCAACGCTTGTATTCTATTGGGGTTGCTTTATGGTAGCCATTCACGGCAACTGATGATGATTTATTCTAAATTCCTAATTGAGGGTATTATTTGCAAACAGCTCGTTCCACAAAAATTCCAAAAAATTTACCTTGAATGGGGCATTTTAGGCCGAAATACCCATCAAAAAATAAATAAAATAATTTCTGTAGAACTAAAATACATTGTTATTTTTTCACCATGTTATAATGGAGTTCTACCAAGTAAATGCTAATTCAATCAATAAAAAATCTTAATTTTTTTAGTAATGTTTAAGTTCCCCTTTGTATATTATAACTATGCTACATTAACACTCAAATAGAAAACAATACAAATAAGCTGTACATTAAATATTTAAATGAATTTTCCCGGGAATTATGGTTTTGGGAGCGGGCCGCATTTGCAACTAGTGCCCTCATTTGTGTAAAATAGTAATTATAATGTTAAACTTCAAATATCATATCATATTCCGACTGCATTGCTTACACAATATGTTGTAATTTTATATATATCAACACTTTGTTAATGGACCCTTCTAATTACATTGATAATTAGTAAGTTATTTCGCATTTGATGACCAATTAGCAAACGCACAAATATGGGCACTCTGTAAGCATTGTTTTGAGAGTGGTGTTGATATAACAGTTAAATAACAATTTTAAATGAAAAGAAATATAATTTTCTTTACTTTGATATGCCTGTCAATGAGCCAATTCAACTCAATATCATCATCATCTTCTCCGAAGGGGTTGATGAGGACTTCGGCAACTTTTAACCATCCAACGTAGAAGCAGAACTGAAAATAGAAAAAAAAGCTATTAACTATTGTGAAAGAAATATAATAGGAATTTATTTCATTGCATGTACATTAATTTCTTTAGATCCAGTGCAAAGAAAAAATTTGAAATTTTTATAAATCTCAAAAGAATTGTTACTTTTCTAGTATGATACATATATCACGTGGATAATAAACTGATAAGATTTGAATTATTATGTTGAGTCAAAATCTGCAGATAGGGTAAAACATACTATTGTGGGCCAGCTACAATTATTAGCCACTTACATATAAAATCAAGTTTTTTTTTAAACCAAAACAATATTTCCAACTTTTGGTTTATTAATATAGTTCCCTCATTATTCCTCTATCGTTTAACAATAAAATTTTCATTTTATGTATTTCCAAACAACTCAAATTAATGGTATAAATTCTTATAAAAAAAAAAATATATATTTTTTTTTATTGGATGAATAATGTTTTAATAATATTACTAATCACCTATCTATTTATTACATTTCTCCGATATTTCTAGGAAAATGTTGACTTTTTGGCCAATAACTGCAGCTTAAAAAATGATGAATCCAATAAAGCACTTGATTTTACACTCAATAATGATTTGGGGTCATGTAATTATACATCTAGTTTCTGTTTAAAAAAAAAAAAAATTAAAATTTTTGTGGTGGCCAACAATTGAAGAAAGTGGCCCATAATTGTAGCTATATACCATTTTTTTTTAAATATTTTTTTGGTTTAAAAATTTTATTTTTTTAGATGTTAAAAAAATGGATTATTATAAACAAATCAACAATAACCTAGCACACAGTATTTTTTTGATTTTTCCTCTTCTATGATACGTGTCCACAAAAAATTACTAAAGTTGAAAAAATCCTTAAGTGGCCGACAATTGTAGGTTTTACCCTACCATCTTTCGGATTTTTTTACATTTAATTTAAAATTAATTGACCTTGAAACAAGATTTTTTCGCGCGGTAATGCGTTTTTTTTTGTAATACACTTAACATATTTCAGGGGTTCCGTCTTGATGTTCATTATACGATTGGGAAAGAACCTTCTAGAATTTTTAATAGTACCCAGAAATTAGATATCTTTTTTGTATAATTATTTATTTCTAAGAAAAATTGGATTTACCATCCGTGCTTGTTTCATAAAAATTATTTCAGCACATGATTCTAATTGAATTTTAATGCTCACACGCAGTTCGGTGAGACGACGGCCAGTTGTTAAGGTCGAGGTTGATGAAATATATGCCTATTAGTTATTTAGAAAGTCGACAACTAACTCACATAATAAATATTATTCAGAATGCGAAGCAGACGTACAGGTGTCTAATTATTATTTTGTTCATATATGAACAACTCAAAAAACTCCACCGAGCCAATCAAAATATTTGAGTACCGTTCCACTGGTATATTTAACCGGTTGTCGTCAACCCGGGGCTCGCGGGCATTCAATACGTCGCGAATCATATTTTTAGATGTGTATCACTTACATAAGCGTTTCAGTATATCGAAACCGCGTGACGTCTACAAAAGTATACGAAAACAACTAACAAATCGCCATATAACCTTTTCACGTCAGTCAAGCGACCATTGAGTGAATTGGTCACTCGTGACTCATGGCAGTGAATGGGTGCACTGTACACATGCGATTATATACAATGTTTTAGTCTAATAATAATATAATATTACTCTAATTTGACCTAAACATGATTAGATAAAGTACGCGATTTTTGTTCCATTCAACATACATTATGATATAAATAATATAGTACCTATTGTAATAAAGAAAAAAACTTGTAGTACCCGTATTAAAAAGATTACTTTAAATGTGTTAGCTGTCTTTGTATGTAAATCAATAATAAACGATTGGTTGTAATGCAACACAAGTGACAAGTTTAAAGGTTGCCGATCACTGATCTAGCAAATGGGCTCATGATTGATTTTTGCTGATATTATTAACTTTAATTGGGCCTTTCAATATAATGCAACTTTGCAGCAGTACCCCAAAAAGTGCTCATAATTTACTTCGCGAAGATCGGGATAATATACGTTTTCACATTCCACAGTGTATAAAGAATAATAAGATATTCTCAATAATTGACAATAAGAAAAACGTCCGATACGTCTCGCTTTACACGATTCGTTTCGATACTTAGAAGTTGCGTTGATAAACGAGTTTTTATTACAAAATAATAATTTAATACGTAAACGTAATTACCTTATTTGTTAAAGGTAATAAAGTGTCAAGATATTCATAAAATATGAATATATTGTCTTTTCTAAATCTAAAAATAAATAACCACAAAGTAGCTGCTGATTCTATACAGTAAATACCGAGTAAAGTACATATCTATCTATCTACATTGTAAGTCCGAGTAATCGGCAAAAGTATTTTTGGGTACGCCCCATCGATCATTTTTTTGTTGTAATAATCAATACTAAGTACATACATAATTATAGGTATTTTAGGTGCTAATATTAAGTGCGATGCTCTAGTCATAATAATTTCTTTTTTCAAATTTCTTAAACATATTTAAGACTGCTTTTTTTGTTGTTGTAAAATCTATCTACATATATATATAAAAATGAATGTCTGTATGTATGTCCGCTATGGACTACTAAACCGCTCGACCGATCGATGTGAAACTTTACAAATTTATTGATTGCACCCCCGCGATGGTTTCTGGCCTGCCAACCCCTCCCCCCAACCTCCCCCCCATTTTTTTTTTTTAACTTTAAGAATTTTTCGAGTTCACTTCGAAGGTTTTTGGCATACCCCCCCATACGCTCCCCAAACCCCACCCCGCCAAACAACCCCCCTCCCTCCAAAAATTGATATCGAATTTTTACAAATTTCTCGAGTACACTTCCGCGAAACTTTCTGGCGTACACTCAAATTGACTCAAATTGAATTGAATATTTGTGTAATGTCTGCTGGCGTAGCAACGCGCGCAGGGTACAGCTAGTATTATATAAACAAATTTGAATTGTTTGAATTTTGTACTTTTCCATGAGTTTTGTCGCTATTATCTGGTCATTAGTATTTGCGATACTACATTCAAAAATCCAGATAATTATGACAAACCCACTTTATTCATTGAAACTCGTTTACATCAAATTTTCGCTAATTTACATTTTAATAGCAATTTAACTTAGTGATCTACTTCTATTTTTGTATATTATCGATACAAACTGTCTACTGCGTGTCAGTTCATGTACATCCGTGCACTTGAAATGCCTGAAGATGCTGTAAGGCGAAACCCGGGTCGTTAGCTATAAAGCTCATGGAAAAGTACAAAATTCAAATTTGATATTGAAATTCCATCAAGCACCCTCAGTCGAAATTCTTAATTATATAAAGCGTTGTAGTAGGTGGCAAAATTAATTAGAAATACAGATTTGACTATACACGAGAAACAGTTGTAGTTAGATAGCAAACATCAGCCGTAAAGAGTAGAACTTTTCGTTTTTTAACTAATTTTGAATCGATGAATACACAAGAAGCGATGTCCCAGAAGTTTGATAGTATGTCAAACTCACTTTTGTCTTAAATTTCTTCGTATAGGGGTTTGAGATGTAAGTCAGAATACTTCACGAGGCAACAATGTACATTGATTATCTCGCTAAACGAATGATCATTCTGCACATAAGTGCTCAGTAGTAAGGTTGTCAACCGTCCCGGATTGGCCGGGACTAGAATCGAAGTCCCGGTTGAATATCAAAAAATGTATAATGTCCCGGAATTTCAGAGAAAACTTTCGACCAATATCACCAACGCCAAAAAAGAATCATTATAGCCCAGCCCCGGAATTGTTTCAGATAAATTTGGCAACCACACTCAGTAGGCGAGTTATCATCGGAAACATTATGAGCTTGCATCGTAACAAGACGTTTCTTGAAAACTTGCAGTCCCGATCTCTTATTTTACGAGCGTGGTTGAATGGGGTCGCAAGTTCTTATGATCATTATTACAATTGGTCGATAAAATCCAAAGTTCGGGATAAAATTTGTGACAAGACAGCAATACAGCGGCTGAATGCAGTCGTGTGTACATCTGAGCGGGATGACACATGTTTGACAGGGCGATCAATCCGGGTGACAGGGCAGCAAATAGCAGCTGTGCGAACTTCTGAGCGGGATGACAAATAATGATTGACGAAAACAATCAATCACAGTAGTATCTGTGATGTGTCTTAATATGTAACCGTGAGATTGCGGAAAACGATAAATTATTCTTATAGGCGTTTGACGACCATAAAAAATGATCGATACATGAGGGAAAACGATAAATACAAGAAATATATCTCGAGATGTATTATAATACAATTTTAATTGAAATCTTATAGTAAATACATAATCATTTTGCGATGACATTTTACCTCACGAAAACATCACCATTACGAAACTATTTTAAATTCGTTCCAATTAGTAATACTTAGATATCAGGCAGGCTATGCCACTTGACAACATTTCCTCAGATTCAAAATATAAAAGGAAAGAAAAGGATTGAAACATTGTAAAAAAATATTTAGTCAAATTACTACGGTATTGTATCGACATAAGCAAAAAGATTAATAAAATGAAATTAAAAATATTATAAATTGTACCAACCTGCAGTGCGGTGAAAAGTGGAAAATAAATATCGGGATCTTCGTATTTGCCTGATGTTCCTTGGTTAGGAACCATCTGTCTTCCCATAAGAGCCGCAATGAAGTAGGTATACAACGCCAATGTGACCACCTAGAAAAGAAAAGAATAAGAAAATATAAATAAGTTAATTTTTGCAAGAAATCTAAATTCAATGAATATGCCTTCATCTGACATCTAAAAAGGTTGAATCGTAAAACATCGAATGGAAGGTGTTTGTTTAGTGGATTTTAACTGTTTTTATGTTGCACTAACTTTATTTTATCGCAAATTTTAGACATATATAAAGGTTTTTGTTATTTAAGAGTTTTTACAGAGCTACTTTAAAAAAAAAGAAACAAGATATGAATATTTTAGGTTTCCACATACATACATACGTTCTGTAAGATAAACACATTTATTTTTTCAAAACATTTAATATGTAAATATATTATGTAAAAATTAAATGTATGGCAATTAATTTACATTTTTATATGTCAACTGTGATTGTCTTGGTGTAAAGATGCAAGTGAATAAAACACAATTTTTCTTACTACTTACACACATATATTGTAATGATCAGGATCGGTTTCGCTAATCACTAGCTCAACTGAATGAAATTGTATCAAAAAATGTGTTGATGTATTATTACTATCATTTGGAAATATGTCTTGTTTGCAATTTAAAAAAATTTTCGAACTTCACACACAAAAACTCTCTCAACATGGATATTTCTAGCAAGGTGAAAGTTTAGGGCTGAGACGCAACTAGATGCTACCCAATTTTTCTCTTTATACCCCTCCGTTTTTAGGATCGCAGGGATAAAGAGAGGAGAGGGATTTACATCATATAATAAAATCACAGACTGCATACTTTCTAGCAAAAATCCATAAAGGGATATAAAATCAATTTATGAGTTCCGTACCAGAATTCTAGTTCGCGGTCACCGCGACTGAATAAGACGACATTGACCACTCGGCTCAAGGCCCGGAAAAGCTCACATGAGAGAAAAAAATTGGTTATGTTCTCTCTCAGTTTTTTTCATTTTAAGTATTTCAAATTTCATAGTGATTATTTAATTGATGATAACACAAGTTTCAGCATTCAGTCATTTTTACTTTCCAAACTTTTTTACTTTAACCTTTAAAAGCCCTACGGTCCCGTATGGAACCAGTGATTATGGTGCACTTCGCTATCAGATTACACTGATTGATGATAATAGTTTTCAGCATATGAATATTAGCTTTCATAAATAATGTCTTTGAGATACCAATCCATAATGTTATTTTTGGTTTCGTTAAATATTTTTGTCATAATGAGGAATATAAACATCTGCGTTGGATGGCTTACTCTTGTAATATGCATTGTGTTATATCCGGTGGACCGTCACAAATCAGCTTTATTCACACCATACAATATTGTTCAATAGGAATACAGATTTTTTTCCATTCCTCAAAATTTATCATTTGGTGTGACCGATCCTTTTTTCAAGATACCTGTAGCTAAAATGGATTCGCGTATTTTTACCTACAGAACTATAAAGCATACAAGTTGTGGTACTGGTCTTTGTTCGTAATCTATAAGCAATATTTTATTTTACACATATAGCCTGACTTTTTTTAGAGTTATAATTAATTTTATAAGAGCAACGGAGAGCGGATAAGCGGAAAGAGATCGGATTTTTCGAATAAACGTGCACGGGCGTTTAAAGGTTAAAGTATTTTCAACAGAGACCTAACGTTCTAAGGGTTTTAGGCGCGTATATCATCACTATGAGATACTGTTGTCAAAAATTATTAATACTACGCAGTGTCCTTGATACATCCATCAACTTCGTCGAACCTGTTAGTAAGTAGAAGTAATAATACCTTATTTTAACCTGTTTGTAACCACTTTTTACATCCAAAATTTGTTTATACCACAATCGACAATCTGCGAGCGATGGCTACGTGAAAATAAAAACACTATTACCAAGGATTTTGTTTTTACCATTAATACTTGATTTGTTATTATTGTTTACTTTCAACTTCACTTTTCATAATAGGTTGTTATTGTATAATAAAGATTTAATTCGGAATCATCGTAAGCAGAAAATAATTATCATTGACAAGAAGTCAATACTATATGCAAATTAAAGCAGGGCTGTGTAGTCCCTAAACAAAAATACGACTCCGACTCCAGTATTTACCAAAAATACAACTCTGACAAGACTCTGACTCTCAAGTTAAATTCAGACTCCGGGTACGACTCCGACCAAAAACGCCGTGACGACTCCGACTCCGGTCAATAAACTCCGACTCCGACTCCACAGCCCTGAATTAAAGTGAATAAATAATGGACTACTGCAATCGAAATAAATTAATTGTTTTTACAATATTCAGACAATAAATAAAAACTCATGAAAAAGTCGATCCGTGTGTTCTGGTGGTAAGAAGTATATTCTAGCGATCAGATGTGTATGGGTTTAATTACCGTCAAGATAACTATAGATGTGATATATGAGAACTTAGATAATAGTGAGATGATCTCGATTGATTTAAAAGAATCTGATAAAGTTCATCTCATGTGATTTACATTTTTCAAAGTAACTGGCGCCTTGAAAGTTATTAGACGTAGATAAAACTAAGTTTAATCGTACAAAACAATAGCTAATCGCAATTAGAGTTTCAAACATCGCTCAATGTACTTTTATTGAATTATTTATTGCACACACTGGCTACAAAACAATAAAGAGGTACGTATTCTTTTTTATACTCATGATATTTCTTTGATTACTATATTTCGGATCGAAATATCCCGTTGGACATAGAACAAAAGATCTATACATTCCAAGATACTATCATCTCACTCCTATGATTATTAGTTTCAAAACTTTATGTATTATGTTATAGATTGCACTCTTATTATATCGACAATTGTCTGGCAAAAAAATACGCAAAACGATGTCTAGTATATCAATGTTGAATAATATGTACGTATGTGCCGATTTAATTGCATAACGTTATTGTTTTATTATTCTAGCTTTAATGATGTACATATAATGTTTTGATTAGGACGTATTATTTTGTATTTTTGTCCAAGGGTTTTTCCAGTTGCTTTGTAATTGACATTTTGTTTTTATTATCTAAAAAAATATCTTTTCTGACTCGATTATTTGTGAAATCTGCCTAGACTTGTGCGCCGTCTTGTAAAAAACTAATTTTTCGTTCAAGTTAGATAACAAAAAAAAATATTTTCGAAAATGAGGGCAATACTGATGAAAAAAAATTGATAAGCAGTGTTCCGGCTGTTAGAGAAATTTTACATTTCGTGATACTATCGAAAACTGTAATATCAAATCTCTAACAAAAAAAATCTATTTACGCCAATTAGTTCAAGTCCATTATAATGTGATTTGTTTTTCTCACAATTCACGGTCGTTTATTGTTTGTTACGAACGCGTTATTTTTTAATTTCAATTTTAAAAACAAAACAATAAAAAATTAAACGCAAGTAAAAAACTTACAACATATTGATAGAAAAAAATTGCTATTGGCATTTCGTACGGTCGTGATTTTTGGCAGTGGAATTTATGATACGCGTGTTTGGCCTATTTGATCATCACTGATTGGGAAATGATGATGTTAGATGGCTGATCAGTGATGAACGACCTCGATTTAACAGCCTTGACATTGGAAATGTGGAGTTCGCACACTCCTAATACACCAACAGCCAATAAACAATGTCGAAATTAACAATCATTATTATAATGTGAATACACACCCTCAGGTCAGGGCCGCCGTAGACAAAAAAAAAGGAGTTTCAAGGATTTTCAGTTTTTTATACTATATTTTCTTCAAATTTATTTTAATTTACCGTATTTTTAACAGTGTTATCTAACATGATTAAGAAGTGATCTGACGATCACAGTAAGAAATCGGACAGCAATTAATTTTATATGTATCAATTTTAACATGCTTGTTATATCACTAGAAATTACGAAGTTTCTGTGCCACCTGACAAAATTATTGGATGTGGTTTCGTCAAAAAAATATTAAAATAACATTGTAACATAGTAATGTTAGAAAACATTTATTGCTCTAACGAAGTCTTTTCAATGTGACCGAGACTTTTGTCAGTGAATTTTTTAAATGTTCATCCTTAATGCAGCAAAATTAAGATATGGCACCCTTACTTAAAAGCAAGCCACTAAGGGTAACAGTACTAACAGTCTAATATGGGACAAGTGCTGACGTCACAATATTGAATTGTATAATTGGAGCTATATAAACCGACTATAATCGTTTTAATATTCTTTTCATTTAAACATTTCAAATGTATGTGAATAATACACGACATGAATATGTATTGCGTCTTTAAATGTACATATATAATAATACATGTACGTATACAAGTATTTATTATTTTAATCGATAGTCTTTTTCTGAAGCTTATTTGAATACAGATTTAATATCTAAATATAACAACATGCAAATATGATCTTTATTTCAGTGACATAGCCAGAAATAGTTCGTATTTAAGTCTCTAAAGTGTGTAACAATATTACAGCAAAGAGTAGATTTCCAAAACATGATTAGTGTAAAAAAGTACATTTCCACGCAATCATATTTATAGTGCCATTGTTTTTTTAATCAAAAAAGCTTATCTTGAGCTCATTTGAAGTTTTATAGAAATTTAAACAATGATCAAAAAGCATATAAAATAATTTCTGTAGATTTAAAATTAATTGTTATTTTTTTCACCGTGTTATAATGGAGTTCTACCAAGTAAATGCCAATTCAATCAATCATTGATGTAGCTTAAACAGAATTCAAAAATCAGGAAAGTTCTCGCTTCCTTTTTTTTTTTTTAAATAAGCAACAACTTTTCTATTAAAGTATATATAAATAATATGGATTTATATTAGGTCAATTATACCTAGCTTAATGCACTTCTACAAACTACAAATAAAAACATTTGCCAGCTAGAAAATAGTATCGATAATGTAAGTTAGCATGTACGGACGAAAGAACTTCAATAATTAACTCACATGAAACATAAAATTGCAAACTTTTTACAACGAGTTTTTAGAACTGAAATTAGGCCCGTTGGCAAGATGACCCCAATGCTTTGCACATCCTCTCGTAAAAAAGCTACACCACTGCTATATGAATATAAACTATTAATTATTATAACGTGAGTGATTATCAATGAATGAAGTTACGAGTGTTACAATTAAATGCAAATTCAATATTTTGTATAACATTTATCACGCGTGAGTTTGGGATAAAAAAAAACCCGTCACTAGACTGTTCAGTTTGATAAAATTGGAATACCATATCTCATATTAGGATAAATTCTACTGACGATGACGTGATGCTGACATAGCTATCAGTTTAATCAGCGGTTTCCAATACAGGGGTCGCGTAAACACGTTACAAAACAGTCAGCCCCATGTTTAATTGCACGCGTTATCTCTCACTTGAAAAAATCATATATTCGTATTTGATCCAATAATTAAGTAAATGGAATAGTATTTAAAGGATATATAGTACTGTATCACTTTTATAGATTTAATTGTGAATCTTGGTGGAAAAAATTATTATATTTGAATACATAAAAGAAGGTCCTTTAGTAGTAACAAATGCTATATTTATGAATTAATACAAATAATTCGTTACTTGGTATATAATGATAAGAGTTCACTTAGTCATACATTTAAATAAATGAAATAAATATATTGTGTAGTGATCAGGACCAGTTTCGGACATCGTGAGAATTTTTAAACTGACGATGATTCAAAGTAAGTGTGAATTAGTACACAAAAAATGTGTTTCATTTATTAAAAAAATATATCACGTGTTATATCGAAATTTCAATAAACACTGTTGGATGAAAATATTCAATATTTGATAATAAAAAAATATATCTATTTAGGTACTTGAAAGTGTTTCAACTATTCAATGGTATAATTGATTCAACATTGAAGCCGTACCACCATTAAACTACGCAATAAAATTAATAGTTAAACAAATTGAGTTATAGTTTATTTCTGAGATAAGTAAAAGTATTTCAACATCATATTACACACACCCTGCAATTAAAATAAATTGGTTTTCTAACAGCCGTATAATTGGTATTTAATATTATTTTTATTAAAAAAAAATAGCTAACAACATATTGAATCATTTTTTTGAAAACAAGTTGATTCGCGGTAATCAAAAATATGCTTTCTCTAAATCGGTAAACCATGTATCTTAATGCTTAGGCATCAACTTTCTTCGGGACGTTGTAGCATTACAATAGCGGTATGGAGAATAAAGCCATGATTCCTTACATGAGTAATTGTTCAAACTCCGAATGGAAACTTTCATGCATCAACTTTTCAATCGATATGCAGAAATATTTAAGTGTAATTATATCCATAGCGAATACAAATTCGTGATGTTTCTTTATCTTCCAACACCCTTATCCTATCTTGAGAGTTAAAACTTACTAAATTATCAGATAAAATAATACTATATAGTATAATTAAACACTTATTGAATTGAAATTTGACGAGAATGATAACATAACCTCAACGATTCCAATTTATTCTCCGTAAGAAGGTGTCGATTAGAGACTCCAATTCGAGTATCGAGTACTCGATACTCGAGTATACTCGTCCATTTTTCAAGTACTCGATACTCGAGTATTTTGAAAAATACTCGAGTAATACTCGTTTTAGTAATAATCTTCGAAGTTTTTTCTACTGCGAGAATTATAAAGAAAAACATCAAACCAATTTAAAATTTGGGTCGCTTAATTCTCTATTATTGTTGAAATATATGTTGCATAAATGGAAATAAATGTATTAGTAATATTCAATAAGTTTCTTTAATTATTTGTCATTTATAAATATACACAAATTCGAATTAAAAATATATATTTTCGTACATTTGAAACTACTCGAGTATACTCGAGTATTTTGAAATTTTACTACTCAATACTCGAGTAGTTGAAAAGTCGAGTAATTGGAGTCTCTAGTGTCGATAGACAGGCCAGCTATATTATACTTGTCCTTGCATATGCCTATCTTTATATCCTTACAAGAAAAGATTTTGTTGAAAGAATGACTAATAAGTTCCCTGTGCAGTCCATTGGCATGTTCAATATGGTCAGTAATACACTTGTTGTACGGGGGATAAGTTCCAAAGACTCCCGTGTGAAAATAGATAATGTGCACATGCAAAAATGGTAGATAAATTCCATTACTGTTAATAGTTGTTACATACATAAAAATAATTATAACTATTAAGCAAGTAATAAATTTACATAGTTTTCAACCAAATTTAGCACAGATGAATATAATTCATTCACTGTCGCTACTTGATAATAAAAATGCCCGGTTACTGATATTATTCAGTTTTAAAAAAATTAAAATAAGTGTTAAAAAAATAATCAGTACTTAAAATCCTGTTATTTTGAAACCGTGTAAAAAGAGGATCGGGTGGACAACTTGACATGTTCGACATAAAAGGATTTTTTTTAAATAATATGTATTACAATGTATGCATCAAATTATTGGCGAGGCAAACTATAGTAACGTTTTCTAACGATGGTTTGGTGTCGAAATACAAAAATTCAATTCAACAAGAGTATATGCTAAATGTAGTTTATTATCGAATATGATGTTTGTATATCGATCTAAACACGAAAGCATGGATGCTATATCCACTTGTAATCTTGTATGGATGAGACACAAAGAAGATGTTTAGCAAAGCCGGTTTAATGACCACCAGGGACTGGGATGAGAGAGTTCATATGCACGGCCGGCAGCAAACAGTCTCACTTTACACCACGTATGTATTTTACTTGACAATCCATCTCATTTTGAATTGAATGTGGTTTAAACATGATTTACATTTATAATTCTTGATATTGTAAATGACATTTTGGCTCGCTGGAAAATTTCTTAATGGTGATGTACATTTTTTGTTACAAGTTCTTTAAAAATATATATATATTTAGTTTGGTAAAAAAATACTGATATATTTAGTTCCATGACAACTGTTTTTTAAAGATTATTATTTCAGCGTTTACATTATATATAATATATTATTGTTGGCTAGATAAATAGTTGTATGTACCAGTTTTACTATCAAACACAAAGCACTTATGTATGTATGTGAAACAATTTTTTGGTGTTCACTGTCAATACTTGGTGGAAAGGCATTATATTAAAAAATAATACAAAATTTTCAGTATTTATTTTACAAATAATTTATGAAGATCAAGACCGGTGTCGCTTATCGCGAGCATTTTCAACTGAAAATTTTATAACAGCAACATCTACATTTTTTATACAAATAATTATATGAAGTATATATAAATAAGAAATTTGCCTGAAGGTTCTTGTTTGAATTTCATTATCAAATTTGAATTATTTGCGTTTTGTACTATTTTGTAAATTTTGTCATTAACGACCCGGGTTTCTCCTTTTGGCTTTTTCAGGCTAATCATATGCGCGGATTAACTAATCAAGTTATGAAGTCTGTTTAATTTTGTATAGTTGTAAGGTATTTTGTTTTGAAATTTCATTATAGTTTTGTTTAAGATTTCGCAATGTCCTGCAATATGTGAGCTTGACACTTTAAACTGATTTTTTTCTTTTTCTTTTATTTTATTTTTTAATTTACAGCTTCCTATAACAAATGTAATATAGTGGTGTATCACTCAAAATAAAAGTAAAGTATCACGAAATTTATGTGATAAATGTAATGATATTTCGGCACAACGCCATCGTCAGAACTATTCGCCGATGTAATTCGACTGTCATACAATGTGCCCCGAGATGGCGTGATTATTATATTAAAACTTTCTCAAACAAAAGATTTTATCGGGAAACAATTACTTTTACTTAACATATTTATCATTCGTTATTTAGTATCGAGTATTGACTCGCTTCTGTTTGTTTGCAAGCAAGTAATAGTAATTGGAAACAGATCTTTAGCCATACCGTATTAAAGTGAACTTCAAAAAATGTGTCAATTTACAGCAGAGTGTATTACCCTTTTCCATAATTGTCAGTAAATATTAAACCATCTAAAAAATCTTCACAAGGTAAGATATTTCAAATAATTTACAATAATTGTCATTTTGAATGACACAAAATTGAAAGTGTCAAAATGAGTTAATATTTCAATAATTTTCTTAATGCAATTCATAAATTAATAATGCACATATGGGTATACCACGCCACCATTGTTCATTCATTTCACTTTCTCATTTATTTTATTATATTCCGCAAACTGAAAGAGATACTGAAGTTATACTATAGTTCACAAGACTTGACCTACAACGCTAATAAATTGACATCCATTAAATTGTTTCCGCGCAAGTACAATTTATTACCTCGTTTCATTACTAGGTTTAATGTGTTTGTTCATAACTATTGAAGTAAACATTGATGTCAATAAAGATTTCGCTTTATATTGTTATTAGAAATATTATTTTACTATGTTAACATGTATACATTCAAACAGTTGTGAATTCTGTACGAGCGGTGATTTTTTTTGAAAATAGAAGAGCCTAGTCACTGAATGATTTTTTTTATTCAGAAGTGTAGGCGGAGTCGTAGAGTTTGGTTTTTTGGCCGGAGTCGGAGTTGTTGCGGGGTTTTCGCCGGAGTTGGAGTCATGAAAATCTTTTCGAAAATTTGAACTTTTTACTTTAGCAAACTTTGTGACAGCAACTCCGAAGATGCCTTTGAAAGAGGCGAAACACGCGTCACGGTTAGTAACACAAATCGTGGAAAAATCAAAGTAATTTAAAATTTTATATTTTGACCTTTTTATTTATTTATGCATATCTTATATATAAAACCGAAACGGCGTATGTATGTATGTGGGTCTGTAATTCCCTTTTGCATTATTGTTGCAAGTTGCAATATAATAATGTTTATTATTTACGTGAGGTATTATTTGACATTTCTTTGACAGCAAATTAGATTTTTTCCTTGAATTTGGACATTTTAATGGGCTAGAATGGGGCTGTCATCAAAATTAAATAAAGTTTGTGATTTTATTTGAACTCTATTTTGGATGTTAGATTTTGTGATATAATTATATCGAATGATATAACATTGAATAATTATTGGTCGCTTAGTCCGAGCGACGCCGGGTAGCAATACTAGTAACTTATTAAATTTGGCTATTGGCCGGATTGATTATTGATGTTTAATGTAAAACACATAAATAGGAAAGGTAGGGAAAAATCGTGAAAAAATTAAACTTTGTTTTCTTTGAGTCGTGCTTTTGGTCAATGCTGGATTCAGAGTCGGGGTTTTTTTAACGACTCCACAGCCCTAGTAAAACTGCATTTCGCTCTATATGAGCGATTTTCTTTTTTCCAACACCTTGCGCCAGTCAAAACATGCGAAATTAAAAGTTTTTTTTTACGAAACGTATATTTATACAAATGAAGATATTAATTATTGTCTATTGATACATTGATTCTCAAATGCCGTCACCATTTTTGATTTGCAGTGTACTTTAATTGACCGTGAAAGATTCATAACTTATTATTGCAGGTAATTTTCAAATAATAAATGTTAATAACGATGGCGAAATTTTCAAAAAATATTTCAACATATCGATGGCCATACAAAAAATTTGGGATCGCCAAAAGGTCATATTATTTTGTTGGCTGCATTTAACTATTCAAACAGGTATGCGCGGTGTGCATTAGTTATACAAAAAAATACGGGATCAATGCAATCGGATCGTGGAGGCTATTGAATAAATTCAATTGTTTTTTTTAATGGTATATTTGAAACGTGTCTTTAAGAAAGTTTTTACTATTAGGTATATAATATTATTAAAATCTTTTCACGAAAACTTGTCTGCTTTCAATGTGGAATAAATGTAGCAATCAACAGTAGTTATATTTTAAGGAAGCGGATTTTATTTATTTGCTCAAGCCGTAAAAAAAAGAATGGGCATATATTTGTAAGATCGTTTTCTCTACGAATCAATAAATCGTGAAATTTTCCGTACCGGTATTCGAATCCGTGAAAATTTGCAACCGAATAAGACGAGCTTTCAAGAGCGTTGACTAATCGGAAACAGGAATGGCGTGTATCGTTGGTAGTTTTGTATTTGAATAATTCCGCCATAGGTATAAGTTATAAGTTGATTTTATTTTTTAATCTTTGTATAGAGAATTACTCCTCAAACGTCGTCTACATAAAATATTAATTAATTTTTCTAAATGCATTTTTTGTTTATGTTGTCCGATGGTCAAAATTTTAAAAATATATATCTTGTGACATCATCAGCGACGACAAAGGTATTTCGCAAAATTATAAACGTTGTAAAAAAATAGGCAATCACGATATTGTTAAAAAATCCTGTAAGTGAGAAAAACTATTGTAAGTAGTATATTTATTACAGTTGTGCACGTATGAAAAGTTGTACTTTTGGATATTGCTGTCTTGGTCGAAAAAACAATATTCTTGGACACCCTGAGATATCGATTCGCGTGAATTATGACTGCATATAAAAATAGTGTACGCAAGTTCTGTGTTCGTGGAAGTTTGCCTTCGACAGCTGTTGATCAATGAAAGTCAAACAGGCTGTCGTCTCTGGTGCAAAAAATGTATGACTTGATTATTGCGAATATTATGAAAACAATATTTTTAAAACGATTAAGAAGCAGATAAGGATTCCCATCGGTTTAAAAACAAGATGAACAATAATTAAAATAAAGCTATTATTGCATATCAGTTGATGAGTATTCTGATATCTAAAAATGTAGTCAAATGGTCAACACTGTTGGGTATTCGTTCACCCGTCTACGAGGTAACGGGTCATAGTCCTAGAATGGTAACTTTCATATATTGTTATTTCAATCGTCTGTAAAAAATTAATACTTCTATTCCTACCCCTTAACCGATTTAGAAAACGTGACGAACAATAGTCACATCATAACTCAATCGCCGTTTTATTACTGAAAGAGCGAGGCTGAGCGACTGACTAATAATCAATTCTCGCAAAACATATTCTGTTAGTACTCTCGATAGATTTCTTTTGTTCTTTTGTGTGAGTTCATATTTAATACAGAATTAAATTTGCTATTTCATGTAATTAATAAGTTCAATAA
The DNA here is from genome assembly GCA_028554975.1 of Himalopsyche kuldschensis. Taxonomy (NCBI): domain Eukaryota; kingdom Metazoa; phylum Arthropoda; class Insecta; order Trichoptera; family Rhyacophilidae; genus Himalopsyche; species Himalopsyche kuldschensis. The sequence goes on from JAHFWI010000038.1 coordinate 11,328,071, forward strand.
CAAAGTTATCAACTTTAATGTTACATTTTCTGATCGGACTATTCGCTATATTATACAACACATTGGAAGCGGAAGGAATAATAAAATAAATATTTCATAAAATATCATGAGAAAAAAGCGCATAGAATAAATGAAACAATCACGAATCTTTATCTCAATAAAAACCGAATGAAAATACCTTTGATAAACAGTTGATAATAATTAGTACAGAAGCACTATGATCGATATTCCAGGAAGTCTGAAAGACAATTTATTTCAGTGCAACGTGTGAAGGCCGGCTTCATTGTATAAAGTATAAATTATAATTTTCCTTACGCACTGCGCATTTTAAGTACACTTTTAATTGAAATTAAAGTGATTAATTAGTCAGTTAATAATTTGATAGATTGACTGTGTATAACAGGAGCTCTCAACAAGGTACACACAAATGTGTTTGCCTGCCCCCTTTACTAATTATTAAGTACTAATAATAAATAAGTATAAGTATTATATTATTAAAGCTTATTCTTCAATTTTGGTTTAGACTCAATAAAAACTGTTCATAACATTATATTTTCACGACACCCTTACTATTATATTTTCTTCACTGATTTTGCAACCCCTATAAACTTTAATAGTTAATTTGCATAACAACTATTGATAAAAAAAACTCTTTCCTGAAAACCCAACGGTTTAAACAGTGACGACGATGAAATCAAAAAACCTGGAGATGTCATTTTCAGCAGTTTCTTACGTTTCACGGTTACAGTAATATCCCAACTTGGAATAACGCGGTTCTTGCATAGCAACGCTAGCGCTTTATTTCTTCAGAGTTTCCCGTTTAGTTATTCCATAAGATACCCGATAAGCATTGGTCTGTGAGCCATACAGAAGTGTGAGGAAATCGTTACTTTAGAACAATCTAACTCTTCAGACCCAGTTCCACCAGACAAGTAAAAGACAATTCCAAGTTTTCCAATTTTTTAGATCATAGACTCCAATCAAGAACGTGTCAATGCTGCAAAACGGGGAATAAAAAAAATGCTTGCTACAAAGAAATATGGATGAAAAAAGAAAAAATGTGTCGTCAGACGTGTTTGCTAGATTTTATGAAGCCAACGACATCGAAACCCATTTTTTTTTTAAACTGATGTAACTCGTTTATTTTTCATGATATATTGTATAAATTAAGATGTATACAGAAGTACAATTTTTACCAAATATCTTTCTTCTAAACTAGTTTTTTTTGTTAGTCCTTGGTCTCAATTAAAAAAAAAATTATACGTGTACTATAAATGCAAAATGTTACTCTTGTTGTATAGGAAGACTGATATAAGAGTGAAATTTTGAAGGAAGTTAAATCACGTCGTGGTTTTGCATTTTACCAGTGAAAAGTATAAAGGTACCACAAAACAAATAATAGTGGGTACGTTACCTTGAATTCATTTTTAGACGAAAAGAAGTGTTTTTACGCTTATTTATTCCACACCAAGATGATATAGGTATATGTATAATATATTATAATTTTACTGTAAAAATGAAACACTAGACATCACAGCCTTTGCACCATGCATTTGATAAGTTTAATAAAGATAGTACAAACTATATAACAAAACATAATAATAATTTAATAAAATATGTAGCATAAAAGACAAAAAATATAATTTATACAGAAATTATAAAATAAAAACAAGTTTAAAGCAATGTTATAAGTTCATTGCTGAAAATGTCCTTCTCTGGGCAGGCTATTGACAGCCCTTGTAATTGACGACTCAAATGACAAATGCAACAAACAAGTTTTAATAGAAAAATATGTTTTGGTTACATATTTTTATATATATACCATATCCGCGCTTCATATGGAGCATATTAATTAATAACAGAGCTTATCTCGACAGGTGTGATGGGTGGAAAGGGAATCGAACATTTCAGACATCTATGCTTTTGAGCAGAAACTCACAAGTAATATTTTAAGAAATGTAATAATTTCCATCTATGTTGACCATGAACTTAATTCATATTTAAAATTAAATTAAATTGTTAACTATGCTTATTCCACGTATTGTGTAACAAAAAGTGACACGTGTTTCGTCTCTTTAAGAAGAATCTTGAAATTACTCCTCAAACAAATGGCTATAAAATAAATACAATAAATCCAAAAAATTTCGAATCATCCAACTAATGATTCTCTATGACATGAATATGAAACTAAAACCAACGTGATATACTGATATACAATAGTGTCATAGGTCAACTTTCTTGAATAGAAGCCAGGATGTGATAATAGCGAAATACCTGCTAACGTATATTACTTTTGGATGAATAACTTTCACTTAATTCATTTCACTTTTCAGATTATTGAAATCAGAATTAGTAAATAACACATTATCAATATAAGAGAAGCAATAATTTGAGTTATCATGGTTGTTAACAACTATTATAGCCGTATTACAATTTACTACATAACTGCTAATTATTTTAACACAACTCTAAATTGTTGATATAAGAATCGTTAGGTGTGTGCACACCATCGTAATATTCACGATGTAATTGAAAAATTATTCTGCCGCCGACAATATCTTTAAAAATATGAATGTATTGTTGATGTTGAATTTAAGTATTATTTAGACTGCGCTTCGACTGTTATGTAAGACATTATTTGATTTGAGGATATTATGCAAGAGAGTGTATTCCTGCAAGTCCTTTGTTCGAAGACAAGGCGAACGAGGTACTAACAGACATGCCCCAAAGCATACATATTTTATTTTTTTAAATCCAAGGTGAGCTGGCATTGGGAATTCAAAAAATGAATTAATTGTATTGGAAAGGGTAGTTAGCTTATGACGTTAAAAATGCAGCAATTTAATATTATTTATTTATTTAAGAAAATACAAAACATGGTATTATAGCTGACGCCTATGCGACATGCATTTGACAAATATATGTATGCATATACATTTATTTATATATATACCTATGTACATGTAAATAAAAAAAAATCACAAATTATTATAGTTCAATGCTTTTGCAATGTAAAAAAAGAAGAAAACATTGTAGTCATCAGAACAGAAAAAAAATCATTGGAAATTTTCAAAGAATTCAACCTAGTGAGTTCCGACGAAATCAAATTTTATTCGTCTGAACTCAATCACGTCAATGTGAAATATATCGACATCCGAAGCAATGTCGTTTAAATTGTCAAAGCTACGAAATTAATACAATTGATAATGAATAAATGGAGTATTATAATATATTGTAAATGTACTTCTGATGTTCGCCACGTTTACACTTTGAACAAAAAATTGCTACATATCGCATTTTATGTGTCTTTTTCGAAATATAGTGCAGTGCTGTCGGTCAGGTGTGCAGCCTAATAATGTGTCGGGACATTTACATATTCCAACTTTTGTGTTTATCCACTGTGTGTTTGTGCCGTGTCAACCATCTTTTTTATTACACTCACTTTATCACTTTTAATATGTACTTCTGTTTTATGTTATATGACATTGTTCCTCAATCAAATACTTTAAATGTAATTATGTTACCTACGTCACTCACACTACATATTTTAACATATAATTCAGCTGGTGTAAATTTAAGCCAGTATCAACATTAAATAATTAGCATACGTATCAAAATAGTGAGTTTCTACTGATCTGTATGCATAACTTAACCTTAGAATGATACAGAAAAAAAAAATTACCGATCGTTATTTATTAATAGTTACAGGTTATTTCTAAGATAATGACTGACCGTTTATCCATTAAGATACTTATCGAATGTTTTTGTATGCATCGATTCTACCACAGTTTTCTTTTAATAATACTTCTACGTTTATTCATATGCGTTTTTACGTCATCTTTATTGACAATATTTTATTTAACTTCAAATTTAAAGTAATATATAGCAGATAGCCCGAACCAGGCTTCCGCAGAATAATCGTGTTCTGTGAATTAATTAATTATTATTGAAACGAGTTTATTTTATAAAATGAAACAAAAATATACCGCACATATTCTTACACAAAATATTAATTATGACAGAACCAGTTTCGCGCAGCTAGATGGCGTGATACTGATTCCATTGTACCTACCTTATTAATATTAAGTTGTTTTACTATCTTTCTTGGTTTTAATATTAGCGAAATTGTGGATCCAGTGACGAAATGGGTTGGGAATAGAGACTCCAATTACTCGACATCTCAACTACTCGAGTACCAAGTAGTACAATTTTAAAATACTCGAGTAGTTTCAGATGTACCAAAATATAAATTATTAATTCAGATTTGTGCATATAAATAGATGATAAATTAATAAATGAGTTTACTTAATTCCATAAATACATTTATTTCAATTTATAAAACGTTATTGTTTAAATAAGTCCGACAGGACCCCAAAGCAAAAGTAGGAAAAGAAATTCTCCCATTACATATTCAACGGCAAAACTATCATAATCAATATAACCTGACAGTAAAATACACGCGTAAGACTCAGTTAAACGCAACGGTATATATTTTTTTAAATAAGTAAATAAAATTTGGAAATAAATCTTCACTTATAAATTACGAGTATTAGTCGAGTATTTAAAAAAATACTCGAGTATCGATTACTTGAAAAATGGACGAGTATTCTCGAGTATCGAGTAGTCGATACTCGAATCGGAGTCTCTAGTTGGGAGACATAGATTGAATAAAATTTCAAATGGAAGGATTAAAGATTATTTTTTGCATTACGCATTTAAGAGTGCACCAATCTCACATTGTTTCCTTCTGTCCAAATTGAGTAATATTTAACGAGTTGCATTGTTTTAGTGTTTCATGTTCGCGAACATGAATGATAGCATTATGAATTCTCATTGAATTATGTCACCGCTTGTACCAAATGTCGAATAGAAAGTTGGGCATAACCACGAGTATGTTATTTAAAAAGATTATTTGCATAACAGTCAGTAATAGATATATTGTTGTAAGGCACAGCGATGTTAAGATTTATTTATAAATTCAAAAAAAAAATGCATCTTATCCACAAGATCACAAGGCTATTTTTTGCACAACTGAACATTTACATTACTCGCTTCAGCATTCTCAGCAATTCAAGCTTAAAATCAAAGTAATTAATATTCATATGAATAAACATGCAAAAACAAAAACCTATTTTTTATACACTGATATTAATTTACTTTTACGATTCAAGAATGTGTCAGTATATTTATGAATAATGTTAAATGAACCGTTTGCTCTCAGAATATATTTTATTTAGCGTATTTCTTTGATTATAACAAGAAATGTTAAGTTTAAATTCTAATAATAAAAAAATATGAAAACTTTTTATAACAAACGGAGTCGCTCAGCAATTCCAATAAAAATCATATAATTTATTATACTGAAATGAGGTATATATATTACACTAATAGTAAAACTGAACTGTGTTTGTCCATCAGTGTCTAAAACTTAACTACTATTAACTTACTATTTAAATAAATAAAACACTTTTTTTATTACTTTTTTATATATTGTGTAAAGATCAGGATTGGTTACGCACATGAGTTGAAAATACAAATAATTTAGACTCAGAGCCGTTGCCATCTGCATCTGTCAATTATCATTTCCTGTGCAATCGAGGAATTTTTTTTTTTTCAAATATGTTTTCTCCCTCACACAAACAGCTGACAATGATTATGTAATTTTGTATGCTGACTTCTGGGGATTTTCACTACTGTTACATTGATTATAATACGCCGCCCGAATTCTCAGAAATCAAAAAAGGAAAAACCTTCCTTTTATAATCGAGGAAATACGGTATCAGATCATTGTTTGTAATGTTTAATGGGCGTACATATACCATACAAACCATGTGTGAAAATATTCAATATAATATTCTTGTTGACTGTTTCAGAATCACTCGACCGATTATCTAATTACTAGCGTAAACCTCTGAAATATCTGTAAAAGAATCTTAAATACTTGTCGTAAACTGTTGAAGTACAAAATACAAACCAGAACAAACATTCTCATATACATATAACGTGTGGTAATAAAAAAGTGTTTTTTTTTTGTGTTATCTTCTAAACTCTCCAAATCAAAAATCATTGATTCTCGAGTCAGGACAATCAAAGATTTTCGAGAAATCACAACCTATACTAGAGATCCTACAATGTTACATGGTATAGAAAATTGTCCGGATGTGAAAGGAAGAGAGAAAGAGAAAAATAAAAAAATCGGTCAATAAACAATGACTTATGAGGTGTGTATATTTTTATTTTGCGGTGGAATGGCATCCGTTTAGGATCGAATGCATTTATTTATGCTACTACTATTAAATATAAAGACATCTTTGTATGGGATATATGATATATTAAAATAGTTTCAACCGTTCAATTCAACTCTATGTTCTTACCATGTTGTGCCGCACTACTTTGAATATATCTATTGGTTCCAAAACTCGTTTTTTAATAGTATTTTGCAGTGAATCAGCGATTTTTTTTATACAAATAGATGATTTGGAACCTTAAACTACTAAATTACTAAGTACCTACGTCAATAATATTCTATTTTAAATTTATAATAAAAATCTTAATCTAAACACAAAATTATAAAGATAGCGAGATTTTGCATTAATTTTAATGTGTGTAAGTATATAAATATCTTTTCTAATATAAAATTTAAAATAACTTTGATTATTCCACGTATTGTGCTACTAACTGTGACACGTGTTTCGCCTCTTTCAGAGGCATCTTCGGACTTACTATCGCAAAGTTTGCTTAAGTAATGAAGCAAGATGCCGCTGAAAGAGGCGAAACACACGTCACAGTTAGTAGCACAATGCGTGGAATAATCAAAGTTATTTTATATTAAAATGAACTTCCACAAAGTTACCGCCGAAACCATCGAAAGTATCTTTTCTAATGCTTATTTTTTACTACCTGTGTAATAATTAATCGTTAATATTAAAAGAAAAAAATATTGGCATATTTACTACTATTGCCAACCTCTAAATTAAATTTATGTGCCATGGTTATTAATTTAAATCATTTGTCATAGAAAACCGCTCTATAGAAGGATTGACTGTATAAACAATCAACAATGAAAGACAATAGTTTTTGAATAATTGATACGTAATCAATCCTTGGTAAAAGTTATTATCAAAGTGTATTAATTAATGGTCATAAATATAATACAGTTAAGTAATAACCAAATTCTGCTCCTAAGCTATTCCCTCAATCATATGAAAGATCTTGGTGCAGCTGTGTTATGGGACAACCAGGGGCTCAAGAAAATGAATTTCAGCAATTCAAAATTTAAGTGAATTACTTAGGAAGATAACTTTCATATTAAAAAAAGCATTTTTAGTACTTATTCCACATAAAAATTTGTTGGATCAGGACCGGTTTCGCGAATGGCGAGCATTATCAACTGATAAGAAATACAACGAAAAAGTGATATTTATATAAAAGTCCGGCCCGTGGCGCAGTGTCAACGTTGTTGGCTTGCGTGCCGGTCCACCTGGGTTCGATTCCCGGTACGAGCGGATTTTTTCAGTCGATAAATCTGTTCAAAGGCATGGGTGTTTGTGTTCTTAAAAATCCCTTCCCACCTTTCCGATTCCAAATAGTGACGCATAGTGACAGCGATTAGCTAATCACCAGTCCTCGTATCCTTTCCATTCCTACTCTCTTCGAAAAAGAGAGGTTGAGCAACTGAGTGACAAGCCGCTCTCGTTGAAAAAAAACATATGTTGAGATTAACTCCGTGCGGAGTCCATATGCTCCAAGTTGGGAGCGGACATGGTTAAAAATAAAGGAAGAATTACAAGATACGACAAACAAATGGTATTACAACTGAGCAAATAAATTGAATCAAAATACAAAAAAAATAGACCATAATTAAAAATTTTAAAAACCTCTTTATCGTTGATAATGCTCGACATGAGCGAAACCGGTCCCGATCCAATAAATTTTATGTGGAATAAGTACAATTTTTTTTTAATTATTTTTATCATTGTGGCATTTCATCAAGTATTGACAGTGAACACCTCAAAAGAGATAACTTTCATTTAATATTGAATTGTTTGCATTCGATATAGTCGTGCCGCAAAACACATACCTGTCGCATAGTGGCTTTTTACAGTGCATTTCATCATAAAATTGCGTCGGGTAATAATAACACAGGTAATAATTGCCATTCCGATACCATTACCGTTCCGCGTTCACTTACGCAACTCAATGATTACGATAACGCCTATGTGGCGAGGGTATTTTTTTGCTACACGCCACTGTTAGATTTCCATACTGCTCATCGATGCTGGGACAAAACGGTACGGACGGTAAAGTGTGGAAAAAATGGTATGGTCAGAATGGTACGAACAAAATTGTAATGAAAAAATTCAAAGTCAACAATTGAACGCACAAAAGAAATGTAATGATCGATGATCCCGATAGGCCAGTGATCCACAACCTTTTTGCGAGAAGGGCAAGATTATAAATTCTCAGATAGTTCGAGGCCCGCATGTGTAAACATGATTAAATTATCGATATTTTTAGTGTCTAAAAAATTGTGTTTTTTTATTTTATATTGTTCTTTTATTGTCTGTAAAAGTTCTGAATAAATAAGGTGATTGACACTTGACATATAGGGCCGCATAAAACGTCATTGCGGGCCACAGGTTTTGAATTACTGCTCTAAAACGAGAGGTTAGCTACGCGAAAAGAGCGAAGGATGGATAGGCCAATTCAACAAATGCGCGGCATGATTTCCATCTTTTTGCTAACATCGTAATTTTCGATATAAAAATAGGTTTATTTTCCTTTACATTACATAAATAATATTACTATCGGTGAGTAATTTATATAAACACATACTACCAACTTCCACAATAATTGTATCAAGATCAGGATCGGTTTGGTTTTTTTCATTCAGATTAATTAATTTCAATTTCATGTCTCCGTTACGGAAACTTTAGCTTTATCTGGCTTTGGCCTCGGTATGAAATTTTCTTGAGATTATTGTATTATTGATATCTGAATTGTTTACAATTTAATCTCTTAAACCGAATATTTAGAATAGTTCTCATTCTAATAATAGGTATTGTAAAGCTTCAAACAAATCTATAATACACGTTGTCATATCCGATTCTTTTCATTTTGGCAATAATAATATCATAGATTTTAATTAAGTATTTCGATTGAGGGTGCTTGATGGAATTTCAATATCAAATATGAATTTTTAGAATTTTATACTTTTCCATGAGTTTTGTCGCTAACGACCCGGGTTTCGCCTTTCGGCATCTTCAGGCATTCCAAGTGCACGGATCTACTTGAACTGACGCGTAGTAAACAGTTTGTATCGTTTATATACAAAAATATAAGTACATCACAAAGTTAAAAGGTTATTAAAATGTAAATTAGCGAAATTTGAATGATACAAGTTTCAATGAATTAAGTGGGTTTGTTATAATTATGAGGATTTTTGAAAATATTAATGACCAGATAATAAAATAAGAATATTTAAAATAAATCTAGGGTTTTATCCGACCTAACATTAATGAGTTGATTGATTTCAAGCCTTTGAATTAATATTTAATGATAGTAAGTGAATTGATATTTAATGATAGCAAGTGCTTGAATTATAAATAAATGACAATTATTTAAAAATAACAATTATTTAAAAGGGTACAGCAATGGCGAATTAGGCAAATAAAGTTGCTCGTTCAAAATTGGCAAACTGTTGAGCTGAGCTCGATTAATCTCTAAGATTTCTTGGTAAAATAGTTTAAGCTCGCCGCTGTTAGTATGTAACAAATCAATGCCTGAGTCAAAATTAAACGTGTGGTTTGTAAGAATTAAATGGTTGGCGAAGGTTGAGGTATCTTTTTTTAAGCGAAAAGCGGCTAAATGCTCAGCCACTCTTATATTTAAGGTTCTAGCAGTTTTATATTGGTATAAATTGGTATAAATAGTTTTATATTGGTAAATTTAGTATTGTTTACTACGCGTCAGTTCAAGTACATCCGTGCACTTGGAATGCCCGAAGATGCCGAAAGGCGAAACACGGGTCGTTAGCGCCAAATTCATGGAAAAGTACAAAATTCAAAAAAATATCATAGATTTTATTTTGCCGTTATGTTAGAAACAAGCATGTTTCATTTTTTGATTGCAGTTGTAGGATATTTTTAAAAAAATTCTCATAAAGTAATTTTGAAATTTCGCAATAATAAATAAATGTTAAAAAATCTTCTGGTTCTTATTAACACTTGTCTGGGAAAATTGAAAATACAATGCTTATTTATGTGTGGGCAGTATAATCAATCATCACAAGGTAAACATGTGCTCACTCTATAAAAAAAACGACTCTAAAATAAACTGCTATTATAAACATATTAAATGAGCCAAAAAATGCATGAATATTTTAGAGATACCAAGTGTATATAAAAAATATTCTCAGATATTTCATGCAGAATCTGTAGTATTTTTAGAATTCTGCAAACTTGATTTTAATTTTAAACCTTTCCCATTAAGCAAATAAATGTTAAAGATAATATATATACAAAAAACATCACATCAAATATTTCACTTTGTATCGTTAACATAGACATTTTATAATGTGTAGGTGTTATTATTGCTTACATCGAAGATTTTTTTATGTAATATAATAATGAAATGCATTATTGTTAAATTATCGGGAAAGATATATTATCAAAGACGACATTTACTAAAGATTACTATTATTTTATTCTTTTTGTAAAAATTAATATCGGTTGCATACAAACATTTCAGATAATCTATTGTCTATTCCAGACCAGGAAGCAATCTTTATTCCAACCCTGTTATTTCAGACGTTCTCAATAGTATTATGAAATTATCGCATTCGTCAAGTTTAGTTGAATATTTAGAAACTATTTTTATGTTTAATATTTATTTTGGTATAAATTTATATAGCATTTTAATTATTGATGGTTTGATACGTTTTATGAATAATTTGTTACATTTATGATGCCATTTTTATATTAATAACCCATTTTGCATTTATATTTCATGTTTTAAATGCTCGGAATGCGCGAAACCGGCCTTAAGTATAAGAATGCATTTCTACCAAGAATTGCATATGGATAAAATCTACCTACAATATTCAGCAATGTTATATGTATTTAATTTAAAAAATATGAGATTCATAAGGTAAATAATTACTTACTTAAACATTGGAAATAATAAAGAAACTGATCGCCAAATTTCGATAAAAACAGCACCAAAAAGAAAAAAAAATACTGTTCCGGCAGATTTCAAACATTATAAAAGAAAGACGGCGGCAAAATTACATTTAAAGTCCATTAGGTCATAACTACAATCGTAAAATTTTATATGATTGAATAAAAACATCTATATATTTTGGTTGCACGATCTATCATTTGTTTAATGCTGTATTTGAATGTCACAAATCAGAATAAACGACAGTTAACGAATGTAAATTATTTGATTTTTCATACATTAACATATTTTATTATATTATTTATCTGATATCAAAAATAGCTTGGCACCAGAAATTGCATATAATATTATGTCAATGAAATCAAAATACGCACGTTCGTTTCAAACAAACGAACAAGAAGTTGCCTCTGAATATTTTGATACAATCGAGTCTTAATTAATTAAATAACGTAAGATTGCGATCTCTACGTGATCCCAAGCATAAAAGCATTGTCAGTTTTTTTTTTAAATTTTAACACCATACATACCTACATGCAATATTACGGATCCCCTGCAAGATAATTTGCATTGATTATAAAAAAATCTGAAGGTCAGAGACAAGTACGCCAAGCACTGTTACGGTAACAATAAATTTGAATCGAATGCAACACAATCGTAGGAAGTGTATTGTTGTATTTATTTTATCTTATCGTCTATTATTTATGCCCACCGTGCGTCTGTATTGATGCAGTCAAAAGTATTTATTTCCCAGTTTTATTGGAAACTATATGGTCACACGCGTGGTAAATTACAAGCTTTAATACACTGTCATTTATGGGTTGGTTTTATTAGTAAATTAGACAAATCTGTTGAGGGCATCCAGGAGACCATTGATGGGTTAATTGGTCTGAAATGAACGCGATGAGTATAGAAACCTGTCAAGACTTTCAGATAAGGACCTGATCAGTGCGAGACAGATCTTTGGGAAGGTCGACAGTTACTTTGGTGTACAAATCCCAGAAGATGGTAAAATAAATGAAGAGCTATTCGCTTTGGGATGGTCGGAGCTACATTTAACTCAATGTGAACTGTCTGTGAAACGTAGCTGTACACGATTCAACCAAATACTATTTATTCAGCGCATGCAATCCAGCAGTGCTGCTTTACGGTAGTGAATCATGGCACCTGACGAAGCCTAAGAAAAACGGTATAATGAACTTCAAGAATAAATGATACCGGCATATCATGGGAGGAAGCAAAGCAATTAGCGGGTGACAGGGAATCACAGAGGCGCCGCGTTGTGGCCATATGCTCAACGTATGTATCCAATATGGACAAAGAAGAAGAAGATTTGTAATACATATTTGTACTCTTTGTAATACATATATGTAAGTACTATCGCTCGAATAACATACGATGATTGGCTCAATGGTTCACTCACACTAACATCAGTCACTTATTTTAGAGATTTACTAGAGAGATTTATTAGAGACTCCAATTCGAGTATCGAGTACTCGATACTCGAGTATACTAGTATTTAGAAAAATACTCGAGTAATACTCGTAATTTATAAATGAAGATTTATTTCCAATATTTTATTTACTTATTTGAAAAAAAATATTGGAGTCTTACGCGTGAATTTTACTGTCAGGTAATATATATTTTTGAATGGTTTTGCCGTTGACTATGTATGCTATGCGAAAATTTCTTTTATAACTCCTGATATATTCCTTACCCAACTTAACAGATTTATGATACGACACAAAATAAAATATTGAAAAAAAATCTTTCGTTTCGCCTTTTATTTTGTTAAAGTCATTAAGTATCAGTCATTAACCAAAATCTTAATCCCTGAAAAAATATTGTAGGCAAAATAAAAAAAAAGGTTTCACAAAGTCATTTAAGCACCAGACTAAAATAACAGATGCCTTATTTTAATTCATTGAAAAAGCCGACGTTCAACTGAGTTTTTTTTCTTCCGTGGGAATTATAAAAACAAAACTTCGAACCAATTTAAAATTTGAGATCTTTAACCCTCTATTATTTTTGAAATGTATGTTTTATAAAATGAAATAAATGTATTAATGCAATTTAATAACCTTCTTTATTTTTTTATATACATACATTTCAATTATTAATATATATTTAGCTATTGAATAATAAATATATATCTAGCCCGGGATCGATTGCCGGTACGAGATAAATCGTTTTTGCTGAGGCAATGGGTGTATGTGTTGTATAAAATACCTTCCCACCTTAGTGACAGCGATTAGCTAACCACTAGTCCTATCCTAGTCTTCGTATCCTTTCCATTCCCCCTTTCTTCGAAAAAGGGAGGTTGAGCAACGGATTAACAATCAATTCTCGTAAAAAAACATGGTATTAAAAAAAATGGTACATCTGTAACTACTCGAGTATACTCGAGTACTCGAGTATTTTTAAATTTTGCTACTCGATACTCGAGTAGTTGAGATGTCGAGTAATTGGAGTCCCTAGTAGGTATTCATTCTACTCGGATTACTTTAAAGCTTTAGACCATACAGGGGAACCACCGGCCCGCCAAGCTATTTTGTCCGGCCCTGATTCACAAGATCACACGGGATGATGAACGAGGATAGCAGATGGAAATCTCGAAAATTCTACGCGATTATCCCTTAAAAGCATCAACGCCAATATTGAAAGTCTCGTAATTGAAGTACAAGGCCAATTCTTCACATTTTATTTTGTCATCATATAATATTAATATTATATCGTTCATTATATATTTTTTAAAAATATATAAGAAGTAGCAACGTGTTTTATTGAATAAAATATTACTTTATTATGTTTGAAAATTTGATCCGGCCTTTGACCCGGAGACAGAATGATAATTTGGCCCCATGCCTGGGAAAGGTTGCCCATGCCCGCTTTAGACGATACCACGAAATATTACATTAGATTTAAGAATAGTACTTTCTAAATACTATTTATATAGTATAATTATGATTATTTATTTTTGTTTGAAAGCTGCACATCATAGTTGTCTGAAGTATTGAGTAGTTTATCTTTTGAAAATGATTTTATAATAGATTTATGAAAAAAGATATGAATATTTTCTTTCATAGCATCCTGTCATAAAGTAGGTTTATTACAGTTTGGAATGGACTGTGAATGCACTTGTCAATCTCTTAACCACGAGTACGTCGCCACTCCTAGACTGTCATCATAATTTCATTAATCATTTCATTAGCACGTTTATATTGTGTGATTTGTTATGACACTGCGGCAGGACTAACTCATTCATAAATTATCAATAATTTCTTTTATTTATAACATACATTCAAGTACTGATGCAATAAATAAAATAGTACACAGTAAACGCACACTGTGTCAACTAATTTCCCCATACTATAAGACAATAACTTCGCTGTAAGCACGTGCCAAAAATCATTCAAAACGCGGCTTAATATTTTGGGGTTGAAAGACTTCATAATAATAGAAGAGTGGGAAAATTCATTTTCTATATGAAATTAAAATTGATTACTTTCTTAATCAACTGGTTGAATTACAACTAATAACTCCAATTCGAGTATCGAGTACTCGATACTCGATTATTTTGAAAAATACTCGTAATTAATAAAGATTTATTTCCCTGATTTAAAAAAATATCAACAAAATGTTTAACCGTTGCGTTTAACTGAGTGTTTCGCGTGGATTTTTAAACAAAACTTCGAACCGAATAAAAAATTTTGACGTTTAATTCTCTATTATTTTTTAAATATATGATTGAAAAATTGAAATAAATGTACAATGAAATTTAAAAATAAACCTATTTATTTATCTATCATCTTTTTATATCAACAAATTTGAATTAATAATACATCTAAAACTACTCGAGGAATCGAGTATTTAAAAAATTTATTACTCGAGTAGTTGAGATTTCGAGTAATTGGAGTCTCGATTTGTCCAGTGGAATAATAATTTTAATTTAAATTGTACGGTATGTAGTGCAGCGTTTCATTTTTTTTATTGTTATGATTTTGTACAGCGAGAATCGTATAAAGTTGATAATAAATTGCTTTCATAATTATGTAAAAAATAAGTTAACGGAAAAATTCTTATTTTTAACGATGAAACGGAAATTGTAATTTCCAATTAGGTAATTTATTTTTAACCATTTTTGTGTCATTTAATCAGAGATATTATCATGTATTTAAATTAACAAACGTTAAACAATATAGAAAGGATGTAAATTTAGTTAATGTTTCGTTACCCAGAATTTGTGTTTTCCGTTTGTTGTCTTTGTACTTATGCCGGCAGTATACTATTAACGATGCTTAAAACAAATTTCACATTGTGTAGTTATGTTTAGGTACCATTTAAATTTATATAATTCAAAACAGCACACAACAAATGATGAAAAAATATATAATATATCAGTTGATGTTGTTGATGAAATAACGAACCTTAGCTAGAAGTATCCATAAAAAATATGTATCTTTTTGATACAATAAATTATATCGTTAAAAATTTCAATAACATCAAACTGAAACTCGTTAATTTTAATTGATTTGCTTTTTTACACGTATTTTTATTACTGCGATAAGAAAATAAATTGAATTTAAATAACGACGCATATTTAAGAAATATTTTATGTTCTGGATGTTGATCGGAATTGTAATGAATAAAAATAAATACATGAATGAGCAATATGTACAATGAATGTTATAAGCAGATATAATTTAACAGTATTCAAAGATATTATTTTCGCTTTTTTCAGTATTTATTTTTAAATGATGATATTTAATTTATTACCGATGATATATTTCTAAAAGAGATGAATCATTTCTATTCGGTTTTCTTTGACCTAAGTAAGATGTCAAGCCCGTAAAAATAGCATGGAAGACAATTCGGCAAATGATCGATAATTAAGATTTAATTTTGTCGCTAACCCAGATTCTGCAATTCGGCATCTTCGGCATTTTAAAGTGCACGAATAAACTTGAAAGAGTTTAGATAGAAAGGATGGTCGTTGAAAAGATACTAAATTATTAGATTCAAATACTGCTCTGTCAATAGCACGTATAGTGTAAACCTCTCAGGGGCCCGTGACGAGACATGTGCACGCTAGGTGTTCCACTTTCAGGCCCGTGACGTACGATATACGCGCTGCCATTTTGGAGCGTATGACTGAATATACAATACATCGATTGGAAAATATATGATTGGAATAAAGTGATTTCCCTAGAGGCCAAGAGTTCCCGCATTACATTATAATAGTTCAAATCCATGCCCGTTATTTCGCGACGCGTAAGCTAGCGTAACGCATATCAGTTAGTTGATCATTTATTTGCATTATAAATAAAAAAAATCATTTCTTGGTATTGAATTTTAATCTATAAATAGTGAATATACATAAATTGTGGATATTTTTTGACAATGTATGGTGTTGTGACAACCCTAACATCTGCATATGTTTCTCGATATCTCGAAATTGGATATGAGGAAGTATTTCAACCGGCTTCGATTGATGTCTACTATATTTAAGTGCTTGTTCAACATATTTTAGACAATGAACTGTATTTTTTAGCTATATTGAAATCTTGGGACCTCAGCTGTATACCTATTCAATCAGGGTTGTTGAAAGGTTAAAACTAATTATGTATAGGTCTTGAATGAACGATTCAGTAAGTTCGCAACGGGGAGACTGTATAGGTGTTTATCAAAGACACTTACCTGAGTGTAAACCAGCGGCACACAGACGGTGTCGTACCCTATCAGCGCCCCTAATCTCCGCCTAATGTCAGACAGCTCTACCAGGAGCGTCTGGACGATGTGGTCGCTCACAATTAGACCCTCTTTACGGGCCCTGTTGATGATATTGGTAGCCCATACCAGGGGCATCCAGTATTTGGACATGGGGCTTTTTCCGTCCATCTTCTCGAAGACTTTACGTTCGCTCTCCAGCATCAGACCTGAGAATAAAGACATAATTAACCTTTTTGCACCTAACCCGATACCAGATTTACATTACCACAATGTCATAATATACTCGATACTCAACAACTCTATTAATGCAACAATATTATAAGATGACATATTGAATAATGGCAATTTTTACTATCCACTTTCATTCGCGGCATAACGTTTTAAAATATAGAAAATGGTCATTATATAATTTATTATAAGGAAACTATAAAAAAACCATTGTTTAGTAAAATATAAAGAAATCGTTCGTCAGATTATAATATAATTTACATACTAATACGGTGACATACTATGTAAAATAATATAAAAGAGGTTTGTTGAAACATTATTATAACATATAATTAGCATTTTCGGTTATTTAAATCTCGAGGCTTCTTCTTCAGGTGGATTAGTTGTTTTTTTACTATTTTTATAAAATTCTTATAGCCACCCTGAACTATTGAGGAAACAATAATAAAAAATGTTTTTCGCGTTGTACGCTTGACTACAATGAACGGACCAACACCACAAAAAATGTACTATTAGTTTACAATTGTCAATTGTCAGTGTGAAATTATTCAATATTCTTTTTAAATATATACTAGGGTTTTTAGGCAATTATATAACATTGTTATACTAAGCATAATTTATAATACATAGCACCGGTTTTAGGTTATTAAATAATTTCTTAATCATAAATCAATTATATTTTATACCATCTAAATTAGCAATTTTTTTTTTTATTTATTTAAAAATAATTTATCACAGAGTAAGCCAGTTTTTGATTCAAGTATAAAAACGGCTAGGCCTATAGCCGGGTGTTCAACGTCGTTTTTTTCAGTTGCGGTGTCCACTGGCTCGATCCTCAGTACGTTACGATAGTTTCATACATTGATAAATTAGCAAGTAAACTTTTCATTGCCTCTATCTTTTATACTTACTCTCTCCGAAAAAGAAAAACTGAGCAACAGAATTAAAACAGTACTTCTTTGAAGGAGTACAATGAATTTAATTCAATATAAAATAACTTCGATTAGTCCACGCATTGTGTTAACTAATTGTGACATGTGTTTCGCCAAAGTGTAATCTTATATATAAAACCGAAACGGCGTATGTCTGTGGGTCTGTAATTCCCTTTTGCATTGTTGGTCATTAAGTTGCCATAAAAACGAATATGAAAGAATTTTTAGTCAAAATGTAATAAATTAGTCTTCTACTGAACTTTTCCCTGCTTTTATTATTAATGATAATGTTTATTATTTACGTGAAGGTATTATTTGACATTTCTTTGACAGCAAATTAGATTTTTTCCTTGAATTTGGTCATTTTAATGGGCGAGAATGGGGCTGTCATCAAATTAAATAAAGTTTGTGATTTTATTTTAACTCTATTTTGTATGTTAGATTTTGTGATATAATTATGTCGAATGATATAAGATTAAAAAAATATTGGTCGCTTAGTCCGAGCGACGCCGGGTAGCAATACTAGTAAGTAATAAAGCAATATTATGTTGAAGAGATTAATATTCCATATGCTCCACAATGGGAGCGAACATAGTTTAAAATAAGTGGAAATGGAACCATTTTCTGCGTTTTATTAAAACTGTATTTTTACATTGTAAGTAGACAATTATCAGTAAAGGTATTATTATGAGATATTGTTGCCGACAGTAATTTTGTCTGGTAAATTGTTTATTTATTTTCTCTGAAAGGATATACATACATATCATGTATTCCCGAGACATATAAATGTGCAGATAAATAATCATTTCACCGAGTCTGCCTTTATCAATTGGCGACTTGGCATAAATGTCATGTGCACTAAACGACCGATAAATAGAGTTAATGAAGATCAGTTGTGCATATTGAATTTAATCTATCGCGATTGAATTGAAATCACGTTGGCTTTCTGTGCACGAGTCAGCAAAACTTACTATGATGTATGCATTCTGCATTAAGGTGTGAATTAGTATCAAGGGAACGTTTGTACCCCATTATAAATAATAATTTTAAGAATCAATCACAATGATTCCACACGTAATGGCCTTCGGTAATGATTCAACCTCACCTTAAACTATGCTAGCAACTTGCCTACAAAACGTACATACCTTGATGACCTTTTAATTAATAACCTCTAGAAGATATTTCATAACGTAAACAATACAATAATTCACCCTTTACTTGTATAGGATCACACGACAAAACCGACAGAATTGTCAAATAAACGTTTTAGATTTACAAAAAAAGACGACAAGAACACTACGGTATTTTTTCGTAGGTTGATAATCATTGTAATTAAAGTTTTTTTCCATTTATTATGATGGTCATACTTAACTTACCATTATACAATATACACATTCAAAATTTTGCTAGTGAAATAAGATATTTAATTTATCATTTAAAATTATATATTAAACAATAGTATTGGTTTTTATACATTGACAGTTGTATTTATTAATATATTGCGCTATGATAGATGGTAGGCAGCCAACGTTTCTTCTTACTTGATGGCAACCGTTATTGAAACATGCAGAAATAATTCATATTTTTTGAGATGTTAATCGTGAATCAGAACATGAAGTCTTTGCAAAATATAATTATAGCTTAATTGATAAATATCAGTCTTATATTTTAATATTTTGTCTTATAATTCAAAACAAAAGGTAGTGATTAAATGAATATATTTTGAGATTAGTGTAATAAATGAGTGAACTTTTCGGGTTTGTGGTGCAGTGTGACGGATCTTACGGGCTCGAGTCTAAATGCGAGCAGCACTATTTACAGTTAATTTATCGATTCTTTTCGAAGGCATGGACGTTTGTGGTGTCTTAAAATTATTTTCCACCCGTCCGATCCCATAAGCGGGGAGTAGCGAGAGCGACCAGTTAATTACTAGTACTGCTCCAGCCTTATCTTTTCTCTCCCTACTCTCATCGAACTAAAGAGAGATGGAGCGATTGAGTAGCCAGTAGTTTTATCCACACAAAAAATGTTGAGATACCTCCTTTAGGATGCCTTTGCTCCACATTCAGAGCGAACATGAATTTGAAAAAAAATATATATATATTCTTAACCTTATCAAAAAACTATACTAAAAAAGTCTTATCGATGAGGTTTAACTCTACATTTATAAGTGTATATCTTGTGTGGCGTAAAAACGTTACATACTACTCAAAAATTTCTAATTATAACTTTTTGTTAAAGATTTAGATATACGAATCATATAGAACCTATAACATTGATCTTTTCCATTATTAAATAAGCACATCATTGGAGATAAAGTTTTTTAAATGTACTTTGTTTATTTCAGCGCAAACGATGTATACCAATCCAATACCTTCAAATAAATTATTTCTTTCAATCGAGCGAATCAAAAATAAATTTCGCAAGACCGCCTACCGTTCTCGCATGAAATTTTCTCCTTCGGAAAAATTTAAACAGCTGTTAAAATAAGTCGCACATAAAAATAATCGACTTAGCAAACATAAAAAAAAACAATACTAACATCCAACGCAATAGAAGATGGCTGCCTGTTGTACAGTTTGTACTTAATATTCTAATAGATTCTTGCGTTCTTACTAACGCAAATTAAGCATGCGATTAATTTTCAACTATGATCTATGATAATGATAATATGAGCTGCGAGTCGTGTTGTTAGACAATACTGTGGTATAATCTAACTAGAAACAGAATAATTTAACAAGAATAAGTAAGGAACTTTATACGTCAATATAATATTGAAGCGGTATCAAAATTATAAAAAAGTACAGAAAAATATTTAAACAGCTGTTGTAAACAAACCAAAATCCGGTGACAGAACCGGGCCATGAATAGACAGTCTTTTGAAGTAAACGAAATTATATTCATACCAAATACTCTCTATAATAGTGTGAATAATAAAATTAATTGTCGTCCCAAAGACGAGCGGGAACTGCTGTTAGGATCTTTATGTTATCGTATGCGGTACCCCGGTCAATGATTCAAATGATCGATCGAAAGCTTTTGTACAATGTTTTTTTTTACTGATTTATGGATTCGTTGGATTCGATTATTTCATCTATCATCATTCTATCCGTAAAGGAATTGCAGTAAAACCTCGATTATCTGTAATAATTGGAGATGAAGGTAGTCAAAAAAATCCAATTGACACGGAAAGACATGTGCATTCAGTATGATTATTTATTATTGTCCAGATTTATTTATAACTTCAATATTAAATGGTTTTTAGTAAGAAATTTACTCATTTGTTTTTGATTACAGATAGCTGTTCTCTTTGAAGCTGCCTAATGGCGAATACTTTTAAGAAGTATAAGTTGTATGAGTTAATATTTGTCATTAGTTAAAATCTTCTTGGCCAACAAAATCACTTCAGGACTGCATAAACATTAATACTGAAAACCTTCAGAATGTGTAGGAACAATATCTCTCAGCACAAACACCATGCTAGATTGATCCTAAAAATGTTTGGTTAAATATTAATAAAACTGAGCTAATTCCAAAGCATGTAGGAATACATAGATAAGGCTAGAACAGATCTTAACTAACCGCACTCGCTTAGCATCGTTTTGAGGATTGGTTGGGTAGGAGAGAATTTAAGTTATCACAGATATTCATACCTTCGAACATAAATCAATATTACGATTGAAAAATATTGATAACTGTTCAAAACTCAAATATGTATATACAAATCAAAGTTGGCCAAATCCACTGTATCCAAACCGTGAGTATTTATTGTTCATGATCTCCGGCCTGCATTCGATAGAGATGTCCACGTTCGGTTTACGCCGTTGCAATCATTAAAGCATTGTACACATTAGAGGTCTGCACGGGCTCAGGTTTGGTCCGGCCCACGGGCCGGATAACGAAGGTTTGGATTCGGGCTCGGACGCAAGCATACAACAAAATATAACAAAAAACGGGCTATTGAATCGGGCTAAATGAGCTCACCATTATCGTAAATCTAAAGTTAATACTATAATAAACTGCACGTACTCGTATTAGTCATCTTTTCGACCCATTCGAAAGAACAAAATGCATAGTTCTTAATTTAATGACGCCATTATTTTATTATTTTTTAACGATGTCTGCTTCATAGGAGTTTGTACAATACGCATAATGAATTTCTTAATATGATCCTGACTTCAGTATTTCTTATATGGTTATTTCGATCAGTCGCAATTCGATTTGTTAGGATGATTTTTTTTTAATTTACCGGCAAGAAATGGGCTTCGAAAATATTAAGACAAAACTGAAGAGTGCAGAATATATTTCTTCAGTAAACACCCATGGGAAAAGTGAAGTATGGAAATCATTAAGTGAAATCATAGAGATGGCTACAAATAAAAAAGTTAGATACGTTTGGGATACGGAGTGGATACAATTTAAATGCATTTTCAGCTTTTCTAGTTCAAAAACAGGAACTCACTTGAAACGTAACTGTAAAACAAACAAAAACTAATTCTAATTAGGAAGAAATGTATTTTGGACAACTGCACACACGCGATATTTGGTGAGTCAATTTTTAATTTTTATTTGAAAAACAAAATCGGATTTTTTTCGGGCAAGGTTGCAAAATGTCGGGCTCGGGTCGGGTAAGACTCTTGGAAACGAGCCTTGGGCTCGGGCCGGGTTGGAGGTCTTCGGGTTCGGGTCGGGTGAAATTTTAAAATTTCGGCTCGTGCAGACCTCTACTACACATGGATGTTGTGTGTATTTGTTTATAGTACAGTGATCAAATTAATAGTATATGTCCGGATGTAGCCAATTTACTATTTTTTTAAAAAAGGTCACGGCTTTGTTATTTACGAAATGCAGCAGGATAAGTCATTTAACCCATTATGACTATTATTTGTTTCCGCGTAAACAATGATGATAGTGGAATCGATTCAATTGTTTATTTCGATCTCACAAATTCATAATAAGCAACAAGTAAATATAGATAATTACTCTGTGAATGATTTTTTCCAAATATGTTCGGTCCCAATGCATTTGGACAAACGGGGTGTCCCAACTTTACGAGTAGTTGTTGTTAAACAGTCGCGCAATCTCTCTTTTTTAGAGTAAGTAAAGAAGACAGCACGGGGATAGGAAAGGACTACTTGTGATTTATCACATCTTGTTGCGATTGTCCGTACTGTGATTCAAGCCCGTGACCACCGAAACCGCAGACAACGATGTAGACCCAGCTAATATTTAAACGCGTATTGCATCTAATTTCATATTTCATCGATACCTACCCACCAGCAATACTAGTGTCATAGATCTATATTTGCATCTCGTGACAGCTAAAATTGTAATTCTATAGCATGTTCTTTTATTTATGGTTGAAAAAAAATCTTTATAAGTATGCCATGATTGGTAAGATACCTAATTAGCTCAGTATGTCTTGTATTACTTCTATTTCTTTATAGTTTTGATCTCATTAGATCACAGTCATAATATTATAACAAGATTATATAAATAAGCAAAAAAATAAAAATAGCATAGATAAAAAGAATACAATTCTGTACATTTAATAATATAAATACGCGCTGCGTGACAAAAATTCCTTTGATAGCAAATGTGCAACGTAACATCTGTAAATAATTTGTCTTACAACTTCAAGCTTACATTTTCTGTATGTTCAAACAAACACAAATTTCATCATAAAACAAACAATAATCGATTAAAAAAGTATAATACGCTCGCAAAAAAAACTGTATCATTAAAAGTAAGCCGTACCTCCTGATGAAATATTAACACTCATTTTGCAATAAAAAAAAATCACCAATTCAACGACTCGCTCTTAATATTGGTTGAGATTTAGCAACGTAGTACAAATTAAGAAAATCTCAAATATTTTGCGAAATTACAATATACATCTAATGCTGTAATCGAAAATATATTGCGAAAGTAAAGCGAATAGCAAATATAAGTATCAATTTTTTAATCAAGTAAAGTAGACATATAAATAAAAAGGTTTATGTATTATATAAATATATGTAATCATAAATGAAAAGCAATAATTTTTAATGGGGTAAAAGTGAGAATGAACTCTTTTTTTTACTTGTAGAAAGAACAATAATGAAAGTTACTATTTTTTTTATGACAGGGACGTGATGTCGTTTGTTTCAAATTTGATTTGTACTCTATTATTAATAGAAATTAATAAATGTAGCAATCGAGAATATCTTACCAGAGTCAACGACGTGCTGCCACGAGGGGAAGCGCCTCTTCACCCTGAGGGAAACCCTCTGAAGAGTGATCACATAGGCCAAGATGGCGTACCTGACGATGTTCCTCCTCATCAGTCTGCCAGTCTCATCCTGAAACAACACTTATGTTTAGCGGCCGGGTGTGTTCACAGATGTAGATAAAACATAAAATTAACATAAAATAAAGAGAACATAATTTTGTTGAATTATAATACTTAGTTTCGCATATAAAATAACATATTCGCAATACGCAATAATAATTAAAAAAAAAAAAAAACTTTAACGAACGGGGAGAATGGTTATTTACAGTGTTAGTTGAACAAAATAAAGCAATCATATTTTTACTCATCTGAAAAACGCAAAAAGTATCTATCACTCATGGCGAGCAAGTCTTTGAAATATTTTAGTTGCTCAATGTTTAAATATTTATATTTTTTTCACGTGAAGACACCTTCATTTAAATCTCAATTACAATTTTAGCAATTCAAAATGGAATCGAAGAAAAAAGACTCAAAATTAAGTATCAACATACTAATAGAAGAAGCATACACTATCCCCATCCCCCAATATAGTTTACAATGCGTTGCAACGACCCATTGTGATTAATAGAATATTTTAGAGCAATAGGAACATTATTGTAAAACAAAGCTTAATATTTGCATTCAACCAACAAACGATATTTCTCCATCGCCTTCTATACTATATATTAAGGTATGCTTCGTGCTAGTTATTCATAAATACCAGTCTACTTAAAATATTCCGAATGAATGGAAAGATTAATGACAAAATCATTTCTGTTCTCTGGAAGTTGAAAAGAATTCTATGTTTTTATATTGATGATCACATCGGCAAATTTGCGAGCTAGTCTATCATTCAACAGGTAAATAAAAATATTTGATTAAGTACGTCTTTATCCAATCGGTTGTGTTATGTACATAGTTACAAAACTGCCAGCAAAAATACTATTCGCAAGTACGGAGCATTCTAGATAACGATAAAAAATGTTCACATCAATCAATAAAAATAAAAAAATCTTACCAAACAAGTTTCTTATTGACTATTTTTGAGCAAGTCTAATTTGTGATATAACTTAATCACTGGTAGGCGATTGTTACGTACATTTTCGTATGTCGGTAAAAGTCGTATCGGAAGAAACATAAATGGTACGAATTATTAATTTATTTCGCTGTTATCGCTAGCAAGGCAGTGAAATAATGAGAAATCTATAAAAAGCTCAAACAAAACAATGGAGATGTTGAACAAAACGACATTTATAAATTGAACGGAAGAGAAGTGTATAATTAAAGATGTGAAACCAAGAAGAATAAGCAATGTGTATATCAGTCAATAGTGGGCAATTTTTTTATTGTAAATTTTAAGAAATAAATTACTTTCCTAAATTAAAACAATTATTTAATTTTATTTTGCTAGTTTTTATGGTGAAAAATGTGGAACGTGTTTCATTGTGAATCAATTTCATGCAAAATTTATCGCAAAACTTATCTTTGTTGAAAGAACTTTGTTTTCTAGAAAAATTCTGCCGAGGCCATGGATTAAACGAGATTTAAAAAAAATACTTGTGACAAGGAATATCAATAGAAATGAATTTGAGATGGGTTAAAACGATTCAGATTAGAATAACATCTAGTGAAAGATTGATACAATCTAGTGAAGTATAATTTTGAAAACGTCCCAGTTTAATAAGGTTTTCCCAGTAATGCTATTATGTCTACCGTCTACTTTGTAGGGAGGATACGGTATCTTATATTAATTCACTTCAACTGTGCCGTATTTCCTAAAAAATAAATAATATAAATGGAAAGGATTAAATTTCTTTTCGTCAGAAGTAGGAATAGTAAAAAAAATAATGATAATCAGTTGATAATGATCGCGATGAACGACACCGGTCATGATCTAAGTAATTTATGTTATCCGAAACAATAGGTACTTCATTGATAGTTTATATTCTATATGTTTTATGATACTATTTTTGTGTCAGTGTCAAAATACATTTTGTTGATATTTTTTCATTTACTAATTATTATTATCCAAGTAAATACTGATCCGTCCTTTTTTAGATCATTCCAATCAAATGAATGTTTTTACATTAGAGCAATGTCTTTTTTTTCACATTAAAGACTATCAATAAACGTCAATTAAAAAAAAATATATGTGCGTCAATAGATGAAAAAATATGTTGCCAAACAAGTGGGCAAATACCCCTTCTTTTTTGTATTCCCTTTGTTATAATTACACTGTGATTTATTATTTTCGAACTAAATTGATAAAAAATGATTCCTTTTTTTTGTCGCTGACGTGTAATGTAAGGTCGTGATTAATTTCCTAAATTATAAATAATTCCGAATATTGCTCATAAAATTTAGCCTCGAAATTCAGACTGTGAAAGGTAATTTATGAATAAGGAAACAGCTTCAAAATCATGGACAGTTAAGTGCATGTCAAACACACCGTGATCGCAACATACGAGTTTTACTTTTCTTGATGGAATTTCAATACCAAATTTGAATAGTTTGAATTTTCCATTACTTTTGTCGCTAACGACCCGGGTTTTGTCTTTCAGCATTTTATCTTCAGGCATTCCAAGTGCACAGATGTACTTGAACTGACGCGTAGTAAACAGTTTGTATCGTTTATATACAAAAATAAAAGTAGATCACTAAGTGTAATTCATAAAAACTTGGTACATCCAATGTCGTATAAATAAGCTGCATTTCATTCGGAATTCCACAGAATTGTCAGCATCCCCTTGAGTATAGTAAATTTTGATCTTGAATTGGAAACTATTAAGCAAATGGCTATTAACAATGGTTATGATATGTCTCTTATAGACAATCTTTTTATGAACCAAATTCAAACGATTCACATTTGATATTTCATTCATCATAATATGATCAAGTACAAACCAAATATCTTTATTTGGTTTTAAAATGAGAATAATGATAGGTATTAAAATCGAATTTGCTACGCTATACAAATATGCAAATCCAACGTTGTTTCGAAAGCAAAGATTTTTATGAGAACTGAAACCTTCAAATGACATTGCATAAGCCGTATTAATCGTATTAGAAGCATCCAAAGTTTTAACCGGTATGTGAATTAATTATAATTCAATTTGCATTAACTTGGTAGAACACTACTGAAAAAAGGTAAAATTTATCAACGATTTTCGCTCCATCACAATTATTTCATCTAGTTAAAACCTATTTTGTACTCGAATATTAACCCAATCCTAGTAATTCCAGCCCAGACGGTTTCATTTTTCATTCGAATTATTTACTTTTGTTCGGACATATGGATCTCTGCGTTGTCTAACCTTCCACGTCCAAAAATTCATAAAAAAAAAACGCAGAGAGAGTAATAAGCTAACCTCTAGTCTTGTTCTAGTCATATTCTTTTTATCCCTACTCTTTACTGAAAAAAGAGGTTGAGCACCTTGTTAACAAGCAGTTTTCGTACCAAACCTATTTTGTTATAATCTTTGTAAGAGGTCCACATTGGGAGTGATGATGGTTAAAAAAATCCACACAAAATGAAATTTGAATGTTTTAAATTTTGTACTTTTCTATGAATTTTGAAGAAAGGGGTGGGAAGGACCTGGGTTTCGCCTTTCGGCATCTTCTGGCATTTCAAATGAACTTGAGCTGACAAAATTAAATGTCAAGAGGTTGTATAATACTTTATAAAACGTACTTATCTCGACCGTAGCCAACAATTGTTTTTATAATATCGAAAACTACATATATTTTATTGACGAATGCTGATTTTATTTTCAAAAAAACATATAAAACAAATAATGCTATTTGATATGAATTGAAAAATAAATACGACCACTTAACAGTTCACAGTATTTGCGAATAAAAATAACTCGTATTGTAATTAGATCGAAATCAGCTGACAATGATGACAGCTTCCTTGTATTCAATAAAATAGCCATTAACAAACTTGCCATTGCCAAACAAATGGCAGGCTTTCGAGGCGTACAGACAGGCTCAATTACGCGTGAACGGCGTGAATCAATGTCCCATGTGTGTGTATAACTCGTTTGAAAACGTGTACCCGTGCATATTGAACCGTTCACAGATTACTATCAATCCAACTACAATCAGCAATGGCGAACATTTTTTCAAATATATTAGCCTAAAATGTACAAATAATATGTTTCGCGCGGCTGACTTACCAGGCAGTACAAAGTAATTTGATAGTGACGAATTTAATTTCTTCAAAATTTACCCAAAGTTGTCATTAAATCGCATTCCTGTAAAACGTCAACGAAATTAAATGAGGTTTGAATTTTTTTGACAAATATTAAAAAAAAATCACATGAAGTACCTTCGTTGTGAATTTTGTATGTCACTCTAGATCAGTGGTTCTCGTGTGTGGTCACCAACAGCTTCATAGTAAATATTGATATTTAATAAATATGTTTTTAAAAGTCATTTTCTCAACAAAGACTCAAATGAAATATTTTGTATGCATAGCATTGTGCATCAAGAAGTGCATTGTACATATTACCTGACAAAACTGTTTTTAAATGCATGGAAGTTGTGGAATTAAAAACGAGAATAAATTAAATGTAACGCAATACTCAAAAGAAAAATTGTGTGCGGCTGAGACATTTCCGTATGGTTCTGATATTTAAATGCGGCCACAGTAAAATTTACGTGAGAACCACTGCTCTAGATCAATTTAAATCAACTTAAATCAAGCTAAATTCAAAAAATGTATATTTAACATTGACGTTTTCGGTACTTGTAGGCAGACCCATCATGGGTGTTGCGATAAATCTTTTACCACTGGATCACTGAGGTCGGCGATGTATCCGTATACCCAGTCAACATATCGATAATAGTAAGTTTACACAATAAACTAGACTTACAAAAAACACTTTGACTGATCTATTTAACTGTTCAAAAAGTATTTTTTAAGAGGTTATAGTATATTATGTAAGTCATTTCAGGCACGGGTGCTATAGTTTTGCTATAAATGAAATACATCATAGCGGAATAATAATATATGAACGCTCAATATCGTTGTCAATGAATGATTCAAATAATATTTAAAACATCTCGAATGCATTAATTTAAAATTATCTTGGTCATCGTTTATCTATTGAACGATCTCTTCTTATAACTCTGTCTACACCGTCTCTTTTAGGCTTTCACAGTTTTTGTATTTATAATATACTAGTATTGCTACCCGGCGTCGCTCAGACTAAGCGACCAATAATTATTTAATGTTATATCATTCGACATAATTATATCACAAAATCTAACATCCAAAATAGAGTTAAAATAAAATCACAAACTTTATTTAATTTGATGACAGCCCCATTCTCGCCCATTAAAATGTCCAAATTCAAGGGAAAAATCTAATTTGCTGTCAAAGAAATGTCAAATAATACCTTCACGTAAATAATAAACATTATTATTATTAATAATAAAAGCCGGGAAAAGTTCAGTAGAAGACTAATTTATTACATTTTGACTAAATGTCTTCGCCGATAAAAATTCCCGACTGAACCAACATTTATTGCTTCAATTTCTTTTTAAAAAGCGGTGATATAACTGACTTGAACCTGTTCTAATAATACAACAGGTAGTCTTAATCACGTATTACCCTTTGTTCAACTTTATGTATTATATTGGTTAGCTAATAGCTATAGTCACGCCCCATTTTTAGAATCGAAAGGGTAAGAAGAAATTTCAGACATCCTGGCAATCGAACAGACATCCATAGATCGAAAGAAATCAATTCATGAAACTGCCTGTACTGGGATTCACTTCCGAAAGCACCTAAACTATTAACGTTGACCACTCGACCACGGAGCTGACAATTACGAATCAAACGAGTATTATTATGCTGTAGTTAAATTTCGTAGAAATCTTTCCATATTTTCCCAAAAAACAGCAATGCGTCACGATATAATTTAAGTAGTTTCCGCCTGGAAAACGTTTAACACGGCTCGGTAAAAATATTTCCTGCATTACTTAATTGCTTATACGTTTTCAGTGGAATGGAAAGCAGATTCTCGTATAATCTACGGAAGTAAATTGAATGCTAAATCATGTAAAAAGTAGATAACATAAATTTCAGTAATACGTAAAACTACATTAATCACTCTCTATTGTAAGCAATAATGAAGAATCAAATGACTCTTTGTCTTTTTTGAAATCGTCGATTTATGGATAAGCTTTACTGCACTGTCAATGCCTACACGACAAAAAACACATTTATACTCTTGGTTAATCAAAATTCTATACATGTTTTTCTCGCATGGTGAATTTTGCTATAATTTTATCTCCTTAAATCGACATCAGACACTATGGAACCTAATTGATATATCACTTTTAAGGTGTTCACTATCAATACTTGGTGGAATGGCACTATAATAAAAATAATAAAACTTTTTTAGTACCTTTTCCACATAAAATTTATTGGATCAGGACCGGTTTCGCTCATGACGAGCATTGTCAACTGATAAGAATACAACAACATTTTTGTATACATATCACTGTTAAAAATGTTTTTTTTATTTTTAATCGATATATATTATACATATATAAATATATGTATGTAGATACAATATTTATATTTAGTACAGTAAAAAAGTGATCGTTTAATATTTATACTACAGAAGTGAATTTGTTTTCATATTCGATTTAATATAAATGTTTTATAGAACAATTGGATCTTGAAGAATTTCCGTGCGTTTTGACAGCCCAGCTTTGTGGGCCACTCGGGTCTTATATTATTATAGATTCCGATGTGGTACAGTGTTGTAGATGCCTTAAATTTGGTAACACCATTCAGTTGTTTTTCAATTGCAATTCCCACCAAGGTAAACCTTGTTTGTAATTTATTTAACTGCAATTAAAATGCAATGTGTCGCGAGTGAAAAGTTTTGCAAATTTAGACACGCATTCAAATTTTGTTCAAATAAGCCGACCTACTTTTAAAAAGAGTGTCGCTTGTTTTTTTATCATAATGTTTTTCTTTTGGCTTTTTTTTGTAATTTGATAGTTTAAAATCTAAAGTTCACCATGACTATATAGAAGTATGTTAAATTTCCCTCAACCATTATAATTAAAGTTGTTTTGACTTTTAAGATTTAAGTGTAAATTGTTATATGCATTATATTTAAATAAATAAAACAAAAATGTTTTACACATATATCAGATCAGGACCGGTTTCGCGTATTGCGAGCATTTTCAACTCATTAAAATGGTGTGCCACAAAAAATCTGTTATATTTATGTAAATAGAGAGTCATAAACTATATATTATATATATTTTGAAATGAGAAGAGTACCTAAGTTCTATTTTTAAAATAAAACTATCGCATTTGAGTCGTCTATCCAAACTTTATCTTAATCATGGCTCATAAGTATAAAATGTGCGATTTGTACAATAAAAGTTTATTTTTCATATAACTAAATCGTAATGAACTTCGAAGAGAGGTCGATTCGGACATTTTTTTGCTAAATTACTTGGTACAAACAACATGAAAAAAGCAACAGTCATTTTAAGAATTATATTCCTTTGGGTAATACTTACTCAACAACTATATTTAAAGTCAAATTAATCTTTAATTTATCTACAGTAGACGTCGACATGTAATGATTTATTATCATGTTCATTAGTAGCAGTTGATCAGAATCAGATTTTCCTCCTTCCGCGTCCGCTCCCAGTGCTGGACATCTAACAATGAGTTGTACGAGAACGGCTTGTCATTAAATCACCAAAAACTTTTTCCGAAGAAAATAAGTATTAAAAGATTCAGTTAGAAAAACACTAGTTATAAGGTAATCAAATTTTAATAGTTTAAATGTTGCTATTTCCATGAGTTTTGTCACTAATAATCGTGTTTCACCTTACGGCATTTTCATGTATTTCAAGAACTCGGATGAACTTGAACTGACGAGTCAAATAAATCTATATACCAATTAGAAAACAAATTCATGACTAGATTGGAAATCCAATTTATGAAAATGTCCGTTCGATATTTCGAGACCTAGTTCTCTCGTCCACCCAATCCCAAAAACTAGACATAGTGAGAGCGATAAGCTAACAATAAGTACTTTTACGCCTTTTTCTCTAAATCCTTCCGCACTTAAAAAAGTAAATATTGAGTGACTGAGTAATAAGCAGTTGTTGCAAAGCATAGTCTTCTTAAGATAAGTTCTATTAAGTCCATGTATTCCACATTGGGAGCGGACAGAGTTAAAAAAAATCTGTATCAAAAATCAAATAAGAATGCTCAGAGTTTAAGTCCTGATCATTAGTTAAATATCAAATGATGACATTTTCCTTTTGATACTAGTGATCCCGGGACTGGGTTTGTCTCGAACAATATTATCTGCCGCATCCGACATAAGCTGTATTGTGTAAATTTGTTTATCATATTAACGTTACCTATATCGTACGTATCTGTTCACTCTACGACACTTATAACAGATAAATGTCCAGATTAAGATATTATACTGAGGTATGCCTCCGGCGTAAAAAGTAGACAGCCTACGAGTAGGATTTATATAAATAGGTAATGTAGTTATTCTGTTTCGCTTACTTCCATGAGTTAACTTCCTTGTCGGTTGATTCACTAACTGAATTATTGCACAGTATAGCATGGACGATTGCTGTAAAGTAGCAAATAATAACAAAGCCCGTACACCAGCTAGTGCTTCACATTGCTAGCGGAAATGCATTTCTAGGAAAGAAATATCTTGCTGACTTAAGTACGTCCACACGATTCTGCTCTATGGAAGCTGGAACGCTAAATTTCAGCCATAAATGTCTTACTTATCCATGTTGCATCTTACAAAACAAACGGGTTAGACTAAAGCTTTGTTTTTAGATGCATAAATAATAACAATCATATTGCTTTAATAAGCCAGAAAGCATGATTATGAGCATGGCCTAGCAAATAAAGCGTACAAAAAGATATTTATACAAATAGACTTACATACAGTATATGTAGTTCAACAATAAATCTCTAGTATCTCTACCATCTGAACGAGTCAGTTGTCAAGATTTGCTAAACTCTCTGAGCAGGACGTGATTTGTAGATATATCGTTACGGTGAAAATTTAGATTATTACTAACATTGTAACAAACAACGAATGTCATTTATATATTTTATCAATCACCCTGGCCGTGCGGTAGAAGTTTAAATAGCTTCCCATCTTAACTGTTTTGTGGACGATTCCCGAATGAACATTTTCATTCTCATATGTATGTGATTTTTTCATTCATTGCAACACTACTTAAAACCGAAATATTTTAAAATGACCCTATTGACTTATAAGAGATTGCAACTATCATTATATTGTTCATTCTGAAAGACAATATTGGTTTAAAACTATATATACATAAAAGACACTTTGTTCTCAATTCTCCATACAAAACTTACATCTCATTGCAGAAACTGTAAATATAATCGAATTAAGAAAACTTTACAATTATCTTGTTATTATTCAAAAAAAATGTAAACAAAAACCCGACAAAGGTCATATATTGGCAGGCATTCAATTCGGTATAAATGAAATGTCTCATGCTTCACGGTCAAAATATTTACCATTTTTCCTTCTTTTCAATTTTTAAACGACGCCCCTGAAAATAGTATACATTAGTTTTAATAAATGAAAAAAAAGTAAGTTGTACGATTTGACCCAGACAGTAACCCGGAACATTCAAATTGCCAAATCTATTTTGGCAAACACATTTCAACCTCCGCCGTTAGTGCGACGTGTCCGTTAAACAATTGTTTTATATCGCTAATGCAGATCGATGAATAGTGGTCCGACCGGTTTCGAGAAGGTAACCCTCGCGTCAAAACCGTGGTTACTTATCTTGCTAGCCACAGACAAACAAGGTCGAAGGATATTTTTGAACGCTTCATATGAGACTGTCATGAACGCTCATCATTCAACTTGAAGTCATTGTAACTTTTGCAACCAGAGATTTCACCTCTTTGCGGACCGCAAAACGTCTCCAAAAATTCTGTCAATCATATTTCTGTTCGCATTTCAACATATTTGTTTCGCGAAAAACGGCTGTTATTCACTAGCCCAACTTCCCCTTCTCAAAGAGGGTAGTTATAGTTTTTTTTACCCATGCTCAAGCTACCAATGATCAGCATATGGACTTCTAATGGAGCTCATCTCAACAGAAGTTTTCTACTAGAACTATTGTTACGCAGTTACTCAAACTGTCTTTTTCGAAAAGTAGGAATAGAAAATATATGATTACAAGACTTGTGGTTCGCCAATCGCTCTCGCAAGATCCCATTGTTATTATCGGATGCGTGGGTGAAGGACGGATATTCTGGATACGGTATCAATGTCTCAGACACTTGACCACGGGCCGGAAAATTTTACTAAAATATATATATTATTTTTTTAACCATGTCCGCTCCCAGCTTGGAGCATATGGACTCCACGCGGAGTTTATCCCAACATATACGAGAACCTGGACAGGACCAGTTGTTAGCTAATCGCCCTCAATATGCGTCGCTCTTTGGTATAGGATAGGTAGGAAGGGATTTTGCCCATGCCTTTGAACGGATTTATCGATTGAATAAATCCGTTCGTACCGGGAATCGAATCCGGGTGGTCCGGCACGCAAAACAACAACGTTGACACTGCGCCACGGACCGGACCGGAGAATATTTAGTTAATATGAAATTAACAATTTTATGTCCACTAGTCTCAATCTTTATAAAAATAGGTAACAGAGCTACTTAACAAATTAAGTCCATTTATTCCACATTGTAAGCGGAAATTTCAAGGACGAGGATGCTTTTGAATCCTCCACATAGCGTTGTTTTTGCACAGTTATCAATTGTAATATTTGAATGTTCATTCGTTGAACACTTATAACTGTCGTGGTTGATGGTGGTCATTGTTGACAATCTAATGTAGCTATATTCTTTGAGGATACGAAAAATTCACGGGTTTAATATTTATCGTCTTATTATTGTAAAGTTATATTATAATCCTTAATAATCGTCTTGTCAATCAACACAATTTATGAATGATGAAGATATATGTATATATTATGCAAAAATGTATATTTAACAAGGGAGACTTAAAATGATTAGAGATAATAACTATTGTTAGTAAAATGAATGATAAATTTTTAAAATATAAGCAACTAATGAATAAGGCGTTTTATCGACCCACAGCCGTGCGGAAAACCCTATTGGGCATTTGTTTTACACATATGTGTGGTAAAGGGTGCGAATCATACACATGTATAACTAATAAAGAAAACTGTCGATTATTCAAATAATGGTCTAGTTATTTACTTTTTCGGAGCGAGAGCTTTTTTTAGACGAGTTTTAATAATTGTGGATTCAATGCTGAAATATGTAGTGGACATGATGTAAAAAAGCAGACTTTATTCATAAAAAAACTTCGCCTTCTCTTAAGTCTGCGCTTTTAAGTTCTAATTTACTTTACATGGCATATTTTAACGAGCCAATTCTCATCTAATTGAAACATAGATTGTACCTTCCACGTGTTATGTGTCAACCAGACATTTCAAGTTTAATAATATGAAATTTTCATTTCTACAAGTTTACTTTGTTTCTTCAATAACGACTTTTAATGTATTGACTGAAAACTCTTAATTAAAAATCAGGACCGGAGCGAAACCGGTTCTGATCTTTCATAATAATATATTGCAATAAAAATGTGTTTTATTTATTTAAATATAATATCTATAACATGCTGCAAAAACCAAAAAGTTGAACGTATTAACTCCTATATGATACTTTCGATGGATTCGGCGGTAGCTTTGTTCATTTTAGTATAAAATTTAAAATAACTTTGATTATTCCATGTATTCTGTTACTAATTCTGATACGTGTTTCGTCTCTTACTATTGATAGTCAGTCCGAAGATGCCTCTGAGAAAGGCGAAACACGTGTCACAATTAATAACAAAATACTTCATAGAATAATCAAAGTTATTTAAAATTGTATATTAACTCCTTTATGCTTTGCCATTCCGTATAATTAATCGTCGCTTTGTTATGAAACCATTAAAAAAAAAACTATAGGAAGTTGTGATTAATTCCAATAAAGTTGCGCTCAAAACTCATGTAATGTAAAAATATCATTCGTGGTTTATTATACCGTTTGAATTATATATATCACACTGTATACAGTTCATTTATGTATGTACTTTCTTCATACCGGTATGCGGTATATAAACGATGCGGTTATGAACATAAATTTGATCGATCACATATCAGTTTTAAAATATTGTTTGTTTACACGATAGAATTAAACAATAAATAATGTATTCAAGTTTTCACCTGAGACCATACTATCCGTCGAACAATAAATATAATAATATGTTAATTTGATGTTTAGTTGGTTGGTTGATATTTATTTATCGGCGTTGCATGTATTCAAGAAAGTTTTAATAATATAAATATATAAAACAAGAGTTTATTTAAATAAATCAATATTATATTCTATGAGTAAATTTAGTTAATACGCTTGAAACGAAGTTTATACTAAAGCGAAATTAAAATTGATAACATGGTTACTCCACCTGTTTTAATTAAACTTGTACCGCTTCCTTGTGAAGCATCTTCATAATAACTTGAAAAAGACGAAAAACGTCACGTGTCAATACTAGCAACACAACCATAGAATCATATATTAACCTTTAAGCGCCCGAGTATTTTTTGCGATATATCCGCCCGAACCGTAATTCTTATAAAAATAATTATATCTCTAAAAAAAGTCAGCCTTTGTGGGTATAAAAGCATTAGCCAAATAAAAGATTGCTTTTAATTACGAACAAAGACCATCACCGCAACTTGTACGCTTTCTAATTCTCTAGGTAAACAAATAAACGAATCGATTTTAGCTACAGCTATCTTGAAAAAAGAATCAGTCACCTCAAAGAATAAATTTCTAGGTATGGAAAAAAAATCTGTATCTGCATTGAAATATATTTTATGGTGTGAATAAAGCTGATTTATTACGGTCCCCCGGATATAACACAACGGATATCCCAAAAGTCAACCATGTAACAAATACAATTTTTATATTCCTCATTATGACAAAAATATTGAACCGAAAATAAAATTATGGATTGGTATCTCAATGACCTGTTAGATCCTTAATAAAGGAGCGAAGGTGCAAGAGCGATAAGCTCTTCCTATTATAGGTGAAGACGTGCCCTAACCCTACCAAATTATCTCTACTCTTTCCAAAAAAGAGATAGATTTAATGTGTATGTATCCTGATGACAGAAATTTAATCTCTGATGTTGTTCAATGTAGTGCTTTTTTATTACTTTCTGTTAGTGTATTTTACTTTTGCCGGTACTATAGTTTTAAATGTAGTTAATATTCGGTGAAATAAAAGATATTCCATAATAACTACTTGAACTACACAAAAAAACCATTACAATCATGAAATTAAGCTACACTCAAATGACTTTGTCTTATTTGTCATTATGTTAGCGCTAACACCTGTGCGTATATTACCTAATTAATCGCAAGTCTTGTTTGACTATGATTAGAAATAAATTAAATTTCAAAAAGTTGTACAATATTAAAACACCGCCCACATAGTATAAATCGTGGTTGGCTAACAATCTAAAAAAATGTATCATTTGTTTAGTGCTCATTTTAAAGCTTAGGTTCACTTGCAGCGACAATATAAAATACACGTTTCAAATTATCGACGCAATGATAACCTTTATTAAACGTAAAATAAGAAATATCATACAATATATTGTGATGAAACAACTTTCTACTTCACATATTGCACACATTTGAAGGATGTGTTAATTAAAATGTTTTATATAGTATAACTGGCAAAAATGATGGTATTCATTACATAATCAATATAGTAAGTTACTGTCAATCATTGGTTCTAGGATATTATAAAAGAAGTAAGTAAAAGTTTCATTTTTTGCGAAATATTTGATTTTGCAAAAGAAGGAATTTGAATTATTATTCAAATTTGAATGTTATAAAGTTAAATAAAGCTGTCAGGCACAGGAAATGTATATTGTTTAAATCTAGTCGCGTTGCTCGCCAATGCATAAAGCATTGGGATATAACAACTTTAATAACAAAGAATGTTGAATATGTTCGATTCATGTATGTTATAAAAAATTAAAGTATTAAGAATAGATAGATAAAAGCAAACTGTTTTAAAGATTCTTTAGAATCTAACCGCCGAACAAGTTACGTTTGTAGCATATTATTATATGTAGAAAGACAACGTCACAATAAGAAGTAATATATAGCACACTCGGTAAAATAGTATCGTAAATCTATATGTACAGTGGAACCCCGATCTTACGTTCTCGCATTATACGTTTTCCCGCGTAGTGCGTTCATTTTCTATAGTCCCGACATCTAGTTCATATATAAAACTTTCCCGCATTCATCGTTTCCCGCATAAATCGTTTGTTTTATACGGTCCCTTGAAAAACGTAGAATCGGGGCTTCACTGTAGTAATTTTTTCATAGCGTCTACAAAAATAATATCAAAGAAAAAACAATCACATTTCAAAAACGATGTTAAAACTATTTCCGAATTTATTATTAAATATTTAAATTCCATCAAGCACTTTCCTTCGAAATCCTAAATTGATCATCCATTGAATAAATTTATGCACCCAGAATTTTTTTCTAATGTTGAATTTCGTACTGTTGAATTCAGATAAGGTGATTATTACTACTACTTTATTGGGGTCGCGATATTAAATATTTATATTCAGAAGCGAAAACAAAAATCTACGCCAATATTATGTTAAGCCGATCATAATGAAATTTCACAATATTATTCTCAAAAAAATTGTGAACATCCGTGCTTTTAATAAGTTATGTTTAAAAAAAAGTTTTCCTGTTTTGCATCAGACAACAGGCTACCAAAATAAACTTATTGGCAATGCTCCGCTGTAAATACATTTTCGAAGAAATAGTGGCGTGTCAGTTTGCCACATTTAAAGTCTGTTGATATTGTTACACCATGTCCGTGAGATTATTATTAATCTGCTCCGACAAACAACTTTTCCTCAATCAAAAACAGTTAGGTAGCGATCCATTATGAAATGCTCCGTCGTAAATCAGGTTGAAAAAAACGACCGAAAATAGATCGGAAGTCGACTGTATGAAAACACATTTTCATAATTAGCCTATTATGATTTTAATCCGACAATTATGCAGATCATGTAATGAGTAATTATAAGTTACGTACTCAGTAGATTATAGAAGGATTGCGCATACAACCTCAGATTTATACTGAGGTAAAAATCCTTTTGGTGAATTTGGGCACCTGCGACAGATTTAAGTGAATACAATTTCTGAAATACTGAACGTAAGAATAATATAATATGAGAGAATAATTTTTTACGAGTTCTTTAGTCCTGTTAGTTGAGGGTGCAGAATCAAATCCCCTTGAATGACCATATTATATAATATCTGTGATGTTTATATTCCTTTCAATTGATACCACAATCACTGCTAATCAAGGCAGAGAGAGAGCTATCTCCCTACTACTAGTCGTTTTCTGGCCTCATCTGTCTATCCTTGCTCTAAAGTCTAAACGATGAGAGACTGAGCTTCCTTATTATAGCAAGTTCGTATAGTAGTGATACACGTCGAGAGTGGATATGGTCAAACAAATAAATTTTCGAGCATTATTAATTTGTGTTTTAGTTTTTGTTACAGGTACTACTTTCACATATAATTGTATAAAAACATATTATATGCTTGTAGATTATTATTCTCGGACAAAACTTGATGCGACTTTTATCAATATAAAAATAAAGTAACAGTTTGTTTGCACTGAAAAAAATAATATTTGAACACGCGTGCTTAAAACAGAATATATGTAGAACAATGAGCTCGTTGGCTATGCAATCTCACCGTGTATGGCATATTGCACCAAAGACGTAGATGATTACCAATTTCTAAAATAGAAGCGTTAAGCTATTAGAGGCTTTAGATTCATCCTATTGAAATTATTTTTCCACACTAAGGACGAGTAAGTCACGTGGAAGACGGACATATTAACTGCATTCGTATGCAAATATATCAGAAATCATTGCAACACATCTACGCTCATATTTGCAACATTTTTTTATGTCAAACACAAAATGTATTCTGTGAAATATTCTCCAGTCAATTCTATAAAAACTAACTGGTTCATTTATCTATTGACATTTTAAACGGATGCCGAATCTTTTGTAGTGAAAATGTTATAGAAACTCTAAAAAGTCTTAAAGCTTCCTTGTCTAAAAAGCATTTTTGAATGGGCTCGATTTCTCTTGTACAGCATGAAAACCAAGCATAATAAACTATCTGTACCTAAAAGGAACCAAAAACATTTTCAAGTGTGGCAACAAGATTTGTCACTATGAACTTGTATTATATATTCGTTTTCGTTCAGTCAAATAACGTTAAGTTGGTCACACGAGTAAATTCGTGATGTTATGACACACTGATTTGTTAAGCCCTGATAAGTGAGTATTATCAAATATAGGTTTCGCAATGAGTATTTAGCTCGGTGATTATATTCATTTCTTTTATAATTGATGGAGCCAAAGAAAAAAAAACAATGTTCGTTTCGTATTTAATTATTTAAATCAGGACAAAATATTTATTGAACCCCTCTCCTCGAGAAGTATACAAACATGACCAAATTTCTTGAATAATATTAAATGAATATATAAGAATTAAATTTATCGTAAAATTAAAAACTTAATAAATCTACAGATCTTTCAATAGGGACGTTCGAAATTTATTAGGTTTTAGCAGCCATTTTGTTAAAGTAATATCTGTCAAATTTGTTGTCAATTGCTAAGAAGTGTACGGCAAATCACCATGCCAGGTGATAGCGTTGAACAACCTGTACAAATCATGAAATTTTTAGTCAAAGTCACTGCTCCGTTCGAGAAACATTCCCATTTTAGGATGTATGGGTATGTGAACAAAAAAAAATGTCGGATTTGGGGCGATTCCAATCTACACGAGTTAAACCAGCACCAAACGCATCCCGAGAAAGTCACAGTTTTTGGTCTGGCGAAATCATCGGTCCGTACTTCTTCGAAAACGCAACTGGCCTTGCTATAACCATCAACGGTGAACTACAGATCGATGATATGCATCTTTTGTGGCCTAAGTTAAATGATA
Organism: Himalopsyche kuldschensis; assembly: GCA_028554975.1. Lineage (NCBI taxonomy): Eukaryota > Metazoa > Arthropoda > Insecta > Trichoptera > Rhyacophilidae > Himalopsyche > Himalopsyche kuldschensis. Next base: position 11,369,555 of record JAHFWI010000038.1, read on the forward strand.
TAAATACTGATATTATGTGGTTCCAACAGGAACACAGCACATGCCACGATGGATATTCTACACAAGCGAGCGCTTTTATAGAAATACGTAGAGTTTCATATACGACTCGTTATTTTAGTATTTCACTTATGTATTGTTATTTGGTGTAGACCTACATGTTGTTGGTCTGGTCAATTATATCAATGAATTGTGTTTTGCTAGACAAATATTTAAAAAAAAAATATCTTGCTTCCAAGAATGTCCCACTGAAATGATTTAGTGCACGGGTTCCCAGACACGAGTTTTCTGTGGAGTCGCCAACTTATACAGTAACTAAAAAAATATTCACTATAATGCATTTTAATTGTTTGTTTTAATTACTTTTGGAATTGCATGTGGGTCACGCGCCAAATTGCTTTTATAAAAAGGGGTCGCCACCGGAAAAAGGTTGGGATCCTATGTTCTAGTGCATTCCTAATATGTTAAGATTATCGGAACTCAATGCACTTATAAGCTCCATTATTTGCTTTTAATACCTCGCATACCATCAATGTTCGCAATATATGTACATCACTTTGCATAGTATGATCTACTTTATTGAACTAAATCTTCGTACAAACATAAATAAAATGAAAACAGGCTATGATAATAACATACAATAAATCAACAATCTAGAATTCTAAAGTCGAGTTCAGTGCAATGATATAGTAACACGATGGCGGGAAAAAACACTTTTTTGTGCATATTTTTTGCGTTGGTAATTTTGTACCTATATAGGTAGTTGCATACCATCACAAACTTGAATGATACATTACTAAACAAATTATAGTTCTGTGAATACGGTGAGTCAATTTTGAACAATAATCTTTATTGTGTATCCCTAATGATCGTTACACTTCGCCTTAAATTATAAGGCAAATAAAACTAGAAACAATCGAACATCTATATTATTTGAATATTTTCTATTAGATCAATGCTTGGACGACAGATTGATATATTTATTTTGTAATTATTTTAATATCAATTAGTTCCCCAGACATATATAAAGAAGTTGTAAAATTATAGTTAGATATAATACTAAATGCTTTAAAATGTTTACTTGTTTTCAAAATTCAGAAACGTGAATTTCCGCTTCATAGCCGATTAAAATTAAATAAAAATAAGAACAATAGGTAACTTGTTTGACTAATTTTTGTGCCATGAATTAATTTGTGCGTTATTTATTGATACGAAATGACTTTGATCTTTGAAAAACGAAGTGTTTTATTTTCAAAACAACACGACTGCATAAATCATCAACTAAAAACGAGTTACGTTAGTACTCACATATGTATTATTATAAACAAATGATTGTATTGTCTGTGAAAAAAATGCAGAAAACATTAACAGTCAGGATTTGCATTACGTTATAATATGCAGATATTCACGTGTGTTGATTTTGCTCAATATTTACATAATGTGATATACCAACATAACGCCTTGACCTTTCGTGATTGTCCAAAGTTAAAATATAAATAAAGATTATCTTAACAGTCAAAAAACATCGCCGCTGGTATTTTTACTACACAATGAATTTGTACAACGATGTAGAGTTGAAAATAATTGTTATATATGTAGTTTTAATCTTCCGACACCGATTGCAACTTTGCATTTAATCCGATTCAAAAAACAAATATCAAATTACATTACAATCCATGATCATCACGATTAATTATGATTATCAATAGTTTTTATTTGAATCTTGACTATAGATTAATAATTCAAACATATCTATTTTATTTATATACGTATTTATAAATAGATTGATAAATGAGATGAATTCAGCCGAATATTAAAAATTTCGACATCAAAGCGGTGATTTACAAGAATTTATCTTAAATATCCCCAGATTTTTGTGGGTCGCAGATAGAGTATAAAAACGCAGTAGAATCTAAAAACACTCGCGCTGATAAAATACGTTTATGCAATTTCATCAGAAGAGATTTTTTTAACCGTTTCGCGATAATATTTACGCAGCTTTATTTATTAATACACCTTTTAGTAAAATTTAATAAATACATCTACGTAACTGAGATGTTCTAATGAATCGTCATTAACATATACACAATTTAATTGTCGCTGATGAAAGACTGGGAATATTTAATTTGAATGAATGATCGTTTTGAAGTATTAACAATGACATTGTTTTGATTCTTCATTGCCGAAAAATTGCATTGAATCGTCCATGTAGGAGCCGTAATCAATATGTTACAGATCGTGGATTTTCACAGAAAAATGGTTGAAAAAACATACAAGAAGGATTTCCACGGTTACGCTACCAAAATTGATGACACACTGTTCTCTCATTAGTCATTAGCATTGTTGTGTTGGTATCCGCATTTTTACATTGGAATATTCTAGAGCAGTGCTGCGAAACCTTTTCTTCCCAAATAACACGAAAATTTCCCCCACATATGTAAGTTGAAAATATATATGAAACGAATATAACACAAATTCAGCTATAAGCTGAGAGGTTAGTGGGGGAAATTCAACGGCTGAGCATGCCAATCCAACAAGTTTTGTAAATGACTTTAAAATATATATGTATGTAAAAAAAATAATTGGAGAATAATTTTTAAAAAAAGTTTGAATATCTCTGTTTGAAATAAATATTTTTCTATTAACATTCAGCGATATTTTTCAGGAGTCCTTTATTATTTTACCCAAAAATGTTAACTGGTCTTTGAGTTATAGTAATTTTTGTGACTGGCCAACTTCAAAATTATTTTTACGATTAACCACTACGGTAGTAGTTAACTGCTCCTAGAGCCCAAAGCGCGCGGGCGGATACAGGTTAATAATACGCTCCGCTTATGTTCGTAACGAAGCTACTAGATATTTTGAGGGTGCCACCACCGAAACACTCCGTTCCCCTCTGAGGCAACCCTTTCGTGCCAAAGTCGTGGTCTACCTCAACTCAACATCCGTCGATCTGCATAATGTATGAATTTATTAAGATGAACGTTGGAATGCAGTGGACCATTGGTAATGGTGCGACCTTGAGCTTGCCCTGTACTACAACCGTGATAAAAGGAAAAAGACTCTTCCACATTCACATGGACAGAATGCATAAAAAGACAGTTTAAAAATTTATAAATACATAAGTGACAAACTGCTCTAAGATTATGTTTGCTTATAATTCTGCAGAGTTTCATGTGAATTTATATTGCAATTATATTGCACTCTAGTTTTAATACCAAAAAACAAATATAGGTAGAAATTTACATCACAGTAAGGGAGTAGTAACTCTCGTCGGATCTGTCGTCCAGTGGTCAACGGTGGTGCCACTGAGCTCAAATTCCACAAATTGATTTTTCAATAGATTTATAGATTTTTGTTTGTAGGCAAAGATATTTGAATTCCCTTCCCATCCCTCCGATCTTTAAATGACGTGTGGCTGTAAAGATTAGCCTAGTAATAAGAAGATATCATTCAACTACTCTTCATCATTCAAAAAGAGAAGTTGAGTTCTATTAGAAGTCCATATACCCTACATTGAGCGCGGACTTGTAAAAAACGCAGACGTCCCATAATGCACAAATTCATTGATATTCTAACCATTTTTTTTTAAATGTGTGTAATTTTACGAACACACAAAACGCCCCATGTCTGAGATTGAAAAAATGCCAGTCAAAAGTAGTACCGTAATTATTTTATTAATTATAAGATAAATTAACACACAAATATTTGAATATAATTAGCATTTTGAGCTACAGTAATATTTTATAATATGCAAATCGCGAATATTATTAGAGCAGAATATTTCACGTCACTAATGCTAATTTTAAATTAGTATTTATAATCGAAGTTGACAACTGGGTCCATTGTTGAATGTAAAACATTTTACGCCGGCCAATATTGTGCATGATAATTAATATTTATAAATACGACCTAGATGCCGTAAGCTTCAATCATACATATTTATTTTCAGTGACATTATTTTAATATGAAAAAATATTCCACGGCGAGTATGTTTGAGATTTACTTCGGAATAAAAAAGTCAGGTGTATCAGTTGTGAAAATTTCTAACAAATTTTAAATTGTTGTAACGATTGATAGCTGACGTCTTCATACAATTTCAAAACCAACAATGAATCATTCGGCTAAAAACTATTAGTCGGAAATATACTAGTTTTGAGTAAATCAATGCATGTAATAGCATTTTTTAAATTCATGTATTTATATCACTTAATAGCAGGGCTGTTGAGTCGGAGTCGGAGTCGTGGAGTCGGGGATTTTTGATCGGAGAAGTCGCGGCGTTTTGGCCAGAGTCGTACTCGGAGACGGAAGTTTTGAAAAGTTTGAACTTTTTATGTTTGCATAAAATTAAAAGCATATTGTTAAAAGAAAAAAAAAATGAACTATTTCCACAGTTCAAATATTTATTTTTTAAATTAACATAAACTGAAAAAGTTGTCTTATCCTAGCGTTGAAATCTCCTATTTTCATTTATGTCCGTTATGCCATGGCATCCTTGACGGCCAGAAGTCTCTGTGGTTCTTTTATGAAAACAGTTAAAAACAATAAATGATCCTATTTACGTATGGCTACCAAGTTGGCACATAAATGGAAAAGGTTAAAATTAAATGAGAAAATATGATATGCAGTAAAAGTTATACTAACACAAGAAGATAGTGATGTTTATATTCTTTAAAATGGCATAAGAACATCACATTTAAATGTTTGTTCCATTTAAAGCTGTAAATTCTCAATGCTTGGTGGAAAAATATTATATTATATTTAAATAAATAAAACACATTTTTTTCTACTACTCCCACACCTTTTATAATGATCAGGATGACTGAAACCGTCCAGATCATTATAAAATATACATAAAAAATATTGATTAATTTAAACTTTGATTTGTGAATCAGTTTAAAATAAACAATCTTTGAAGTACGTTTATCGTAATATTACTAAAATATTCGTTATCGATATACTGACGAGAAGATTGAGGCAATCATTGAAAACTGCATACAAACCTTTGTTCCTGCATGCTTATTTGTAACTGTCAACATACGCTAAATACTCACCCTCAAAAACACACACTCTCCCATATGTATAATATAATTAGTGAGTATTATTTTGCAAGGTTCTAAATTCTTATATCAACTGAGAATGGATTTATCAATATCTGCCAAATATTGATACCAATTTTGTTTGAAATACGTGCACGATTCATTTCTTCACGTGTGCTTTGACGTTCATGTTTTTGCCAGTCGATTGAATATGAACTGGTGGCAGGCACGATGGATAGCAGGTTTGATGGGAAATGGCGAGGCAGTATGTACAGCCGTCAGTTAATTGACAGCAGTCAAAACTTGATCAACGAGTTTGTATAAACGATAATTTTTGAGTATCATTAATTGACCGCATTATATCCACAACAAATTATAGTTTTAAATAGTTATTTCAACCAAAATCCGTAATTTAATAATCTAGATTACTTGCTGTCAGATCTGAAGTAGGAAGATATTATATTTATCTAAATAACCAATATTCGTTTTTAAACCTTTTTTATTTACTTGGTGGAGTATTTCGAAAAATCTGCTTTGATTAAAATTGTGATCGTTTTCTATTGAATGAATTTTGCAAACTCTGATTCTTTTCTTTTTTTACATCTTATATGTTCTTGACTGCTTATAAATATTACCTTTAATTGTTTGTTTGTTCATATACCTCAGCGTCTAGTGAACAGGAAAAATATCAACGTTCATTTTGTTATTTTCATGTTAAAATCACTCTCAATTTATTAGTAAAGTAACTGATCGATGGTAAGTCTGATGATGCTGCTGAAAGAGAAGAAACGCGTGTCACGAATAGTCACGCAATACGTGGAACCATTTACATTATATATTAAGTCTCCTTCACTTTTATCACATTAGGGCACAATATGATATTTTATCGTTTGTTAAAATATTAATAAGTGAACTTAATTGAGACATTGTTATATGCACGTTCGAGCATTTTATAAGAGTCTTTTTCAATGTCATGTAGTTGCTATCTCCACGAAATATGTTCAGTTTTGTTTAACACTTTTAGACTCTACTAACTAGTTACGTTGTTTAAATTTGATTCGCATAAAAGTCCACAGGTAAGTTTTGAATATTTCCAGGACACTTTACACTCACTTTACTTATACACTAAGTGTTATATTTTACGAGTTAGTATTAAAAAAAATGTAAAAATTATTATAATATTTACGGCAGTGACATCTTGTTATGACAAGATTTTATTGGTTCACAATTTTAAACACAGAAATATAAAACCATATGATTATATATTATTACATGATCTGCGTAAAAAGGATTATCATACTTCACGGTTTTATATATTTAAAATATAAATGCGTTAGAAAAAGTCCGATATATTTTATATTGTGATACAGTAAAAATACGACAGATGAGTAGTTAAGTCAGTCGCATTATTTTAGTTTACTGTATGTTCAGCGTTCACCTATTATAAATTGTCCCGAGTATAGTCGATCACGTGCGAGGCGTGTCTGAAGCGATTCGATTTTCACGCTTCGCTGGATTTTAACAACTGTCGATCGCATTTCCTGCGATGACGGGAAATATTATGGATATTTTGGCGTAGGTGAGTACTGCACGATGCAAAAACCCCGACAAAAGCCCAGCTCCAAGGCAGCATTTCGCGTTATAAAAAAAAACGTCACTTTCGCTGCATTTAAAATGTATATATATTTATCAATTATTCTTTTTTAAATTCAAATCAATACGCGACATTGCCCGGTTGTGAAGTTTCGTTTATCTCTTGAAAATGTGTTGCAAATCATCGTATTTTCGGATTCAGGAAGAATGTATTGATGTTTTTTTATTTAATGTTGTATGGTATTAGAACATTTTACAGTAGCGACAGGCAAATATTATACCACCAAATGAACGCAATTTTTATGTTATTTCGTGAAAAAAGCATTTTTTAAAGTATGTCATTACTTTGAAATTGAAAGAGTAATTACAGTTTTGTTGGATAGTTACATGTTTCATGCCGAGGACATTAATATTCCAAGTTTTTACTCGTCAGGAAAAAGTGACCAAATATAAAATAGTTAATATGTTGAAAAACCCCTTTTTAAAATTTCTTATTTTTTGGTGTCAATACTTTAATCATACAATAACATCGTTAATAAATACCGTTGTCATACAGTAAAAAGTGACTAAGACTAAAATTATTCTGAATTTGTTTTTCGACAACTGTGGGTATTTTGTGCTCTAAGCTATTTCCATACAACTTATTTAAATTGTTTATCAACCTAGGCCCCCTCCACGCCCTCTTTTCTATATCCAGAAAAGTTTACCATTGTTGACGGATAGGCATATTTTAAAATCATATAAATAAACTTTTAAAATTTTCTTCCGAATATTAATAATTCTTTTTCGTAGAAAGAAATGGACTTAGGCATTTCACTGGGTTTCATCAGTTAAATTAGCATTTCGATGTCCTGTGTCGGACATTTTAAAACTGTTCAACTAACCGAGTTGGTGACGAATTCTCATGAAATTTCCTGTTAGGGTGCGCCGAATGTAAAATTTTATACTTTACACTTTTACAATTGAGACTTGTTATTTTAAATAACTACAGCTTGATTTTTCGGCAATGGTACGTTTTCACAAATATGTATATATAATTTTATTATACGGGTTCATTATTATATCACTAGAAGTTATAACTAATGACAATATGTATAGTCAGAGGCGTGAACTTTTTCAATCTTTCAAAAACAAGTGTTTAACATTACAGTAGAACCTCGATTATCCGGATTGATTGGGGATGAAGGTAGTCCGGATATGGTCAAATCCGGATAATCGAAAAAACGTACATATATTCAGTATAAATCATTTTTATTTCTTTAGATTAATACATAGCTTTAATAATAAATTATTTTTTATTGAGAAAATCAATTATCGATTTCTGCTTAAAGTTTGCTTTTCTTTTCGATGCGGCCAAATCACGAATACTTTTAAGACACATAAGTTGTCTTGAATAGCACTCTTCTTGACTCTCAAGCCACTTCATGGCGACATCTAGACACTGAAAAGCTTCAGAATGTGTAGGACCAATATCTCACCCCCCACAAATCGGTTCTAAGTCTTCTTGATCTTGTTCCTCTGAGGTTGATATTTCTTTAATTATTTCGTCATCATTCAAAATTTGGAATCCAGGGTCGTATGCATCGCAATTTAACCACTCGGTTATATCTTCTTAGTCGCATGCAGCACATATTGAAAGTTGTGTCATTGCTTCCGCAATGTCTCGTCTATCATTTTCTACTTCGTTACTGGAACTTACTAATAGTCTCTTTAAAATTTTGTTCCATGATTTTTTCAAAGTTGACACATCTAAAGAATTCCAACTTTCTGCTGCCATATAGCAACAATCTTTGAAATTTATCTTCTTGTGGAAGCTGATAACTGCTTCTTCATTGTTTTAATCTGCTAGCAATAATCGTCGAAGCATCTCTTTTCTATATAGGCGTTTGAATATTTCTATTACACCCTGATCCATATGTTGTATTATCGATATCTCTGAGCTTCCATCAAATTAAACAATTGGTAAACTTCAAGATTTTTTCACTTTGTTTTTTTTATATCCGAGATCGTTGACGTTCCGACCCCATATTTATTAGACAAAAAACGTCCCGATTCACCCCGTTTCAAAGCATCGATTATATCCAATTAGTCTTTTAATGAAACTACGATACGTTGCTTAACGTTGTCATATCGGTAATATTAAAAATGAATATTTAAATCGTGATCAATTTTTCAAGAAACACACGTTCAATGCGTATCGACTTAGGACGATGACTAACCCATATTTTACACAGGACTTATTTTTAGAATAAATGCAACAGTCAACATATTAAGACTGCATTCTATCACGTATGTATGTAAACAGTGACGCAATTCACCACGTGCTTATCAGCAATTTTGTAATATTTTTGTTTATTTTGACCAATCCGGATAATCGAGGTCCGGATAATCGAGGTTCTACTGTATTTTATTTTATAATATCAAATCTGGTCACTGGAAGCATTATAAAGGCTCGAATTAATATATTAACGCCACTGATATATGTGTATACGTTACAGTGAAATTGTATTCTCAGTGAAAATGTATCAAGGAATAGATTTGTATGACAACATGATTTCACTGGTCACAATCATTGAAATTATTGGCCCAAGTCGATGATTTGCTGGCCTAAAATTTTGGTTAGCTTCAATGAAACAAAATCGGCAAGTAGTCCCTTTCATAAAAAGAGAACCAAAGAAAAGCACAGACAAACATTGGCGTCAAATTTAATTTCAATGACAGTTAGGAGGAGAATATATTTTCACTGAGAATATAGTTTCACTGTAACATATAAATTTGCAGTAATGTGTATTTCAACAGTCAGCAGGATAACAGTTAATTTAACAATCATGGTTGTCAAAAGTGGCGGCTGGCGACAGAGTATTAGGGAGGACAAAAAAAGATTCAACTATTTTTCCGTACTACGGACAGCCAAAAATTCATAAGACTGGCACTCCGTTGGTATTGCGAACATTTGAATTGAAAGTCCATGTTATAGAAGTGTTTTAAAATCCAATGAATAGGAAATAACTCTTGCAAAAATAGTTGAATCTTTTTTTGTACTCCCTAATACTCTGTCACCAGCCGCCACTGGTTGTCAACACATAGTCAGATATTGTTACATAGTACAAATCGTCACTAGTAACTAATGGTTGGTAGGTGATTATTTACAGATATTCAATTAAATTTAATAAGATTGCATGTCATTCATATTAATAAATTGATCAAAGCAGTTCACGTATGTATGTATTTAAATTAAATTCAGATTAAATAATATTATGTAAACTCAGTTATTCTAACTAACAATTATATGTTTTTTCATTTTTTTCTTATACGCTTCCACTGTGAATCATATGGATGATGGGGTTTATTAACAAGAACTGCTTGTTACTTAGATGCACATCCTCTCTTTTTCGGCGATATTAGTGGAGAAGGACAAGACTAGTGGGTAGGTAATTGCTCTCGCTACGTCCTGTTTTTAGGATCGAATGGGTGTGGGAGGAAATTTAAGACAACACAGACATTCATGTTTCTGAAAAGAAATCAATAGTTAGATTGAAAAATGAAAGCGAGCGATCCGCAGCCGAAGTCGACGACGTTGACACTCGACTACGGAAGCGACAAAAGCGATTTGAGATATGTACGATAATTCAAATGGTGTCCACTTTTTTTCAATATTAATTAAAGAAAATGATTGATCGCTATGAAGTGTTATGCTGGTAGCTTCCACTGCATAAAAAACGTTATGCCGTGTGATATTTGGCTTCCGTTGTGTTTATCACGGGTTCGAGTCCCAGAACGGACAGTTTCAAATTCTGGATTTGTAATCAAAAAAAATCGGTATATATACTTACTTACTCGTACTCTATTATGCAGATGTTCATTCTCTTTGAAAAGAGAGGGGTTAGCAACTGAGTTACAAGCAGTTCTCGTAGAAAAGCTTCTGTTGAAGAGTCGATTTGGTCCACATTGGGGACGGACTTTACTATTATAGTGAAAATTTTCCAAATTCATGTATATTGATGTAAAAAATATACAGAAAGCTTTAAACTTCAATAGAGTCGCAGAAAATATTGAATCGGGCCGCAGGAGGACCTCGCGCCGCGTGTTGGATATAGCTGCTCTAGGACAACGAATGATATTTTTTAGTTCAATTGAATTTGACGACATCGTCATATTTATTTATCACGCAAACATTTATAAAGGCTTCTAATAAAATAATAAAAACATAAATTCAATACATAGTATATTCGCGTGTGTTCAATAATACTCAAGGTTCAAAAACTGGTAATTACATTAACAAGCAATTAACGTTCAAAACAATAATGTGACCGTCAGATAAATTTTATGACATATTTTCCCCACGAGGTTGTCTGCATTACTCAAGAGTTTTAGCCGTTATCGTGAAAATGAAAATCAGTGAAATTTTGCCCGTGCACATGAATAAACCGTATAATCTGTGTACATAATTTGCTAATTTTTGTTTCTTTGTCTTTGTGATATATTGAAAGTATCTTTGTTATACTGGAGGTTGCCATAGTTGTCAATTAAAAGAAAGAGAATTTAGAATCTGACGAATGCCAATTAATATTTTTTTTTCTCCATATCCGCTCCCTATTTGGAGCATATGGCCGCCACATGGTGCCTCCAAGATTCTCTATCTCCCGCCAACTTCCTCCCATCTTCCCAGGTCATCCCGGCGTCCCGTAGCTCCCCTGAGTACATCTATGGATGGTCGTCAACGGCCTTCCGCGGCGTTGACGACCATCCATAGATCCATCAGGTTGATAGAAGAGGCAGGCAGGATTCAGGCTCCCCTGGGGCATCCGCAGAACATGTCCGAGCCAGGTCCATCGTCGCTTTTTTATTTTTGATGTAATAAGGGGCTGGTTTGTCCGCTCTCTTACCTCCGTGTTCCTGACAAAGTCAAACCACCGTACTCCTAATATTTGCCGCAGGCATCTGTTTTCAAAGCACAGAATAAGGTTACCCTGTGCTTGTGTGATGTGCCATGACTCGCAACCGTAAAGCAGCACAGTCAGTATGCATGCGTTGAATAATTGACACTTGGTTCTGACTGAGTACAACCGTGAGTCCCAGACTTTCCGCATTGAATTGAAGGTTGCTCCAGATATCCCTAATCGGATCGCAAGCTCATTACGCGGGTTGCCATCTCCCGTGATGTGTACTCCCAAGTACCTAAAACCATCGACTCTCTCGATTTATTGCCCCGCGCTCATCAGAGAGTAGTCTGGATCTGGACAGACGTGGTTGCAGAGCACATTTGTTTTCCTCGCGTTGACTTTGAAGCCAACGCGATACGAGCTCTACAATCTATCCATTGTTTCCTGAATACCCTCAACTGATTTATCAAAGATGGCAGCGTCGTCGGCATACTCGAGGCCACATAGTTATATGGCCAATTAATATGAAAAACGAAAAATGCAACATTAAATTAAGTTTCCTTCCATTTTGTAAATTAATAAACTGCTTTAGAGTAATATGAAAAAAAGTTAAAGAAAAATGAGTGTTGTATTATTCTTTTTGTAATATTTAGTTTTAAGTATTTATATACGAAACATGCGATCACTGTGCATTATGTGCAGGCGACATGGAATAAAAATTAATATTGAATACAATCTATTATAAACAATGGACGAAATATTTCAAAGTATTCTCATCCCAATTAATGGTATAATTTAATTACCACTTTACTTTGATAAAAATGACACGCTGTAGAGTTTTATGATTAACACTTAAAATATCAAACATTGTTTAACCCGTACACATCCATCCTACAACATACTGTTGTACCTATTTTAAAACTAAAGAATAACGGTAAATAATGTTGCCATTTTTTGGAACATAAATATAATATAGTATTCTACTTTACTTATGTATTCTATTAATTTTAATTGCTCAATTGACTATCGTTACTTCATGGAAAGGCAAGTGTTAATATTGATTGCACTGATGTCTAATTCAATCATAAAAGGTTAAAAATTAAAGGTGATTATTTTTACAATATTTATCACATAAAATAACTTCATTACTATGTAGGTCTACCGTAATGTTGACATTATGATGTAATTGCTCTTGGCTTCTTACATGCATACAATCGTTTATATGTTTATAACATGTAAGACAATAATAGATAGTTTAATGTTTGCAGAAGACTTGTTTTAACATATGTATTTTATAATTGTTTTTTATTCATTACAGTACAAATGAAAAGAATTGGTAATTTTATATAGTGGTGGACTCAATATTATACGGTAAGAAAAATATTTTCTTACCGTATTATAATGGAGTTCTACCAAGTTAATGCCTACTCAATCAATAGACTCAATATTATCTTGCATATCAAAATTTTAAAAGTATCCCAGAAATTGTAACAATGAAAGATATTCTCGATTTTGATATTCTACTCTATATGTATATTATGCATATCACTATTTCTAAAATAGATTCATTTTTTTTCTTCTTTTATATTAAATAACAAAAAAAATACCGATAAATGATTCGTTTGCATCTGAAATAATGTGAGTGATGTTGTTCATATATGAAAGAATTTATTTTATGGTGAAAGTAATCTTTTGGAATGAGCAATTTCTTGCAAATCACACTGACGTTCATAAAATTCTCTATTATTTTGCGTGAACTTTCCAAACGTATAAACGCTAAAACAGTAGACCTCAAACTCGCTAAAGCGTTGAAACAAATGCATAGTGCAATATTATTATTGTAACAAATGATTTGATATATTTGTCCAGTCAATTTATTTAGATATTGCCATAATGATGATACATATGTAGTTCCATATAACTAACTAAATTATACTAATGATTAGCATATATTTTTTTAAAGATAATCATACGTGTGTGTTCTATTTGTGCTGTGTCTTCATATGTATAGCCTAAATTATACGATTGACCACCAATATTTGTACCCTCTAAGTCTTAAAATTCCATTTATTCAATCGTGACTCGTGACATTTGCATCTTACAATTTGTATTGCCGTTGTTCATAATTTACCCAAGTAAATACGTTAATAGTGTAATTTTGTCAAGTCATTGTTCCAAGAAAAATTCCAATAAACTGTCATCAGGTGCCAAATACAACTCACGTGAAATTATAATTGGCCCTATAAGTTTTTTTGTTTATATTAAAGTGTTGAGTGAAATTATAAGTAATAAAGTTTATGCTGTTTAATATTTAATGGATACCTTGACATAAAAGCCCACTTTCAATTATTCAATTTTTGCATTCAGAAGTTCATTGCCTCGTTGAAAATAAGTTCACTACTTAAACGTATTACGAAATAATTACCCTTTAGATTTTATTGTCACAAAAAGGTGTAAAAGATATTTTTGAAAAATTATTACTGGAATCCACCACTTTTTGGACCACCGGAGTTATTTATCTTTTTCTCGAGTAAAATTGAGAGGCACTGTGTGTAGATACTGAATTTGACGTCACCAACAAAAAGTGCAACAAAACAACAGACACGTTGTACGAGTAATAATCGATGATTATTTTCGCACTACATACTCAATGTGTATTGCAATCTTTTTAATTGATCGCGAATAGGATTGTTTTAAATAATGAAGACACTTTATCATTGTGAAGGCTATATAAAATAAAATATATAAAATATTTAGACTTGAAGCAGGTGATTGATTGAAATGAATCATTCGCATATTATTAACAACTTCATAAATATTCATTCGATTGTAAAACCAAACCGTTACAATAATTATATTCTTAAAACCCCCAATCAAAAAATTCGAAGGATAAAATTACACACAGTGAAATCACAGTGGTCGAAAATCGGACGACTCTAATTATCTCATTATTATATCATTTTGCAATTTTTTATACTATTATTAATCGATAAACGCTGGCAAAAATAAACACATTAGTCAACTTTTACAATGCTTTAAAAAATGACATTCGACGCAACGATTGTCAATTGTTTAAAAATGTCAAAATAATAGTACATTTTTTTTATCACCACAGAACTGGAATGTTTTTATTTGTTATATATAATTTAGAATCCCATTTCTCGGTGAGTATTGATATTTACCTCCACTTGTAGAGTAATTGTTTACCCACTCTACCGTCGATTTAATCAAAATAATCTGATAAGCATTATGTTTCACGGTGACCAGAGTTTATGAACTAAAGTAGAGCACATAAATTTAGGCCTAATTCAGATTATATTGAGAAAATCTATCAATCTCCTAATATAAATAAACTTTGAATGGTGGTTTTAATTCAATAAACAAAACAAGTGGTTTTATTTCAATTCCAGAATAGTTATATTTCAACATTGTATATCCTTTTAAACTTTAAAGAATGCTTCGCAATACCTTTTTATAGTGAATATACGCGATATGTTTTCATGTAAATTTTACAATTGGTATGTAACAAATGTAGCTATATCCAAAAATAAATATTTATATTAAAGTATTAGTTTAAATCTAAGCCGACTGCATTGCTAGAAATCAGACGCAGGGTGTAGAATTTTTCTCATAAATATGTATTTTATGGAAATGGTTGGTTTTGTAGAGTTACAACTCTGTGAAAAACTTCGTTGATAATTTATAAATAAGAATACCAAGATGTAATACAATAATACCTAGCATTATTTCCAGTGCACTCGGTGTATCAGATCGGGTCATCTCGGTGAAGTACGATGGTCACTTTAATGTTTAATGTATACGTCGTTGACTATTCAAGTTCTATCGTTCAAAAACCAGTCGAGCACTGCGTGCGTTCATATAATATACGGCGAACAGCTTCTGCTATTCTACGTGAAGTAAGATCGCATGACGTCCGCAGACTAAAATTACATGAATCATTTTAATCTTCCTCGCATTCGGAGTTTTTGAGAATACTACATGTTATTAAATAAATAAATAACAGAAAAAAACAGCGAAGTATTACGTCAATATCAACTTCAATAATAAAATTACTCTCCGGCGACCTTGACCAATAGCCGTTCGTCATATTGAGAATTCCCAAACCTGTTTGCAGTGATAATCAGAACCTCTTTCAGCGACGGGCTGACGCCGCTTTCTCCACTTTAAACGAAATATACATCGGTTAACCTAACCCGACATGTCATCTATGTATCGAAATGATTCGGGTCAAACGAGGCCAAGTCCACCGAATGTCAATTCGAGATAATTGTCAATAAAAAATGAATATCGAGAATACGGTAAAACCAACTATAATAATAAATAGACAGCATGCCATGGCTGTGATGCCGAAATAGCAACCGGAAAAATAAGTTTTTAAAACACTATTTATAAAATGTACAGAATAAATAATGCACATTAAATAAATAGCGACACACTGCACGGAAGCTTCGCAATGTTACCGTTTTGGTCACGAGTTTTGAAAAAAAATATCGATATCGGCATAGTGAATTTAAAGAATTACGTTATTTTAGTTTGGGGATGGATACATTTGGCATTCGAGAAGTCTTGTTTTGTTTTCTTCATATGAAAATGCTCATTTTATTGAGCTCTGTCGTCCGACCAACAAAGATTTATCGAAATATATTTTTTCTTTGTGTAGGAGTCATAATTTTTACTACATTTGAATAATACACGTTTTAATTTGTATATGATTTTCTCACAATTAATTATCTAAAATCGACAAATTTACAACAAAAATTATTGACAGTATTGCCAGAATGGTGACGAAATGGTGTAGTACAAAGAATAGTTCAGTCACTATTCATTTTTTTGTGAGAACATACCGAATCGTTCGTCGCGTTGTGTCTTACTAATTATAATTAGTATGTGAGAAAATTCAATTGTATCTAAAAATAATGAAAATGTTTTCGGCTTATATTTTATTTAACCCCTCTCCATCCATGCAAATAATCTGTCGTATTCCACCATGGGGCGCTTTCACGAGCGCCGGCAAGCAATCGTCATAAAAGGTCCCTATTTTAAGCAAAAAGTATTTTTTTAAATGTGTATTTGCTCATAAATATATCCTTGCTATCATTTAAACCTTTAATTTATTTTAAAATGACGGATTAAGCGCAGAAAATCATCTGGAATGAATTGCGATCATTATGTGCTTGATATTTGAATCCAGCATCGCAATTGCAATGTCTCAGACTGTCTGCATTGACGACGTCCGCCGTTGACGCCCTACCGCATATGGCAACCTAGGCCATCATAATTATTTGTTGACCGACGGGGATGCGCCGAGACGTAATATTACCAGAACTATACAGCTGTTTGGATAGTCCATAATAATATATTTGTATTATTCCGGCTGTCGCTATATTTATTGCGATTCATAAAAAGGAAACATTTTCTTACCAATAGTGTTTTTGGTTGATAAAATAATATATATGGCAAGAGAATATTGTTTTCGAATGGATACAATCTCGCATTTACTAATTATTTTGTTAAAATTTTAACGGCTGTGATGAAATCGTATTTTTAATACAATTACAAATAACAATAAGTGGAAAATAGGAAAATATTTTTAATCATTGTTTACCAGTATTGGATATTTCATTTTATTTAAATTCATCAGAGGTAGAAACATAATATACTATCATTTTTACACAAAATACAATTTAATTGAGAAATTCAATTGAGGAGCTATCTCTTTGTCCAATCTTACAAAATTAGTTTATTGATTACGATTTTAAATATAATTTTAGAAAAAGTAATTTGAAATATTACAATACTTAGTATCGAATAAAACAAAAGTTATTGTGTTTTAGTGCTCAAGTTAAAAAAAATGATTTTTGAAAGAATAATGAAATTTGTTTAAGATTGTGACGAAATCATCATAGTAAACAATTTTTGCATTTACAGATTAAATTTGCTACCCGTAAAAGATTAAAGAAATAGTTAAAAGTATGTACTCATAATAAATGTCATATCTTTATGATAAATATAATTTTTAGCGGCTTCTTTTTCACAAAGCTTTTAAATTTTATTGCCATTCTTTGATAATTCTCTGAAAGGTTATCCACTATTTTATTATCCTATGCTTTGAGTTGATTTTACAATCTGGGAAAAGATAATATAGTACACGTGCGTACGAAGTATACGTGCAATCTCAAAACATGCAAATTTGAACGAAAAATCTATTTATTACATTTCTGGCATAAAAAGATTAAATAATGACTTGAACATATTACACAAACAAACTCAAAACAGTAAAGGCTCAACTTTCGGCACTGTTGTATTTCTGCAAAGGCAAATGCCACATTATAAAAAATAACAAAAGAATGAAGACAGCCTCCTTTGGTACCTTTTAAATTTACTGTAAAGTTATAAATATTTGCGCTCTCTATTCAACTTAGGATGATTTTCGGTATGTCTCTCTCTAAGGTATTTCAAATGTGTATCTTTCTAACACATTTATTTGTGCATATATCTATCGCATCCTTAGATTTAAAGTCTGCAAAATCAATTGGCATTAGAGAAAATTAACGATTTTGCGTAAAAATCATTATATTTTTGAATTTTTGATTTTGTTTTTGAATGAAGAACTATTTTTTCTGTGAATACCTTAAGTTATAAATACTTACTGACTATATTGAGTGAAATATTTAACTTTTTAGTTGCTTAAAATCTTACGAGAGCCGCATGGATAAGCAGGTGTTAAATCAACGCACTCTATTCCAATCACTTATCCTCAAAAATGTAATGGATTCATTTTTGGTTTAGCTCGTTCAATTATTCAGTTCGATTAGCATTCCTCTATTAGCAAACCCACGTTTGATTAAATTTATTGCAGAAGAGTAGCAATCGTTTCGCTTTAATTTGCAGGATTAAAGTTAAGCAGATCACGCAATAACTGCAGTGCCAATTTGAAGTCGTTAAAACCGGCAGAACGTGATTTAAATTTTAGACGCAAATTGGTTCAAGGCATTTGCATGGCTTTATCCAAAACCGGAGAACAATTTTAGCATATGAATGGGAGATTAATTTGGAAGAACTATAAATGATTGAGAAGAAAATAAGGCGAAATTAAATAAATCAACAACATATTTTCCTTGATTCTCTGTTTCTTATTTAGTTTCAATTTGCATATTTCATTGTTTTGTTTTTATCTAGCATATCAACATTTAGGTACAAAGTAGTAATTTTTTTTTCAATGAGTGCTTTATTAGAGATAACTATTACTTTTAAATGATATTTGTTTTTTTTGACTGAAGAGAATAATATTATTAGACTCACTAAGTTTGCAATCATACGATATGAATATATATTTTTTAAATTAGTATTAATATTTAACATGTCCAATCCTAACTTGGAGCATATGGGACTCCTCACGGAGTTTAACTCAACATGATTTTCTGCTCTACGAGAGCTGGTGGTTACTCAGTTGCTCAACCTCTCTTTTTTAAGAGAGCGGGGATGGAAGGATACGAGGTCTAAGACAAGAAAAGTGGTTAGCTAATCGCTCTCGTTACGCACCACTTTTTAGTATAGGAAAGTTGGGAAGAAAATTTTAAGAACACAAACACCCATTGCCTTCAAACAGAATCGATTTATCGACTGAATAAATCTGCTCGTATCGGGACTCGGACCCGGGTGGTCAGTTTCGTCAACCAATGACGTTGACCACTTTACCACAGACCGGGCTTTAATACATCGTAATGTCAATTGAATATATATGTTTACCGACCCGTCAATTATAATAATATTACTTCAATTCTTTGTTATATTATATGAACTATACGAATGCAATCGGTACTTCAAGGTCTGACGATACTGAATAGCGAGCTTTGTGTAATTAGTGAAAAAATACGCGTTTATTTACTTACAATTCATGTGATATTTTTTGAACATATCGGCTAATTAAAGTTGTACGCGTTATCGCTCTACTTTCGACGGTGACAAGTTTGGAGTAAATCGAAAGATTAACGCGTTTATAAACAATATATATCAGAAACAAAATAAATTATAATAAATTATTGTTTAATCTTAAGCTAAACCGGATTTTCCACTATTTCGTTACAAAATAACTGTCTTTTGTAAAAACATTCGAAAAATTAAATATTTTTTCTAGCTTCAAGAAAGTCTGACATCTTAATGATGCGGTCCATTAGAACGAAATAATGTTTCAGAATAATCAGAAAGGAGTTTCAATGCACGTAAACGTATTCTGCGGTTAGGTAGTTCAAATTTATATTAGCCCCCGAAGTAGACGAACAAAAAATGATAATTATCTCATTCGTAAAGATAAAGACAGAAATAATTGTCTAAAACTACTTCTGTATTCACTTTCTCTTTGCATCCGCTCGCCTCAATATACATATTCTTGTTCAATGAATTGATTCATATCAAACATATAGTAATTGATACGGGAAATCAATCAATATTTCGCTCGCCTAATCTCCGTAAAATCATGTTAAATGAATCACATTTTTCAAAAATTAACCGTAATTTGACTGGAAACATTGAAAGTTTTGCTAAAATTATTGATTTAATTATGCGGAAGTAATGATTTATATCTTTTAAATTTTCCGCTTGTATCTTTCATTCAGACATTCGTCGTCCATCGTCAAAGTGTCAGTATTACCCACCCAATGTAAATTTGCAGTATGAAGATGATCACGTCATATGAAATTCATATTTTAAAAACAAGTCATAATTTTTTTATTAAATTAAATAAAAAGGCTGAATGTAACAAATTTTTGAAGAAGCAGAATAAATTTTCATACAGAGATGAATGTAGAGTGCGAACGACTAATTATACAGTTTTAGCACTAAATATATTTTTGTGTGTGGTGTACAGCATTATTTTTAAAAATACAATAGCATAAAGTAGGTAGGTAGTTAATTATTTTAATTGTATTCTGAAAAAAAAAGTTTTGTCACTGCCGTCAATCGCGGAGGCTCCAAATATGGAAAATCAAACTAAAAATAAATCATAATCATATTGTAAAAAAAAGTTCGTGGGAATTTCGCGTTCATTGAAGAGGTGCCAAAGTATTTCTAAGGCTACATGGATACTATCATCAGAAATGGATATAATATTTCATTATTATATAAACGCTATTTGATTTATAAAAATAGGTCGCCGCAAACATTACAAAACATGTATAAATAAAACAGGTCCTCCATTTTTGTGCAATTATTATACTGAAAAATTTACGCGTCCTTACTGTTTGATAAATAATTATATTACATATTCATAAGTAAACATCTTGAAATTGGTTAAAATCGCATATTATTTATTATCAATGAAAAATAGTACCAACATATAGTTGTCTATTTAAAAATTCGCTATTCAAATCAGGAAATAAATAACCTGGAGTCACCGCAAGTGACACCTCAATTATTATGATTTTGACTCATTGTTTAGAATAGTATTTAATAAATTTGTAAATTGTTATTTTTTGAGTAAGTTCTTACGATATGGATGAAAAAAATATGAAATGAACAATCATCATACACTGAAGAGTATTTATCGATCAATAAAACACGTTATAAATCTAATACAAATGAAGTATACATAAAAGCTAACGTTATCACGCGCTAATTTGAATAAATATAGCACGTGTTGGAAAAGAAACAACTGCAGAATAAATTATTATATTTTACAACATATTCGTTAGATTCAATTGTATGTATGATATTTTCGTATTATATTCAATTTTTTTTATTAATCATGTTATTGATAACACTCTTTTGTATAAATAAAATAATACGAGAGTATAGCGCAATGTATTGCATGTATTTTAAACTTATGTAAACAACTCACCGCTCCTGGAATTCCTGCACTTATGAAGAGGGCCAGAGTGTCGGGCCAGGGAAGAAGTTTGTACTGCTCCCACCATCTTTTCACTATGAGGCTTACATAAAAGCCCAGCACGAAGGACATTGGTATACTTTCACTTTGTGCTCCAAAGTACTGTCTTATCTTTTCAAATACCCTGCAAAAAAGAATCAAATTATTGAAGATGCGAAGAAAATAATTATCAATAAAGCTTATTAATTTTACTAACTTAAATCAACTACTGTATTTATTTAATCAATCAATGTTAGGAACAATATTATAAGCAAATAAAACAAACAATTAATCTCTAGCGTTTTGTTCGCCTTTTTATTGATATGATTTTGTCAAAGATGTCCGCTTCCAAAGTGAAGTGTGACTCCTGATGGATTTTTTCTATGAGAACTACTTATTACTCAGTTGCCCAACTTCTATTTTATGAAGATAGTATGGATAGAATGGATAGGACTAGTTTTTCGCTAGTCGCTTTCAATCTGTACCATTTTTTTTTTTTTTTTTTTTTTTAATTAAGCTCCCCTTTCACTTGACCATGGGACTCAACTATGATACGAAATTTGGCAAATATATATGACAATTCTCTTTAAAAAAATTCTAAGCGCTCACATTTGATACTTATGTTGCACCAAGCGCCCTCAGTGGATACCATCAATCAATAATATCCGCGATGAGCGAAATTGGTCCTGGTCTTTATCAGAATACATGTGGAAAAGGAACAATAAAATATTCTTAAACCTTAGAAGTGATATTTGCACCAAGCGATTCTACCAATTGAATTGAATCTAAATTCAATGGAGATGTCTGTATTTGATTTTAACCCACTAAAATAAAGTAAGTCTTTTTAAAATTCGTATATGTGGAACATAAAAAATATATTAACGTTTAAATTTCGTTTAGAAAATCTTTGAACATTCATGATGAAGATGACTAAACTGGAGACAGTTTTTGCCAATGACCGTGAGTGTTTACGTATTTCCGAAACAAATGATCTTTAGAACGTGGAGTTTGAGAATGTTTGTACCTTGCGTGTGTTCATTTTTTATTTGCGATATGAATGTTCAAATACTCGCTCCGTTATAAAATCGAACTTATCGTCCCAGTACGAAGAAAGAATGATTCATGATCATGATTACATTATTATTGTGTATGTATCTCCTTAATTAGCGACGAGTTGAAGTGGGTAAGTACCGCTACTCAGTAAAAACAGAAGTATCAATTGCATTCCATAAATTTAGCTGCAAATTATTGCAAAATTTCTCAGTAATAATTGTCAATTTACTAAATCATTTCAAGCGCATTATGAAAATGTATTAACAAGAAAATTTTCGTAGTATTAAAAAAACCCTACCGGTTGGTTTACTTATACTCAAAACTACACATAAATGTATTCATAATAAAGTGAATCTACTTTGACATTCATTTGTTTATTGTTTAAATATTTTATCATCCTTATGCGATCGGCATTTGAAAGACTTATCTTATACTTAGCTATGTATTGTTAATAGTTTCACAAAGATCATCGAAAAGTGATGACAAGTATTGCGGAATCACGCCATCGTCAGAACCGTGGTTGAACAGAATTTTGTTCGCTAATATGTATATCAACTAACTAACGCGATCGCGTCTAGTTTAATTTTAATGTTATTTATCTCTTATGATAATTCTTTTTGAAGCTGTTCGATACACTGAAAATACTTTATGACTGCTCCAGGCTATTGGAAGGAGTGGTAAACCAGAGGTACAACATATTTTCATTACAAGCATGTCAAATGTAATATATAATAGATCAATATGTCAGTACAGTGGTAAAGAAATCCATTTAACGCTAATAACATTAAATCTGTTTTTCTTTCGGAGTTCCACCAGAGCAATAATACAACAACAACTTTGAATAAACTTTGCAAGATTTTTGGTTCAGACTCTATAAGCGTTTCAATTAAAACATCGTTTTAAGTGGTTGGAATTCTAACAAGATCAAAACATTTCCAATAGTTTGATGATAGATATAGATGATAGGTGGTGGTTTGTAGACGGTAGAACAGCAAAACATCCAACAATACACCCACACCGGCAAAAAGATTGTCAGGTGTCCAAAGTAGGCGAATGGGATCCTCACAAGTTCGGAGCTGAAGATATTCTGATATCAGATTATTACCTATTTCGCAGCCGTCAAAACCACATCAATGATGGACAGATTAATACAGAATATAGTGTACCCAAGGAGTTGGATTTATTCTTGCGCTCGGAGGGAATTTAAAATTAAAGAACGAGATGGATAAAAGTTGTAAATAATGATGGAAAAAATAGATTTACATGAAACATTCAAAATATTATATTTTGCTTTTAATAGCTACATTATTTATGGAATGACCTTAAATAATTTTCATAAAATATTGTCATGCGAATAAAACCATCAAGAAATACTTAAAAGTCTCACTAATATTATTGGTTTGACAAAACATCGGGTAATAATTGATGTTAATGACAGGAAATTTCGAAAACGTTTCAGGGTTTTATCCAAACAGTGACAAAATGTTATTCCCACTGATCAAACACGGTGAATAGTCTTTTCAAAAAAAAATGTAAGCTTACAGAAAATATAAATTATGCTTTGAGATGTTTTTATTATAAATTTATAATCAACAAAATATATTTGGTTTTCTAGGTAATGTGGATAAAAGTTTTTTGTGTGCAATGAAAATCACTTTATGCCAGATTGCTTTGGTAATTTTAGCACAGTGTTTAGTGCCACGCAAGGTTGAAAATGACTATGTATGTATAGCTGGTGTAAGCTTCATACTATCAATGTGTTCAACACAGCTTTAACATTCTATAATTTAGAATCACTTTAGACAACGAATTATCTACTACCGAATATTTATATTCCAAGTAGACCTTGACTAGAATATTATAAGTGTTACGAAAGCGCGTAAAACTGCCTTGAAATGGTGTCAAATAAAGATGATATTGACAATATGATTGCGATTACTTTCAATTAGTTTAAGGAAATTTAGCTGAGTAATTTAAGTTGCGTGATTTGTCATGATTGTCGTTACGCAATTTTGTCTCGCAGTCATTTCTAAAACGAATCTGCCACCTTGTTATGATGAATGTTTTGCGGGCTGCTCGAGACAGATTCAAATGAGGAGAGAGTTTTGCCTTTTGCTTTAAGGCAATGTGTTGTTACATCAAAATTTACATGATTACGTCTCGAACAAGAATCGGTCAGACACTTTCAAAGCACAATAATAGGCGAACGAGAAATATGGGTCAAACTTCTCGCGAATTGTGAAAGATTTAAACTAAGCGCAAAATAAATTGTTAGAAATAGCAATACCCACTCCCGGATGATTCTTAGGTTATTGTATCCAGTAGCCAAGAGGTATTCATTGTATTCATCTCAGAATGAATCAAAAATTACACAATTGAAGCTTTATTAACGGATATACGTTGGCGATCTTCCACTTCATATAAGGATATGTTCGTAAATTTTTCTTAGGTTTAAACATCGATATCACGGTGTTTCATGGTGACTTTATAAGATATACATAATTTAAAAGGGTAGTTGTAGTGGTGGTGACAACATTGCTTCACTTAATAACATATAACTAAATCAAGACATTAACAAATCAATCAATTGTATATTTATTACAAATTCAGTTAGCGAAGTAAGCTTGGTAAATTTCATTCAAAACTTTTCTCTAATGAAGACTTAATCTATACATAGAAATAGAAAACAAAATGTGAGTGAAGATCATGCATTTAAACGATCTAGAATACATAATACGCATTATATAGTACTACTTCGAAATATTTATTCTGATAGAGATAAGAACCGGTTTCACTAATCACAATGATCGCCACAATGCTCGCGATGAGCGAAAGCAGTCCCGATCTTAATAAATTCCATTTTTTTAATATTTTCAATATATGAGTACTCACTTGACTATTTTTTATTTGATGATTTATTCAGTCGGATTCATAATATATGTATGTGAAAGTAGTATTATATATTGTGTTTTATTTATTTTAATAATGCCATTCCACCAAGAAGTGACAGTTAACACCTTAAAAGTGATCAAAATACGATTGAAATACTTATGCATCTCAACTTAAATCGGTATGTAATTGAAGAATGTGGCAGAATGAGATAGCCTATAACACCTCAGTGCGTAAGATAATTTTTGACAAACGTCACAGTAACATGTGGGAACATTTATATTTCTTTATGATTTGAAAACCAAATTGAATCAATTAAGGCAATAGTTGAAGACTAACTGTAACGAAAATGGATAATTATTAATCACCGCGTGACATTGTCATCAATCTTTCAATCCTGTTGATGCAGAAAAATACAGAGGGAGTGAGTGTGTGTATGCGCTTTGATTTACTGTGCATACTTCGGCGTGGTAGACAGAAATATATTCATACAATGTAATGTTGTTCTAATTTTAAAATGAACATGGGGTTATTAAAAAACTTTAGTATTTTTTTTTCAATCTGGGCATACTTAAATTATTGCAAATTTAATTAACAGTTAAATGAATCCAGAACGGATGCCGGTCTAGGCAAACGTTGTACGCATACACATTGCATATATCTGATTACGTATTTTATTCACTGATTTATATACAGAATCTATTTGTTGATTTAAGCATTCAAATGCCTCCTATATTCCCACACATATAATAAACCCATGCAATTATAGAAATGACATTTGTACATTTATTTAACCTCGAAAGTGTTAGATGTTTTGTTTCGATGGATCCGCTAGCTTATTTGTAGAAATCCGTTTTCCACATAAGCGTTTCATTTTCATCGGTGGCCGACACTATTCTTCATTCAAAATAATCAATTCGTTGAAGACTAAATAGTTAAAATAAATAAAAGAGTGTGAAATAAAATCGCCGTTCAATGTAGAACAAACATATTACAGTACTGGTTCATATTACATGACTAACAATTTTCTCTTTGTTAATAATATAATAATTATTATTTGTATTCACAATATTGTTCATAAGCAATACATGTAACGTTTAATACATGTCTCGACTGATAATTCTAAGAAGAAAGACCCGGCATTTATAAAATTAAGTGCAATATGATATACTACTGTAATTTTTTTGTATACCTTAGACCGGTTTCGTTCAGCGGGTGATTTCTTTTAAAGACTCGACTTTAAATGCATGTTTTACTCGAATTCGATTGGAATTCTACGTTTAAGTATTGTAAAGTCACTACCTGTAGCCCTGCAGTTAGTTGTTTCGCTTATTGATCATAAGTTCTGTACTAGGAAAGTACCCAATAATGTCGATTTAACATTCCAGATCGCGGAAATTTAGTTTTTGTGTTGCCTTTCCACTTAATGTAAAAATGATACTTCAATTAAATAATTTGTTTTTTTAAATGGAATAATAAACATTTGATAAATTACCTTTGTTGGTGTTCGTTGAGGGCATATCTGTATACGATATTTATTGTATAATAAAGTGCAAGGTAAGCTAGTAATTCTCGCCAAACTAATTTATAAACACTCCCACGCCATCTGAAAAAAAAGAAAACATTGATTTAGTATTAAGTATTTGAAAATTTAAAAAAAAAGTTACTTGGAACGGAAGTATACTTAGTCCAACGGAAATAGTTAATTATAACGAATAATAAAATTATAACTTTCTAGTCATTAATTTCGCAATCGTTACTAATCGAATAATATGAATATATTATATGAAGACGCAGTGATAAAAGAAATTAAATAACATGTACATATCATATAGTGTTAACAATCATTCGATTTGTGGGTAATCATCGTCAATTCTCGATGTCATATTGTGTCAAGTGTTAAGATATTGTCATGCTTTTTTACAAAATATTATGTCTGTGGTGTTATGGCACTAGCTGATATGTCTAATGGGTTTTATCTAAAAAATATATATAAAAATTGTATGTGAATGTGGTGACAAAACTAGATATGTCAGACAAATCGTGTGGACAAACTTGATATAACAAAAAGGTGAGAAGTCAAATAATGTAATGTTCCATGTCGTTATTTGGCATCATATACATACATACATCACACTGCTTGTGTCACAACGCCACTGAAATAATATGTACCGACGGTATACCGAATGCATATTTTTTACATCAAGATAGGTATTCATTATCGTGTCGACAGATTCATCAAATGGAAATACGGAAATAATATTCATTATAATTAATACGTGTACCATATACCTATAATAATGTCATCCAACCAAGAAAAAACAATGACGACAATAAATATCCATGCCCGCTACCTATGCGGAGAATATGGCCTCCTAATGGAGTAAGCTTGAGATATTGTATATCAGTATATTTTTTCGAGATCTACATACTGGTTTTTCAGTCGCTCAATCTCTCTTTAGTTCTATGAGAGTAGGGATAGAAAGAATAAGGCTAGGGCAGGACTAGTGGTTTTCTAGTCGTTGTCGCTACGCCCCCTTGTGGATCGAAAGGCTGCGGACGATTGTTAAGACCACAAAAACACCCATGCCTTCGAACAGAATCGAAAAATCAGCTGAAAATAATTCTGCTCGTACTGGGACTCGAACCAGTGATGTCCGTCGCGGAAGCCAACGACGTTGATTACTACGCCACGAACCCGATAAATATTAATAGTCTTTAATATCGACAGGGTAAATAAACCTTGCGGCTAAATAGAAAAGTCTATTTGATGACTTCTTTATCGTAACAAATTTAATGAGACTGCGATAAATGACCTGACGGGCTGCAATTTACGATCTTTGATCAACAACGGGCCGCTTCATTATTATTATCACGAACAATTAAGTTGATGATTAATTTCCTTCTGTAAATCTCCAATAAAACAGTATAATAAAAAAGATGAAACCGTTTAGTCTTAATTTTGAATATTTTGTCCCACCAATACATATGTAAATACATGTTATATTCATTGCACACAGGCCGCAGTTTGAAAAGATCAGGCATGCCCAAGCCTTGACCTTGCGGGCCACATGTGGCCCAATTGAAGGGTTCGTGTGGCCCTTTCGTTGATTTCAACTTTCTATACATTTTGCACTTAGTTGTTGATTTATTATTATGATTTAAAATATTTATGTGTGGCCCACCAGACAAGTATTGTTTTGTTTGGCCCACCAAATGATTTCAGTTGGGCATCCCTGGCCTAGAGGTAAGCATAGAGGGTGTTTGTGTAGAAGATTTTTTGGATTAATAATTTATTACTTCGATATAAATTACATCCTGAAAATCGTGACCGCTAAAAGATTTAAGAAAATTGATAAGTTCGAAATTTAAATGCCAAAAGTTGTTGGAAAAAAAATACATAAGTGAAAGTAAAGGAAATATAAACTTAATTTATTTTAGCAATATGGCACATGCTAAAACAATATCACGCGAGCTGTAGAATTTTGACAAATAAAATTACACCTTGATATCCAAGATGACGGCTGAAAACACAATGATGAAATATAAACAATGGAACTTTGAAGCATTTGACCAAATTTGTGAATTTAAATGATAATTATTTTCGCGGATCTCTTACAAGGTTAAATATAAATTGTTTATTTTTTTACTTAATATCAATTATTTCATTAGTATCTTGATAAGTAAATGTCCAATCATATTGTAATATAATAAGGTGTGTATGTTGGAATAATTAGTTAGTAGCTGTATTAAGCAAACCTACAGCACATGCGTCATTCACGAACGAACGAATCCAAACGAAAAAATATGTGTAGTGTTCGAGGGCCACTCGCGAATCTATACGGTAATATGACGCGAATCGGTAGCGTGCTTACTCTAGCATTAATTTATCACCAGCAGGTAGAGTGAGTAAACAAATAACTCGCGGAGAATTCAATTCTTAAGTACTCCTAGTATTTTTCGTTACACACTGGTACAACTCGGTGTATTAAATTCGCGCGTCGGTGACTCGTTTTTCGTGACTTGTATCCACATACCATGCAGTGGTCTTATTGAAAAATTTTCAATTATAAATAAAGAGCGATGAATTCATCTCGATATTAAAATCGATTTACTATCATGGTATCAAAGGCACGGGTGTTTGTGTTGTCCAAAAATTCATTCTCACTTATCCGGTCCTATCAACGGGGCATAGCGAGAGTGACTAACTAACCACTAGTCCTGTCCTAACACTCCCAACCTTATCCTTTCTATCCCTACTCTCATCTAACTAATGAGACGTTGAGTTACCGATAACAAACAGTTCTCGTAGAAAAAAATATACTTACATAAAATATGTCAATGTGTTGAGGAGCAATCCGCTTCTAATGTTGCAATAAGGAGACCATATGTGCAACATTAGAAGCGGGCGTGAATTTAAAAAATAAGCATTTTTATTACATTTACTGTTCTTGGGTGGACATTATTATATATTTATATAATATATACAAATCAACATAATTAAAATGAACACTATTTCCTTAACAAGAAGTCGTCGTAGAAAAAAATATGTTGGGATACCTCTGTTTGGGTGCCACATGCTCCACATCGGGAGTGGTCATGGGTAAAAATATATATTTGACTGGTATATGATTATTTAAAATATGTCGATTTAATTTGTCAAAAAGGCTGTGGTACGCGGAATCCCCGACACTGCCCACTGCCACAAAGGTGAACAACAGCCTTTAAAAGAGTCTCAAATAATACAATGTCTATTCGCATTACAGAGTTGGTTGTTCCACTAAATGGTGAGTTCTGAATATTAACTAAGAGTAATGTTAATGTCCATTCAAAACAACACGCTCATAGTAAATGAGTGAATGACAAACAATCGAAGTGGTGTTGCAGAAAGGGCCATTCAGAATATTGTATATTTTGCGCATTAGAAATTAATTCTAATTCAGTAACCTACTTAGAAACATATTCTGTATGGTCCAACTGTAAATAAAGTTTTTAAAAGTACAGTCAGCCCAGCTATAGCGGGAGGATACGCATAAACGCTATATAAACTTAGGCACCCATACAAAATTTGGGGTTTGGTTTTTTCATTTGTATTTGGTGATTTGAAGCAAATCAAACATTTTTCCAATTTCTATATTTTAAATAAAATTATAAGTGTTTAGTTTGTAAGCAAGTAACACGTGCCTTGTACGAAAAACCGCCGCTTACACTATATATAGCAAAAAGCTCTATTGAAGTGTCCGTTATAGTAGGGTTGACTGTAACAAAAATAATTGACATTAAAACTAATAAATTACTTTTTAAATCACACAATATAATCTTGATATGTTTTGTCAATCGAGATCAACACGAAGAGAAAAGACAACTCGACTAACCATTCAAAAGATCTCATAAGTTGAATTGAATAAAATTTGATATTGACCTTGGCAGTTTTTGGACTCTGAACCATATAACTGCTAGCGTAAAACTCTTTTCACTAGACCACGGTGAACGCATATTATTTAACCCATGTACAGATAAAATTCTTACATAAATTTCAAAACACCAACAAATTTCAGAAGACATTAATTATTAATCGCGGCGTAATTAATCAGTATAGGCTTTCTATATTTTTTACTGTTATTTTCTTGTTATACTATATTTATTTCCATGACAGCCAAAAATCCATAAATATATGAATATACAAGAGTTGAAATAATATTTCTCATGAATTTCACGATATGTACTCATCCTTCAATAATATGAAAGACTTACACCTTATTCGAAATTTAAATTCCAAGTTAGATATTAAAAAATCAAGTTTTCCTGCTCGAGAATAAAAGTGTTCCAAATTTGAAATCTAATAAATTTATAAGCCCGCCTTTAAATGATACGTGATACTGTTACCAATAATAGAGCATTAAAAGAAAACAAAAAATAGTCGGGTTGTGCCATTTCTGCATAGTCAATACAGTTCTCACTAAGAAAGACGTTCACCGTTACTTTAGTTACAATCAGTCGGAAGATACTTTGGTCATTTCGAATACGTTGACTTTTTAGGTAAACAGTCAACGTCAAGTTACTATCACGTAGACGTCGTAAATAAAAGGGAGCTAGACATAAAGGACAGTAACTATGTACGTGGATTGTTAATTATTTAAAATTATCTCTAGTTTTTTTTCCATACCGGAACATTTTTGTATATATGTTGTATTGAGTTTTGGGCTGAAAAATAAGTTTTATTTTATACATGTACCATTATTACTTGACCGCCGCCGAACTCGGAACTGAAATTGTCCGAGTAAAGTGGATATCTTCAATAGCCATTTAAGCTATGTATATTGATTAAGTAAAAATAGATGTAGAAAAAGATTTGTTTTCAATTATATCTTGCAAATCAAAAGGTTGTGTATTGAAACATCACTCACGCTATGGTGGCGCCCTCGCTAAATGTTAAGTTATAATTGTACATAATATTAGTTTTACTACCCGGTTTCATGTGGAATTTAGATTCAATTTTATCATCTTTGATACTCACAACTCAGATATGAAAGGACGCAGCGAGCTAAAAATAATAAATTCTTCCAGTTTTGTGAGGCACAATATTACACAAATATAGTTTCATTGTCAGTCAATATTCAAAACAAACAAAAACATACATCTACAGTTTATTATACAAGTTTGCGACACGTTTTTCGTCTCTTTTAGAAGCATCTTCATATGACTAACTCTGTCGTCAGAAGTTTATTTTTTACTTAAGCATTGATTTTAATGCAATACCTAGCTGAACCAACAACAAGTGATTAATTCATATGTATTTAAAATAACTATTACTGAAGATATTGAGCGCCCAGTAAATGAAAAAAGAGCTACATATGTAGTTAGAAAATAGTTCTCAGAAAGACGAAGCATATAACACAACCAGTGGATGTTTAATTTTATTTAACGAATTAATATCTAGAAAGCTGCTACCGAATCCATCATTCAAAGTTTATGATAAGTTGCTCATAATTCGCTGGCTATGTTTTTAATTATGAATACATTTCAATATCTGTAGTATGTACACATTTTTTCATCGTTTCTTATTAACGCCTCTCCGTCAAGATTGTCAAGAATAAGTGGACAATAACAATATTGAAATGAATGTATTTAATATGACATAATTAAAAGAATATTTCTGAAGATGCTACTCAAAGAGGTGAAACACGTGTCACACATTTATCACAACCAAAGGAATTGCAAAGATATCAATATAAATGTTACGTTCAAAATGAATTCCCACAAAATTACCAAAAATCAAAATAATAAATAAAAATATTTTTATACAAAATGTTCAATGACGACCAATTCGAATGTCTGTGGATCACTTATCCCAAACGCGACAGACAGGTATTTTCATAAATTTATTAAGAGATAGAATAGGATATATTCAGTAATTATATTTACCTATACATGAAACGTTTTATAATGTTCACTAGGCATCAAATATAAAGCGAATATCTAAATACAAAGAAGTATTATATAAAATTTAAAATAACATGTGTTTCGCCTCTTTCAGATGCATCTTCGGACTTACTATAGCAAAGTTTGCTTGGGAATAATCAACGTTATTTTAAATTGTATACTAAAATGAACTTCCACAAAATTACCGTCGAATCCATCGAAAGTATTAAGAAGTATTATGATTAAAAACATCGGGTCATATTCAGGTCAATACTGTAATTTTATAGGCATTCGTTAATATTATATATCCATAAAACAACGCAATAAGAAGTTGTGATTTTACACGAGGAAGTATCGATTGTTTAATTTTCAATAAGCACTGCAATTGTGTGAAACATACAACTTTTATTCTTAGAACAGGAGAAGGAAAAAAGTTCAGAATAAAATTCCTACCGATTGATTTGTTTGCATCAAACGAGAAACTCTTTTTCAATTGTGATTTACAACATTCGAATAAGTGTCAGTTATTAGTGATTTTATTCTAAGCTCACAATTGGACATAAATATACAAAAAACAAACAATTAGATGTCCGCTTATTACATGAAAAAAAAATGGCACTCATCATCAGTGCGACTGCGAATTTTTATTGGCACCGATTGGCACGAATATTCGTCGCCGAACAATGTTAAAAGCGTTCATCGACCTCTTAACAGTTTTTGATTAAGTACATGGCATAATTATTATTTTCATTGTATTATTTTTTAACATTCGAGTACCTGCTCGTACAATTAAATACTTTTTTAATTTCTAATAAATTCAGCAGTGTGAATCCATGCAATTTATAAGATTTAATAAAAAAGCTAAAGCACATCGCACGTACTCCACAATTTCTTTTTCAATCCATGACTGGTTTCGCTCAGCTGTTCATTTAATTAAGGAAAACAAATATCTACCATATTGAAATAAATAAAACAGAATTTTACGCCAGTAGACAGTGCTTGCCATAAGCGAAACCGGTGCCGATCACTAAAATAACCTCACCGGTCGGTAGCATTTGCAGCACGTGACTCTGCTAGATCAATCGTCTCTCAATGACTGCTGACGTAACAGGGCTCTACCCGGTACGTTACCAAATTTCGGAGTTCCTCACGAAATCAACATCTACTCTCGAAGCTCAGTATACGGTTTTCGTCTTCGTCAGGTGCCATGATTCATTACCGTAAAGCAGTACTTGGTAAAATGCATGCGACGAATAAGTGGCATGTAACTTAAACCGAGTACAGCTACGTGTCGGGTCCGTTGTGCAGTGCTCAACGTCGATGGCATCCGTGATGGACATCACGGGTTCGAGTCCCAGTGCGAGTTATTCTATTGAATTATCGATTCTGTTCGAAGAAGTGAGTATTTTTTCTATCTAAGAAAAATCCTGTCCTAGCCTTATCCTTTCTATTCCTACTCGCATTGAACTGAAGAGAGGTTGAGCGACTGAATAACAATCAGTTCTCGTTAAAAATATTGTTAGATACCTCCACGGAGGCCATATGCTCCACATTTTGAGCGGACATAGATTTTTTTCAAAAGCAGCTACGTGTAAGACAGTTTATTTGTATAAATAAAACACAATTTTTGTAGTACTTCCACAGTTTTATCAATTTGAATGTTTTTGAACTAAACTGGTCCTGATCATTTGATAAAGTTTGCACAGACAGCTAAGCCGATGCACTTATATTTAAGCACAATACACTAAATTTGTGATACATGATACTTCTATCAAGTTTGTATGATGAGAATACGATGGGGATAAGACTGCGAAATTGCAACTACCCAATACATTTAACAAAATTTGACATGCAATGGGTAATATTAACTATGTCAATAACATAATTTTATTATGCCATTTTTCTGTTGATGATGTTCCGTTAATAAAGTATTAGGATTTTACAATTTTTATTGCAGTAATTCTTTTAATAACATAAACATTTTTCTCAAACCTAGATAATTATGTTGTATGTTCCGATAATACATTACAATACACCATAAATCTTCATATTTTTGGGTATGGAAATTGTATGAATGAAAATGTCATACTGGCAGTGTTCGACGTCGTTGGTTTCGCTTGCGGATGTCACGGGCTCGAGCCGAGTAATTAACATAGCATTTGACATTGAGTCCATATGCTTCACATTGGAAGCAGAAATGAACAAACAATGCTCTGTAGCTTCCGTATCAATGCAATTTGAGTCCCAGAAAGTAAAAATACTATTATTAATTCCTTCCCAAGTATGTCTCCAATCCAGTCAACAAAAGCAGTTCTGGTAGAAAAAATCTCCATGTACTCGGGAACGGACCTGATAAAAAGCTATCAATTTATTAAGTTAACGAATTGTTTTATCATATCTTATGTTCGAGACAATTTGTTAACAATGTTTTAGTTCCGAGGCAATAAATAATAAAAGTTTATTTGCTAAGCGCAAAAGTAAAAACATTTTGCCGTTCTCAACAAGCTTTCACTTGTCAACTTTTATTTTAAGGCTAAACATATTTAATGAGATCGCCAGAGGATAAAGGCGAAAGTTTTAAAAATTAAAAAAAGCTAGAGAGAGAAAAACAATTAATATTCAAACCCTACCAACCAGCCTATTTGTGCAATCGTTGGTAGACTTTAAATTGCAAAAAAGTACGACCAATGAATTTAATTTTAACAGTTAAATAGTGGTTCCTATCTCGTGTTTGGACTAGAAAACTATAGTTGGGTACAGTGGAAGCGACCGCAATAATTTATTACGTGAAAAAAATGTTTTACTTATCTATCCGTGTTCGTGTTGTCAAAATAAAAATACAATAGAAAACAATTGCAATAACACATTTGGATAGCGGGCGACGGTGAGCATATGCAACGACAAAATAGTCATGGACAGTTTTATGGTACAATTTCTTTAATTCAATAGTCACGAAAATTGGTCCCGCTGAAGATTTTCAACCAAAATTCTCGATTTGTGAAAATAAATTATTGGTTGTGAATTCACAACTATTAATTTCAGTTCATCAATTGGTACCTTATAAGAAACGACAACGTGTGAACCCATAAAATATAATACATATTTTCTATTATAAATAATAGAAATTACATTTGTTTACATTATATAATTATTTTATAACATATAAATTAATATTCTAATTGGATTCCAACGCGTATTTATTTGTCATACGGCCCGCCAGGTTTAAAAAATTTCAATCCAGCCCGTTTCTCAAAAATTCTGTTGACCCCTGAAATAGATTATTGGTTGTATTTTTGATTGTTTTATGTGTCTTATATTATATCTATAAAAGGCTTTTCATATCGGAAGGCCACTTTCATTATGTATCTATAATATAATAAGGCGGCATTAGAAAAACAATTCGACACACCTATATATATATATGTATATAAGTTTACTATTTTCTAAATTTAGGAAAACAATGAATTGAAAATTTGGATAGGATCAAATTGCCGTAGGTTCTTCTCCTTATCTGAATATTATGTATACAAAACAATTTCCAAAAAGTAGCACCTACCTTTTAATTTAATATCTTAAAAATTAAATTCCATTAAACAACAAAGAAAACATTTTTTAAACCATGCCCATTCACAATTTGGATCATAAATACTCTTAATTGAGCTGATCTCAACTGAAGTCTGGAGACTGATTTATACGAGTACTACTTGTCATTCAGTTGCTCGCTATCTCTTGTTTCGAAGAGAGTAAGAATATAATTGTAGGGCCAGGGTATAACTATTGGTTAGGTAAATAACCCTTTACGCCCACATTTAAGGATCGGGCATTACAAACATGCACGCTTTAAAAAACAAATCCATAAATCAAATTACCAAATTTATGAACAAGGATTCGAGCCCGTGAGTACCGTAATTGAAGCCGACGACGCTAGCCTCTCTGCTTAGTGCCCGGCACAAGGGAAAATAAATTACTTTTTCATCTTCAACACTAAAATCCTTGTGTCGGTGATTTTAAGAAATATTATTCACTATTAAATGTTGGCCAATTATAGTCGTTTTTTATATAATTTATTAATATATAATTTCAACAATTAATGTATTCTAGTATACAGTTCGACAACATGTGATGTTTTCTTCCGTAATGTTGTATCCATTGAAATGCGAAGTAAATAAACAATGTACATTCATCGATGTTTTGAATGATTCATAAATCGCATAAAATTTCATTTTTAATGTCTTTGCTTGAAGTGGTTTTTATTAGTAAGTGTATGATGAATAATCCAAAAATATTCATTTTTTTATGTTCGCAGACTTGGGAAGAGATTTTAAAGTTCGCTGAAATGCACGTTATTATTAGTTTAGTGAAAGTAAATAAGTATCAACTGTTTTAAAATTTTCGATTGTTATTTGATTTCCATTCAAAGTATAAATATATTTTTAAAGTATGAATAT
The DNA here is from genome assembly GCA_028554975.1 of Himalopsyche kuldschensis. Taxonomy (NCBI): domain Eukaryota; kingdom Metazoa; phylum Arthropoda; class Insecta; order Trichoptera; family Rhyacophilidae; genus Himalopsyche; species Himalopsyche kuldschensis. The sequence continues at coordinate 11,406,762 of JAHFWI010000038.1, forward strand.
TTGTTGGATTTTATAGTTAACTACGGCAAAATATAAAAACGATATTTTTTAATTCCATGACCCCATTATTGTCTCATGTATAATGTAATGAACTTTGGAATAATTTTAAATATGAGTTAAAAATAAACAAATATAAAATGCAACAATTACCGCCGATTGAAATTAGCACAGTCCGTAAAAAATATAAGCATAATTTAATTTGAAGTACAAACATTTATTTGCAAAGTGATTTCGAAATAGTATGATGTTTTCCTAGAATTAGTATATTATGAAATATTATAAATTATTTAAAATAGCCCGACTGCAAAGTGACATATTTCTCTCCTAGTAACATTATTTTAGATATTTCATCAGAATGAATAATAATATAAAGTAAATAATAATTATGTATGTTAACTTATGAGTTCAATTTATTTGGAAATATTATGATCCTTTCATTGGAAGTTTTATAATTTCAGTGATATAATAGTCCTTGAGAATAAGATGTATTTTCTAGCATTCAAAACTAGCGCTTTATTTCAAAGCATTTTTAGTGAATTCTTAGTGGAAGGCCATTACCAAATCTAATATAACGAAGAATAATTATATCGTATGACTTTTACAATCCTGATATAAAGACCTTAAATTTCCAATGATTTATATCATTCAAGTATAGTAAACATACGCGTCTTAAACAGATTATACTTAAATAAAGCTATAACTTCATTCGATTGAACGCAAAGTTTTTCAAATTCGCACACTTATATACAAAATAGAAAGTTTAATTGATTATTCTTATACGGAAAAATTGATTTAATTGTTTTAATACATAAGCACCGTTTCTTGTAACAACGATTGACACCAACGTAACTTCAATAAATTCATAAATACTTAATATTATTGTGAAACTTTAATAACATATGGAAGTGTATTTTTGTATAAAGATAATGAAATAAAATGGATGCGGTATTATATAATATATATTTATTATAATTCAATGCCTTATTTTCATAAAACACATATAAATACGTACATGAATTTTATTTTAAAAAACTGGAAACAAAATGCGAATAATAAATGGTTGACAGTTTTATCTGTTAAGAATCCCATCGGAATAATTGAATATTTCAAAAAACTTTAGATTTGCAAAAATTGGTTATATTTATGAATGATTGGACGAGATATAATAAATTCCTATAATTTGTTAGAGAGTTTGAGCTACTGAAAAATATTAAGTATTTTGATACGTAAATTTGAAGATATAATAATTTGTCAACTTACTTGCAAAGGATCCTCCAAAAGCACCCAAAACTACTACCGTTTGGGACCTCGCCGGCATATGATACTGTCATATTTTATAGTTTATAATAAAAATAACTTATTCAGTTATAAAATAGTACAGAGTTATCAATCACGCACTTAACTAAACTTAAAATGAACCACAGAAAAGCTATCACAGCCTGCTATAGAGCACCAATTCCACTAGAAACTACCGAAGATTAACTCGACAACGTATATTATAACACCGATACTATATTCTTGCCGGCAAAGTTATTTTGACGTAACTTTCATTATAGAAATCCGACCCATACTCAACGCAGCTCACTTTAGTTACTAAACTTGATATTGATAATACAACAGGTGTTGCCTCACCTGCCATCACATTCCCCTCAGTTTCATTTCCCACCAAAGTCAACAGCAAATTATTGTCCCAATAAAATAATCAGAAACCCAATAATACATATAGCTTTCATAATATATTTTTAGGATAGTGGAAATTAACAAACTTATACATATGTAATACAAAAAAGACTTGAGAGATTATATTAGAACATATTATACCATTTCTTTTTAATCAATTCGCAATTATAATAATGTTGAAATGAATTCAAAATACTATTATTAAGCCACAATCAATCTTTGTTGGACTGTAGATTTTCAAATTTTTACAACAAAAAATTACATTTGAAGGTTTATAATAATTAATTACAGTATATAAGTAAACAATTGCAATATATTTAGTTCCACAAAAATGATTACGGCATACGAGAAATTATCAAGTTCTAATCACCGTTAAATCTTTGAATGTGGGTAATCTTTGCAATATAAATTATTTTAGATATTTATTTATATTAAGTTTCATAATAAATAATACACCAGAGAAAAAAAAATGACAAGTCGGACATACATATTATATACTGTCGTTTGGTACGTAATACTTGATGTTATCTATTTCTTATTATTCTACTCTTTGAAATATAAAGTCACCTGTCATAAAAAAAAACATAAAAATACAACTCTCCAGCCCTGGTAATATACGTTTGAAAACGTTGCATAATTATTTTATTTAATCATAGACTGTGATAATTTTATACAATAAAATATGTTTGATTATTAGGAATGCATAGTAAGTTTTGTGGAAATTCGTATTGGGTTAGATAACTGCATTAATCTGGCAATACTAGAAAGCATTCGTTAATTATATTTATTTTACACCATGGACGTTAAACTACGCGTACTTCGTCACTGTTTCATATTGATATTATCATAAATAAAAATTAATTTTGTATTACGTATCCAAATATTTCAAGATATTTTGTATCCTTTATATTTAATTAATTAAAATTAATGTACACTTATAAGTGTATATTAAATACAAAACAATATCTTTTTTTAATTGCTACCCATTTATACTGTTTTGCACAATGATTCAAAGGCATTGCCTAAGTGTGAAAAATTTTCAATCTAAATTTCTATATCTAAAGAGGAGAAAAGTGGTGTCGATAAACAAGATAGTACATATTTTTACCAAAAACACAATTTCAATTAATTTAGATAATACTTCAGAGATGGTACTATGTCCCTACCGATTTATAAATAATATGTATTCATACGGTAAGAAAAATAACAATGTATTTTAATTTTACATAAATTATTTTATATATTTGTTGATAGCTATTACGGCTTACGTAATTAAAATACGTTGTTATTTTTCTTACCGTATTATAATGGAGTTCAACCAAGTAAATGCCTACTCAATCAATAATATGTATTCAGTTTACAAACAAGCTGTCATTATTCATGAGTACATTGATGTCATATTAATTCTATATTTGTGATCACTTTTGCTCCTAGCTCCTCATTTGACTCCTCAATAGATGGTCTTTAATGAGGGTAAGTTATACTTAAGTTACCCACAGGAGATTAATAACTTGCGTGGCCCCAGGCTTTTTTTATTTCAAATGTGGGGCCACTATTAGTAATTTCAACAAATAGTTTATTAATAAAGTTGAAGGCATTCCAATAATTATTTATTCAAACAATAAAAAATACTCTTCATGCACAATAGAAAAAAACTTAAGAAAATATTATACAAAAACAATCTTCTTCTACATTTTTGTAATGCTTTATTTTTTAAATGCTGTATATTTATATATAAAATTTAAAATAACTTTGATTATTCACGTATTGTGTAACTAACTGTGACACGTGTTTCGCCTCTTTCAGAGGCATCTTCAGAACTTACTATCGCAAAGTTTGCTTAAGTAATCATTACTTAAGCAAACTTTTGCGATAGTAAGTCTGAAGACGCTCTGAAAGAGGCGAAACACGTGTCACAGTTAGTTACACAATACGTGGAATAATCAAAGTTATTTTAAATTTTATATTAAAATGAACTTCCACAAAGTTACCGCCGAAACCATCGAAAATAGCTGTATATTTACATTGACAAAGAGTTTTTAGTATTTAATAAGGATTTATTGTCTCAAAATCTGGGTATTCTTCTCTGTAAGAAATGCGATATTCTTACGTAGTCTACATGTTAGCACAATCGCTAAATCCATCAAAAATAACAATGATATATATTTTCCTAGTCCGTGGTGCAGTAGTCAACGTCGTTGGCTACTATGTCAGACCACCCGTGCTCGATTCCTGGTAGACTAGCAGATTTTTTCAGTTCTTAAATCGATTCTGCTGAGTTAATGGGTGTTTGTGTTGCTAGAAATCCCTTCCCACATTTCCGATCCGAAAGAGCGATGCATAGTAACAGCGATTAGCTAACCACCAGTCCTGTCCTAGTCCTCGTATCGTTTCCATCCCTACTCTTCAAAAAAGATAGGTTGAGCAACTGAGTAACAGGCAGTTCTTGTAGAAAAACATATGTTGTGATAAACTCCGTGAGGAGTCCATATACTCCAAGTTGTGAGCGGACATGGTAAAAAAAAAATATACATATATATATTTGGGGATTTCATAAATAAGAAGCAGGGTATTCTTTGTAGCATTTAATGAAAAAATAATTGCTCTTTTAATACAAGATTAAATATATGGATTACAGATGGATATTATTTAAAAGCACATTAATCATGATTTCGTAATGCAATAATAATACAATTATTACTAAAGAATTGGCTTAAACTAAAGGTGTAGAATATGGATTCAGGTCAACCTGTAATAATCCATCCATCTTCTATTATTACAAAGACAAAGTAAAAAAAAAATACACAGGCATTTATCACCCATCATCAATTAACATAAGAACAAAACTTATAGAATTTCACTAAATAAATTACAAATTACTTCGATCACAGATTTGATGTAAATAAAATATCATATTTCTAGAACAATTTAGGAATAAAGAAATGCTAATGCAATTTATAAAACATAGAGTTAAGACTAGGCAATCTTATCTTACTGTATGAATTATATTATTATTTTCAATATAACATCTTATAATAAATCAATTGAATTTTAAAGTCAATAGCAATGCTAAAGTTGATGAGAATTATTTATAATTGATAAAATCCAGCTTGTAAGACATCCTAAAACACGTAGAAAAGAAAACAGTTGTTGTAAAGAATTCATTTTCCAAATTAAATTCAGTGTTTAGTTGAGTAGAAGTAGTTTGTTGAGAAATAATTATAATTCAACCCTCTTTCCTATTCTTGCAAGTTAAATTTCATCAATTACAAGAATATTTCTCATCTTTCTAATTGATAGATGAAACTGTATCAGAAGCTTCAGCAATGCTCTCCTCCTAAAGCATCAGTTTCATGGTGGATACAGAATATATTTATGATTGGAAAATTAATGAATAGAGAATACAGGAACAAAATGTATCTAAATATTTTTAATTACACATAAATACAAAAAGAACAGTATGGAATCAATTTATTTATTGCTTTTTAAATGATATTACAGCCAACCTCAGTAAATAAAAGTAATCTAAAGAGAATAGAAATTGAAATGTTTAGCTACAAATTCGTTACACAAAAATGATTGGCTTATAGAGTTATAATTGAATATTTTGTTTACAACAGAACTAGTGTAACAACAAGTCAACGAATTTAGAGAGCAGAGCTAGTCCTTAAGTCTCCCAGACCGTGTTTACTTAAGATGTTTACAGCTCAACTTACAGAAATTAGAATCACGGCATATTATTAAAAAATATTCATGATAAATAATATACCTGGAACTGTCAATATCTCATAAGCACTCCTTGAAGATTTTACTTTTGCTAGTTTAATTATTTACATAAACATACTGACTTAATGAGACTATATATACAAAATAATATTTTAATTGAAACGGTGATTTATTTTTGGTAGTTTTGTTATTGAAAAAATTATGCATCAGAAATAATGATTGTCATTAAATCCGTGTTGAATATTTGTGTATCAACCAGACATAGATTAAGCAAATTAAAAAGGTACTCATTAGAATATGAAAAGGTTACAACAGCTGAGCAACCAATGGAAAATTTAAATTTGATGTCACTTTTGTCCAGGTCTGCAGGTTTTAAATTGTAATGAACATGTGTTTTGGCACACGTTGGGGCTTGAAAAAGTTAACATTTTGGCACGATTCAGACAAAACATAACTGAATTTATGTTGTCTGAATAGGGACTATACAATATATGTGTACTTTTTTACTTTATCATTATATACTGGTCCATTTTTTTTAAATTCTAATCTAGTGAGTTCTCGGGACTATTTCTGAATATTTCCAAACTTTCCTGGTTTTACCATTCCTTTATGTTCACACTACATTCCAAAATCATATCTCTTATGATAAAAGCATGAGGAATATTGTATAAGTATTACAAAAGAATATATTAAATGAAGTTTAACTGAAAATTAAATCGACATTGAATAAATAATTGGTAAATAAATTTCAATTTCTATCACTACTTCAGTACAGTTATATTATATGGACATGTACATCTTGTATGGCTGGAAAATAAAATAATTTGATTATTTATTATCATGTTTTTATTTTGCATTCCTAAGATGTCCAAATAAATACACTTTTTATAAAACATTTTATATGTATTCCTAAAACGCTTTGATTTAAATTTCTTTGCTAGCTGTCTAATCACTCAATACTTTCAAGCGTCACACTCGGTTTAAAACGTCAGATTCTACTTCATTCAAAAATGACTTTTGCCAAGAAAAGACTTGGAAGATTTGAAAAGTAACCTGATGATACAACATACTTATAGATATTTCAAAAATAGTATTTAAAATATAAATTGTTATTGGAAGATAAAGAAAAGCATATATCCGTCTACTTAACTAATTCACAGTATTGTTTTCAAAACTACTGGGCTCTGAACAATAAAATTTCAATCTGATAAAAATCAACAATTTCCAGAGACTCGTAATATAACATTTATGTATAATTATAATGATTACAACTAATTAAGGCACTCGTTGACTTATCAAGACAACTCCAGTGTCTGAATGTTTTGATTATAACTTCTTCGTTGTTTGTTAAAACAATTTTATGATCCTGCACTCTTGTTTAAGCTAACAGGACTTTCTTCCGTGGTAATAGTCTCTAGGAGTTTTTGCGTTAGATTTAATCTATCCTGAACATCTCTGGCATATATGACAAGTTTTATCGTCATGTATATAAAATTGTCATATCCCTCGATAAGTTCTTCATTGCTTTGCATTGCGGGTGTTGCGTAGAATTTGAGGACTCTGACGTCGATGTTTTCCTTCAGCTTTTTAGCCTCTTCTAACTGTTCTGACAGCTTGGCCTCCTTTTCCAACAAAGAAGCCTGAAGAAAAATATTCACAAATTAATAAAATCTTTCATTTTAAACTTTATAAACTATTAAATCATAGAACTGTAAAATCGAGTTTAGTTCGACATTGTATACATAGGTGACATTAACACTTTAAAATCCATATACGCCAAGGTGGCGTCCTCTTTCAGCCATTTGTATTTACGGCATACACCACAGTGGCGTCTTTGGGCATACGCAACTTTACTTAAATAAAAAAAACCATTATCTAATATTTACGCTTCGAAATTTCTAGACTTACTTTTTCAATCTTTATTTCTATCTAAAAGTGGGTTGAAGAAGAAAAGGTTGACAACCCCTGTCCATAAAAATTCCATATTTCGTGGTTTACAATTATGCACAATCTAGAGATGGTGGTGGCATACCCTAAAAGTTTGATCTCTTTGACTCTCTACCTTTATCGCTTTTCAGATGTAATAAAGTTGGCAAACCATGTCCCAAAACACATGATTTAATTATTTTAAGGTTCTTAAAAAAGATAAGAACCTAAATATATTTTTTTATTGAAATCGGTTGATAGGTTGAAAAGTTATGTTGAATTTACGAAATCTATTGTTTTAAGTTCTTTTTTGCCATAAAAATGCGGTATCAAGCGTAAGTTTAAAGTGTTAAATATGAACCTATTTTTGATATGGCATATTTCCATGCCTGCCTGCATAAAAAATCGATTCGAAGGGATTCGGAGTGAGTTGGTTGAATAAAGATTGGAAGATTGGATTAATGTGGACTTACTTTACTTTCTGGAGAATGCCATGTATATTTCATCCGAGCAAAGCGAACAGTTAGTGCAACTATCAATGATGTGACTAGTTCTACATCAACACCCAATCGAGTGAATCGCACTCCAATGCCTGAGTTTGATGACAAGTCAGCTCCAGCAGCCTCGTTTGCATTTTTTTCGTTCTTCAAAACACTTGCTTCAAGAGTCAAAGCTTGAGTAAGAGCACGTAATGATTCACAGGCTGCCTTCTGAAATTTTTAAGAAAATACAATTATATTTTTTAAAAAAATACAGGAAGCTTAACATGAGAAAGAAAACAACATAAAATGTGTAATAATGTGAATTTATAAAGATAAGAAACGAAATAAAGAAATAATTTACATACCTTTAATTTGAATATTTTTGTAGGTTCCACCTCGCTTTCGCTAATCACAGATTTTTCAACATTTGAGCACTCGTTTGATTGACCTTTATCTTCCGTTGAATTACTGAAAATCGAGACAGGATTGTTTAGAGAAATATTCTATATTCAGAATCATTTCTAGCATGAACATTCTAGTTTTCTTTTTAACTATCAACTCAGATGGTGTGTACAGAACATGAATCAATTGTTGTATAGTTTATGTACACTTATTACTCTATCATGTCAAAATTCTGTTATAAAATAATATACCACTTAAAATTGATATTTATGCAATGATGAATGCCACATGAAAAAAATATTTTTTGATGACATATACAAAACAAATGTAACACATAAATGGAGAACTTCAACCAAAAATTTCAACAATGCAATTCAATTGACAATCAATGACTCTTGTCTATTCAGATACGATTAGAGAATGATAAAAAAGTAAATACTTACATTACCACTTCCACATTGTTTTTTGATGGAATGTCATCTTTTACTGGGTAACCCTCAGCAGATGCATTTAATTTTTGTTCAAAGAAACAGCATACATTTTCAACGGTGGAATCATACTCTTTATATTGAGCTGTAAAGAACACAAAAACGCAAAAATATAATATTATCACTTAGCATAAGTTTATCTATCATTTGTATTAGTGTTCGCAAATCAAAAATGTTTAGCAAATAAAATACTTAGTTCAGAAATTAAGTAAACAAATGGCAATATTCTCTACATTGTTAAATAAATATAAAAAAGGCGTGTTACAACATCAGTTCATATTTACAATACAGTACAATAAGAGGCAAGCAATTGATATTTTTTATTACAAGCAATACACGACGCGCAAGCGTATAAGTGTGGCGGAAAGTTAAAAGTGCAACGGAATAAAAGAGAACAAATAAGAAGATTTATATATAGCCAGTATATTGTGCATAAAATACTTAAATTTCATTACTATGCAGAGTATGTAAGATATAATTATAGAAAATAAAACATGTCAGACGCAAATATCTAAAATAAATTCGCAATAAAATTACTAAAATACCATATTAAATTTTCATTTTTTGAACAAAAGAAATTCATCACTAAAAGAGCAAACTGTATAGGAAAATAAATACAATGCAAAACAACTTTTTAGCAAATTAATAAATACATCTATACATATTAATTAATAAGTAGTAGAAGGAACAATATAATAATATTGAAAACGCGCAATAATCTAAGGTTTATCTTAACATACATGAACACAATAATAGTTATGAAATCATAGGACATCTGATAGCAATGCGATTGATTTTCTATTGCAATTTAGCTTAAAAATTAAGCCGGAAAAGGAAACCATAAAAAATATTGGAAGTACATACACAAGAGGTTTGTCATAGGATCATCTTCTGGTAATAGTAGTGCCAACTCGCTACTAAATTTCCTCCATTCAATTTCCTCAGGCAGTTGACTTCTAGGCTTCAAACATCTTATCCTTTTCCTGTTGATTGGAACTTCAATACTATTAGTTACTGCTGTCAGTTCAGAAGGAATAATAGAAACCGTAGGCGTCGTTGGACTTTCAACTGAAATGGGTAAAACTGTTTGTTCGTCTGGAATGCTTGCACTTTGATCGTTATGAATAACAACATCATTTGAATGCCCAAATGATTTATTATTACAGAGTTTTTTCAAAGTTTCTTCGTCGTTTGCACATGATTCTCTGATAGACTGGTGAAGCTTCGATAACAAAGGAGTCGATTCAGAGTCTACTAACTTAAAACCATTCATCATTGTTTCCAAAGATAATTCCATTTTGCTTGGACTCAATTGCTGTGATTGTGGAGACGATATTTCACCATTTTCATTTCTATCACTACTATGAGATAGTACACTAGAAGTCGGCGAATGAGCCGAATGGGGTGATAAGCATGGTTTTTGCATTTGCGACTTTTGATTACTAAACATTAATGCATGCTCTGAATGCAATGTTTGCATAGGGCACTGGTGCAACCAATTTGGATCTTCATCGGATAATTTATTTGGTGGTGACAAACATTTCTTTCTAATTATGTCATTTTCATGTGGTTTAAAATCTTGTGGCCTGAAACATAAAATATAATTCACAAGTTATATGAACATTCATTTACTTTATTGATTCCAGATGTTTCAATTTGACTGCTTTTAAGACATATATATCAACAAACAAATCTCCATGGCAGAATATGTTTTACTACAGTTGTGATAAAAATGACGGTAAGAAACCATAAATATTAAGTGTCATTTCAACCATCGTAACTATTTTTAGCAAAATTCTATCAAAATAGTTTAAGATTTCATCATGAATCAAAGAAACTAATGTTTTTTTATAGTTATCATAACGTAGGATTCAATTCTCAGATATTTTGCTCTAATCTTGGATGTCTTTGTAACAGCAGTGGAGGACAATAGTTTCTCCTGCTAAATACGTTTTCTATGATATCCTTAGCACATAAAAAATATTAATCGGAAAGTTCCCTTTTAAGTATTCAGTATGAAGAATCTTCTCAAAGGAGCAAAACAAATTTCACAAAAATTTGAAATGACTTATTTAACAATTTTATATATTATTTCTATTGATATTCCACCCGATTCATATAACTTAGCTTAATCATGGAAATCTCAAACTCATCATAAGTAGGACTTTCAAGGATATTTATATTTTGTAAACAAATTTGTGTATTTTTGTTCAGAGTAATTAGAAAAAAATATTATCATTGAAACGATAATTTTATAATCAACAATGATGTATTATTTATATGTCTTTTATTGTTAATCTAGTAAAGTGTTGAGTATACTTATCATTATTTATATGATAATATATTTCATATTTTACCTTATGTGTCTTTGTAATTGATATCTTGGCGACGTCACATACTTGTGATTCATTTGTGGACCTTTAGGTGATTGTATAGATTCTATTTGACGCAGAGGTTCTGCTCTGAATTTTCCAACATCTTTATTAACTTTTTCACTTGTTACGACAGCAATCTTTTCATTCAAAATCACTTTTTGCATGCAATTATATTGATCCTTTGATTTTTCTAAATGATTAGTTTTATGGGAGGCATAGCTCTTCGTCAATGTATCATTTTTTTGATCATCTACTTTCATCGATGTCGATCTCAAAAATGGATTGATAGGCTTTTTTGGGGTAACAGCTGAATCATCAATCGTCACAGATCTATACAGCTGACGTTGAGCTGAAATGGTTTGCTTCGTTGGAGATGTCGGATAACGTACTATTTCTCTTACAGAGGCTCGAATATTGACATTTCTTAAAGTCATATCTCTCGATGATTCATGAGTTTTGGAAAAGCTATTTCTCCTCTGAGCCTCGTGAATTTTATGGTTATTAGGATATTCTCGGTTTAACATCCTTGGTTTCATTTGAGAATTGTTATTTTGACATTTCTTTGCTAGATGGAAAAACTTTTCTTTAGCTTTGTCATTGGCATGATCATAATTTTTATTATGATTGTTACTATTATGAAAAGCCACATCCAAGTTAGACATGCCTTTCAAATCAATCAACGGATGGTGATCCAAGACTTCTTGCTGATATTTCCACTGATCTACAATTTCAAATGGTGGAGGAGGGAAAGGTTCATCACTATTGCAAGATAGTTCATCCTCGTATGTGGGCGGTGATGGTAGCGGAAGATCCGGACTTCTAGACGGTGGAACTTGCGGATACAGATCTGGAAAAGCTGACCGCAGGTGTTGTTGATTTTTCGGGGGTCTCTCGGGTACCCAATCATCAAGCGAAATTGCTGGCCCAAGAATGACAGGCCCTTGAAGAGCAGAGTTATGAGATTCATTATTGTTTGTTGGAATGTCAACATTTGAGAAATTGTCTTTTACACTTGAATCATTATCAGGAAGATTGACTTGCTTGAAACTGTGACTTTCTGTGTATGTAGATGTTCGTCGATTATGGGTCTCACACACAGTTTGATTTGTAACTGAATGATGTTTGTACGAAGTAACACTTCCATGAGTCTGATGTTCTGATTCGTATGAATTTTTCTGACTGGATGATTGTTTATATAAATCGTGAACTGTTGTAGTAGGCTGTGAATGAATTTTATTAAGAGGTTTTTTCATTTGAGACGCACAGATTGCCGATGAATCCTTTGATATATGAGGACTATTTCGCATATTTTCTTTTTGATCAGGAACTTTTGCTCCACAATCGATAGGATCATACGTGGGAGTCAGTTTAGGATTATTATTATTAGATGAATTGATTGATAATTGAGGTTCTGATCTCCAGGATGGTTTGTTTTGGCCTTGGTGTCTTTCATAAAACGAAAGTAGTGCCTTCTTTTGAATCGCTTTAAGGGCAGGGTCTGATAGCATTGTTTTCTTATCAGGATCAAGATATGTATACTTTGTAACTTTTTCTTCATACTGGTGAACTCTTTCTGCCACTGATCTCTGGGGAGGTGATTTATTTCTGAAAATAGGAAAAGAAGCCATTACAACACTGATACATTACACTAGAATAATCTTTGCATTAAATTGGTTCATTTTAAACATTTTTATTATCGATACAGTTGCAACACATGAGTTATCGTTAAAATAAAGATTATAGTAAATTGTATTATAAAATAAACACATAAACTAATCATTGTCAAGATACAATTTAAATTTGTAAACATTAGTTATGATGTTAGAAGTGTTACACTTTTGGTTTGACATTTAATGTTAACTAACATTCTATTTTCGTAATTTTCACACGGGTTTTTTTAATCATTTCAATTTATAATGCTTTTATTCATTTAAATATGATTTAAGTATATACTTACAAATTATTTTCTCGCTGTGGTTCAGCTGATCGCTGCATAGAATAAGTGGGATAAGTTCTCTCGCTTATACTACTAGTGGATCCATCATTGACTTGTTTGATATATGAGACACTATCTGAGTTGTGCCTCTGGGGGGTTTGAACCCGAGCCGAATGTGCAATAAGCTGTTGTCTTCCTAAGCTGAAGGAACTACTAGCCACAGACACATCGCTCAAGGATCCTAGAAAAAAAGATCATTTTATTTATTAATATAGAGCCAAATTGAATAAGTCAGACTTTACATCATTATGATAAGAATCAATTGCAAGTACACACCACATAAATGAGATGAAACTTATAAAAAATGGAACAACTCGCTATGCATTGTCATTAAAATTAAAATAACTAAATATATAATTTAAGATATAGACTTTCACTTCCAAAAGTTAAGGTCACTAACTAACGCCAGGGTTTTGCGATTTGGCATTTTCAGTCATATCTGTGAACGTGCTGAAAGACGAAACCTAGACATTTGAATGATTCAAAATTGATATGTTTATTGTTGCAGTTTCCAAAAAACTGCTTTTATTTACTGATAACAGTCAATACACGACACTCATTAAAGTACACATATTATGATTAACTGTACAACAAGTTAGCAAAATCTTAAAGCTAGACTTGTGAATCAGATAATAGAATCCGCTTTACGCATTTTCCCAAACCAGAAAAAAACATACGAATAAGAGATATTGAAAATATATAACTCAGGTATAACTACATATCAAATCTGGATACATATTGATAGTAAAATATGTATCTTTTAAAAAAGCTATGATTCGATTCTGACTTATAGTTTGCCAGTATCTCTATATTTTTTTGGCAACAAAACAGCAATCTTATTTTATAACAGAAAATAAAGGAAAACCGGCAAACGCAAAAATTAAGATGTATTAAATATTTAAAACCACATCATTAAGTATTTTCCTTGACCCAAAGACATCGACAAATAAGCCAAATTGTCACATTAAGTGACTCGAAGGATTCAGTTATAAGTGAAAGAAAAATTACATTATAGTGTTTATTTAATGTAAATAAGCAAGGTTACATCTTCAGAGAATTATTTTAACTAGTTTGGTTTTGTCTAATCATAATGAAGTTTATCAAAAAACAAAGGTAGCTGTTTGTTTGTATTATTAAGTGCCTAATTATGCTTTCATTTTACAAAAGCATAGCAATATAGTTGTGATGAGAAAACATCATTAAATATTTCAAAATTAATATTATACTTAGTATATTATTGGCAATGGCCAATTGAAATCAATATTCTAATGAATCATTTATTAATCTTGATTGAGCTTTCAATAATTTTTCTATGGGTAAAGTTGGTATGATGCCCTTACCATGCCATTTGAGGGTTTCAGAGGATGAAGCACTGCTGGAACTGGTAGTAACAACACTATCACGATCCCAAGAATTACCACTTCGAACAACTGACATATCCATATCATGACCAAGTCTGAAATTAAAATATTTATTAATGTAATTATTTCTCGGTCTATTTGGGATTTTAAGTGTCTTTTATCTGTGTTTAGGCAAAAGGGACACAGAACACAGCCTCACAGAACAAATTTTACAGGAGCCACACAAAAAAACCTTTTTTTTCGTTCCGAATTTAAGTCATAATAAAAAATATACACAAATAAAAAACATTTGAATTGAAGACTATAAGGCTTTATCATTGTCAAAAATTGTCAACAGGTCATCTATTTTTCAAATTTAAAAGCTGAAATTTGATAATCATTCACCAATTGCAAGTATAATTCCTTTTCATAAAGCATATATTTAGTTGTATATATGGTGATTATCAAATTCTATTTGTAGAGTACATCATACTACAAGCTTGCCATCATAATTTGTTTTCCTTACCTATCCAAAAATGATGTGGAAGTAGAGTCAGTGCTGGAAACATAGCTATGATAACCTTCAGATTGAGCATAGGAAGGTTGTTTTTGATGTTGATGTTGAGTCTCTTCATCATAATTTCTTGTATATTTTTCTAAATCTGCTTGAGTAAGTGGAGGGGAATCATTGTCCTTGTTATTCATCATGATATTATAAGAATCCTTCATCAAGGTCTGCTTTTCAAAGGATATTTCATAACTTTGTCCACCTTTATAGTCGATATCTCTCTCCGGAGGAGACGAAATGCCGTTGCCCTCAAAAGATTTACTGGTTCTTTCCATTCTGTGCAAGTATTTGCGATCTGGTTGATTTTTTTCACAGCGTTCGACAACTGTTTTCAACTAAACAAGAAAAATAACGGATTAAAAATAAGAATCATATGGTAGAGTAAAAAAATGAATTCTCGGTAAGTAATTCAATCATTACTTGATCTATAAACACAATCACAAGTAAATTTTAAAAGTAAAAGGATAATTATGTATGACTTCAATACCTGTGGTGGGTAAGCTGAATGAGATCTCCGCATATAGGGGCGAGAGTAGGCAATGAGGTTTTCTTTAGGATAATTGGTATGGTCAGTCCAAGACTTGGAGCGCTGTGATCCGCCGGTGGGTGGCGCCCTAGTAGCTCTGGGCGCCTCGGCCGCCGCCGCCATCGGCCATGAAGGGAATTTCTCGTGGCCTGGCCCGTACAGTACGTCTAAATAAATAAGTAAAATTATTTTACAGTAGTATACATCTAAAATTTAAAATATTCAGGGCAGTTTTTACTTGGCCAGTATTTAGTATATAAGTCTGTGCAGATACAATTTTACTTCTTTCTGTAGTATGTGAATCAATCAGTCTTTTCAGTTAAAACACTTAAAATCGTCAATATCAAAAAGATTAATTACCTTAACTTAAACGATTTGGAAGAACAATGGAAGTTTTTTCATTTATTAGTGGAATATAAAAATATTCTGTCGAATATGCCAAAAAATAGTGCTCATAAAATATATTGGATAAACACTACAATTATGACACCTGATGGACTCAATGATCAAACTTTAGATAATTACATTTCATAATTACAGATTGATTATATGGTAGGTAATTAATTAATAATATTAAAAACATCAAGTACAGTTAAGTTTTGTTTACGTTTTGAAACGCCAACAATGAATATGTGTCAACCTATTTCTTCCGAATATCGGAAATAATTGATAGTCAAAAAAAGTACTTTTAATGGTAGATGCATCTCTGGTTGGGGTATGAAGAAGGGTAGGCGGGGAGCCATCGCCCGCAGACATGTTGCCGCCCACAATTCTGCAAGGACTCAGCTATTCCAAGTGCCATCTGAAGTAAAACCTGTAAATAAAACACGATACATGTAAATTCGAGTTCAAAGTAAATTATAAGAGCATTTTAATAAATACATACATGGCAAATATAACAATGCTATTACTTGGTATAATAATAAAACAATGACATTGTAAATTTTATGCATGCATTTACCTTTCATATAACGCACTACAATTATTATTATAGGTTAGGTGTTGCTCTGACTAACGTTTGTTTATTGTCAACAAGTTTTTGCCTGTCGGTAGTCGGCAGTGATGTACCTGTTCGATATTTTAATAATAATTATTACTATAACAATATCGACTAGGTACTCGATACTTTAGGCACCGTATTGAAATTCAGTTATTTTCTTTTGATTCTTCCTGTTACCTTATTATTGATGTCAGACTTATCCAAAGCTATGAGATCCCTACTGTCGTAATAAAACTAGCTTTAATAAGTAATTAATTTTTTTATACGGTGAAGAAAATAACAATGCCGATATAGCTACCAACAAATATATTAAATAATTTCTTTAGAATTAAAATACATAGCTATATTCTTCACCGTATTATAATGGAATTATACCAAGTAAATGTCAATTCAATCAATAAATAAAAAAAAATATTTTCGGTATTCAGTTCTACCCCTGCTAGGTACTTTAATTTGAAATATATTGCGACATATATTTAATTTGAGTGTTAAAAGATTTAAAATTTATTTACTTACCTATGTATGTACCTCATTAAACTAACGCTATGCAGTATCAGTGTGCGGTGCAAGTTGTGTTTTTTTTTTTAAATATACGACCAGTGATACTAAACTATACCATATAATATATGTATATTTAATAGTAATTAACAATATACATAGTTCGTAAAAACACTTTTTATTGTGAATATTCAAAAGTAGACCATTATTAAATTTATATTATAGTAAGTTAATCAGTAACTAATATGTACATAAAATGTTAAAAATGCCATATCGCACGGTATCGTTTATTTCATCGGTGCATGTTTTAACATGATGTTTATACTATTGGGCATATTATTACAACGATAATACTTGGTGCTTTTAGTGACTGATACATTTAGTATAACTTGATATAAATTAATTACATTCGGTCACATAAGTTTAAAAAAAAATTTATTCAAATGCGAATTGGTCAACAATTGTATTAAATGAACGACGTGGTTTGTTAGAAGTTAAAATCAATACTTACGTTTTTTAAACATGGATGAAAGTAAATATCGATCATAAAAAATCTTTCCATCATGTAATTTAAAAAAAAAATCGGTATATCCTCATGATAATAATCGCATAATAATTTCGTTTTTTTTTTCGAATGTTTCCTAATGTTGTGTTTACTTTCGTAAATAATAATGGTTCAAGCTCATTGCAGTCTCTAACTGTCATAGACTAATAGAAATGATCGGTCGCAAACGAATTGGTTCAATCAAAATCAATTTATGTCATTTAACATTATGACCTAATGATTTTTTCATCTACTTCTATAATTGTGTTGTTATAGAAACTCAACTTAGGTTAAAAAAATAATAAATGGCTACAT
Organism: Himalopsyche kuldschensis; assembly: GCA_028554975.1. Lineage (NCBI taxonomy): Eukaryota > Metazoa > Arthropoda > Insecta > Trichoptera > Rhyacophilidae > Himalopsyche > Himalopsyche kuldschensis. The sequence goes on from JAHFWI010000038.1 coordinate 11,424,628, forward strand.
GTATGTATAATATATGGAAAATATTTTTACCTATCCTTATCTCACTCCGAATCTTACAAACAACAAAGTATATGGAAGTTAGGTCTCGTTGTTTCTTTGTAGTGTACCAGGCGCATTGAGAGCAAGCCATTGAAAAATTATTTACAATGTAAGCAATTATGGAGCCGGAATCATGAATTTGCAGTATTTTGAGCGTAGCCAAAGAACGACCGACTCCGACTCCTTATTTATGATTTTGCCATGAAACGCTGGAAAAGGAATCACATGTAAGCCAACGGATTATATTGCGTTAAATGTGGTCTAATCGTCAACGTGGTTGGTGAAATTGTGATTTGTCTTGTAAGTTATTTAAGTGGCTGAGCTGATCTAATTATTTATTAGTTTCATATTATTAATTCAAGCATGTCAAATTAGTCAACATTGCTCGCACCATAAAAGGATGGTGATGGGAAATGAGCTTGCTTATGTACGTTGCAATAAATGTATATACTAAGGCATGCGGAAAAAAGTAAATTGAAGAAAGCCATAGTCTTGTCAGTAGTTTTTTGAACGACTCTACAGCCCTATAAAATGCACCGGCTTAAAATATTTCACTGTCAGTATCAAAAGGTATTGATTTCTTTGCGCCATATTTTACATACGGTTGCACTGCATCGAGTTATTTGATAAGGCTTCAGCAAAGAATGTCGTTTGACATCGCTCATAAAATTGAAAAGTAAATTTTTCTCGTCGCAATATTAAAATGAGATATTGTACTTTTACAATAATAAATACAACACCTGATATATAGGATATAAAATAAGATAGTATACTTATAGTTTGAATCATTCTTGTGGGAATATTTATGAGTAGAATCCATCGTGCACTTCATCTTTGACAATGTACAACACATTGTCAAGAGCGAATTTGTCACTGCTTTGCTTGTCATTAGATGACACGTTAATTTAAAAGTATAATCGTATTTGGCAATTACACAATCATATATATATGTACGTAATTTAATAACTGATAAAAGTTGAAATCATATGTTTTTTTTTAAATCTAGCTGCAACGTATAATATTGCATCAACGTAATATAATGTGTACTGAATAATTCTTGACAACTGAACAAACACATCGAATAAAAATATTTTTAATTGATACGTAAATACATGAAGGGAAATTTGTTACAATATGATAGGTAAGTCTTTGACATCATCGATGTCATTTTAAAGTAGGTATACCAGAGAATATTTCAAAATATAGCTGTATGAAAAATCTTACGACCAATGAATTCGTTTTAATTTGTAATGTAAAATTTATTTTCTTTTTATCTGAGATTTCACACAAACTCTGTTTCGTTGTTCGTTATTAACAGTTTTTAGTGACAGTTACCGAAGAACTTATTACGAAATACTGATATTTTATTTGTAAATGTGAAATCGGCCCAGATGGTAAGAGTGCATAATTATTTTATTGTATAAATAATAATAAAAAAAGGCTCTGTATAGTTTGTGTATACATTTACGTTGAACTTGACATGCTGAGAAAGGGTAACTAAAAGCGTCACATCAAATTAAAGCATTTAATCAACCACAAGCTGGTTGCTTCAGCTTTACTCGCATGTCAATATGGATTATTGTTAGTTATTCATCATCTCAGTTTAGCTAACCAACTTTTCCGGATCCAGCAGTATTTAAATTATTATACTTTACGTATAGCGTTTCGCTTTCTAAGGCACATCAAACCAGGATGTCAAAATATCACAGTGAGAGTCCACAAAGACGTAGGTATACTTGGAGCATCCAAACGATCACAATCCATTTCGATTAAATTCATTGCGCAGTTAATATACGGAGCTGTCAAATAAGTGTTTATAAAACAAATATTACGGCGTTAAACGACATCTATAATGTATGCAACCACTCTATTCCGTTTTCAACATTTTTTTGTGTAACTTATGTCAATACACTTTTGTTTAATCACATTGGTACATGTTCCAACTTTGAAATATTGGATTGTTCGTTTCATAGTTCTATGATATAAAAAATTACTTCTTGAGAAGACTGTATGGATTTGTAAATATTCAATTTATTATAACAGTTAGTAACCAAATTAAACAACCAAAGACGATCAAAAAATCAAAATCGGAAAACGAACGTGAAGAATTATAAAATATTATATAATTATTGTTCATAAATATATGAATTTTACAGGAAATGGATAACGAAATGAGGGCTATCCAAATTGAGTTGTAAGTAATCAAAACAATGTAATTAATCTTTTTAATAGAGAATATCACATACTTGAGGGATTGCGTATGATTTTAAATATAGTTATTAATTAATAATCTGAATGACACATTTCAATATATTGTATGAAGTGAGAATTCGGAATTGAAAATATGCAAGTAATATTTTTGATCGATAAAAAGCTGCCGAAAAAGATCTTCTGGCATTTCCGGGATAAGAATTTTCGTTTTATTCCAAAAATTTGGCATGTGAAAAGTTTATCAAAATTTTTGATATACCTTAATTTCTATACGATATCGACTATAGAAATGCAAAAGAACGTAACGCACAGATAACAAATTATGTTAGTGATATGGTGTAAGTTCTTTTTCCTCGCCGCAAATTTCACGGGCCACCCTTTTTCAATACTAAAAAAATAAATTAGATACTTATTCGACGTTAGCAGCTTACGTCATTTTGATAAAAACGTGTTTTAAGTTGTGTACATTGTGATCATCGAAAAAAGACTTAGTTGAAAAAAAGAGGGTTAAGTCTTTTCGCCTTTCTATAATTGATATTAAATTTAAGAATAGGCAGTCGCTCATATCCCCAAAAGAAAATATGATTTTGTTACAGATATGCTATGCTTTGTTGGAGCATATCCGCAATTTAATCAGACCATGTTTCTCCCGGGTCAAATTAAACTTTAAGGAGTTCTAAGTGAGTGAAAGCTCCTTCGCAAGTCGTGATCATGAGATTCGTGGGTTACCATGTCATGCACACCATTGTAACTCCGGCAATTCCAGCTTTAGTGAAGGCATTAAAAGTAAATAGATGAGATTGATTTAAGCGGTCAGAAACGTGTTTTGCAGCTTATTTTTAATGCATTGAGATCACAGTAGTCATTTTAAAAGTTAAACTACATAAAATAATAAATTATAATAAAAAATGCTGCAATGTCAATTTTTTTTCAAATTGAACGAAATAAATAAATTGACTCAAATTGAATTGAATATTTGTGTTAAGTCAAATTTATTTTAGTTGCTGGCGTGGCAACGCGCGCAAGGTACAGCTAGTCTTATATATAAAAATAAATATCTGTTTGTTTGTTTGTTCGTACTCTATGCGCTACCACACGGTTCATCCGATTGCAATGCAACTTTGGCGAGATGTTGTGTAGACGCCCGGGAAGGTTCTTGCGTTCCCAAATCGTTCATCCGATTGCGATAAAACTTTGGTGAATTGTTGTGTGGCCGCCATAGAAGGTTTCTTAATTATTTATCTAGCACTTCAATAAACATAATTAAAACACAAACACTTTCTTTCTTTGTGTGGCATTGCAACGCTTGCCGGTTACCGGCTAGTAGGCAATACAATTACCAATTCTTGTTTTTTGCTAAACGAAATGTTTGTGATAAGACCAGCCGTGACAAGGAAATGAAATTTAAGTCTATTTTCAATATATATGTTACAGTGAAACTGTATTCTCAGTGAAAATATATTATTCTCCAAGCTGTCATTGAAATTTAATTTGATCACCATATCTTCAGCCCAATGTTTGTCTGTGTTTTGCTTTGGTTCTTTTCTTACGAAAGGTACTAACTACTTGCTGATTTTGTTTCATTGAACAATCCAAAATTTTAGGCCGGCAAATCATCGACTTGGGCCAATAATTTCAATGATCGTGACCAGTGAAATCTTGTTTTCATACAAATCTATTACTTGATACATTTTCACTGAGAATACAGTTTCACTGTAACATATACACTTTAGATAATAAATGTTTTCGTTGGGAATGGCGACGGTGATAAAAACGATTAACAGTTTATTGATACAAGAAGGTACATAGGCTGGAGATTCTTTCAAAGTGATGCGTCACTTAAAAAAAGCGGATAAAAATTATGTTCGTTCCAGACGAGGGATTAACAACAGAAACTGACTGACCGAGAAAGTGAATAAACTCGTGAAATGCTCTCAGCTTTATTTTTCAAAACAACACATCCGCATTTAGCAGAGACGCACAATTCACAGGAAAAATAATTAATTTAAATTTGTTATATACACCTAAGCTTTATAATTATATAAATCAATTATATAGTTTGTCAATACAAATTGTATAGTAAGAACTCCAGTTGGTTTTGTTCTTCCTAGAGTTAAATTTTATTATTACTAGTGATTAAATATATGTACATTAAAAAAAAACCAATGACAATATGGTTTGCTACTCACCATCATAAATTCAACAAAGTCTAGGTGATTGAATTTAATTTCATTATAGATTTGGAATGGAAATATAATATCTAAGGCTGGTAAGGCGCTTTAAAAGTCCGACTAAAAAAGAGAGTTTTTGAGTAATGCATAATCACATTTTATTATGTAGGAACGTTATTTTGATGACCACGGTTATAACTTATGTATTTTGTATATGTTTGAATTTAATAATCAATGATAATTGAGTCTTGTTGAATGATTTCTGACATCTCCGCCTTAAAAACTTATATAGTACTTCGCAAATTCCAAAGCCCTTAAACCTACTTCATATTAATATAATGCTATTTTTTTCTACTGGATTCAATTAATAATGCTCGCGATGAGAAAAGTCCGTCCAACATACGTGGAAGAAGTAATGAAGAATGTGTTTTATTTATTTAAAATAATGACTTTCAACCAAGAAGTGAGAGTTAAAAACATCTTAAAAATATGATTTGCCTATTTCATTTACAATAATTAGTTAAAGCGTCTTAAATATGTAATTAAATTAATTGAATTAGCAATTTGATTTGACAGTAAATTTTACAGTTGGGTTGCGATTTCTCGATTAATTACACCAGCCCCGAAACATTCTCCCGTGTTCCGCGATGCATAAAACTTGTTCAGAATTCGGAATTATGGTTCATTCATGAACTTGATATTGAAAATACGATTTATTGTGTAAAACTTTTATGTTACGCAATCGCCTTAAAGGTGTGTCCAATTGCTAAAATCGAGCAACGATCTGCGTTCGGAGTTCAAAGATAAACTGCAAGGAAAACTTTATATCATTGTTATTGTGTAATCAGCCGGAAGCTTTTTAGGTTACAATACATGTTGCATAATTTATATGTTAACTGAGGATACTTGATTTTTTTTTCACCATCGGATGTATAAGAAATAATCAATCAATTAATAATTATATTTATCCAATTAAATAACTAAACTCAATTATTTTTTTTAAATTCTAATACCGAGAATTCCATTTGTAGCCGTTGAGTCATATTTAAAATTTTGTATAAATTCTATTTTAACATAATATAGTTAAGAGTTTGGAAAATAAATAAGAATTCAAGCAAAACAAGTATTTTTTACAAAATAAGTACGCCAATTTTTTTAAAAGTTGGGATCGTCTTTTTACAATATTTGTTTTTTCACGGCCATCAACTTCTTTATTGGAAAGTGTTTCATTTTTAAAAATAGCTAAATTATAGAGATTGTCAATGGTACAGTCAATTTGGGTAACTTTGGACACTTTTCGTGTGTTTTTTTGTGATATTTTTATTTTCCAATATGGTAAGTTGCATTTTTTGTACTATTATGTGTTCTTACCACTTCCTTTATATAATTTTGAAGTCAAATATTATGAAAATAAAAGGAAAAATAATTTAAAACTGCTTGCTTTTAGGGGCGGTCCAATGTTAAATTTATAACTGAGTAACATTGGACACCACCACTTTCGATGAGCGAATTTTAGCTGAATCATCCAGCTTGGTGACATTGAATTGAACTTTTATAAAGAATGATAGTCTGTCAATGGAAAATATAAAAAAAAATACAACTTTTAGTCCATTCCCTATCCGTAATACCTGGCTTAAGCGAAGCTACCTGTTTCCAAAAAATAAAAAAATCATATATTTTCTTAGATTTTTTGGTTTATTTCACAAAATATCATAAAAAGATAAAAAATAATTTGAGAGGTGAATGTGGCTCTTTTTGTTGACTACGTATAAGACAAAAGATTGATTTGTTATATTCATCAATCGCAAGAATGATCACGATTACTAGTCAGCAGAAAAAAAAATAAACGGTACTTGCTCAAGTTTTGTCCAATGTTATATTGAAGTCCAAAGTTACCCGAATTGATTGTAATAATTACGATTGATAATTATAGGGAACGGAAAATATTTGCAAAAGGGGGCAACTTCACTATAAAACATATAATTACTATGCTGGTGTGTTTAAAATAAATGCTCCGTTATAATCAATTCTAATATTATCAATTCTAGCTCTAAGTTTCTCACTTTTAAGGTGTTCACTGTCAATACTTGGTGGAAAGGCATTAAATAAAAATAATAATACATTTTTAGTACTTTTTCCACATAAAATTTACCTATTTATTTGTCAACTGAGCATTGTCATCAGTTGACAATGCTCGCTATGAGCGAAACCGGTCCTGATCAAATAAATTTTACGTGGAAAAAGTACTAAAAGTGTATTATTATTTTTATTTTACTCTTAAGTTTCCGTTTCAATTCACAAGATATGCCCAGTGTTTTCCGTTAAAGTCTTATTCATTTTTTAGTCTGTGAGTAGTTTGTTGTTTTTTTTATTATTATTATAAGCGTTAAAAATATGTTGTGATATAAAAATACAAAAGTCGTAATATTAATCGCCAAAATATTTTCTGCGTTGACATAATTTTAGGACCACGTGCTTAGGATGAGTAAACTCATATCTGGATTTTGTGAAAGTGGACAAGTTCCTTATGTACCTCGAGGGACATGCCTTGATTATATAATATATTCAAGATTCATCGGTCTCCCCAGCGTCACAATTTATCATTGCTTAGTTTGTTGTTACGTCACGACTTTCTATCTCCACGAATCTCGAAGTGCAAGCTGACCACTGAAGGGCTACAAACATTATTTATTACTTATTTATGAACATCCGCAAACTGATACTTACTAAATTCCACTTAATCACTGAAAAGCAACGCGTTTGCCCAACAACCCATTCCAGTCTTCAGAAACGACTATCGTAAAACTTTAACTACATCAGCTTAGAACTATTTCTAATATTCATAATAAATCAGTTATCGTGTTAGAATGTTTCTTTTTTAACAAAAGTGTTACGTAAACAAATGTTTTTGGAAGCTTCTCCGGATGTGAATTATATTGATCCCCAATCAAGCATCTTAAGGGGGTATTCTGGTCTAGAGGCTCAAATTTTAGGGGTTTTTGTAAGTGCAAAGTTTCAGAATTTTAAAAATAGTAAAACTGTTTTTTTTATATAATCCTAGTATATACCATAAAGAAATGTATAAAAAAGAATCACAGCAAATTTCATCTGAATCGGTTTCGTTTCGTAGAAGTTAAGATATCATGGCAACCATTTTTTTAAAAACCCTAGAAAAACGTCAAAAATCGCTCAAATTTGTTAGATTCTCGGTCACTAAAGTAGCTATATCTCTAACAATTAATGAATTTATGAAATTTAAACAATAAACTTGTTAGATCATATTTTTATAGGTTTGAACATTGAAAATATGCAATAAAAAAAAACTGCTTTTTCAGAATCCTAGACCAGAATAGACCCCTAGAAGTCTTTTATATCATGGGAAATGTGTGAGAGTATAAAGAGATTGAAACAACACTGACTTCGGTGGCTTTTGATTACAAATTGACCGCGCAGCCACGTGGACGAAAGCTCGACATAATTATCGATCCGGTTACGGGATATGTAGATACATATTAAACACATACTTAGAATAACGACAACGGTATTAAAATAATTTTGGAACACATTTATTTGAAAAGTAATGCAAACGTTGCTTTATAATTTATGTTTTGTACCTTGAACTTTAAATAACGTTTCCTATGTCGTTCGATAGTGATGACTTGTTTTTAATTTTTTATGCAAAGTGATGTAATGTCGCAAATAAATAGGTATATAAAACTGGTATTTTTAAATGCTTTGGAATACAGACTGTAAACTAGCTCTGCGTGACATAACATATAAATTATTACACAAGACAACTTACTAGTGTTATTCCAAATCCAATAAAAAAAATCAATAAATATAGTCACTTTATTGATTTTTTTATGTCGCTATTGAAAAAAGATTCTTCTGCCCCATATAGCAATCAAAATTTACAGCGTTGAATACATTACCAAAATAGTGAACTTTCTCATATATTTTCCAATGGCATTGGATTTGTTTCGGAATTTATGAAACAAGTTTAAGATAAAGAAAATGACGTGTTTTATTACCTCATATATGGACCATATGGGCTATCTTAAGGTACTTGGCGAAGTCACGCTCTCCAGATGGTCTCGGACAATGGACACCGTGCACATACAGAATGTCACGTCCGCGCACGTGTCATATGTGCATCATTTGTGGGACCACTTAGCGCATGCCGGTATTGCGGTTTACCTGAGGATGTGGGAAGACCTTCAACTGTAGCACCCGGATAGCATCAGACGTTATTTGTGTTCACTGCAGAAAATGCTATCTTCAAAGACAGCACATATTTCACGACCTCATTTTAATCGAACGAAAATTTACTCGACGCGAATCAATACTTGCAAAAAATATGCAATTATCAAGGCCGTTCAGATTCGATCACATTTTAAAAAGCAACTTTAAAAAAATGAATAAAAAAACAATGTAATTTATATCGATTATTTCAGACATATACAATTCCCATTAGACAGAACGTTCATCGTTTTACTAACGAATTAGTTTTAAAATGGCAGATGGATAAATAATTATTGTGAAAAAATGTAATATATTATACTTTTCGCAAGACTGCTAGATTGTGAACAACATAATTCAATCAACATTTTTGAGAAAAAAGGTGCATTTTTATTAAGTTAAATATGTTGAGGTTTTTAATTATTTCTTTATCAGTAAAGTTTCTTTCGATAGATTCGGCGGCAACTTGAAGTTCAAGTTAATCTCAAGGGAAGCTTTAATGAACTTTACTTATTACTAAAACAAGCTTTGCGATAGTAAGTACACAGATCTCTCGAGTATCTCGGTACACAGAGTCGAAACACGTGTCACAAATAGCAGCACAATACGTGGAATAATCTACATAAGTTATACTAAATACTATATTTTTATACAAGTTCATTCATGATAAATACAAAGTAGTGAACGAGTGTCGTGAATGACTCATAAAATTATTGAGTCTGCTTAAACCACATGGTGGATGATCCCTAAAGAAGTGTGCAAAATAAACAGGAAAAGTACGAGTCGAAACAATGCGATACATTCTCGTCGGAATATCTCGTCCAAATGACTCATAAGCGTCACAAAATTTTCGCAGCGAATTCATTTTGTGACCGCAAGAGAGCGAAGAAAGGCCGCATAATGAAGTACACAATTTGGTTTTCCATTTCGTGGGAACAAAGATTGCGACACTGAGTGTCATCGAGCGATGAATGCACTCAAAGCGCTTATTTGCGTGGTAAAACACAGTGGTGGCAAAGTATACAATCTGTTGATCAATTAGGCATTATTTTTTTGGCGGAACCGATTCCACGATTAAAACTCTGTCGACTGCAACTCCTATGTTAATAAAGAGATTTTCGAGTAGGGCAAGTGTATTTTTTTGGCATGACACATTGAAGGATTCCAAGCGTATGCAACTGTCAGTAATTCGATTTCGTATGTTTTTTTTAACCTTGTCCGCTCCCAACTTGGAGCGTATGGACTCCTCACGGAGTTTATCTCAACATATATTTTTCTACGAGTACTACCTGTTACTCAGTAGCTCAATCTCTCTTTTTCGAAGAGAGTAGGGGATGGAAAGGATAGGACTAGGACAGGACTAGTGGTTGGCTAATCGCTCTCGCCATGCGTCGAGGATAGGGATAGGAAAGGTGGGAAGGGATTTTCAACAACACAAACACCCATGCCTTTGCACCGATTAATCGACTGAAAAAATCCGCTCGTACCGGGAATCGGCACGCAAACCAACAACGTTGACACTGCGCTCGGACTATTTATACTATACTCATATTGTCAATGCTTCCATACAATATATGATGTTTGTAGCACTGATTAATCAAAACACACCTGAATCTTGAAGACTCTGATACCACACAAAACACCATCAATTCAAGACTTCGACTCTACTGCCGTTCCAAGCGGGAAGGCAGTAAGTGACTGGGGCAAACTTTTAAGAAAAAATACATAATGTGTTTTTTAAATTTTAGTAAGTGGTTGATGCGAAACTGAATTAATTTCTTTGTTAACAAACAGTTAGTAGTTACATTAACTGCTTCTTTGCCAAAAAAACTAGAGTTGCTGCTTTTTCGCTAAGATATTATTTTATTTTAGCAGAGTATTATAGTTATCATACCACTATAAATCTGAGTCATAGTTTTCAAAAATATTTAGCAAATAACATTCATAACTCAAGCTCAATTTCAGGCAGTATACTCCTCGGCTTTTAATAAGAAAGCATTGGTATTTTTCATCCCAGCGAAATGAGTTCTAGTCGTCATACTCCTCATCAGTATTTGAACAATTTTTTTCGTTCAACATACTAAACTGCTATCGCTTAAAACTTATTATAAAACATAGACAAGAATACTGTGCATTTATATTTTCACGAATACCAATGGTATTTTATCACTGACATACGCCCATATGAAAACAATGATTAATTTTTAGCCAAGTCAGATACCAATATAAAAACAAGACGACCACAATGTAAATAAGTTTATGCAACTTATGTAACACATCAAATAATATAAGCGATTTGTCATCAACAAATGATGACAAATAATTTTTTAAAGTTATCAAAAGTGTCAGCAATTTGTTATGTAAAAATTACAATTTTTACTTGCTATGATTGTGAATAATTTGTATGCACTTGATGCACATGAATATTAGTCGTTGCTTAATACTTTCAATATTTTCACATGGGTAACTTCGCTTTCATTGTTTTATAAATAATTTTGCTGACGAGATTATCTTGCTCAGTTGTTCAACAAAAAATCATTATCATAAATAGAAGGAAAAATAAGCGAAAAAAACAACTTGCTTGAGCGAGAACTTTTAATAATATATCAATCGCAGTATATGTACATACGTACCAAAAAGACATGTAGAAGAAAAAATACATTTACGAACACACAAGAAATAATGATGCTTGTACTAAGTTTGTGTCACTCTTTTCAGAGTGGGGTGAAAGTAAAAAAACGGAAAACAGATCAACACAACTAAATGAGTGTAGGAAGTAGCAGGGATCAATTTTTCAAACTTACTAGCGGGCAGTAGGTCCACCCTTCACATTAAAATGCCCTGAAGGAATCCGATATCGAATACAGCCCAGATCCACAGGTATAAAGCAAAGAAGAAGTGAAGCGCAATTTTATTCCTGTTGAGATTCTGGTAATTGCATTCCGCATAATACATAGGTCCATTAGCAAAACTGGATCAAAAACATTACCGGGAAAATCTTAGGTAATCCCATCATTTTGACCGACAGGATAAAATTTAAAAAATACTTTCAGCGGTCGGCAATATAGTGATTATTGGATAGAGGTAGACTTAGGACAAGCGAACCTCAACCGATAGTTTGCGTGCCTCGTAAATTATATTATGAATTCGATCCGTGCGAGAGAATTTTACAAAAACGATTTTACTTAAATTTTCACATCTGGCACATACCGGTTAATAATTTCTGATATTCTGAATCCGAGGTCAATTATTCGTGTATACATATGACTGAGGAGAGGTTATGTCACTGAATGTTGTAAAATATAATTGATAGATAATGAAGCTAAAATAACGGCTGTGATTTTGATCTACATTTTCGGTACGCGTTCCCTAAGTTGCCGACCTTCGTGGAGCATCGATGAAATTCTTGAGCGTTGCGGTATTAAGAATTACAATAAAAGTGGAGTGAATTCCGTGGCAATCGAGCGGAAAGGGCGGACAAGCGATGCGGGCCAGGTTCGACTCTCGACTCTCTTCAGACTCTCATTGCGAAAAACAAAGACAGGAAGGATGCCATTAGCCGAAGAGAGCGCGCGTGTGAAAACAATATGGCGATGCAACACCAGAATCAGCAGCGCACTAGTGCGGCGGATCAATGAACAAAACATTATTCAAAATTCTAATCTGTTTCAGGGAAATTTCCCGTATTGAAAAATTTCATGAACCAAAGTTTTGGGTCCATATAATAATGCATTTGTATTACAAATTCATTTTGTAGAAACTAAACGAAACAACTCTAAAAATAAAAATGCACACACGTCAAGAGAATGTATTACTATTATTTGTCTAACCCAAGAACTATAAATTAAAAAATGACAATTTATCTAAATGATCGATAATACTAAATTTACAGAACAATAGAGAGTTATATTTTCGTACAATTCTCGGTTTATTCTGAAGATAATATGAGCAAACATGCTTTTGTTTTGACCAAAATAACTCCATGAAATCATCACGATATATATGTATGTTTTAGTTTTATCTAATAATTCATTCCCCCCGACGATTATTAGTAATATGTATTGATTTTTTAGGAAATGTCAAATCAGCCGGGTATGTTCGATATTAAATGAATCACATCATGTGAAATACACAGTTTTCTAAATAACTTCCATACGCATTTCCATAGATAATAAGGAAAATGTTACATTTTAAGAATTTACTGCTGTTAAATTTGTGAACGGAACGTTTTTGAGATATTATTCATGTGTATTAGAGTACTCAAAAATCGAAAAATAATGTATCGAAAGACGGATTCTTTAAATTGAGGAATACAAAATATAAATGAAATTTCCGACATTATTAATGTGATTTTGGTGCGACAGGATTGGTGAAAGTCTATTACTTTTTATAATGGAAATGATGACGTTTGATTATTTTTGTGAATTAAAAAAGGCATTTTGGTACTTTTACGTAAATAAGACTTCAACGAGTGTATATTTAATGCAATAAAAAACAGTAATTTATCAATTCCGCTCAATGAAGCTACTAGACTTATAAATTATTTGATGAATCTTTTCATTATTGCAATTTTTATTATATTAATTTTGTTGTTAATAATGTAAACTAGCTTAGTGTAAACGTTTGTGTGTAAATTAAATTTGCCAATATAGATCTTAACACGTGTGATCATTATATTTTGTAATGTGAATCCAAGTTTAACAGTATGTACTAAAATAATAATAAATTCATTCGATGTTAAAAAATGGTTATGTTTACCATTTATGGTATTATCTTTCATAAATGTTTTTTAATTTGGTAGTAAAGATTTACAATAAAAATTATCTTGTAATGTAACATTTTATATTTTAATCTGTTGTTTATGATTGTGATTTACTGTGAAAATATATAAATTATGCTCGTTGTATATACATTTAAATACTATTAAATGCTTTTATGCTCAACTCCTTGAAATATAATTCATTCGATACCTTTGTAGGAATGATACATATTGATAGTTTTTATTCACAGGCCATAAAGACAGTATTGATGTATTGTTTATTATTACGGACTGATATTGTCTGCACTCAATTTAGAAATAAATTAGCCAGGAAGCTGATTGCACACTAAAAATTGTTCCAGTAGTCTGTTCACCACCACCATCCGTTGTGTAAATGTTGGCAATGTTCATGAAAAGTCTACTGGCTAATCTAGTGAAGAATCGAGGTTATGTCGATCCCTAGATAAAGAAGCATTTTTTTCAAATGCAATGAAGTGAGCCTTAGTTGCAATCAAGACAGTGTGGCATATTGCACCCGTGTGAGGGTGGACCACAGCAAACAGTTATGTTCGTTCAGAATTCGGAATCAATGGAATCTAACGCCCAATTTTCCTATCACGCATGGCTTTGCATTGAACCCGTCCAGTAAGAAAATAATGGCAAAAAATACTAATAAATGTATTCGAAAAGAAGTACAGATATATTACACACTTTAACGTCGGTGCAAATCATTTGTGCTGAACGATATAAATCACAAATCTGTTCCAAGAATAATTTGCATAATTTTAAATCTATCTACACGGTAGCAATTAGACAAGCATATTTAATTGAAAATGAACTATTAGTTGTAATATAACCTGATAATCCGTAAAGCTTGGTGCAATTCAATGTTATTTTGTATTAAAAAAGCTGATTTTTTACAAAGAAAACATGAAATATGTGAGTAATATTTTTTATACTTAGATTTTTTTGTGACCGGTACTCTTCTATCGATAATCGTTTTCAAGTATAAATTCTTTAGCATTCAATAACCGGTCAGTTTGCTTGGCTTGTTTAAAGTGGTGGATGAATATATTGACATGGATAGGGTTAAAGAAATCAAAAAATTAAGTTATAAATTTATTTGGTATGCGTAGAAAGAAAGTATTAACTGATCAATTACTACTCGTTTGTATATATTTTTAGAATACTTTTGAAATACTCTATCCATAGCTTATTTGTCTTTAATATGCTTCCGAGCATTAACAGTTGATACTTTACTAGCTATATATTTTTTTCTTAGACAAAATAATTAATACTGAGTGTAAAACTAGGGATCACAATTTTACGTGCATATTAAATCATGAAGTAGCAAACACTCCTTATCAAAATACAGCGCAAATGGTTTGACAAGAAAGTATTTATGTAAGAACGTAGGGTAGCTATATAAAATATATTTTTTCCAGCTTGACATAGAAGGTTTATCAAAAACATTCGTTCCAAAATTGTTCACTTTTCATTACGTTTTCTTTGTCTGAAAAACCAGACACGGTGCAACTTAAAATACAGCGCTATTTTTGATCCTTTTATAAAATAAAATAATTTTGTGTATTTGTATGCTGACACAGAACAATCTATTTTATATTATTTTATAGCCCCTTCCCGTGTATACCACTGCCCAGAGACGTTAAACTTTAACTGACTAGGGCAGCATCGTCGAAAACCGGAGTGTAACAGCAAGTCAAGTGATATAATGATAAATGATTGTTTCGTTTTGTATAACCCTACGTTTATAGTAAAATTGCTCTTTTTTTCAGTAGATAATCAAAGCAACTGTATTATATTATTATCCAGTATCTAAGTAGGTATGTATTCAATACAAATTAATAGTTATTATGACAACATTATTATTTAATTACAGTTTATATTTTACAGGTCAACGCCGATATAAAATAATTCTTCTACGATGTTCTGCCATTCATAAAGTTCCATTATTTAATGGCAGTAAAACATATTGTTTAAGAATCCAATAATTTGTATCAGCGTTTTTTAACCTGGGTCTATATGGCATCGCCCCACCTGGAGGGGACAGACCCTTTTAAAAGAGGCACAAGCCAAAAATCAACTCTAGGGGAGTCTCAGTTAGGATAAATTAATACAAATGATATTGAAAAGTAGAACGATGATGCTTTATTTGTCATCCAAAGTAGAACCGCAGAACTCTTTTGATTTACTGTATTTCCTTATGAAAGTTCATAATATATCTATGATTTTTTTTCTTCTCTAGATTATACCAGAGTATCTTTATATATTTCGAATAATCGACATTCTACAGCACTTTTGTTTTTTTTTTTAAATTAACTATATTGAGAACTAATAAAAATTATTGACTAATAAATTTCAAAATATATCCCTGGGAATCCTCCTAATATCAATACCGATCAACATTAAATGTTTGATTATATAGTTAAATGATGCTTTTAGCCATTGTGAGATTACTGCTTAAGAGTTTAATATTATATGATACATTATAATATGAAGAATTTGCCAATAAAATAAGCCAATAAAAACGTCATTTGTATTGGGGTTATGAACGATTACTTTTAGCAAACCAAAATCTTTATCCACACATAACTATGTAAATGTATACCTAATGATTTTTTAGTCAATTTTGATATATTAGAGTAATAAACAAAACGTATATAAAATTAATAAATTACATGTAAATATTATTTTAAGTATTTTATCGCGATGACCGATATTCATTTTTAGTATTAGTTTTAAATGTACTACGACCCACAAAGCTTAAGTTAAATGATGTCATATAATAAGGACACACTATTTTGTAATTTTGGGTAAAATAAACATACAACTAAATTGTTCAGCAATCGATACTTTAGTGCGTGGCTTGCGAATCCAATGTATTGTAACTTATTTGACGTTGTTAATTTTCGGTTTTGGAAAAAGAATGAATCATTAAAACAGAAAGTTGTTGGTCAATGAGTAATGTTGATGAATAAAAAAAAATGGATAGGATTTAATTACAAAACAGACGAGAGGCTTCTGCATTTTTAAATTATGATGATTCCAATTTATCGATACTTAGTTAATTGTAATAAAATAGATTGTCGAGATTTTTTTTCTTTTACATTCAAAAACAGCTTGAACGACAAATTAGACATTTCATATATAGCATTCATTCTAATCAAGTGGTTGGATCTGTGAGCGTCATGTATGCATATTTCGTGTACCGGATGTCTTAATCCACCGACAGTTGCAAGATTTCCGTGGAATTTACACGAGCTGAACAAGTTCTCAGAGCTGTAAGAACCATACGAACTTAGCTGGAGAGGAAGTGCACCAAGTTTGTGTGGAAGTTAATGGACCGCAAACAATTTTAATGCTCTGCCACAGAATTACATTAAATCGATATCAAACATATGCCACCAAATTATATTCCAAGTCTAAAACTGTATTACAATTTGCCGTAACGAGTAGTAAAATATTTCTTTACCTTTAATGTACTCGAAGTATGAAATTGAAATTATGCCGTTGAAACACTAAAACTTTACCTTGGATATTTTACTATACTAGTAATTATATTACTTTTTAGGTGTTCACTGTCAATACTTGGTGGAAAGGCATTATATTTTAAAAAAACTAAGACATTTTTTGTACTTTAGATTTATTAGGATCAAGAGAGGTTTCGTTCATCGCGAGCATTTTTGACTGATGGCTCAGCTTTTATTTCTTAATATTTGTACAACACAGCTTTTTACTATTATAGAATTTAAAATAACTTTGATTATTCCACGTATTACCACGGATACGTGGAATAATCAAAGTTATTTTAAATTTTATATTAAAATGAACTTCCACAAAGTTACCGCCGAAACCATCGAAAACAGCTTTTTACTATTTATCTTTTAATAATGTTATCGACAACTATATATAATTTATTTTAACCGTGCATATTGTTGATAGTCTACTTGTAAATCTATGGCCATATTAAAAATAAAAAAAGATTTTCGATAAAATCGCACGCATCTTTGAAGTGTTATTTAATTATTTTATCGATTAATAAACATATGCTTATTAATAGCACATTTATTTACCCCGCAAAATACATTGTGTTTAATAAACATGAATTTCGACTGAAGGGTGTCCAATGCAATATTTATTTTTTTTCTACATCATACGATGCACACTGTTTACTACTCGTCAGTTCAAGTTTATTAGTTTATTTGAAATGCATGACGATGCCGAAAGGCGAAACCCGGGTCGTTAGCGACAAAGCACACGGAAAAGTACAAAATTATAATTTAGCAGGGTGGCGATTAATATTGTAGCTACACAAACGCTATTCCAGTAATAATATATTATATTTTTAAGTGTTCCAAAATATGTACGTACTGTATTAAATTCGTTGGAATTTGATTTTAAAACAATACATATTGTTAAAGTATGTATTAACTACAAGCAATAAAACGCATTCATAGTTATCACAGTCAACTTGTCAAATTTTTTTGAAATAAAAATTGCAATATATTTCAGCAGGTGAAATGGAGTTATTCTTTTAAGCTATAGGATTACAATTTATAATGTATGACGATATGTAATCACTAATCACTCAACAATTACGAGAACTATAATTAACATGAACCGAGCGTTTTTATATAGAAACTGTTTTATGCTATCGAAAGTATTCTAGTCAATTTCTATCACAATGATTGGCGTTGTAAGAATATGGAAAAAACTGCAATGTCACTGATGTTTGCCGACCCTATATTGTTTTTTAAATGCGCTGCCTATATCGGAGCCTTAGCAATAACTGGTAACAACCGTGGATAGCTTCCAGAGAAGATAATCACCATCGCATGGAGATAATGTTGATGAGTGGCAATTATGTTTAAAACCACGATTGATGACCGAATACCTTGTAATGTGCCTAATAGGTGATAGACATAGTGACCATTCAACATAAATGATTCTACCCAAAGGCGTGCACTGCATATTCTATCGAATAAGGAAAACACACAAATTAGTTGTATCCAGAGTTGTGGAGTCGGGGTTTTTTGTTTTGGTTTTTATTTATGCATATAATATGTCAAATTTGGCTTTTAGTCGGTTTGGTTAGTTGATATTTAATTGAAAACACATAAATATGAAAATTAGGAAAAAAAACCTGATGAAATGAAGCTTTTTTTAGTCGGAGTCGTGTTTTTGGTCAATTTTGTTGGAATCCGACGACTCGGAGTCGCGTTTTTTGTTAATGCTGGAGTCGGAGTCGTTCTCTTTTTAACGACTCCACAGCCCCGGTTGTCTCTTTTGAAAACCCCTGTGAAAGAATGTAACTGGAAGTAATTTCCGATGAATCAAAATCTCAGCATTAGATTCAATGTTTACGTTACATTTACACATATTTCAATGAAATTAAGTCATTGAGGATATCGACTGAAGGTGCTTGATTGAATTGAAATATCAAATTTGATTCGTCAGTTCAAATCCACTCATGCACTTAAAATGCCTGAAGATGCCGAAAGCCGAAAGCGAAACCAGGGTCGTAAGCGACAAAACTAATGGAAAAGTACAAAATTCAATCAATTCACATTTGTAAATTAGTGAGTTATGGGAAACGCGTGTAATGCCCATTACCATCCAATTACCCCTTGAAGATTATTATGTGTATGCGTCAATATAATATTTTTTAATTTTTGGAACAGATTATATTTATAAAAAAAAAATGTGACGATAGCGCGTTATGGTATCAGTATATTTTTTTCATTTTTTGATTGTCCTCGAGAAAGTTTCTTATTTATTCAGCCACCTTGTTACGCACCACAATGCGGCGAATAGGTAAAGCAGAAATCTAGTAATCGCTTGAGCGACCCGACCTATCAACATTATTATGATAATCGATCCTTTAATTTGTTTCAAGAAACGAAAGAATTTCCACCGCAATTTATGTTGCTTACAACGGCGTCAGTGCGCCAGTTTATTCTTTCTGATAAAGCATTTGTTTCTATTTTTCTCAATCGACAATGCACATTTTTATCTTACCTTTCCAAGTGGAAATGGTCATCTTCAACTGTAACATCCTAGTTTTGTATGGTATGCCACAGGGGTTCTTAACCTTATTACGACCCCGGGCACATTTGGGGTTGAGGAAAATAGTAACGGGCACAGACCGGATTTAAAAAAACAAATCTTAAGTAGATACCTAGTACATAATTATTAATTTGTATGATTGTTTCCTAGGAAGATTAACATATGTGTTAAGCTACTATTTTTTAATTTAATAAAACCATTCAGTTACATGAAAATAAAATCTTCTTCGAAAAATAATTTCAATAAATAAAATACAATTCTGATAAAATTAAGGTTTTTTCGTTATTTGAAACATTGATGGCACACGATAATAGTTTCGCCAGCGCAATTGTGGCCGTTTGCACAGGGCTTAGAACCCCTGGAATACCATATAAAACTAGGATGGTGGAACAGAAAAGAAGATGTATTGTGTACCCTGTCTACAACGGTATATAAGGATGAGTAAATAAAGGTTTAAACATGGTACTGAAGATGGCGTAAGCCGAAATTGCTATCAACAAATATATAAAATAATTTCTGTAGAATTAAAATACATTATTTTTTTAAACCGTATTATAATGGAATTCTACCAAGAAAATGCCAACTCAATCAATCAAGTAACTATTAGTGTATTTCGAAGCGTTAAGCTTCAAAGCTTGTCGTATTTTAAACCATTTTAAATTTAATATACATTTAAATAGCCACTAACCTTACAAAGTATTGTTTGATAATCAATGTAGCGTGTGGAGTTTCCTTACCTGCAATCAAAATAAAATGTGTAAAACAGTAATTCTAAAAGTTTATATATCCGTGTAAAGGAAAATGTTTAAAATAAGTTTGTTCGGTAAAAGAATGTTTTTGTGATTTTAGGTGCGACTTTCTTTGGTAACTTATTTATTGGCAATTACTGAACGACATGGCTAAGTAATTTGAACATTGACATTAATCAGAAAAAATAATACGGTGCCATTATATTGAAGTGGAAGTATCAAGAGCTCTAAGATCTGCTCCAGTACAAGCTGAAGAAATGTAATTAAAATGTTTTCTTTAAAAAAATATATATGTTTAGATCAGGACCGGTTTCACTCTTCGCAAAAATTTTTGACCGATTGTCCTAAAATTGAAAAAATCATCAGTTGAAAATACTTACGGTGAGCGAAACTGGTACTGATCTAAATAAATTTACTGTGGAATAGGTACAAAAAATTTCTTACTATTTTTTTAAATCATGCTTTTCCACCAAGTATTGCCAGTGAACACCTTAAAAGTGAAAATGATTTCTCGTGAAATAGTAACGATTAAAAAGTGAAAATCTATTCAATCTCAAAATATTTATGGTACATTTATTTTTATCAAAAATTCGAATGTGTAGTAGAAAGTGTTGTTGACACAAGATAAGTATTTTATTGCAGTCGCAGACATCTTTTGTTACGGATCAGTGAGGTTTCCTGTCTGTTTTACCGAGAGCAAGACTTTACCACGATCTTTCAAATATGCTGCCGCACAGTAATCCGACTATGCCGAGATGCAAATTTACGATTGCGCTTTAACCAGAACGCCCGCCAGAATGTGTGATTATTTTGAAGTCACCGACAAAAGGCCCGCGAAATTTACACGCTCACATAAACATTTTAAATTACGACATTTGTCACGTGTGCTTAATTTATACGTTTAATCTCAGCATTTTGAAATTCAAGATTGAAAATAAAAATTAAAGATTTTCGTAAATGTTTTTTTATTTAATTCTCACAGTGAAATATGATACGCTGAAAGAGGTCACCAACTTTATAATACAGCCGTGATGCGCAACTAACTAATATGATTCATGTACACCTACATCACAATATATTGTATACATTAAATAATCAAGCTTCATAATAAATGCACGGTGGATTTAACTATAATAAATCACTATCTCAAAATAAGCATATCTACACAGAGACATTCTAAATATCGGATATATGTAAAATATTTTTATGAAGAGTCTTAGAATTTTATTAGAACGAGTGAATTATGTTGAGTCGAAGGTGTTTTCGATAGATTCGTGAAAAACTTATGAAAAGTTTTCATAAGTTTATTTATACATACAACATTTGACTATTGGCCGGATTGGTTGGTTGATATTTAATTCAATACACACATCAGTTGATAATGCTCGCCATGAGCGAAACCGGTCCTGATGAAATAAATCAGATGTGGAAAAAGTACTAAAAAATGTGTTATTATTTTTATTTCAATACACATAATTGGGAAAGGTAGGGAAAAAAACGTGAAAAAATTAAACTTTTTTTAGTCAGAGTCGGAGTCGTGTTTTTTGTCAATTTTGGAGTCGTAGTCGTTCTTTTTTTAAAGACTCCACAGCCCTAGTATCTTATATATAAAACCGAAACGGCGTATGTATGTATGTGGGTCTGTAATTCCCTTTTGCATTGTTGTTGCAAGTTGCCATATAATCGAATATGAAAGAAAATATGTTTGAATTTTTATCGGCGAAGACATTTAGTCAAAATGTAATAAATTAGTCTTCTACCAACTTTTCCCGGCTTTTATTAATATAATAATGTTTATTATTTACGTGAAGGTAATTATTTGACATTTCTTTGACAGCTAATTAGATTTTTTCCTTGAATTTGGACATTTTAATGGGCGAGAATTGGTGTCATCAAATTAAATAAAGTTTGTGATTTTATTTTAACCCTATTTTGGATGTTAGATTTTGTGATATAATTATGTCGAATGATATAACATTAAATAATTATTGGTCGCTTAGTCCGAGCGACGCCGGGTAGCAATACTAGTTATATATATAAACTGAAATCCGTTTAAACATGGTAATATTCAAATTTGAATCGTACTTTTTCATGAGTTTCGCCTTTCGGCATCTTCAGGCATCCAAATTCAAACGATTAAAATTTGGTACTTAAATTCCACCTAGCACCTTCAGTCGAAATACTAAATTATAGTAATATCCTGTCAAAAGTGTGCATTTGAAAGAGCTAATAATTAAATTATACAGTTTATGTAAAATTGAAAATACTTTCCTATTACAAGTATTAGTGCAATTTAAACGAGATTATTTGTTAGACTAATCGTACCCTTTTTCTTATGTTTTTATTGGATAAGATGCAATAAATAATAATATGAAAACAGTCAATGTGTCCGACAATTTGAACCTATTTTGGCACAGATGAGTTATAATAAACTCGGTTACATATTTCATGAAACTACCCCGTTCGTATTCGAATACCATCATAACGGTCAACAACACGTTTTACAATATCGAAATACCTAATGATACGAAACAATACTGCACACATAAAGATTGCATCAGGAAGCACGACTATTTTCAGTTCGATGCGTCCCTCTTCTAAATTTATTGCGCCGTCGAGTATAAGAGTTAGTTTTATCATAAAAACTGAGATAATAATATATCAAGATGGATGATTGATATTTCCTCATTCGAATGGCTGATTCTGTCATTTCGGGTGTTATAAATTCATATAAACTCGCGTTTTCTAAATAATAGTAGGCCACCGGCGTTGGAAAGAGTCAAAATAATATTACAAGATAGAAAAGAATACAGGAAACGATATTAAGGCAGGAAGTTAGCGATAGGTGTTCAACGGAAGATAGCGTGCCGTTCGGGTCAAGAATGAAGATTGCAGGGCTGTGCGCAGTCACGAAAAAATCTACAGATTCCGATATAAAAAAATTACAAATGTTTTTCTTATCTATTGATTGAGTAGGCATTTACTTGGTAGAACTCCATTATAATACGGTAAGAAAAATAACAATGTATTTTAATTCTACAGAAATTATTTTATATATTTGTTGATAGCTATTTCGGCTTACGCCCTCGTCATAACTATGTTTTAAACGTGCATTAGAACAAGCTTATATACCTATATAATGAACAGATCACAATTAACACATCACCACTTCTTAAGCCATTAATAAACACTGATGCAATTTAAAATAAATTCACTTGATGCATAACTAATTTTACGTTCATTCCCACTTAGTAAAAAAAACCCAGATTAGCTTTCACTTCATGAATACACCAAATCAATAAATTATTTTTTCCATTTAAAATTAAGATGGTGGAACAGAGAAGAAGATGTATAGTGTACCTTGTCTAGCCGAGGTAAATATGTAAGCTTGTTCTAATGCACGTTTAAAACATAGTTCTGACGAAGGTGTAAGCCGAAATAGCTTATCAACAAATATATAAAATAATTTCTGTAGAATTAAAATACATTGTTATTTTTCTTACCGTATTGTTTTTAGTATGCTTTACTTCGCAGTCACATACAAAGAAAATTTTAGTATCGTCGCTTTAACGATTAACATTTTTACGAACGTTTCTCATTATATATATTTTTACGTAATTTTTCAGAAATCTCTTATACATAGAAATAAATCTTTTAAGTAATTCAACGCATTTGTGGAAGAAATAATGCTCCGTGGCGCCTACTTTATGGCAGTAAAGTGTTAACTGTCACTTCTTGGTCAAAGGCATCATTCAAATAAATACAACGCATTATATGGTACTTTTTTCCGTAAGTATTCTGCTAGAGATCATGATCGTTTTCGCTCAGTTGAAAATGCTCGCGATGAGCGGAAACCGTCCTGATATCTATCAGAATATATGTGGAAATAGTACTGTATAATGTATTTAAATTAATGAAACATGTTTTGTCAGTTGAAAATGCTCGCGATGTGCGAAACCGGTCCAGCTATTATTTATTTTAAATAATGCTTTTCCATCAAGAAGTGACAGTCAACACATTAATAATGATGTATATTCAAAATTGTATCGATTATTTATATTATTATTCTTGTTGTATCAATTGTAAAACGATGTATTACGTAATCGTGTCCCACTTCAAGTCGAATCTTTTTTGACAGATAGTCGATTGATTAAAACGAAAAATTATTCAAAAAAAAGGCATGTGGGTCGCCCATTTTTTGACGACTCCGACTTTGACTTCACAGCCCTGGGAGAATGTAGCCATAGTAGACAGAGATGCAAATTAACTGATAGCCCCGGGACCGTGGGAACAAAACTGGCTCCTCGACACGAGCTGTCTGACTTCTCGACATTTTTGCAAATCTGAAATAGGCTTGATGCTTAGGCGAAGGCACGTGTTATGGCAGCAAATGGTCGAATTGGTGCAGTCGACGGTGCGGATTTTCTTTGTTAGGGTACGGGAAATGCCGCCTTCCGTTGGACATGAAACGTTTAATGTTTTTGACATACTCCACTTTAAATAATTACGTTGCATAACGTAGTAAAATGCTCACATCGCATCGTTCCGTAGTCTATCTACATGAATGCAAATTGTCACAAGTCATAAAGTGCATAATATGAGCCCTTGAGAGATGAAGTGATACAGGTCTTAAAGGTGAAACTGTTTTATATGACTTTTAAGTTAAATCACGATTTTACTTCGTCACATTTTAACATTGCGTGGAAGTTGAATACATAAGTCATAAATGAACACAAAAAAAAAAGTTCTGGGAAATAATGCCTGAAACACTGCAATAAAAAGAACGTGGTTAGTTCACCGCCAATATATCATTTGAGTCGTTGAGGAGTACAGTGAGCCATGTAGCAAAATGATGAAGCTTTTTTAGTAGCTCAAAGCAATTTTTTATGATACGAAAGAAACACAGTGTGTTTTCAATAATCTCACATCACTTGTGGATTCTTTCAGACCTGAAGAATACATCCAACTCATTTTTTTCCCAAAAATTACATTAGGCTCATTTCATTTTCCCAGGATTATATATGTTAGAAATTAGATAAATTAATACCAATCTACAAGATTACCAAATACTGTTGATAATTGTTTCGGTATCGCATAACTAATACATATGTTGTGAACGTCACGTAATGATACCAACAATATAAGTCTTGTAAAACTAATTATATTGCTGGTTGTTAGTTAATGACAATGGAGTTCTAACAAGCTTATACATATTTAATCAGTGGTTTGAAATCTTTTTTATTGGATTCATTGTACTTTAAATCAATTGAATCAATAGTAACTTAGCCCTTTTTCGCTCAGTCTGATAACGATTCATGTAATCAACCCAAGGTTTTCAGATTGTTCTCGTTATTTCAAAAATAAAAAGATGACCGTTAATTGTAAGGCATTGTGTAAAAAAAGTTACAAAAAATTATATCTATAAACTGTATTAGCTTATGCAAAACCAGTAAAAACTGCTTGGTAACTTGGCAACCCTTCTAAAAGTCTAGTGGTAAAATGGTTAAGAAGCAAACTCAGTCCAGTTTTGGCTTTGAGCAATGAATATATAATATCTTTAAAACATTGAAAAAAAAACAAAATCAATCTCCAATAAAATATCAATTAGTTGCTATTTTCCAAATCAAAATGATCAAAACAGGTTCCGCTCCCCAAAGAGATTTGTAATCCAACGCGTGTTTTATTTTTATAATAATTGCATATTACTTTTCCATCAAGAATTATTGACAGTAAACACACGCCTGTTAATAGTTCAATGTAACTGGAATGTATATTAGAGAGATATAGCTGAAAATATTTGTATGTTTGTAAATTAAATTAATTATTTATTGCACGTCTAATTGTAAAATGTCGCCGCAATCTGACAGTTATGTGTGTGCGACAATAAATAAATTATTGTTAAACCCAAACATATTGTCAAAATGCCATAAATACCATTGTGGGCGATTTATTGAGGGTAAGCCGTACGTACCGTAGAACTTACAAATAATGTATCCATGACCTACATCCTACGATGATTGATTTCATGATATATCGAAACGTAAATAACTGAACCGACAGACATCGACGATAACTCAAGCAAATTATTGCGCCAAAATTAGTGACGGTTGTACCGACGCTATGAACTACTCTCGATTATAATTAATATGAGAAGCGATCCAACTCTTACAATCATGACTACATACTATGCTGAGACGAGCAATGCTTAACTTTATGACATTTTAATTCGGCGGTAGCTTTATTGAAATCCATTTTCCGTAATAACTACGTAACACAATCAGTGGAATAACAAAATTAAACAAAAATATTTTCGTATTAACTCTTTGGATACCAAACCATTTTGGGAAGTGATCATGAAACATCGGAAGGCATTTTTTGCAATAAAAACGGTTGACAATGCTCGCCATGAGCGAAACCGGTCCTGATCAAATAAATTTTATGTGGGAAAAGTACTAAAAATGTATTATTAATTTTATTAAAACGGTAGCCTTTATTCGATTGTTTATCTCAGCTAATATTAGCTTATAAGTGTTATTTTTATTGTAATGTCTTTTTATGACGTGTAGTGCACCAAGTAATTGTAATAAATAGATTGTAAAAGCATATAAATGAAAAATAACAACAAATGCTTTTCAAACGTGTTACAAAAACTTGGACCGATAGATAGGCCTATTGGATTCTTCACATATATTTGCAGCCCCGTGGGATTTAAAGGGTTAAATAACTTAGCATCTGATTTTTTTATTACCATATCCGCTCCCAATGCGAGTACTTGAATTCTAATGGAGCATCTTAACAGGAGTTGTTTTTGTGAGATATACATAGTTATTATTCAAGCGCTCAGCATTTCTTTGTAGATGGAAATGATTGACAGAGGGAGCTAGGGAAGGAATATAAATCAGCAAACCAGTTTCGCTAAGCCGCATTTTTTTAGGATCAGACCCGTGCAAAGGGAATGGGAATGTAGAAACTCGTATTTTGGGCACACATCTAAGAATGCGATTAAAAAATCGATTTGAAGATGGTACGCACAAGGACTCGATCCTGTAGAGATCGTTACCAAATAAATTAAAGCGTAAGTTTATTATATAAAAAATATCGTTAAATATAAGTTCATTTTATAAAAACTTCCTTTATTATTTATTATCATTGAAATAAAAGAGGATGATTCAGAGATGTGTACATCAGTACGCCAGACAGGAGGGAGACTTGTAATAGCTACGCGATCGACGCTTTGGTCACCCCTGATATATATCAAACTATCCATTTTTCATGCCAGTGTTTTTATTAGTCATAGCATACTTACTACATACATGTACAAAGTTGTGTACTTCAATGAGTACGCAAGAAACTTTAATGCTAAATTTATTTGCTGAAATGCTGTATTTAAACTGTACTGTACACTGTATGTGTAAAATTTTACATTTTATTGCCGGTAACGTTTTAATATGTATTTAAAATGTCAGTCAATACAGAGTTCTGTTCGATTTTGTGTTTCATTTAAAAAGAATATAGCTTTTCAATATAATTAAATTATTTATTATATTACAAAAGCAATGCATATCAATCATTCCGAAAATGGGTTTATTGTTTACGATCTGATTTTATTGATTCCCTACTCAAAAGTTCGTTAATATCAAATTTATGTAGGCATATAAATAGTAAATATTATTTTTGTAAATTCTCATACCAGATAGATTTATGTTGTCACTTTACAACTTCCGAATTCACATATGGAAAAATATGGTATAGAAAATTCGTTATACCTCACTATATATATTCTATTATTTTAATTAATTTTCTTTCGTATTAGTTTTTTTATACCTTATTATATTGATAGAGGAGATGATTATTATTTACAGAAATTAAATTTTAAAAATGGTAAAAACTGAACTCACTCACGTCCACGTGGAGCATTTCGACATCCGAAACAATACCGTTAAAAATCATTTAAATTTAATTTTTTAAGATAATATTAAAAAATATTTGGCATTACAGCTTACGCCAATGCGCCAAATATTCTTAATTGTGAAAGTCATACGAGATTAACTCGATGATAAGTAATCAATCAGTTGTGCACAAAATCAACGACAAATAACATACACCCAGCCCAAGATCTCTTTTTTCAATTGAAAAAATCTAACCTTGCCGAGAATTGAACTCGGGTCCTCCGATCGCTAGGACAAAGCTCTTGCCACTAGACCACAAGGACCGACAATTTGATCTCCTTCTAGTGGCATCCCCATTGGCAGGCTGGTTCTAATCATTGTAAGAATAATGTACAACTCATGTTCACATACTTTAACACATGTATTTATTATGAAGCCTGTAACTGATAATTTATTGATAACATTTTTGCTATTTTAATATTGCTTACACTTACATGCATTTAAAATAAAACAGTTTTTTTTAGTAAAAAATAAATTCAGACAATATACTTGATACATATTCGAATTTTGAATTTTGAAGTTACCATGTTGCATATTTGACAGCAGTACAGAATTCAACTGAATAAATAGTATGTGATAGATTTTGTATTAAAACACTGTTATACTGTTATTTGAGCTTCAGTAACTAATAATTTATGTTGAAATGCTCAATTCGGAATGTAATAGTTTTCTTGATTGAGTAGGCATTTACTTGGTAGAACTCCATTATAATACGGTAAGAAAAATAACAATGTATTTTAATTCTACATAAATTATTTAATATATTTTTTGATAGCTATTTCGGCTTACGCCCTCGTCAGAACTATCGTTTTTCTCACCGTATTGTAATATTTTGCGTTTAAAAATATATCTGAACATCGGTAATTGAATCTATTCGAATTTTCAAGAAATTGTTGCACGCGCCTGTGTCGGGTCAAGATACTGCAGCTTTCATTTAAATATTTACAAAGCGATTGACAATTTGCCCGAGACGGCATGCTGTCAATATTTACTTCGATATTGAATGGCAGCGAGCTATGAGTCGCCCCGCTCCAGCGTTTGAAAACTCAATAATATTTTATAGCTGCAGTGGAAAGAAATACTTAAAGACGTACACAGGAGGTACACATTCTTCATTTATGCGCACTAGCAAAATTATGGCCTTACGCAATGTTGTCAATATATGCAATTTCGTAAAACTAAAAAAAGTTAATCAACATTTATTTTAATTTAGCAAAATATTGACGATTTTTCTTCTTTTTAAAAATGTATATTTGTAAGCTTCAACTTATTTTGACTCCCATGGAGAGCCATGCAGTTTATGCATGTTAATGTATTAATTTAATAAAGACGTGACATATTATTGGTGAGCGACAAAAATCATGAAAAAGTAAAAAAATTCAAACTTGATGTTAGAATTTCATCTTCAGCACCTTCAGTCACAATCCTAAAACATGTAGTTTGGAACGAAATTCGAGAGTCGGCGCTTCGGTTTTTCAAATTTGCGAAGATTTTTTCACCACACCGTACCATCTTATAAATATTAAAATCAAAATTTCCGTTCCTAATAGTAGAAAAAAGTCAATATTCATGACAAAAATGTGAATTAATTTTTATCGAGCGTTCTGTTTCAAGAATTTTTCATTTGGAGCCCTGGAAAAGCTCCTTATAACATAGCAGGTGAACTTCGAATGCCATCAAATTAAATATTTTAATTAGTCTCGTGTAGAAATTACCTATGTTACAATACGAGTTACATTTCTTAGCAATCGTACAAGAGAAGAGGACCTAGTGCAGGATGTAATTATCTCAGAATGCGGTTTACAACTATTCTGCTGCATTCTCAGTCTCGAGTGACTACTTGGTACTTAATCGGGTGGTGCTCCGTCACGATAAAATGAATAAATATGAACCAGATAGAGTTGCTTATTGTAATATTTATGTTTGCCGTATTGACAGCCGATAAATTCAGAGCTCAGGTAATACCTCACAGCGAGATGTACCTTCGTCAATGTTTCTGTGAGTCTACACACTACAACATTATCACGGTTACAAATCCACCTCGTTTTGACAGCAAGTCATCAAAACTGATATCGAATAGTCATGTTGTGATTTATTTAATTTTCTACTCTTATTTTAGCAGAGAAAAATCAGCCTTGTATTTCATGTAGTTTTTTCTGAAAAGGATACTTTCGATGGCTGCCATAAAGCATATGTTTATATTGGATACATACTCGTTGAAGAGTTTGACAGGTTGTATATTGTTGGCTTTAATCAGTCGTTAGACGTAACTTCAAAGTTGCACACGCGTGAAAACGTGAATAATATTTTTTTACCGTCGAAATTTTACTCAGTAAATTTAATACAAAACCACAGGTTAGAAAGCTTGGTCATCATCAACAGTACTCATGGCGAAATCAAAAAAATGCGTTTGAAGTTTCAGTTTCATAACCAGATTCAAATTAAATGTTTTTGTTAAATTCAATATACTATGAAATATTAAAGAGCGATTTTACTTGCATTTGAATCACATTTTGTATTAAAAAATAATTGTGATTAACTGATTATTTGATTTTTTAATTTGGAAGTCTAATTAGGCTGAAATCAAGTCAGTGCTTAACTAATCTTTTACATGTTAGCATTATAGATTGTCTTTAAAAATACATTAATTTATAATACTTTCGATGGTTTCGGCGGTAACTTTGTGGAAGTTCATTTTAATATAAAATTTAAAATAACTTTGATTATTCCACGTATTGTGCTAACTGTGACACGTGTTTCGCCTCTTTCAGAGGCATCTTCAGACTTAAGCAAACTTTGGAATATCCATCAAAATAGGCTCCGTTATATTTCAACTAGATTAAGACATTGTAAAGTAATATTTTTTAACCTATAAAATCCTTTTAAGACAATATTCATTAGACAGATCCCCAGATTAAAAGGGTCAAATTCAATAAGGTGAAAGAAATTCCTGGAAAGTGGTTTATATATTATTTGAATTCACTAACTTATTTTATATGAGATGGTTGTAATCGTTAGTTAGGACGTTGAAGGTTTTTATAAGCGAAACTATTAATTTGACTCGCTCTTGTTAAGTTGTCAGTAAGCGATGAAGTGGCGGGCATTGAAAGGTGCCCAGCGTAGCTCATGTAAAGTTCGATTTAGAATTAAGCTAGTAGAGGAAATTGAATTGAAGACAGCTGATTCAAAGATTTTCAATTTGAAGAAAATTATCTCTTCATCATTTTCCTACAATTGTATTACATTTTTGAAACATCTCATGAAGAATAAATCACAAAACAAATGATTTAGCTAATTACTAAAATTATATTCTACAACTTGTGTTAAAAATTAAACACAAGTTGTAGAATATAACTTTTTAAAGTTTTATCCTGTAAAATATGAAACTTCGTTCTTATTGTTTTTATAGTATATGTATATATACCTTATATTCAATAACAAAAAAAACACAAGCAAATGTTTGGGATTTATCACTTCAGTTAGAAAAAGCTTTTTGATGTTATAAAGTTAACCCATACAGTGTGATATAATGATGCAATAATTTTCAAAGCATTTTGGCGTCACCAAGAAAATCTAATTTCCTACAGGAATAAGTTGACAGTCAAGCCATTGTCAGCTTTATTTATGAATCGATGAATATTATGATTGATGGAAACGATGGTGATATTATAAAAAAATAATATTAGGTATAATTTACCATTGGGCAGCTTTAGTATGCAGAGGATATTGCTTTTACATGATACATTTTTATTACGCGATCACGGAAAAATCCAATTATACAATATTCAAACCTTTACAAAATATTGTAGTGTAAAATATTAAAGCTGTGGTTTTCAAAAACTATTTTCAAAAGGAATGATTCAATTGACATAAACAAACAGTATATTTTAGTTGTATTGACCATTCCAATGATTGTGCACAATATGGACCCATAATGGATTCGAATCTTCTCTGAATTCAGTCGTGCTAATTCCTTCTTTAGAGAGTATGGAAGGAAGAATGAGATCAAGAAAAAGCTGATATTTAGCTAATTATCCACGGGTTTTTATGAAAGCCAACGCCTGATAACCAATTTCTATCAAAGTCCTCTCTATAGATCAAATAATTACATTGATGAAATGTGTTCAGTTGTCACAGCGAAAATTTATTTATTTTTTGTGTTCAGTCGCGCGTTTTATTTGCATTTTTTTTTATCTATTATGAATGTCAAAATCATTTATTAATTGTATTCAGTTTTTTTTTCCAAATAAAGGAATTTAATACCGATATACCATCATTGATAATATTATATTCGCCCGATATAACAGTCCCTAACTGTATTAATGAAGTCATATCATTGCCACACCCCTGCTCCGAATAATATTGTTGGTATTAAAAAAATATCGTGACAAATCGGAAACGCTCAAGCGAAAATTATATTTTATTTTACCAATCAGATTTATCAATTGAGAAATATTTTTTACGGTTTGGTTTTTTTCGCTCCAGGCTAAAGGAAAAAAACCTTGAAATTTCGATTATGCGAGACCGAACTCATGATATGTAACTAAACATTGCTTTATGAATGATGTGGGAAATGAGTGACTTCAATAATTATACCCTATTCAGTTGCGATACCACAACATGAATGATTTTTTCTCACAGACACAGTTAATTCAATATTTTCTTTCAATTTAAAGAAGAAATTAGTATCCAGAGTGACATATCAAAACGGTTACATACACAATCTTGTGTTGTATATATGTTATGCTTAACGGTTTTATAAGCGAAAAGATAGTGAACAAAATTCACGTAAATGGTAGGTATATTTTACCACCTTTTGAATATCCTATGAATTATGCATCTTAGCCAAAAGTATTACATAAAAACAACTAATATTCACTTGCTGAGTGTCTGTTATATTGGATAGATAAAGGATAGAAGGATAAGGTAAAGCAGTATATCCATGTCTTAAAAAAGCCATAAATCGATTGTTAAATAACTTTTACACCGTCACCGCCACAAAAGAACATGACATTGACCACTTAAATACCAAATTATAAATGAAGCTAACGTAAGAATAATTTCAGATTATTGATTGAGTAGGCATTTACTTGGTAGAACTCCATTATAATACGGTAAGAAAAATAACAATGTATTTTAATTCTACAGATATGTTTTCTGTAGAATTAAAATATATTGTTATTTTTCTTACCGTATTTATTTTCAGTGTTTATAAATATTAATATACTAACTAAGCAAATCACTGTGGCTGAGTGGTTGCGTATTAGTACTTCGTTTCAAATCATGTTTTTTTGTAAAATTATCATGATTATCTGACGTGTCTAGTTGTATACCTTCCAACAACCCGTCTTGATAACGAGGCATAGAGGGATCTTGAGTTAATCCCTTTATTCCCATGTCTCTACTTATGCAAATCTCGCCAAAATATCAACTATGAAGGAAATGTCATATCCTCGACATTTGAAACGGGCGCAATATGAAATAATTATGAAATCAACACTTAAACGGTTTCTCAAATTTTTATGTAGGCCCCTCAGTGATACGTAGCACGCCAATTATTTATATTTAAGGAAATTGTAACATTACATATCATTATCACAGAGCCATTGTGCTCTTTCGCTATCCGAAAATTATATCAGATAATCTTCAACAAACAAACGACTGATTGACAAAGACTTGCGAGCAGAAGATTAGTCGTGACAATTGCAACGTTTTTTATGAGTAATATTATGGGTTTTTGTTTTATTATTGAGTAGGTACGCCAACTTCTATATGAGCCTCATTTTTAGCTATTAAATAAACCATACATCAAACATACCAAATTGCAGTGGAGTACAGCTTTTTAAATGTTCAATTAAAAATTCTTTCTCACATACATGTGTAAAGTAGAATAACTAATGAAAAAACATTCTACGTTACGATTTTTGGTTACACAGTTTAAAAATAAGCAATTATTTTAAGCAGTAAACTTCGTTGTTATATGTTTACGGGATAAAATCGGCCCATCAGAGACAGATATCTAACCCATGTTTCACTACTTTTCAGGAGAGCTAAAAAAGTTTCATCAGTACCTAATCAATTTTACTTATTTTTTGACTGGTAAATTTTTTTATCTCATAATTTTTAAAGGCAATCCTAATACTTTTTGATTTATTTTCTAAATATATAATAGTAATTAATTACTTTGTGTTTTTCTAAGATATAGTAGAGCTATGATCAAGAAAATTATTTTAATTCTTCGGATTGAAATATCCTTGTATCCACTTTTTCAATCGTTATTTATCTTTGACACATAAAGCTAAATATAATTTTGCATCTCGTGGCTTTCAAAACTTAAAGCCGGGAAACATCAATGTGTGTTTTTTTTTATCTTATAAGAATGAAAAAATATAAGTATTTATTTCCACGTGAATTATGTTAGTTGGTAGTTTGTTACTTATGTATTGTTAAGAAGTTTAACCAATCAAAGTTTAATCAATATAGAATTATAGATCAATCAAGTATCTAGTCAATTATAATATCACATGTTTTAATTCGCTTTTCTCCACTCTCCAATCGCATTAACGATATAAAATTTCAAAAATCTCTATAAGTTTCCAATAAGAGTATTAGAAAACTAATGGTCGCGTTGTAGTCGTAACTAATTCTAAAAGTCTATTTTAACAGAAATGTTACATTATAAAATAAATTTTATAAGTAAACAGTGAAGTCACGATGTACGCATTTTTTTAAATATGGCCAAATACTGCATTTAAATTAACTGAAGTAGAGTTCAAAAAAGAATGCTTGCAAGACTGGTAAATTTTACAGTAATAATATTAATAATTAATATTTATAACAAAGTTAAGCACTGCACTGCTACAGGTAGAGATCATTGTTAGATAAAGAAGGCATTTTTTCGGAACCGTTATCATTACGTTTCATAAAACGCTAATCACGTTTGTTCATGTAAAGTTAATTTAACGCATGAAAAAAAATCTATGGAGACTTCTCGGTAGCATGAGTGCTACTTAAAATTAAAATTAAATTTCATCGGATCTGCTGATATAAATGATATGCTGACAAACCCCTTATAACTTGATCAAGAATAAGCCACTCGACTAACCCGAGATATCTTTGTTTGCTTCGTATCTAATAACGATGTGACTTTTCAGTTTTCAATTTGACATTGTGAATATCTTCAACGTTTTTCTGTGACTTCAATTAATATTAATTAACAAATATTTTCACGAAAAGAGGAGGTTCATAGCAAACATTTTGATAATTTATTTATGATATGAAAATTGATATTTTAATCATTCCTCGGTTGTATAACTGGGAATAACACGTGTCCAATTTTGTATATTTAACATTTTGCAGCGATTCTCTTAATGAAATATATATTTATTTATTTAAATACTCGCATTCTCATCTCTGGATAACATGCAATAATACAATCGCTCACTGGAATAAGGGGATTTCTCTTGAGGCATTATCAGGGTAATCTCATTTCAATATTATATAACACATTCACGTTCGTTATTTCGCGACGTGTAAGTAGCCGTCACACATATCAGTTACTTGATAATTTATTTCCATTATAAATAAGATTTTTTTATTTATTAGTATTGAATTTTAATCAGTAAAGTGTGAATATATATTGAGGCTATTTTTTGACAATGTATGGTGTTGTGAAAACCTTAAAATTTTCACCAAATTGGATGGGATGAGCAGTTTTGACCGGGTTTTATTGATGTCTCTTTTTGGATGAGCTTTTAAACATATTTTTACAAATGAATTATATTTTTTTAACTTTATTAAAATCGTAAGGTTAGGTTACGTTTATGGGATTTTTTCACGTTTGAACAATATCGACCCAAAGAATATCATATGAGTAGAAGCATCCGATTTGAAGATAGTATGCAAATGTTCTTAAGTGTAAAGCCAATAGTATTTTTCATATTAAGTTGAACTCATTGATAATACAAGTGGGGACGTGTATACAGCGTTACTACGAAATATTCCATTTGGATGATGGCGATAATGGTGATAATGGTAGACAACTTCAATATGCAAATATGGCGATAAGTGCCCATTAGATCATTGCGGGCAATCCTTACTTCGTTAACGAGCAATTCACCGTTCGCGAGCCGTGCATTTAGAAGAACTTAATAAGTGCAACATCGTCGATCGTCGCCTTACGAAACATGCCGATTATAAATTAGTATTGGTAATCGTTAAACAATGGCACAGGGGCTATAAAAGCCAGCATCGCATCGAATGAAATATCTTTTCACCGTTATTTAACGAACAAATTAATTATATATTATTTTAATAGTTTGAACTGTAAATATGTTAAGCATGGCAATAGAATAAACACATGTCTTCTTCGTTCGATAATAATTATAACTAAATCTGATAGTTTCGCTTATTGAATGGACATATGAACATCGCGGAAAATATTTTTCAATTGTATCCTCTCTTTATGTGAAATATAAAGACTGATATTGTATAGAATGCTTAAGAATTGGTGGTGTGTAAGGGTACACAAGTAATATCCACTTTCAAAAAGTGTGACAGTTTTAAAATAGAACTAGAAAGAAGAATTGTAGTTACCAAACCGATTTATTTACGCGCAATTTTGAAGATAGATTCAATGTGTTTAAGAGAAAAATAAAAAAAATGAAAACACTAAATGTATACGTAAGTCCGGAATTTGTTTTAATAATCCTCATTTGAATGATTCACTGAACCGGATAAGAAAGAAGCCCCAGAATGTTACCACTCAACCACGGCGATGGCGAATAAATTATGTAAACTTTGTGATTTTTTCACGGTGTCGATTCCTATTCAAGTCAATGACACTTTTTTGTTTGGTACAACAGCGCTGTCGGTTTATGCGCCTCTGAAATATTTGTACAGTAAGCATTTTGGGCCGGTTTTAAATTGTGACACTTCAATCGCCCGAGACCTTGGCTTATTGAATGAGACCGATATAAGGTTATAATTAAAATCAGTGTCACAAAAAACTCGTAGGATATGCCTATGATATTTTTCAATGCAGATCGCGAGCCAATGATACGGACGTATTTTGTAAGTTTTTTTCGCAGTTATTGTTAGGCGCTTGTAACAGATGTATTATAATTCTGAGAGAATTTGTGTAAATAGATGTGATGATAACAAAAAGTTCGTAAAACAAAAAAAAATCATTGCAACATCGCTCAGAAAAATAAATTAATTTGGCAGAATTTAAGGCATACGTAACGACGTAACAAAAATTGAATTGCATTTAATTTATGTAATATGAAAAAAATACTTCAAATTGAAATAAAACTGGAATTTTATTATTATTATTTTATTATTTGTGATTCAATTTATCGATGGAACTGTAGATCCAAACGTATGAAATTTTTTGATGTATATGTTTACTTTTATGCTGTTATAGCTATTTATTTAACTGTTATACATAAACATTCCTAAACTTTAACAAACAATAGCTTGAAAGACTGATTTTTAGGCAATTATTTACTAATAGATATATAGGAAAATATATGTATGAGAATGCGTTGATTAGCAAAAATAAAATCATTTTAAGATAATAACATTCTGTTCAACGTGTAGTATTTATTTTAAGTTCTGGCCATTTGTGTTTTATAGCTAATTGATTTTTTTAATAAATGTAGCAAACAAAGGTTTCAGCTGATGGTTTCGTTTTGCATCACATTACTTTTTTAGAGTTTGACACAAAAGGAATTCGGAAACA
This sequence comes from Himalopsyche kuldschensis, assembly GCA_028554975.1. NCBI lineage: Eukaryota > Metazoa > Arthropoda > Insecta > Trichoptera > Rhyacophilidae > Himalopsyche > Himalopsyche kuldschensis. Next base: position 11,462,574 of record JAHFWI010000038.1, read on the forward strand.
TGATATTTATTACTAAATCGCGAAGAATCGTGAAATAAAATATGTTGACATCCTTATGTACAAAATTTGTTTTCTAATAAGAATTATTATTGTGGTGTCTTTCACCTCTTCAGATGTCTTTCGGCTGGTAGAAGATAACATTCCGCTCTCCCTTTTAATCTTTGGTACGTGGAATATTTAAAGGATTAAAATTGTTACCTTCTTATCTTACGATCCGTTTATTCCGAGGATGCTTCTAAATTAAGCAAACTACGTGACACCTAGTAACACAGCAACAGTAATAGCTAAATATTTTATTTCCACAATCTCTTTGCCCCGAGAATTTACTGTCTGTGGATTTGTGTTTTACTAGTAATCAATTTTCAATATGCAGTGCTTAAATTATTCACTTACCATCATCGCTAATTTCCAAATAATCTCCGCTCGTATAGTTAACCGTAACCGTGTCATAACTGCTGGCTATAAATTCATCTAGCAGCATTGTTTTCCCGCCATGTACTTGTCTAACCACATTCCCACGTAAGGCTCATTGGCTGACTTCCATTTCCACGTCCAGCCAATGCGAACTCCGCACAAAGACGGAACAAAGAATGGATGGGTGAGAAACTACCTCAACGAGTTTCTTCAAACCACTAACATTAACTATCTACTTGAATTAGATTAACGGATAATTGCATTTACCTTCGCTTCAAATGAAATTGTACTTAATGAAGGTAAATTCTTAGTTTGATGCAATAGCACATTCCGAATTAAAGTAAAGGCTTGCTACCCGGTTTCCAAACAAATATAGCATAATAGAAAACGTTATATTTGAATCACGCCATCGATATTATTTGTTTATGATATTGAACAATTTTAAAAACATATTTTGACCACCGAAAACTCTAAGAAGAGCGATGGCAAACTGTTCTAGCACAGAATAGCAGGTTTTAATTATGTATTTAGGATATTCACAAAAAAGCAGAGATGTCCGCTGTAAATCCTATGTAAAATTATAACCTTAGAATATAGTAAGCTATTCAAACAAAATATGCCACAGTTATTAACTAGTATCACGTGTTCACGTGATTGTGTCACAGTATGTGTATTTAAGTTTTAAGGTGTGCACTATCAATAGTTAGTGGAATGGCATTATAATAGAAATAATAAAACATCTTTAGTACTTTTTCCACATAAAATTTATTGGATCAGGACCGTTTATACAAATATCACTGTTTTGTCGTATTTCTTATCAGTTGACAATGCTCGCCATGAGCGAAACCGGTCTTGATCCAATAAATTTTATGTGGAAAAAGTTTTAAAAATGTTTTATTATTTTTATTATTAGTGAATATTTTATGAGTAAACTAATACATGCCCAGTAGTGACAAAACACTTTTAAATAAATTAATTATATATGATTTTCCACTTCGATTTTAGTTCAAGTTATGTTGCAAGTGTATTTTACGAAATGCTTTCATTTGACATTTTCAATGAAAGTATATGAGTACTAGATTCGTATCTCTTTGCATAACATTATTATAACGCTATTGATAAATTAATTCAATTTTGATCGCTTCAGTGTATTTTCATTTACTACTATTATAATATTCAATAGAATATCGGAATTATTATGATTAACACACGCTAAATTTATACACGCTTAATTATTTATGTAATAACATTTCGTGTATTTATAATGGAAAATATATTTCTTTCGATAATTTAATTTCTCATGGGTCATTTAAAATTGATAAATTATCAAAAATAACGTAACTTTGTATTGGAAATATAGCAGCTGCATCTCCGCTTCAAAAAAATTAAAGACTTTTATATTTTTCATTCATTCTATACTAGATACATTTTTCCATTTCTGAAACATTCTGCGAGATATGTTTATATTTTTACTGTTATTTTTTGAAAATTTTGTGTGATGTGACAACCGGTCACTAACACGAAAGAGCGGAAAATAGATACTTGTGAAAAAAGATTAAAGGCAAATGTCATATTATAGATTGAATTGGCATTTTCTTGGTAGAACTGCATTATAATACGGTTAAAAAAATAACAATGAATGTAAAGTCGTATGTAGTTCTCACGTTGGCGTAAGCCAAAAAAGCTATCAGCAAATATATAAAATAATTTATGTAGAATTAAAATACATTTAATTTTTTTAACCGTATGGCAAATGTTATATTTAAAACACTGTAAGCTATTAATTAACTGTTATTAATAATACTCTAATCGACTTTCAAGGATTCCGAACTATACATTTTCAAAACTGTATTATGTATATCTTTCACACGTGTCTCAATTAAATACACAGCCGATGCAATAGTGAAAGTTAGCAATTTTGATTGAATGAATAAATTTTTAAACTTGAATAACATAATTTGCCTAAGCCTAATTTCCATACGATGAGTTTGAGAGAAGACAGGATTGCTTTTTCATCGACAGACATCCATCTAAGGATTTCTCAATGATGTTTAAAAAAAATAATGGCATATTTAAGGAACCTAGCCCACTCTAAACAACTAAACTTTGCTATTTTTACAGTTATTCATTTGAATTATCATCATATTTTTTATAAAATTTTTGATAGAAAATGTTGGGCGAAAATTATATCAAATTTAGCAGACACTGAAATAAATATTACAAGTTCATTGTCTTCGTTTTGTTCATCTCTAAAACTAAGCATATCTTTGAAATAGTATTTAATTGACGCAGCATGTTTGCATCATACTTCAAATGGGTAGGTGTTTTTAACATATCTGAAAATCCTTATCGGTTCGTTTACAGTGTGACTGACCGTTACATCTATTGTTAATACAATTAAGGATTACACGGCTGTCATCATTTGACCAAAATAAGATTATGCAATAAATTATCACTTCTCTAATAAAAAATAATGATATAGTCGAGCCTTAAAGCCAGTGGCGGCTGGTAACAGAGTATTAGGGAGTACAAAAAAAGATTCAACTATTTATGCAAGAGTTCTTTCCTATTCATTGGATTTTAAAACAATTCTATAACATGGACTTTCAATTCAGATGTTCGCAATACCAACGGAGTGCCAGTCTTATGAATTTTTGGCTGTCCGTAGTACGGAAAAATAGTTGAATCTTTTTTTGTACTCCCTAATACTCAGTTGCCAGCCGCCACTGCTTAAAGCTCTTACGCATATGATATAAATTATTGAGACAAATTACTTTTAGATGTAGCTTAAGATGATTTTATTAGGAAGAATCTTTTTTAAATCAGCGATATATCATTCTTTGTAGTGTAAAATTTAAAAAAATGGTGAAGTCATTATTAAAATCGATAAATTTCAATGATAATCCTTCTCCAAATAACGGTAAAATTTTACAACAGTGCGTCGTGTTCCGACCTTTTTTCACACGCAAAAACTTATCTTGGATTATTGTAAAAAGACAACACGAAGTGATACGATACACATAGATTTATGACAAATATAGTCTAGAGATGCTTTTCAATTAAACGACTATAAAAACGGTAAGCAAGCAGGGGAGGATAGAAACAAACAAACAATGATGATACTACTAACGAACTACGCGATAATTTAGTGCACGTCCGAGTGACATCGTTTCATTTCATTTCAAATTAAATGAGAAATGTAAAGATGTGCATAGTAATTTTTCAGAGGCATCTTCCGACTTACCATCACAAAGTTTGCTTAAGTATAAAACCAAGCTGATTCTAATATTTTAAAATGATAAAATTACAAAATTGAGTTTGGTATTTTTTCCTTTTACGGGAAGCAAGGAGGGTTATAGAATCAAAGCAAACAAATAATTATATTATTATACATAGTAATTTATTCATAGTTTCATTATTTTTAGTTGGTATCTATCCTCCCCTCCTTGCTTAGTATTTTTATAATATTTCACGTTAAACTATTCTAATCAATCGTAATTAATTACTTAAGCAACCTTTGCTACAAAAAGAGAATCTGAAGATGTCTCTGATAGAGACGAAACACGTGTCACGATTTGTAGCACAATACGTGGAATTATCAAAGTAATAAATTTTATGTCAGATTAATCATGTTTCTATTTGAATAAAAAATTCCTGCAAAATCCATAACGAAATGTAAACTGTTCTTTAAAAGCATCGCTAGTAAGTAGCTACCCTTTGTTCAAAATCCAGGGAGTTTAAAATGATGCATTTAAGCGTATCGCTGTTAAATTATAATTCTCAATCATATCGAAATGTCATTCAATGAAGATAGCCACGTTTGAATTGCTCCGACTCATACAATGACTCTTTGCTCAGAATAATTAGTATGATTAATACATAATACTATTTGTTTTATTTCATTATTGTGACTTTTCTTGTCTGCCATTTGCTATTGTAATGCACTCTGTTGTCTCGTAGTTGTTTTTTTTGCGACTACATTTCCTTGAATTATAAAAAGTCAATATTTGTACGAATGATCCAAGTACATATTTTCTATTGTTGCACTTTTTAAAATATATCAGTATATGCAGACTGTAAACGAATCCAGAATAAACTCAATTATGTGAAACACATTTTTGTAAAAATAAAATAATACCATTCTTTCAAGCAAGATAATTAAAAAAAGCACGTTATTTATCGTGAAACTGAAATGGATAATATAATATCGGCAATAATATGCAACGGTAAAAACATCTCGTTTTTTACTCAATATGTGCGAGGCCGGATACGAAGCTGCACGGAACGGATTTAACCCGGGGACTATACTTTCTGACACTTCAAGTATGAATAAATAAAAAATATTTTTTTCAAACACAAGCTGTGCAGATAATTTGTAGTGATAATTGTGATGGCTGGAATAAGTGGGAATTTGAGTCGAATCCTAATACAGGATAATAGTAATGTCATAATTATTATTTTGAATAAACTAAAATTTGATTCACTGACGGTGATATTAACAAATTTTAAATTAAATTATTATTTGGTCATTTCACTAAGGAAAAACAGTTACATGAAATTATTCGTATATATGTACATACATACATTGCAAGCGGAAATAATATGTAAACTAAAAAACAATAACTGTAGAAAAAGTATCGTATACTGCGTACTAGTTATAAGCCTTACCGTTTTTGTAATGTGTCGTAAATATTTGTTTGTATCATATGAAAAAATAACAATTACCTACTTATTAATAAATTATATAAAAAAAAAACAAACAATTAAAGGCTACGTCGTATGGTGCCAAATATAATAATAAATAAATTAAAAATAGCTTTATTCTATGTATTGTGTTACAAATAATGACGTTTTTCAGCTCTTTTAGAAGCATCAACAAACGCACGCTTGCTTTAGTAAAAAGGTTAAAATTGATTCTAGTTTTTCATATTTTTTCTACGTCTTTCTAATTCGCTTTCGGTTAAAACAATTTTTGAACTGTAACACAAAAATGTTAATGTGGCAATATGATTTTTCTGACGTATAATTTTTTACAGAACAGCGCTGTAGAACAAACTGTAGTATGTGGAGTTACGAGCTTTACATTCTAGGCCGAAGATTCGTTTAATAACTGTGTTTTCATCGAATATTTAAATGTCATATATGTCCGGATACGGCGGATAAATAACATACCAAATCAAATAAACTTTTCGATGAGCGTTTATTTATTGTATAGAGATTGAATGCAATATTATGTACCGTAATAAAAACTGAAGTTAGTTATGCGTATATACTATTAGAGTAAAATTATAGCTCTCTTAAAAGCCATTCAACCGGATAATAGCAGCTGTTTGGATTGCGGACCGCCGTTTTTTAACCCGCTGTGCGATCTTAACCTACAAAGTTATCTAACGAACTGAAATGAAAAAAAACAACAGTTTACATTCCTCATCTCGATAAAACAATGGATAATTAAAAGCGATCTGCTCAGATGTAGCGGCCCCTTCTCCGCCCCCCCCCCCCGAGACTTTAAATAACCTCAAGGTATTTACACTTTTATCATATTCCGTTAGGCATAATAATACGGGCCGTGATTTCTGGAAATAGCTGCGTGCCGAAAAAGTACCACTGACATCTTGAATTCCGTACTCTTTTGTGGGGGGCAGAAGGTCATAGTTTTCTGATAAATAACAAGTAAAATAATTTATTAGGCGGTTAATTAAAACGATGACCATAAACAAATTCTACGGCATATTTAAAAGCTATTTGAAATTCGCATTGTCGTGGTTTAAATTAAGTACGTTATCGATGGTACATATATGTTTAATGTTTTTTTGATTTGGATTTGGAATAATCTCATTGTTAGAAACACCTGAACTTGCTTTTTTTTAGTCTAGGTGACTCGGAATGTAGTAAATTGCCAATATTTTTAATAAGTTCTGTGAGTCATACAGCGCATGGAAATTCTTCTTCTACTGAGAAAATTGTTTGATGTCCCCTAAATTTTGTTACTTACTTATTCCTGTTGGAATTTCATAATGTAAACAATATAAACATTGTACCTGTACCTGTACTATTAATTAAATTACTATATAAGAAATATACGCAACGCTTAAACAACGTTAGTGAAAAAAATTCAGCCAACACTAAAAGACCGTTTGACATAGAAACACCTCTCTACGGGTTGTGATTTATTGAATTTGGTATTAATAGTTATCCCACACCACGGTAAAAAATATATTATGCAGTACCGTTTGCGATGGAATATATTCGAGTAGGCGAAGGAGGGGCGCGGGTAGGGCTGCTCGCAAACACAAGCATGATTTGGTAGTGTCTTTCTCACCGTGTTGCGTCCACACGGCTGCGAGCTTTATTTATCATTAGAAAGTATTTACTCAAGGATCGAAATGCATAGCTTTATTGATTTATGAAAAGCATGTCGTTTTTAGTGCATGTAGCATCCCCAGCTATCTTCTCCACGTGGTAACAATGGTAATAAGTATAATATTTCAATCGTATAGTAACGATTAAATTGACAGCTGAAAACACATTCAATATTGCTGTGCAGTCTCCCAAGCGTGAATTGCTAAAATATTGGCATTATAAATAAAGCGTATGTCATTTTATAATCCCACGCGTTCGCGTGTCTATCAAATCACTACTGCAGTAGTGAACAGTAGCGCAACTGTACCGAAGATCTGGGAAAACTGAACCTAAATGAAAAACGGTTGTATAGTATCGTGATCATGACACCGGAACTGATTTCGTAAAGTTCCGCGAGATTCCGTGATGCGCTAAGTGAATACCAGTGTCTTGAACAAAAATAAAGTTTGTCAGGGAAATTGGCATTTTTCGACTAATTTAAAAATACCGTCAAAGACTAGCTACCTGCAAGATCAAAGTTAATAATTATGGCGAGTTAATTCATGTCTGTTTTTTTTTTGCCCGTGCTACAAACAGTTGAGTTGCCGTATAATACCACAGCCATTAGACAACAATTAAGGCGGTCCCCCCATGTGATATTTTGAAACAATTTTTTTCAATTTTCCACATTTTCAAAAGATCCTAGTTCAAACGATTTTTACAGGTTTATAGATTAAAATGCCGATAGATTTTTTGACTTCCGATAAGCCAATCAGCCGGTCGGATGGAGGCCGTTTACCACCTTTTTTCGACATGCGTGTGTTTGGAGTGGTGCACCACACATTGTGATGAAAATTTTAATCTGAAAATATTTTGACTTACTGTTAAAATGTCAATAAACATATGGTAAAATTTTCAATCTTCTACGTTAATAAGGTTCGTCAACAAAAAATAAAAATAAAAGCTAAAAGAACCGGCCGTCACATGGGGGGAACCCCTTAAATGTTATTAACGGATTTTTTTTTCATTTTAAAAGTGTTTTCATCGTGAATAAGAGTAGTTCCGTCATCTGCTCCAAATCTGTTCTATATTTTTACTTATGAGAAAATTGAGGTTATAGCATAAAATTTTATAAGATAAATTTGTTATTTAACCGATTACGTAACAAATTTGACACGTGTTTCGCCTCTTTGAGAAGCATATTCAGACTTGTATAAGATTATTTTCACATAAAGTAATCATCGATTCTAATTGATCACTTAAAAATTATAAAATAAAACATTTTTTTGTAATAGAAGCTATTTTTTTAAATATTTTATCGACGAAATCACGAGGAAATCGTAATGTAAAATGTGAATATTTTTAACAATATTAACGTTTAATTCCCAAATGAACGGTTCGTATACATGATAGCGATATACGTACATCTATTACACCTTTTAGAAGTCGATAGCTCTTATTTAATTGAAAACATTTCCTTCTTCTACAATATATATTTGTTTTTATGTGAAATCTTTGAAATATGAATGTGTAAATCATAAGTTTGTTTCATAACGCTATTACCACAAAATGTTTAGGCGGAATTATTGCCACAGACGGAAACGGTCAAATAAATCTAAAATTCCTTACCGCTGAATAATCGAAGGCTCTATGATCAACCCCTACCTATACTAGCTAACTCGAAACCATTCGAGGAATAATTTTGTATTTTCCTTGTTCGGAAGGTGTTTTTTGCTTCCATTTCAGATCGAGTCGTTCTGAATACAATTTTTTATATTATTACATTTAATCAATGATCATTATACATAGAATACGTTGAAATATAAAAAATGGTATTATAATAAATTCTATGGACTGTCCTTGATAATAACTTCAATTATATTCGAAGCATATATTTTTAATATAACGATTCTTGAGAAGATCAGGCTTAGATCGTTTATTACACGTACATCAATTTAGTGTCAGGTCTAGGAATTATTATACATATATCGAATATAGGTTTTTTTTATATTAAGCACACTATTCAGATATCATATTCACTGAAATCAGTATCAATAATATTATTATATATGTATATTGATACCCAGTACACACACGCACAAAAACAGAGAGAGAAGGTGGTGTGGGCAAATTTTGAGTCAATTTTTAACGCACAGAAAATACACTACACATGGCTCGGATGCTGACACGTTGCACTATATTTTTTTTTATTTATTAATAGTTTTTCAGAATAATTTCTTACCGAATTGGTGAACGTTTTGATCATCAGCTTACCTGAAAACAAAATTAAGCATGAATTAAAAATTAAGAATTTCGACAGAGGGTGTTTGATGGAATTTCAAGATAAAAATTGAATCGTTTGAATATTGAATATTTGTACATCCGTGGACTTGAAATGTTTGAAGATGCCGAAAGGCGAAACTCGAGTCGTTAGTGACAAAACTCATGGAAAAGTACAAAATTAAAACGATTCAAATATGAAAATATGAATAAAAAAACGTGAAAAAAACGCTCATTCCAAAAAATATAAGCGAAATAAAATCGGACATACCAGCAGAGCTTGTTACCAGGGCTGTGGAGTCGGTGAAAAAAAGTCCGACTCCGACCAAGAAAAGGTTAATTTAGTAGTAAGTAACTTTTCTCCCTAATTTTCCTATTTATATGTATTCAATTAAATATCAACCCTATCAATGCGGCCAAAAGCCAAATTTGACATATTAAATGCAAAAATAAAAAATTCAAACTTTTCAAAATTTCCGACTCCGGCCAAAACGTCTCGCCGACTCCGACTCCGGCCAAAAAGCTCCGACTCCACGACTCTGACTCCGACTCCACAGCCCAGCTTGACACTATATAATTTATTGGGTAACGGTCGTTAAAAACTAACACATTCTTTTTGTGTGTTTTTTATCATCCCATATCGTGTAAAATGTAGACTTATTTTTGAAACTACGCGAAACGATCATTCACTTCATTAGTCAATTCGACCAACAAGCACTAAAGATAATTGATATGCGATTAATTAAATTTTAGGGCGTAATTAAAACAAAACGATTTACATGTATAAGTGTATCTAACACCCACCATATTACATGGCTTATATAAACTTGAAATTGATTACAGTATATTTTGCCAAATCAATTGTTATTGATAGTAATTACTGGTTTCTATAAGAGTCAGAAATTCGCTATTGAATAGCTGTACTTTAATATGAAATCGTTTATCTTATAAACAAGAATGCTGTCTAGAATAAAAAAAAAACATTTTTAGTGATTTACTCATCCTATGACTCATTAAAATATTTGAAAGTATTAGTCGATTATCAGCACATTATTGGCACTTAATAATATGTGTAGCATGCGAAGCCTAAGTCCAACCGCATAAAAGCTCAACCTCCTTTTCTTTTTTTTTAATCCGCACTTATTAATACAAAAAAACACGCTGAGAGTCGTGCCTTGCGGAGTTTTATCGAAGCAAATATTCGTCTTGTTCTATCAAACATAGCAGTGATATTTGAACGATCGAAAGAGGGACCGAAACAAGCGTTAACAGTTAACAATAAAACAAAACAATATCACCCTGTACTTTAAATACAATAAAACAACTGGGGAGTTTATTATAAAATAGCAAACGAAATCACTGAAATCAAAAATTAATTCTTATGGAATCTACACGCTATTTTATATATATGTACATAATGCAGCTAGCGAGAATAGATTATATACACAATTGGAAAAATGACCCAGATTAAATGCAAAGCAATTAGATCAATAAAAAATTTCATGTATAACTCACTTTACTATTATATACACATAATTACATCACTTCTTAATGAGTTATTATGGCAGTTTATGTTATTTTATAGCATCGCTGCAAAATCTATTATTTTTGGAACACTTATAGATATATCTTTAATTAAACAGAAAATCGCGTCTCGATGAGTAAACAATTCAGTAAAACATTGTTTATTTACAGATTAGACAATAGCGTAATGCTGAAATAGCTCACCATTTACGTATATAAAAATATTTAAATTCGAATACATTTGTTTTAAAGCTTTGTGTTGCCTGTGAATAACCAATTAAAATGTATTAAAATAAATTTAATAATGTTGATATAATGCACTTCGAATATGAATGCATTTATTGATTATTTAATTATCTGCGTACATTCTTGACATGTAAATCTTTTATTTTGCCGATTTCTAAAAAGGCACGTGTCAATTGGCATAAACGTGATAAATATTGCACAGTTCTTGAGAATATGCCGTATATAGAATAAACGTTTAAATTCATGATTATATCGCTTGTTAAAAAATAATAAATACTTGATATTCAAACTTTATCTTTACATAAAGGTGCACTTGGAAAACCTAACATATGTTTCATCGTTCGCCACGGGAAAGTGGTAAAGCTCTTGACATCCATATTATTATAGATCATAATATGTTCAAATATTATTCTATTTTAATGAATATCTGAAATACTGAATTTGTTTCAATTTACTGTATCCGACCAATCCAATCCTGAAAAGAGTTCAGCATATCAGGCAAAAATAAGAAATAATATTATGCTTTAATAAATAATGAGAAAAGAATTCGCAATCAAAGTTGTATTTGGAAAGATCAACTCTTACAAGGGATGTAAATTCAAAAGGAAATTAATAAAGCTACTCTAGGGAATGCAATCATCAGTCGGATACAATTGTAAAAAGCGTCTCATGTGAACGAAACCATGAAGTTTTGAGCAAAAAGGTTTTGGCATTTGTTTATAAAAACCCCACCAAGTCGGCCGCACAGAAAAAGAGAAAAGTTTTTGACGTGCAGTATTTCAAGAAAATTGGTACCAAAATATTTTAATTTTATCAATATACAGTGAAAACTCAACCTATCGCTCTCAAAAAATTTGTGGCATAATTTCATCATTGGTTTTGGACTCACCCGCATTCATCGTGTCTTTCAAATAACAATGAATCAGAGCTCCGCTGTATAACTCGTCATATATAAGTCGCCATATGTGGAAAAAAATATCAAGAAAATCTACTCAAGATCCCTTAGTGGAAACGGTTTAGAATTGAAAATGAGCTTTGGTCTGAAGAGAGTGAAACGGTTCTTTGTTGTAACTTTGAATGGTCCGTTTTTTCGCCAAAGGCCGCGGATTGAGAATTCCTCGTAGCAAGAGTCGGTCGAAAGCAATCGCCGTGAACTTGGTCCGAGCCGGAGAGCAAACTCGTTGCGAGGGCGATGCTGATGGCGATGGCTCGCTTGCGTCACACTTATTATTAGACTTGCCTCTTACTTGTGGCTTGCGGCCGGCAAATGGCGGTCAACTGTTGCATACCTACGACCAACGGCTTGGCGCTTGCTCTTTCCCAGCCGATGCTTTTTTCGACAATCTTTCAAATATTATAACATTATTACAACACATAAATATACTGACCATTTTAAAGCCACGCAAGCCCCTTGGACAACAATCGACCTCAAGATCTGCAGTTCATCGATGTTGATACATATGTCATCCGAGACAAAATTATCTTATTTTGTATAGTATACTTGAAAATATACACTGGAGCAATTTCAATTAATATATAATTGTATAAATAAAAAAAATAAACAAAATATTGTGCCCGTGGTGCAGTAGTCAACATCGTTGGCTTCCGTGATGGACCTTACTGTTTCGAGTCCCAATACAAACACCTTTTTCTTCAGTCAATCTATCGATTCTGTTCGAAGGCATATGTTGTCTAAAATTATTTCCCACCTATCCGATCCAATATGCGGGGTTTAGAGAGAGCTACTAGCTAACCACGAGTCTCATCCTTGTTATCCCTACTCCATCAAACGAGAAAGAAGTTGAGTGATAGAGTAACCAGAAGATTTCGTAGAAGAAAATATGCTCATATATAAGAGGCAATATGCTCTACAATGCGTGTGGACATGAATTAAAAAAAATAGTAAACTGTCATACATATTTAGGACTATTTGACAAGACTGGAAGAAATTTTGTACGGCCACGAGACATTTCCGTAAGACCACTGATGTTTACAATGCGGACACAGTACAATTTTACGTTAGAATCACTGATGTAGAGCATATGGAATCCTTATAGAGCATCTTTAAAAAGTTAGTTCAATTAGAACATGGATCAGTCCTTATAAATTTCTTTTCGGAAATAGTATGGAGGCAGTATATGATTATTATGGTTAAAGTATAAGACAAGTCATGAGTTGTTCAATATCCCTATGGAACATTTTCCAAATCATGGCGAAAGGAGGTGGTTAATCTGTATCTTTATAATGCATACATCTACTCGATGGTCAATGCTAGATTTAATTCATATATTCGAACCTGTGATTAAGTGATTTCAGCCCAATCGCAATCTATGTAAGATAAGCAAAATAAGCTTCATATATCATAGTTTTAAGTTAGATTGATGATGTAAAATTTAATAAACGGTGATTGGTGTGCTTTATATAATTTAGTTTATGAAGAAAGTTGCGTTTGAAGCGGTTGTAAGGTACTCTAGTTTTTCGTTATTTACATTCACCAAAAGTAAGATAAATATTTGAAACAATTGACCGCATTTCGACGAAAAGTATAGTTAGAATAATATGTAGGTGGTCGATCAAAAATATACGTTTTTGCTGGGAGAATTCGAGCATAACAAATTGGAAGTGTCAAAGTCGTCAACAGATGCAGATGCAATAAATTATTCAAAAATAAACGCAGGTACTGCAACAATTCGTAAGTACTGCAGAATATTCAGACCAGAAACCATAATTCTTTTATTTTTAAATAAAGTTTATTTATGTACCATGCAAAAAAAACAGCAACAATATACCTACTGAATCAATGATTATTTTCAATAGTTTTCCTTGTATGACCAAATAGACGTACATAAAAAAAATAAGATTTTTTTATTCTCCGTTTCATATTTTATTTTACATTCATAAATATTTCGAATTTATCAAAGCCGGAAGATTTAAAAAAAAAATATAGAATTTTTTTAATCAATTAATAATTGCATATTAAATGTAAGTATTTGGTACTACTTTGATTATAAAAAGTTGATAATTATATCGGTCATACTATTTTTTATGAATCGATCATGAAATAATTGTTTATAGGTCGATTTAAGAAAAGATTTGACAACATTAAGGTTGGTAAAAGTAAATATAGTATTCAAAATTTATTTTATTTTTATAAAAATCAACACACCACTCGTACTTATTCAATATATTTAGTTAGCTTATTCAAATGAGATGTTATTAATTAAAATAATTTCCCCATAGCATTTTTATTCATTCATATACGTTATTGACTGGTTTTTATCACTCACCCGTAATCAAATGCCAAGTATAAAAAAAAACATTCCATTAAACATAAGTTACCCTTGCTAAAATTTTAGATATGTATTATAATAGAATATGTTCAATAAATAATAATAACGAAATTGGCTTTGTAAAATTATTATATTTTCGACGGTCGGAGCGGTTTCGATTAAATTTTAATAAGGCGTTGTTGTAAACTATGTATGAAAGAGATACCATGTGGGTTAGACAACTTATTAAGAATTGTATGAATACACAATCGTAAAATTCTATTTACCAAAGCACAAATAATTCCCATTAATGTCAGTCAAGATTTATATTGTGTAATGGCTCTACCGTGAAGTATATTCGGCTGTTTTTAAAAAAATATTTCCGTGGCTTATGCAAATGTTTTTTTTATGAAATGCATTAGTTTCATTGGCAAGATAAATAATAACTGGTAGTAGAGCTGCAATTATGTAATATATCACAGATATTGCGTTTAACTGTCATACACGTGGTTCCGGGTTAATTATATTAGAAAACAGCTGGTATGACAACAACAGCCTTATGTAGAGCTATTTTTATGCGTATATTGCCTTAGCCCAGTGGTCGGCAAAGTGCGGCTCCGGAGCCGCATGCGGCTCTTTGGCCTCTTAAGTGCAGCTCAGACATAAAAAATAAAATAATCTCTTAATGCTACTATAACAAATTTTCTCCTTTTGGCATCGACATTGGTAAATTTGAAATACAATTGCTGGATTTAAAAAACAAGGAAATATGGAGCTCAAAATTTGAACATCTCTGTATTGATTTGGAAATACTGGAGAATGAAATGTGAACCTAGTTTAAAACACAAGTGGTCTGCTTTAACAGACCTGGAAAAGGAATACATGATAAATAATTTTCAACGCCTGGAATAGTATTCCTGACTCTAATGATCAGCTGCAAAAACTCGCGTTTGCTGTTCTTTCCCTTTTCGGTTTTACGTATTTATGTGAACAATCTTTTTCAATCATGAATTTTATCAAGAGTATGCTCAGAAGTCGTCTTATTGATGAAAAGCTGGAATCGTGCCTACAATTAAAAACAACAACCTTCAAACCTGACTTTCCTAGGAGATGCAAGGACATTGTTCGCATTCAGTGTTTGTCAGTAATTATTATGCTTAATTTTAATTTAAGGATATCTTTCTTTCATATTATTTTTTATAAATATAATATATAAATAAATAAAAATTGTATTAAATATAAAATCAAGTTTTATTCAGTGTACCCATAACAACGTGTATTAAATTAATAGAGAGATTTGGCTCCCAATTTTTTTTTTAATGGTTGCGATGTTCATATTTTGCTCTTTGGCGAATAAGTTTGCCGACCACTGCCTTAGCCAATAGTGTTAGTGTTATATTGCTTCCTATTCAGTATCGCTTCAACTTCCTAAATGTATAATAACACAGATTAATATATCAATCGATAATTTTAAACCATTCTAAGTTACGAAGGAAATGAAGTGATGGCTTTCGTTATGTACGTTCTGTTGGATGCAAAAAGAATTAAAAGTCACAAAAAAAAAGTATTTAAATATGTATCTAGCTTAATTTAATGAAAGAAAAAAAACAAAATCATCGGTCCCTGTGCTCTAGTGGCAAGAGGTTTTCCCTAGCGATCAGGTGGGCCCGGGTTCAATTCCCGGCAAGGTTAGTATTTTTCAATTGAAAAAGAGATTTCTGACTGGGTGTAATTTATCGCTGAGATGTTCACGACTGATTCATTATTTATCATCGAGTTTATCTCGTATGACTTTCACAATTTAAAATATTTAGCGCATTGGCATTAGCTGTAATGCCAAATATTTTTTATATTTATAAAAAAAAATGAAAAAAAAAATTCTCCCTCGTCTGCTAGCCATTGCTAGTCATTCTCCAGCGCTTTTGTGGCTTTATCTAAACTACAATCCCTGTGTGAAATTTCCTCGTTATACATAGCTTATGTCTAAGGCATATTTCCATATTACGCTAGGTATGACCTAGAGATCATACACAACCCATCGTCTTTCACGAATCGCAGTATCTTAATATTGAGAACACAATACAGTTTGTTTCGAATCTAAGTTGGCATAATACTGTTATCATTCAGTATTCGCTCTGGACAATACACGGAAAGCAAGAAGTCACTGTTACAAAATCATCATATTAATCGTTTAAAAAATATAGCTCTGAAGGTTGTTGAGCTGAAGATGTTTATTCACACATCTGCGATACCGTACCGCTATTGATTTGATTATATTATTAATGGTATAAAACGGTAAAGAATAGCACGTGAAATGGTGAAACAGGCTAAGCTAGGCTGCCCACAGATTTTCCTCGTGTTTCGGCGCGTCTAATCGATCGTCGACTCTGGGCGAGACGCTTCGGTGACTCACGAATACCGCCTTCGCCCATCAAGATGACACTGGCTACTTTGCTTTATCCCAAACTTTGGAAATTCATTTTCAAAACAACTTTTTACTTTATAGCGTAATCTTTTCTTAATACCAAAAGAAGAAGTGTCCGAATTAGAAAAACATTTAAACTTTTGACCTATTTGACAGATTAAAAATATGTACCAAACAACAAAATAGACGTAAAATAATACAATGAATACGAAATATGTTTGGATAATATTTATAATACAAGGTAGTGTCCATGATGTTAATGACGTAACTCTTTTGTAATTCATTTTATTTATACATACAAAGTTTTTCAATATCAATGGTGTTAGCTTCTAATATTAGAAGGAAAGAAATATTATATTATTCAATGGTTCGACCAAATATTTTCAACTTACACTGAAAACGATTATTCAGATGACATTGTAGATTTCTAATAAACAGTTCCATTTATTTTAAATAATTAAAACACATTACTTCCGCATATAAAATCACTATCAAATTATACGTGGAAGTAGGAGAGCCTGAGAGAAGTGACAGTTAACACTTTAAAAGTACTTAAAATATGTTAACCAAATGTTTTTAGGTTTGAGTTCCGGTACAGATAGTTCCATTAATTGATTTTTATGCCGATTTGTGAATTTTTGAAGGCATGCATGCATGTCTTAAATTTAATCTCGCCTATTCGATCTTAAAAACGCGGAACATTAAGATCATAAAGCTTTACACCAGTCCTGTTCTTGTCCCATCGTTCTATCCCAACTCTCTTTGAAGAAGATAATTGGCACTGGAGTATGGAAGTGAGATTAAAGATGTATGTCAACTTAAATTAAATCATACGGAAAGAAAAATAACAATGTATTTTAGTTCTACATAAATTATTTTATATATTTGTTGATAGCTATTTTGGCTTACGCTTTCGTCAGAACTATTTCTGACGAAGGCGTAAGCCGAAATAGCTATCAACAAATATATAAAATAATTTATGTAGAACTAAAATACATTGTTATTTTTCTTTCCGTATTATAATGGAGTTCTCCCAAGTAAATGCCTACTCAATCAATAAATTAAATCAAATCACTATTAAGGTATTCACTAACAATACTTAGTGGGATGGCATTATAATAAAAGTACGCATTCTCTGGTAAGATATACAGCGATATTGCTGTATGCTGTATTTATTTTATTTCGTATCAGTTAATAATGCTCGTGACGAGCGAAATCGTTCCTGATGTTAATAAATCTAATGAGGAATAAATACTAATTTTTATTAAATCAAATAATAAGCGTTTGCCTCATATTTTGCAAATTCATTTAAATATTACATACTTAAGAAATCATAATTTTATTTAGGGATATTTTCTGACATCATTTGGACATTTTGGAAATAAGAATATATAAATGTTAATATTAAAAAAGTTTTATTCAGACAAACGCAAACTGCCATGAATGAACGTACGTGACACGCGAGCCAAAACGCAGAATGATGACATAGATGACTAAAGCTCACCGTTGATTGAATTTATATATCAGTTAATATCTAATCGTTAGTTAATCAAAACACGAAAGTAAAACTGTAAATGAAATTACTCAATTATATTATGTATGTGACTTTATATAATTTTGGTGAACTAACACTCGGTTTCTTTACGTGCTAGAAATAAGCTATTGTAAATTATATAAGGGCTGCCAAGTTATGGTGTATATTCTTTCTCAAACAAAAAATAGGTCGTGCCCATTGTGATGGAAATATAATACATCCGTTTTCTGGATCGTTGATCTTAAAGGTGCTTCTATAGTGGTCACTCGACTTTTAAAAAAATTGAGTCAACCGAGTCGATTGAGCAGGAAATCCGCCAAAAGTCAAGGAAGATACAGTTTCTTAGCTGTATTTTCGACACTATTTAAATAGCAGAGCCGTTTAAGAAATTGAAAGCTGTGAGGACAGGAATTGACGAACTACTTTCCTTAAACGTTTCCTTGAAATATCTGAACATTTAAGTCACTGCGGATTCAATATACAGTGGAACCTCGATTATCCGGATTTTCGATTATCCGGATTGGTCAAAATAAACAAAAATATTACAAATTTGCAGTTATGCACGTGGCGAATTGCGTCCACTGTTTACGTACGTGATGGAATGCAGTCTTAATATTTTGATCGTTGGATTTGTTCTAGCAATAAGTTCTGTTCACTTTTAAGGTGTTCATTGACAATACTTGGTGGAAAGGCATTATAATAAAAATAATAATACATTTTTAGTACTTTTTCCACATAACATTCATTTGATCAGGACCGGTTTCGCTCATAGCGATCATTATCAACTGATAAGGAATACAATAAAACAGTGATATTTATACAAAGCTTAAGTTTGAAAAACAAGGTATGACAAACAATTGGTAAACAACTAAGCAAATAAATTGAAGCAAATTACAATTCAGTTTCAATTTATTTGCTTAGTTGTTTGTCATACCTTGTTTTTCTTGCTTAACTTTTGTATAAATATCACTGTTTTATGGCATTTCTTATTAGTTGATAATGCTCGCCGTGAGCGAAACCGGTCCTGATCAAATAAATTTTATGTGGAAAAAGTAGTAAAAATGTATCATTTTTATTTTATAAGTCCTGTGTAAAATATGGGTTAGTCATCGTCCAAATTCGATGCGTATTGAACGTTTGATTCTTGAAAAATTGATCACGATTTTCATATTTATTTTTAATATTACCGATATGTCAACGAAGAGAAAACGTGTCGTAGTTTCATTAAAAGACAAATTGGATATAATCGATGCTTTGAAACGGGGTGAATCGGGACGTTTTTTGTCTAGAAGATATGGTGTCAGAACGTCAACGATCTTGGATATAAAAAAATCTTGAAGTTTACCAATTGTTTAATGAGAGTCAAGAAGAGTGCTATTCAAGACAACTTATGTTTCTTAAAAGTATTTGTGTTTTGGCAGCATCGAAAAGAAAAGCTAGCTTTAAGCAGAAATTGATTTTTTCAATAAAAAATAATGTATTATTTAAGCTATGTATTAATCTAAATTCTAAAGAAATAAAAAATTATATTGAATATACTTGTCTTTTCCTGTCAATTATGAATTTTTCGATTATCCGGATTTGTCCTTATTTGGACTATCTTCATCCCCAATTAGTCCGGATGATCGAGGTTCTACTGTATGACCATCTGCAATGCTATTTCGATATACATAGCTGAGATTAAAAATAGCCAGCAATACACAGGTGACCATATTATTTCGCAACGCAGCGTTTTTTAGCGAATTAGTCATACATGTTACTATAGTAAACTTCGGTCCGTCCTCATACGGGCCCAATATGCCACGCTGACTTGATCTCAACCAATGCCAATTTTGAGGCATTCGATAAATTTGCAACATCATATGTGGAACGGGATACTCGTGATTCCTCTTTAGATTCAACGCGAAGTAGATTAAACTCCACGGATTCTCAGTATACAGATACATAGGATACTTAATATCACTCTTACAAAGTGGCTGAGCAAGTCACATCTTCTTTTTTTTACTTTATATTTTTCTTCACTTCAAGCACCTTAGTGCATGGTTAAAAGATCAGTCCCGTGCAGCTCTATCTCGGGCCAAGTAAGTGAGGAGTAAATTCGTTTCTTTTCTTGATCGTATAGCGTTATGGAAGGCGGCTGTGAAAAGCGGCTGCACACACATAACGGAAGGGTGGTGGGAGAACCAACTTGTTCACCCAAATATATATATAGTAAACTTCGTCTTGCACACTAAAATAAATAAAAAATATTGACAAATAAAAATGATCACTTAAGTTTTTCACAATTCAATACTTGGTGGAAAGTCATTATATTAAAAATTAAACATTTTGTGTACGTATTCCATAAAAAAAATATTTAGATCAGGACCGGTTTCGCTCATCGCGAGCTTTTTTTAACTGATCAAAAGCTCGCGATTAGCGAAACCGGTTTTAATCTAAATAAATTTACTGTGGAATAATAAAAAAATCATTTTTATACGAATTGACTATTTTCATCACTGAATAGATGAAGCATCTAAATTTAATTTAAGAATGTGGTATATTTTTTTTATTAAAAATTAATATTACTTTCCAATTTCAAGAAATACATTATATTACGGGGGTGAACACTGGTGATTCACATCAGCAATTATGATTTAAGAATGATATATCAATTTAAAACACTATCAACAAAGAATTTACAAAATTAAGTGTTACATTAAAAACTATGAATAGAAATGGTGAGTAGTAACCATATTCCTCATACCTTCAACGGTAAGGATAGTCGTACTATAAACAAAACTATTGGCAAGTTTCGATACATTTTCTAGAACATATATTTTTTCTAATGCAACATCTCAAAGTAGTGAAATAAAACTGTGTCATATGAAATAATAAGGCTATCAATTTAATTTAAAAATTAATAAAAACGGTCTATTTTTTAAAATTTAAACTTTGAAATGACATCACAGGGGCAGCACAAAACCTTTTCATGTTATGTGTATTTAGATAATTATTTCAGTCTACTGCACCAAAAGAAATTAGGTCACTGATCCAAATATAGATATACTTTCTATCGATTGTCTAATTTTCTCGGTAACGAGACATTATTTCGTAATCCAATCCTGTCCATTTGTAAGCGAAAGGTCTGAATAGGTGAATCACAAACCGGACAACTCGTATCCAATGACGATATTATAAGAATAAATTAATACAAAAACCCCCTTGACTAAATTTTTGATAGTTCCATATTAAAAAGAACTTAAATATGTATAAATATTTTAATAAATACCACTAGTCTATGTTTCTTTATTATTTGAATGTTTTCATACAAATAGTCCAATAAAAAAATGAGGTTGAACCTTGTGTAAGCATTAGATTTGTAATAATTCGATACCTTACTTTGAAGAGGTTCTAAATGCTCTTGACTATGTTTTGAGATATGAGCGTTTGAAGTTTCGATTGATTAAAATTCTCTTGAAACAATGAACAAGCAACAATGTTTCGAATTACTCTTTTCAAAAAAGATAGGTAACTGAGTAACATGAAGTTCTCGTATAAAACTTCTGTTGAGTTAAAAACCATCAAGAGTCCATATGATCCGCTATGTGAGCAGGCATGGTCAAAAAAGAAACATTACTTATTAAAACATTTTAACCGCGTTTTTTAATTATTTTATTTACTCAACACTCGCGATATCTTAACAGAGAGAGTGTGTGTGTGTGCTTGATTGTGTGGTGATATACAGATAAATTAAGACAAATATATTCAATTGTAATGAAGTTTGATCAGCTTCGATATAATTGTTTAAATGACACACCCAAAAATGGTAACAAGGTAACAATTTTCTTGTCCGGACCTACACAAATGTTAATATGTAACATAATTGTTGTAGGCCGAATTGTCTGGGATGCAGGCAGGGCAGTGTTGGCTGGGCATATTATATTGAGCGGCTGAACGGTCGGAGCGGAGTTAGCGAAAACAGGTTGGCAGAGGCGAGCGAGGTATGGCGTGGGTTTGCCTTGCCGACCACTGCCTGAGTGCGCCCGAAACTGCCCGAATGTGCCTGAGAGTGCAGCACAATGTATACTCTCCTATCGCTTCAAAGAGATCATTCCACTTCTTCTGCGGTACTTTACATGCACGGTTATGCCGGTGACCATGTAATTTGCATTCCAAAAGAAAAAGAATGATTCGCAACGAAATTATTTAAAATGATGCGCGTTCTAGGAAAAGTACTCAAATGAATGATAAAGGCCCTGAGAAGTAAAGTGAGCCAAGTGGATTTTTTGATAAAAAAAATGAGTTAGATGCAGTATAATACAATACAAGTATCCTACAAGTGAAGTGAGATTATAAAAAACATTGAAATGGTGTTTATATTTCATAAAATAAAATCATTTTTCTACTTGGCTCACTTCACTTCCCAAGAGCTTGAATGATTTGTTTGCAGTGAATTAAACTCACCCCTTTAATAACATTATATCCCTGAAATATTTTGTCTGTTAATTTATGTAGCCATCAATCATCACGTCGTGTTAAAGTGTTAAGATAGTTCGTCAAAAAAAAACGTTCACGATTTTTAGACATGGCTCACTTCACCCCTCAAGGGCTCATATGTACAATTAAAATATAAATACAGTCAACCCTCTTACAGGATCGATATAGGGATTTTTTATGACTTACTTTATCAATGTTAAAGGAACGTAAAGCTACTTATAAATATTCTTAGAATGCACATATCTGTGAATAATATTACATATTTACGATACATATAATATGCCTGAAAACTACAGCACACGCTGTAAAAAATCGCTTTATAGCAAAAGGAGATGTAGGAGAGTTGACTGTTATGTCAATTAAAGGAATTAAATTGACGAAACTTTCATATAATAAAGTACAAAATGTCGAAGCATTTGTATCACAATAATTCGTGGGTGTAGGGACATACTGGCGAAACTACAAAAACAACGAACTGAGATAAATGGCAACACAGTTTTCAATGTTATACATTGTTTTTACGGATATGCAGGAAAGCCAAGCAATATCTGGTAAACCGCTCTTCGTACAAGTTTCATATTTGTATATCTTATAAAACTGCATTTGAACGTCACAATGCCATATTTAACTTAAAACGGCCATTTTTGTTGTTTCACCCGTATGTCCCTAGACCCACGAATTATAATATATTGTAGTATGTAAGCGAAAATCATTAATTTATATATATATACTTACTTACTGAAGATATTGGTTATATTATCTTATTGACTCCCAGAACTAACGATGAAAATATTGTAACAGTATAATAGTTTTAGTTATCATATTTCATTTAGTATGGTGTCAAAATTGGTCATTAAGCTTTGAATTTAATATCTTTGACTAGCTATGTCTTTCCTGTTCAGGGATTTGAATCCAAGAAGATAACATCAGAATTAAAATTAACTTTGATTTTATAATATCAATACGTCGATGATTTACAGTTAAAAATATAAAATTTATGCTTATTTTATATTGATGTCTAAGATTGCTAGTGGTCACCTGTTCAGCTAACCTACTCGATTTACATTATGTATCAAACAGCCTACCTACTCCAATACGGATAAAATGTTAAAACCGCAACATACAGAGTCTGACCAACTTAAATAGTAACCAAAGCGTAGCTATAAATTTTAAAAGTTCGGCTTTAACTGGGAAGAATAAAATACATTTGTTATTCACATGTATATATTTTAGCTGGCTAGAAATAATTTTCTATCAATATATAATGTAAAATTTACAGGAATGTTCAATTACTTTAAGCTTTCAAAGCAGTTTTTTTTGTCCGGTTACTATCAAATTGGTCGACGAAGATAGTTGGTCGCGTCCGCCTATTTATCGCACGAACTTTGGGCAAGGATTTTGATGAAATAGAGATTCTCGTGATTTGTAACATATGTGTTTTAATGCTCCCGAAAACATTTTAAATGCAAACCCAATACAGGACCGGGCATGTTTCGCATTTTCAACTGATCATTTATGTGGAAATGCCTAGTAAAAAAAAGTTGGCAATTAATATCTTAATAGTAGCCATTTTTAAAAGTGGCATTGCTGGTAGTTAGTATATTATTTAGTGTCATAGTATGTATGTGTATATGTAGTGATTATAGTTAGTTATTAATTTATTTTTATTTAGAATGTGGTAAGTTTTTATATGGTTTCTTATCTGCAATGACATAACTAATATAAGATACTAATTATCTCCGCCGCTTTAAGCAGAAAAAACATCACCTTCATTTGAGGAACATTTTTCAAAACTTGTTTCAGAAGTTATGTATTTTAAAATTAATCAATGAGTCATTTCAAGTGTAACTTTTATTTTACTAACGTTACAATAATTTTACGATCCAGCAAAAGTAAGATTCGCTGTACAAAATAATAACATACATAGGCTGCATTGTTTTCAAAATAACGGCATTACGATAGTCTTAATATAAGTATTAATTAAAATATGAGCAATAATAGGTAGTCTGTTTTAAACAAGCTATCAATCATGAAGCCGGTTAGAAATTTAATTTTATCTTAAAAATGCCATATTATAGCAATCTTAAAATTTTGATTACACTGTGGAAGATATTATCATAGCATATTAGAAAACCTATTCACGAAGTTCAACGTAACAAGATGTGATATATTTAAAATAAAAGCCATCGTTGTATAGAAAATCTGTCTAATATATATTAAGTAGGCACTAAGGTTTATCGTTTATCGAAGTTACAAGGCCTTCCACTATATTGAAGTTGTTAAACATAATACATATTATAATGTAGAGCATAATATATACTGTTTCTGAATAGTAAAGTAGAAAGTAAGGAACATAAAATAATATATGAAAGTTTGAGCGTATGCTGTCGATGCTATAATGGATATCACGCACAAAGAATAGCAAAAACAGCAATTAAATTAGTTATGAAAAGAGATGACTTTCGATCAAAAATGTTTGTATAGTAATAAAAGTGATAAAGCCGAGAAAGTGTTTATATAAAGATATGTCAGCGTTTTTATTGGTCAATTTTACGTAGAATAAGAATGAGGCATAATGAATAAATAACTATTTAACATACATATTCCCCAGTAATTTAAAGATAGTCATGTGCTAAGTGGTTTCATAATAAAATGCAATGTATTCTATAAACGTCACACTAAACAACAATGACCCCAGCCGCAGAAGCGACCAATCTCGATAGGAAGCGTTCTCAATTAGCTGTAATGGACAAGTAATTATATACCGATTGTTTCTCAAATACGTGTCCGTGCACACGCTCCGAGCTAATAATAATAAAATTACCTTATGTTACGTTGTGATGAGCAGGTTTTGTGTTATGATGTGTCCTAGGTCTCTCACCTGTAACCGAAGTTGAAAAAAAAACTCTCAAGATCGTAGACATGACATAACATTACATCAATACGGACCCATAGCCCACTGTGAATATAAGAATTCCGGGTATCGATATGCTGAGATGTTTTCGTGGAATATAATTAATAAAATAACGTTCTTTTAAACACACGTATGTCGTACCCAGAAGTGTCGATAACATATTATTGATACGGTAATCACTTTTAAGATGTAAACTGTCAATTCTTGGTGGAATATTATTATATAATACGTTATCAAAATGAAATTATACACTGAAATGATTTTTTAAACGAGATTCAGAATTTTCACATACATTTGTTGCTTTAAAAACTAAAATTATTTGACATCACGTAATGAGCAAACAAATATTCAAAATCGACCCGTAAAAAACGAATGTATCCCATTTTTATCGCACATGGAATATTTTTGAATCACAAGAAGAGAACTAACATTGTATAAAAATTGTTTCATGTATTTTTAAGTCGAGCTACCTGCTTAATTATTAATTCGAATAAATAATTCTCGAATACGAGAATATCATATTTTACGGTGAGGTAAATAACAATGTATTTTATCTACAGAAATTATTTGATATATTTGTTGATAGCTATTTCGGCTTACGCCCTCGTTAGAACTAGTTATATAATTACAACAAATACATAGAATAATTTCTGTAGAATTAAAATACATTGCTATTTTTTCTCATCGTATTATAATGGATTTCTACCAAGTAAAGGCCAACTCAATCAATATCATATTTTGTTTATTGTATAACATTAGTTTATCAGGCATGTTTTATGTTTAAAAACCCACAACGTGATGCCGGTAAAATAATTGAACAATTTAAGTGACTTTTTTTTAATTTAAAAATCCGTGAAAGGTAGAATAACTTCTTTCTGTGATATGTATCTAAATGTAAGATAGTTTAGAAATTTGCTTTAACTTTATTTATCACATGATTATTTAAAGCTGTTGCTATCTTTATAAAATCTCTTAAATTAGTCAATTTTATTACTGACTAATAAGCGGCATGCGTCGAGTGATATATAATATTTGAGGGAATATGATAAACAAATAAGCCATATATTTGCGATAAAATGTTGATCGAGAGATGAAATCTCTATATTTTACAAAAATGTATTCATCATGAATGCTAATGGACCAGATGTTGAAAAAAATGTTAACCAGGCGCTTAGGTCAATATAATTGAAAAACGAGTGAGTAGATTTCATAATTGACACATAAAATGCAAAGAAGCGAGCTTCAAAAGGCAATAAACAAAACATATTCAAAGAATTAACATAATTACAAACGGCAAACGACCAAGTGTAATAGGCTTAAAATATCCCTCTAATTAATATAACCTCAGGTATTGGAGTATGGCAGAAACCGGTTCTACTTTTCGTGGAGAAAAAAAACCTAATAAATAATGACGTAACGTGATCGTCTCAACGATCAACGGAAAATTACACAGGGAGAACAGTGAGTATGCACATACAGTTATTCAAATTGAAATAATACATTTTATTTTAGTATAATTTGAAGATGTTGATATTATTCGATCCCGATTTCATGAACATATGACTATTACCAGTTCCATCAGTGGTTTTCATTGATGATACTTGAATTGGCTGTCACTCTTTATAGAAAATTTGCAATTTACTTGATAAAATATGCTTCTTCTTAAATAATCTATTTTTACTTTTTTGCTAAATTTTCAACAGAAAATTCTCTAAATCACAAGAAAACAATACAGCTGATTAGTAAGTTTTTTTTTTCCATGCATGAAAGTTAGATTTTTAAACACAGTGGCTATAGCAGAATCGATAACGATACCGATTAAGTCAATTGTCAATTCAATGTGAAAATAATACAAAATTGCGATTTGAAAAAATTGTTATTCGAGTTCAATGACCCGATAATTATAATGGCATATTTTTGATACTCTTTTTAACCACCGTGTGTAAGTTGGTTTGTGGTGAGAGTGCGCTTTTTAAGCTCATCTTTAAAAGGTGTTGTAGTAGATGTATACGAAGAGTGAAATGATCGATGGCTATTTTTAATGTGAATTTATTGCCAGGGTCAAAATCAAACTATAAAGGCTAATCAACATTTCATATCCGACTGAGAAAGTCGTTCCTCCTCTTGTTCCTGAAATTTAAACGCTGCGATAAAGTGGTGCAAGGAAATTGGATGGCGATATTAAAATAAAATGTCTTTATGATAGCCAAGAAAATAAAACAACATAAAAATACAATTGAAATAAAAGTCTATTTAACCCGATCTTGAAAGCGCGGAAGAAAAGGTCGGGGTTTTATAGTATTATTGCACGTTCATTGGTTTGTATTCCCGAATGAATTGATTTGTGCATTAGTGTAATCCAATGCATGGATTTATATGATATTTAAAATCATTTTTCAAATATTTGAAGCATTAGTATCCTTTTCTTATTCTTGAATATAACAACAGACGAGAAGCGAATCCAATTAGAATTACACATCGAGTCATTTTTGTCGCTAACCAATGAAACACATCAGTTAGTACAATACAGAGAAGGCAATCGTCTCGTATGACTCTATGAAAATCGAAGTTGATTGTGGTCTTGCATCCAGTAAGCTCCTCCTTTCCCAATTTTAAGAGTTAGCTCGAAAAATCTGTAATCCTCTACTTCATTAACAAAGTCAATTGATTTGATTTAAAAACTTCAATCAATGTATACCACAGGCGCGCTGATAATATGCAACCATACTTTTAGTAAATAACATTTTTTCTCTTAATCTTAAAATTTCTTCAAGTAATCCGTTGCAATAATTATGATGATGCAAGGAAATTCGCAATGCGGCGCAGTCAAGAATATTTTAACATAATAAAAACAATAGCTTGCACCTATTAAAATATCGAGTTTATTAAATCTCACGATAGTTTGGATGAACAGTTGGCCATACTAAAAAAACTAGACAGTTAGAAAAATAGCGAATGAAATGGTCGCAAAAATGTTTATCATACTTTCGATGGATTCGGAGGAAAATTTGAGGAAGTTCATTTTTATATAAAATTTAAAGAGGCGAAACACGTGTCACAATAAGTAAAACAATACGTGGAATAATCAAACTTATTTTAAATTGTATACTAATTAATATATTAATTTTTGTTTAAAATTAATGAACTTAACATTAAAAAAAAATGTGTTACACAATATAATAATTCAAATATATAATATAATACGTTTTAGCTTAAGATATAAAATATCAATGTTTGTTATGTAAAAACGTCAAATAAATAGTTTGTTTGCTGTTAATTATTGATGGAAAATCCGTATAAAGATTGATTATATATATTGTATATTGCCGTCTTAACCTAGCGATAAATTGAATATTTGAGCAATAATCTATGATTGCAAATCAAACAAAAATAAGTGATTAAAACGTTGGGTGAAAGCATGAGAAAAAAAACAACCACCAATATAATGTATTTTACACCTAGTGCAATGTAGCTATGTCAATTAAATCAATAACATGCGGTCTGAGTTAGTTGTTGTACTATTATATTTATACATACATGATAATACATACATGATAATATCTGTGCATCATAGCTGATGGCGCAGTTGACCCTGTACCGTCAAATAAAATATCTTATAAACCTAGCTATTACATTTCTACAAATGGCTTTATTATTTATAATTTTACAGATCATCTAGTACCCAGTATGGACACATAATAACAATATTCTCGTGTCACAATAATATCATATATACTAACAAGGAATGCTCACGCCGATAAGAGATGACAGTTGGAACAGCTATGTGCGATATTATATGGAGAAGCCTAAACTGGATTTGCCTTTTGCGGAACTCCATTAAAACTAGAAGACAATTTATTCCGCTTTCTGTTCCATTTGTCGCTGTACCAGAAGATCAACCCCCTCAGCTCCATTTAGATTCAAATCATGTTATATTTATATGTAACAATAGTTACTATTTTAATCGCGTGGCAAAAAATGTTGTTATTGATATACACACAAAATATTATTACTAAAACATTTTAAGTACTAATTCCACATTGAATTTATTTAGATCAGGCCCGGTTTCGCTCATTATTAAAACCGGTCCTGATCTAAATATATTCAATGTGGAATAAGTACTAAAAATATTTTATTATTTTTATTATCATACCATTCCACCAAGTATTGACAGAGAACGCATTAAAAGAGACACAACATATTAGGTATTTAAAAAAAAAAGTAGCAAAATAAAAGCTCTCGATTGGTAGAACTTTCAACCATGCCGTAGCTCCGGTGATGGCGTGACGCGGAAATAAACATATCTTTCGCTAGATCTTATAATTCATGCTCAAATATGTTTACCTTATAAATAAAAAATATCTTTAAATATTAATGTAACGGAACGTAAGTACTTAATATTAAATATTTGCCGTTAAGTATCTCGTACACCCAGCAACAAACCTCTGACAATGGCTTGAAATCAAAATAGCTACCAGACATATTATATAATTCTTGTTGAAACATTGCTATGTTTACTTTTTATTTCATTAACAATGAAATACTTCTACCAAGCTTATTTCAATCGACGTAAAATACATACATACGTTAGTAACGAATCCAAAATTTCTTGTGGAATAAAACACAATTTTAAAAAATGACGGAGACTGAGTGAATAGACAGCAAAAATATTTTAAGAATCGTTAGATACTTAAAAACTAAACATTAATTTAAAAATTATTAGAGGTTCTTGTAAGAAATTATAGCATTTTATTAACAACTTGCAACAGGATGTTGAAACGAATCTGATAATGCATCATCACATGTTTCACTTAATCGCACAAGTGATAATAATAATTTATTCACAAATCGATCGTTGAATCCATTGACCATTGTCTATAACTCTATAATTTTTAATTTAATACCAAGTAAATGTTTATTTTTATTCATATTTTTTAGATATGTTATTCGTTATGTTGTTAAATTCTACAATACAACGATTAAGATATTTCGTTTCCTCGTAATATATAATATAATACATCGTCTGCTTGTATTGAGTAAAATAAATTGTACAAAAGTCGGTTTATTGTCTCTACATTTTCAGTAATAATGTTGAGCATTATACGTAAAATAATATCATAGTATAATACTCAAGGTATTGTTGAACACGAGGAAGTGACCATTTAAGGAATGAGAAATAAAAGCGGCGCATCTCTCCACTCTCAGAGTAACGTAGCAGCAGTTATGGTGCTATTAGACATTTCTTTATATGCCTAATTTCTATTAACATACATAGTCACGTAGTACAAACGATGTACTATATGCCCAAGTGCCTTCTCAGGGATTTATTATGCATGCACATTTTGCTTTAGTTTTTATGCAAGCGCCTATAACAGATGCACCGTTGTGTGGTGCTCAATTTATTTTCATATAATAAACGAATTATAGGTTTGTTGGTTTTTTAATGTGATTGACTTTAAATACATCGTAAAAATAAGTTAAATCGGCAAGGGAGTCTTTATCATTGATACCGTTGAAAATTGTTAAAGCTTTTTTCCAGTACCATCGATAGGCTGGTCATACATTTTGAAATCACAAAAAATTCATGTATAAGATGTATGATGGATGGAATAGTGTTGATTGTGATATAAACTAAAACTGAAGACGAATTGTTTTAAAATACTGAGCACACATTTTTTTACAATAATTATGACACGCTTACTTACCTACTTATATGCTTCTAAATTGTTTTTATATAATTAATTTTACCCATTAAGTTTGTATGAAAATAGTTTGAAAGCTTTCTTTACTAATTGATATTAACTAATAATTATAGTAATTAATTTTGTATTAATTTGGATCATCTTTTCAATAACCATATTGTACGCCATTGATTAAAAGAATCTACTTCTTGGCACGTTGGCATCGTTGGTTTTTCTTTCATTATCATTAATGATATAACAAACGCTTCAGTTTGCAACGAAAAATTTACACAACGTAAGAAAATGAAAAAAAAATAGCAAAATAAAGCTTAATAAGTGTTAAGCTATTTCGGCTTTTCAAAGAAAATGCGAATTCATTTTTTTGATTAGCAATTAATTTGAGGAAATTTAGTTTCAATATAACATCAAAACCTGTGTTACACTTAGAAAGAAAGAAAGTGGAAATAAGAAAGCTCTCTGTTTAAGTTTAATATTAAAAATGAATTTTTACAATGCAACAATAGTGGCAAAAAAAAATGTATGGTTTCTTATGCGCAGAATTAGCAGTTGCGATCGTTCCTTTTGAAATAATTGAATTAAACCATCACAGTGACACGAGTCCGCAAAACCTGAAAAATAATTTATACGCATTCCAGTATATGTATTGAGGTTGGAGTGTCGTTGCACTCTCCTCGCGGAAAGGACCTCGGAGTACTTTTTCGCGAGTAAAACCGCCCAAGCAACAAAAATCGGACAAAAAAGACCTCCGCAAAAAATGAGCCACATTTGCAGGCTAAAAATAAACTCAAAGGTGGAAGGAGCAGTCGGTTTCACGTATGCGCCACTACGTTACACGAATAAGGAAGAAAGGGGTTCTTGCTACAGTCACGTTTATAAAATAACACA
The DNA here is from genome assembly GCA_028554975.1 of Himalopsyche kuldschensis. NCBI lineage: Eukaryota > Metazoa > Arthropoda > Insecta > Trichoptera > Rhyacophilidae > Himalopsyche > Himalopsyche kuldschensis. The sequence continues at coordinate 11,494,588 of JAHFWI010000038.1, forward strand.
CGCTTGCACTGTGCAACAGTGATTCTAAAAATTACAATAACTTATAATGAAAAATGTTCTCGTAATATACATACACCGTTTGTCACTTGAATGGTGCTAACTGTCACTTATTAGAGGAAGTTTCAACAGTTACTTATTTCACAACGAAGAGTTATGATTTATATATTATATTAAGTATATTGTTGGTTAGATAGTACGCTTGTCTAGATAGTTATTATCGTCAAAGATCATTTTGTCCAACCTTGTTCGCTCCCAGTAAGGTAAGCTAATGGATCATTCCAGTAATGTTGGTTTTGCCAAGACTCATAAGGCAGTCACTAAAACTCTTTTCAGATATAAAAATATAGTTAATATATGAACAAGGGTCAACAATTTAAATTAGTCTTAACTTTAATATTCAGCTTTGTTCAAACGTTATGTTACTTAACGTGGTATAAATAAGTGAGCTTTCAAATTGGTTTTAGAATAAGTCATGGTACAATTAAATAAAGATATTTATTTCGTTTATTCAGTATACATTGAATAAGCTATGCAAAGCAGGCATTTCAAGGAATGGTCAAGGCATAAGATATTTACATTTGCGAAGTAGAACCAATGATGAGTAAATATAATCATTTTTGTACATTATTTTCATATTAATAGCTTTGTTATTACATTGGTTGTGTGACTCATGCTTGATTGTTAGAGACACATCTTCAGATTAACTGTTTAGTCAAATCTTTTATTACATCTTCGATAAAGACAGTGGTTATGATCATAGATTCACTATCAAATTTGAATTTTGTACCTTTTCATGAGTTTTGTCGCCAACGACCCGGGTTTCTCCTCTTGGCATATTCAGCGGTTAAAAGTACAAGAAAGAATTTGAGGTAAAGTAACTCGGGTCAGTTGCGACCAAATTCATGGAAAAGTAAAAAAAATCAAACGATTGAAATTTCCAACAAGCACCTTCAGTCGAAATCCTTAATTATAACTATATTGGTTGTCTCAATGATTTTTTTTCGTATGGTGGTGTCTTCTATAGAAAAACATCTGTTTTTTGCTAAATTCACATTCAGTAAGCAGATATTTTTTTACTGAGTATAGTGAGGGGAATGATGCAAACAACAGCATAATTAATTCTTTCGTTAATTATCGGTGTTTGTAGGCGAAAATCCTAATGGAATATTAAAAGTTAAAACCTAAATTTTATACCGAATTGTTTTTTGCCAAGCCCATTGAAAATATTTCATTACTATTTTGTGTGCATGCATAATATCTTGTATTCGTGAAATACTGCTTAGAAGACTGAAGATCACAGCGAAGTGAACTGAGAAAAGCAACAAGGAGGAAAGAAAGGGTCATTTGGGTGATTCATTCGCCGATTGGGCAGCGCGAGTGCCTTGTTGACTGCCTCACGACTTCGCATTATTTTGAAATTTAATTCGCTTATGGCCTGCTTGGTGTCTAACCATTTGAGTTTTGACGTATTACTGCAGAACAAGCCAGGGTGCCATAAAAAATCATGGTTAAATCACATATCTACCCAACGAAGGCAAAAATATAGAGTGCAATCGAACAGCTAAAAAGACCAATATACATATATATCGCAATAATAAAATCATTTTATAAAATGAATGCATCATTATTTTAATAAACCTATCTTATTAATTTAGCGTTAAAAGTAATGAATAAAAAGCAAGTGTTTCTCTGAACTAATTAAAATACTGCAACACAGGTAATTCCATCACGTGACGACCATCGAACCCTGTTGATTGAGAATTCATTAAAATGCGAGCGATGGTACTTAATTATTTTTTTATCCGGTTTATATTTAGTTTTCTTCAATCGTGATGTTTATTTTGCTGTTATGGTTGTACAATATATTATCAAACAAATTATTTTCAACTTAGTGCAATGGTAGAGCAGTGTGAAATATTTCAAACCATAATTGTGAGTCGTTGCTATTTCTGCATTAAGGTAGAATGATTGAGGACTTTTTGTCAGGACTCGTGTTGCCACCGACTATTGCAAAAACGGCTGAATCGGAATGCTAAAGAAATTCCAAACAGGAAATTTAATCTACATTTAGCATAAAATTCTAAATCGAGACATTCCTGATTGATGAAAGCTTTCGAAATGCCAGACGACTTCATGCTTTCCATATTTCATGACAAACCACAGAACAAATAAGTAATCCAATTTAAAATTATTCAAGCTCCAGTAAATTATAATTAACGTATATATGTATGCATGGCGTTTAATATTTTCACAGTCTTTGTCGGCAAAAAAATTACAATAATTTTAGTTTTAAGTGATCAATATCAATGACGAATATTTGTGTTATTTGATTTTAAATACAATGTATTAGTAAAATATTATAATTAGCTTTTGATGGATTCTCTAAAATTCTAATTTAATGCTTATCTTGTCTTGTTTTGGGAAAGGGGATTTACTGCTTGCAATAGTAATAGCTATAATATAAAGGCACGGAATGATAACACTTTTTCTCTTTCAAGAATCCTAGGTCATTTTCAATAATTTATTTACGTGATTGAGTATTTGAATGTACATTTTGTTCAGTTTTTGACTGTTATACTTAAAGAAATTAATCATTTAAAGTTTTTAAAAATTTCAATGTACAAATGAAAATACTGAAGTTATTCATTTAAAATTTAAATAATACACTTTATCAACTCGTGCAGTATGGAGCTAAGACTTTTTATTGATGATAATTTAATATTATATTTTTATGATCAAACAACATTTATCGCCACTATCTAATTGAAGATTTTTTTTAAATTTCCTCGATGAATATATACATACTAATGAAAATTATTAGCATTAACCGCTCATTAGTTAGTTGTGTTAATGCACAATTAATGTGAAATGTGTACAATTATTTCCAAATATAGTTAGTAATTCTCTTAAATAAAGTAATCTTATAAATATTAAAACCTAAGGCACACATGGGAAATTAGTTTTATTTTTTTAATGGTGATTAAATCTGTACAGGAAATAATATGACCATAAAACTAAAAACAATATCAACAGCAATATTAAACTTATGGTGTTTTAAAGCATAAAATTCTTCAAACATGGCCTTCACACGTTCGCCGTTTCCCACGTAAGCGAGCATGAGTTTGTGTGAAAACGAATAAAATATATTCGCTAGAAAAAAATACTCCACGTTAGTTAGATTTGGACAATACTAATATTTACTTAGATTAAATTTGGAGAACATTAATTTTAATCCACTAAAGCAAATTGGAATACAAGGTTAAATTATTTTTAATTAAATTCAATTTATTCGTAAAAAATAAAGTTTTTTTCGTACTAATATAGAATTGAAAATTGAAGTTAAAAAAACAAAATCTATTTTTAAAAAATGATCAAATAGTATTTCTTGAAACTCGCCCGTGCTCCCGCGGAATAAGTCAACACTCGAAGCAATTTCGAATAATATATGATTAAGGAAATGTAAATATAAATGGAAATCGTCTTTTTAATATCTTTAAAATTAATCGATTTTATTATTAAACAAATACATCAACAAATTGGAGTTGATAATACGTCTACTTAATAATTAGTGGTATTTGCAAAGTCATGTAAATTTCTAAGAATTTATTTTTAAGATTTCTCGAGACAGGATTTTGAAATAAAATCACCATGGAATTGTAAAAATGATCATTAAAAAATATCTCTTATAAAATCGGGACATAAACATGAAAGCAAAATGAATATAAATCAGACGCCTTTGATACATATATGGATTTATGTGCAAAAGCTTGGATGTGTGTGACAATCGGATTCCCGTTCTCCCCATCTTATCATTAAGAATTGCGCTGGAAAAGCGGTTAGATACAGCTCATTTTCTAGTACTTCTACTGAAATTCGAGAAGTTGTACGGTATAAAAATAAATCCTCGGTTGATATGTTGAATTAAAAATCTACGCATTTCGACACGTTTGTAGAAGACGTGGTTGAAAAAAATTGAGTTGAATAACTCGCCAGCCCTAAGAAAAGTAGATAACATATTGTCTCAGTCAACCACCTACTGCAATGTGAATGTCACAATACAGCCAGAGAGCACTTTTGCCTTTAGAAACACCTCTGGAATATTTTATACAACGCCTACGCTGCAACACGAGAAATCAAATTTAATGCAGCCGATAACCTTCAGCTTAGATACTTTCAAAATAAATAAAACAAAAATTTAAAATTTTCCCCCTATTCAGCTAGATCACTTTGTACTGAACACATTGTGCTTGGTAATAATGTAACAATCTATGATTATTAAATTTGCAGTTTTAAGCACTGATAATGGCGAAGTATACGTCAATTAACGCACCAATGCAGCTGTATTATCTATCAGCAAGAATTAGTCATTAATGTAAGAACGTGCACTGTAATATTTCGATTGCATATTTTTTGACCATACACTATTTAAACGTAATACATTTCAAGCATTTGGAACTAATAATTGTGTCTTGGTTTAAATCAATATACATTTATCGTCAACCTAGAACATTCATCAGTGAAACCTTGAGAAAAATTACCAATTGACAGTACGGTTTATAATTGAATGAATTTTTTTAATAATAGACTAGAAATCACCCGAAAAGTATTTTTTTTATCACAAATTTAGCACATTTATTTGGCATATTTATGTCGATACACTTTTAATTTGTAAGCCATCAATTTTAAATGCGAAGAAAGTATAGTTATAAAAATGTAACATTTTTTTGGTAATAATTCCACAGTTATATTTGTACAACTGATCATTACCGGTATAAATTATGGGATACGTAAAAAGGGTTTTATTTTTATAAATGGCAATCAAACTTCTCCGTCTTTAAAAAATATTAATAATTCCGGACAATTAATTATCTTTTGCTATATGTATAATAAGGCATATTTTAACTAAAATATTTTTTTACTATACAGACAGCAGAGTTATTTTTTTAAATACATTTTTTTAAGTTCCTTGTTATGACTAACAACTGTTTTATGATTTTTGTTAATTTAAGCAGCGACTATTTATTTTGTGACAGCAAAAAATATATTATTTAGATAAAGTTACGGTTGATTTGCACTGACTCATAAATTTGATTGGAGAGTCGTATTTTATTTTATTATTTTAAAATCATGAATAATAATTATATTCTTAACGTAATAAGGCAAGATTAAATCCTAAATTTTAAAACGAGCCAAAAGGGAATGACTATAGCACAAAGATTACTTAATAGTAAATAACCGTCCTGATGATGGCGTGGTGCCGAAAAATTATTGACTTATCTATAAAGAATTATTAAACAGAACTCTTTAGACTTAAGTTTTAATACACATTTTATGTACATCTATAAGCCGTTTATGACTTGTTTTATCGACCAAAGAAATATTTTTTCAATCAACGTGAATCGAAATGTATAACTTTTTTTAAAAATTTTGAATCCAGTTTCAAATACTAGTATGTTAATAATACTTAAATTAGATACACAAACTTAATAATAAATAAATAATTAATGTGTTACCAAAAAAATTGCTTGATTTTAGGTTGTTTTTTAGTCCAAGAACTTGATAATCTTGTCTCATATTATACAGATGAAAATTTATACGCAGAGCCGCGCCTAAGATGTTGGCCGCCCCATTTATATAATATATATTTAGTTTTTATTTCTGTGGAATGGACTAATAAAATTTTGCTACAAACGCCCACTGTTGTGCGAGAAAATGCTTTGTTTTTTTTTGTATTTGTCTCTTCAATATTTCGATACCTTACTTTGAAAAGGTTTTAATTGACATTTTTGGCTAAAATTACCTTTTGGTCGGAAAAAATTGTATTCGCCGCATTCTCTCATATATATATATGAATTTCAGAAATATCTATGATTAATAAGCGGAGTTAGCAGAATACCGGAGTTGCACTGCATCTAGACACTTTTTAATAAATTTATTTGACAAAGTTGTAAGATTGTTATCATAATTTTCATCATTAGATCATTAAGATCATTATTTCTCAGCAAAAGTTGTGAAAAAATATGCTTAAAATAAGTAGTATGAAACATTTTTTTGTTCATTGTTACAAGTGAGTTTTAATCAATCGAAACTTCAAACGCTCTTATCTCAAAACAGTGTCAAGAGCAATTAGAACCTCTTCAAAGTGAGGTGTCGATATATTGAAGAGACAAGATACAAAAAACAAAGCATTTTCTCTCGTGGGTCGTTTGAAGCAAAATTTTAGTAGTCCATTCCACAGAATTAAGAACTATTATCATTTATTAATTACTGGTGGCGATTTGTTTTGGATTAATGCTACCGCTATACCTCAGGGTAAACTACCTATCATTGAATACCTTTAGACAGCTTTTGAAGAAAATATCAAAACGAAATTTACAAGCTATAGATTACTCAACATTTTTTTTATTCAAAATAATACAATGTGGGAAGTTGCTGTGGCCGTTTTCCCCACCCTCAAAATTGGTGTGCCCTGCAAGCAACACAACAATGGTAGACGCGGGCCTGTAAACACACAAATAACTTCATGTAAATGATTTTTGTGAAAAATATATCATTGTATTAATAATTTTACACTTCTTCAGGTTTTTTTTAAATGACATAAAACTGAAAATTTCTTTATCACAATCCTCTTTGAACGTAAATCTTTATAACGTGATTTAATTTGGGCGAGTTTACTGACGGTCAAAAATATTACATCATACAAATACTGGATTCGAAAAATGTTCGCCAACAATAACTCTACAGTCGATAATGCGAACTCCACTTTGCCGTACAGTGAATAAGATATGTAAGTTTCACTAGGTGGAAACGGTATACTTAATATACGGATCGCAAATTAAGTGCGGTCCATTGAAACTGCACATCGATGGAGACATTAGCAAGCCACAAATATAAAATTGTATCGATTTAGACTTTAAGGATAATAATTTGCTGGCCAAATAGATATTCATTTAATTCTCATCACCTTTTTATAAAAACTTATACATACATACTATCATTACAAATAATATCATCAAATTAATGAGTGCTTACCTTGTGAAGTAATACTTGTTTTTCTCATTAGATTTAATAAATACAGAACTAAATTAACTACTAAAGAATTTATAAGACTATTCAATATGTATGGCAGATATCAAAGTGGAGCATTTCCCATTTTGGATTCCCAATGAAGCAATAATACAGAAGGTATTTAACGACTAGCTGTTATTTAGCAGTTGATGGTAGTATTAAACAATGTGGCCTTTAACTATTTTTGGATATCGAGTAAAACATTTTTTTTATATTTGTATTTATGAGCACATTGACTTCTTCTGGAAAATCTCAACGATCTTTTATGGTTGATCCCATTTTTAGATTTTCATCGATGAATACATGAAAAGAAGAGAATTTAGATGCTACTGAAGACCACAATTTTTTTTACAAATAAATAAATCAATGTATAAATAATAGTCGTTTGAGGATCTTAGCTCGAGACCTTACAACAAAGAACGTTGACCACCAGGCAACAGAGCCGTATGTGCTTTTTTTTATTTGTGAAACCGGTTCTTAAAATACAATACATTTTTTAAATAAGTTCTTTAGGATGTAAAAGTCAATTGTACATTTTCAAATCAATGTATAAAAGAATCGATTTATTTCAAATTTATTTGAAATTCTAAGAATTCCTTGCGCTCAAATACAAAATAAGTTAATTACGCCTGCACCAGAGTCAAGGACCTCCAAGGCCACGATAAGATGCATTTGCTCCTCTCCCCCGTTTCTTCTCAGCGGATGTCCTTCGAGGTCCTGCCCAAGGAGTCAATAATCTTTAAACCAGGCATTCTTCTTACATAACAGAAAATACAGGATGTCCAAGAGAATGTGTATTTCAGTATAACCGTGAAACCAATATTCATAATAAGAATTACGACATTGCCAAGGAGCAAAATACTATCCAGGATAAGTCTACAGTTTATATTAAATTATTATTATTGAGTATTTAGACTGACAGTATACTTATTTTACTATTCAAATGACTGTGTAATTATTATAGTAATTCAGCTGTTGGAATTTCAGTGTAAAATTTGAAAATTTTGAATTTTTTTGCTTTTCTATGAGTTTTTTCGCTAATGACACGGGTTTCGCCTTTTAGCATATTCAGGCATTTCAAGTGCACGAATAAGCATGTAGTTTTTATCACTTATATACAGGAATAAACGTAAAATACTAAGTTAACTTGCCATCATCAGAATCTGGATGAATTAGCTAATGTTTTGATCATGACTAAGAAGCAAAATCAATACTATGGTTGAACAAATATTGAACTCTACATCGTACAGGGCTATTGATAGTTTTGACGTATCAATGTCCTAATAGGACAGACAACGGTTTCCACCACTTTTCACTGCTACGGGACACCCACTTTTAAAGTATTATCAGAAGTGTCTTAGGAGCATGTGTTTCAGTTGAGTAGAATGCTCGCATGCCATTGATGTTGTATACTGAAATAAAAATGTCACTACAGCAGTGGTTCTCACGTAAAATTTGGCTGTGGCCGCATTAGGAACATCAGCGATACTACGGAAATGTCTGGTGGCCGCACCAAATTTTTGTGAAGAGTCTTTTTTGCCAAAAAGACCTAATCATGTATGTGTTGAGTTATTTCTTACTAGCAATTGTTGATGCACAATGCAATGCATACAAACTATTAAATTTTCAGTATCTTTGTTGACAAATTAACTTATAAAAAACCCATTTTTATTAAATATCAATTTTAACTATGAAGCTTCTGGTGGCCGCAGCAAAATCCACTGGTGGCCGCACATGAGAACCACTGCTCTACAGCAAGCAATAATGATGCTTATATCACATAGATACTGAAAAGCATTTCATTAATTCAGGAATCCGAAATTAATTCGATCGTGAATTGTATTATGAAGGCATAAACTAGTATTCATTTATTCGTTGATTAGTGAAGTGAATCGCAATAAAAATACTGTTAATGCAGTATAGTTGTTTTTTTTCAATTTATTTAGTTCTTCGATTCATTTAAAACAGCATAAAAAATGTACGATATAATAAAGTCATTAAGACTAAAGCTGTAAATTATTTCACGTAATGAATGACAGGTATTACGAAATATGAGTACTCAATTACCGAGTACCGAATATTTTGACAGTGGGTAGAAAAAATCAATATCAAATTCATATGAATAATTAAACCTCGGAGATTGACATTGTACAGAACGTTTGCGTTTTTTTTCCAAGCCGAATAAAATAACAATGTGTCAGTATACGTACGCCAACACGTTACGTATTCAAAAAGAATATACATGTAACGATCAATTTAAAGTGAAAACTCGCATTTAAAACTTCTAGTGTTTTATTATAAAACGTCTCCGCAATATATATAAGGTAAGGTAAACAAGAGATCGTGTACATTTTTTTTGTAGTAGAGGTCAACATGTGGGATGCCGTTTTCATATAAGTATGCAGTAATGTGAGCCTGAAAAACCATATGCAAGAAATTATGCCCATGAAGTAATTCAGACCTGAAATTATTTGAATGCAAGTGAGACTTTATCTTAAGACGTCAACTAAAAACCAGCTTACATATTTTTATATTAAATCCCATACAAGCTGTTATTTATTTTTGTGTAGTGACATAATTGCATGAATTTAATTTATTATATCGGATTTTGAATGGATTCGGCAGTAACTTCTGAGGATTTTCATTTTGATATTTCGTTAAAAATGGTAACTCTGTTAATCCACTTTATAAGTACTGAATACGTCGAATAACAAAGTTATCACTTTGAATTGTGTATATTATATCTTGTCATACAAGACATTGTGATCAAGTTTATTTTGCACAAAATTGAAAAGAATTTTATTTTATGACTTAAAAATGTGTCTGAATTTGTTTTTCAACGAATGTCAAAAAACGAAATTAAAAAAGTGAATGCAAAATGAGAGTTTCTTTGAGATTGATTACAAATATTCAATTGATTCTCATGTAAATTTTACTATTTTACTCGGTCAGTTTTTCGTGTATGACGACGATATTTATCTGTCTGTATGCCTATCTGTATCGCACGGCACAACGGTGATGAGACTGACAAATAGTGTGTGTAAGAGAAGAGAATGAAGAGAAGATACGGTTGATTTGTGTATAAAGTAACTAGTATTGTATAATCGTTATTTATATGAAACTAAAAATATAAAAAAGTTTGAAGTAAGTCTGCTAGAATTATAAATTATGTATATATTGATTCAATTTTTCCTTAATTGGGTAAAGCTAAGAAGAGTACATGACAAAGTATCATTCATAGTATGTTATAAATACATTTACATTTAAATAAATCAATACATTTACATACCTCGTTATGATAGTGTGCCTACTTCATTGATTTATAATTTAGTTTTCAATATTTTTTATAAAGCGTATGTTTGTTTATGCCAATTGTTGAACACATAAATTATTCAATATTGAAATGAGTTCTAATTCATAAGTATGTATGGTTGAAATATATCAAATATATATATTTAAATAAAATATATCTGTAATATTAATATCGTAAATATTTACCGAGCTTTGTTATGGTAATGGACATTGTGTATTCATTAAAAATAAATAATATTATTTCTATAGATCCTGGACCAATGACTTATAAAAACAGCTACTAAATCACGTATGTAAATTCACAAAAATAAAACATGAAAGATATTTTTTTAATTGGTCACAAATATTACGTTAAATAATTGTGAATTAAAATTTTTGGGAAAGAAAAATCATAGTGATCCAACCGGTTTCGTTTGCAGATCAATCATTGAATATTTGTGAGGTTCATGTATTTATTATGTCATCAAATTATCATAAATTTGTTAGTGTTAAATGGGTGACACAACGTGAAAGACACTGTAGCCGAAAACATAACCTTACCATACACCATTTACTTATCTTAAATTTTGATTAAAAAAAAACGTTTGAGTATGACAAATATTATTATTATTAATTAAATTTGATTATAATAATATTCCTTGCACAAATTTATAGAAGGTCAAAGTGTAGCAAATACTTCAACAAATTATCCTGGTATCATGAATGATATACCGTATAACATTCTGAGGAATCGTTAGGCGAGAAAATAAAAAAAAAGTGTGGCTAATATATGTGGAAATTCATGACGGCTTGTCAAAACTTGTAAAACGAGATTTATTCTCTATTGAAGAGGAAATAAATACGACCAAGAGTAGAAATATGACAAATATTTACCTTTTTCAACTGAACAGAAGCATTTAAAAAAGAGAACTGATTGTTTTTCATTCGGTCAGCGTCTCTTCATATGGTCTGGATAAAATAATGGGGATATGAAAGTACTATTAATAATTGATTGAGTAGGCATTTACTTGGTAGAACTCCATTATAATACGGTAAGAAAAATAACACTGTATTTTAGTTCTACATAAATTATTTTATATATTTGTTGATAGCTATTTCGGCTTACGCCTTCGTCAGAACTATGACGAAGGCGTAAGCCGAAAAAGCTATCAACAAATATATAAAATAATTGATGTAGAACTAAAATACAGTGTTATTTTTCTTACCGTATTACTAGTATTAAGCTATTTGCTTCATTTCACACGGTTTTAGAATCAGAAGAGTTAGAGCAGTGATGCACAACCTTTTTGGAAGAAAGGACACATAACCAATTCGCCGATAGCTCGAGGGCATGGGTAATAGTGATTAAAATATCAATATTTTTAGTGCATATAAAATTGAACATTTTATCATTTTACATTGTTCTTCCATCGCCCGTAAAAAGTTCTGAATAAAATAAGTGATTAATATTTGACATTACGGGCCGCAGGTTGTGCATTACTGGGTTAGAGGAAATGTAAAACTCCTTTGAAAAAAATCCATTTTTTAGAATCGATCAATTAGATTATCCAGTGGAAGCCATGGATGAGAGCATCGACCACTCGTCTATATGCTTCGATATATCAATTGCAATCAATTTATTTTCATTTTGATCCATATCCCGTGCGATGTTTAATTTAAAAAAGCTTTAAATAATTCATAATCATAAATATTTTAGAGCCAAACAAATACGTCGCCATTCTATAAAAGTAAAATGTCATGCTAAGCGCCATCGACGTGTCTCTGTGAAAGACGTGTGCGAGAAATTACCTAAACGTGACTTTCTGCTATATTATATTCTTAGTAACTTTATTATTTCAAAACTCACGTATATTTTAAATTGCAGTTAACGTGCCTACATGAAATAAACTAGCATATTTAACACATGATACTGCGAAAAAAATTAAACCTATTTTAATAATATGTATATTACAAATATCTTTGCGCATGATTTAGGAATTTCATCTAAATATGTTGCTAAATTACTATTTATATGAGTAATTCGGTAACACTGAAGTAGCAGCGTTTTCTTTGCGGTTAAACAATCCACAGTGTGGGGGTAGTTCATTGCATTGGTGTTAATATTATGTTCTGTATAGACACCGTGAATATAATATATGAAATTATATTCGAGACTGTGCTAGGGTTGCCAGTTTTCTAAAACTATGGCTAAATTTTGAAAATATCATTGTCTTTTAAAATTATAACGAAATAAAGTTTTGAACCAGCGGCATATATAAGGGTAACCTTCTTGATAATACTATAGAATTAGCTATATTAATTGTGATTTATTTTTAATCTCCAAAGTTGTATCACGCCTCAAAAACAATAAGATGAAATCAAGACATAAATATTTCAAAAAGCCATATTGGTACTCCGCGTAAGTAGTACGGGCTAAAAAGTAACTCTTTTACTGTGTAAAGTGTCAATTATTGGTGGAAGGGCACTCATTTGAAAAAAGAAACCCATTTTTTCGTTAATTCCACATATTTTATTAAGAGTATTTTTTACGGTGCAGCAACGTCATCACGTGGTAAATAAGCGCGCTAACGTTAGCGCGCAATACTAATAATAAAAAAATGGATATATGCTCATATACAATATGTAATAACATTTTAAAATTTCTCATGGTGGGATGTCTTTAGGTTAGGTTAAATTTCTATGAATGAACACCCAACAATACAAAATAATATTTTATATCGCGCCAATGTCCCACGCGCTAATATCAGGGTTGTATTGCGCGCTAGCGTCTGGATGCTGTTTATCCCGATCATTATCATCTGATCCTTATAACATATGATAAATTAGTGTATTTTTTTTACTAAGCTACTTCATTTTTGCCATCAAAAATCACCCATCAACCGATGAATATATACAATTCATAATAAAACATTTTTAGTATTCCACATTAAATTAATTAGATCAGTGATCTGATGATAGTTGATAATTTGATAATGCTCGCTATGAGCGAAACTGGTCCTGATCTAATAAATTTAATAGTACTAAAAATGTTTTATTATCTTTATTTTAATGCTATCCCACCAAATATTGACAGTGAATACCTTAAAATTGATTCATAATTTTTTCTTCCAATGTAACCTTTTTTCACATTGCTAAACCAATAAACTTATAATTTCTGATTCTCGCAAAGTACATACAATATTTATTTTTAAATAAATAAAATAATTGATATAAAACCAAAAATAAATCAAGAGGTATCAAAAATTAGGATCAAGTTATTGTGGTGAAAAAAGAACGCTATAATAAGCAGCCCTGCGTAAATGTGTTTTAGCAGTTTTCCGTATTCATATCTTGTCGTTTCTATATCAACGCAACAATCTTGATAGTGCAAATATGCCGGAGTGGGAGGAGGGGCTTACGATTATTTTATTTCCACTCGTTTCACTTCCACTGCATAAAATAGTGTTAAATGTGCGTGCTTTATTTACTGCACGTGATATTCTGCGCCATGCTAAAAATAACCACACTTTATGCATTGCGTAATTCTCAATTATATTCCACTCTCATAATATCATAAGATCTTTCTATTTATTCAACCGTTTTATTTTAACAAACTTTATGCACCAAGGCCTTCAATAAAACACACATATTCTTGGGTAGAAAAGGTTTATATAAAAATAATCATTTAACTTAAAGAAATAAATTATCTAATAAAATCAATCTATCTTAAGAAAATCGACCTTTTTTAATCTAGGTACTGTAACGGAGTTACACAATACTGTTGATGCTTTCCACAATACCTTTGTGGAAGCTAAAGACAAAATAATATGACAGTTTTTGTACTTATTCATCAGGACCAATAAAGCTCAACGCAAGCATTTTCAGCTGATAAGAAATACAAAGTGTTGATTTTTTTATATAATGTCAATACTTGTCGTGACACGAGTTTCGATTCTATTAGAGGCATCTTTAGACAGTCGCAAATGTAGTCAATTAAGAGTGATTCTAAAAACAAAATAGAGGTTGGGATGGAACAAAACTGTTTAAAAATGTAAGTTAAAGTCACAAATCATTCTATCTTGTTCAAATCTCCGATTTATTTTGGAATACCAAGATAATGACCAAATAGAAAAATTATAATATATTATCAAACTTTCGTTAGTTTTTTTAAAAGAAAAGGACCTTATAAGTTGTAATTTTTATTGATTTCTTTTTCAAAATTGTGTTCAAAATATTAAAGTATATGCAGGTCAAATGTTCTCACGGAATGTTGACTACGTAGATAAAAATCTTTCGATGCAATCAGTAAGAAGATACTTCGCAAACAAGCGAAACATGTGTCACACTGACGCCTAGCTATCCACCTAACAGCATAACCGACTCTATAATATATACTAAATTTAAGTATGATACTTGCATAATATTTAGATTGAATTCATACGCGTATTAACAGCAATTTACCGCGCACTATAAAATTGGCTATGTTCTGTGGTGCATGAAATAAGTATAGAATATTGATATCATTTTCAATTGAATGCTACAACATATTGATACATTGAACGATAGTTAAATTTGTCTCAAAGCTTGTACATTTATTGGCGTACTTAACTTTGGCAAAACTTATATTGGCTTTGCACTGTCGAAATACGATACGTGAACAACGTGCTTCTTATATTACTATATTGGTTGACAAATGTCTGTAATTGTTTTTTTTTTGTAAAGAATTATATGATGGCTTGAAATTTTCTTAATTGTTATCAACCTCTGGTAGAAAGAATTACATAAAGCAATAAAAGCCAATATACAGCTTTGTTATAAAAATAATGAATATGAATACAACGCGCTTAAGCAAGTCTTCAGTATTCTTGGGTTTTCTTCCTTCTCGGCATATTAACTACAAATAGGCGCTAAGGCTCATTTTTTTTTTGCAAATGAAGTGTATATTAGTTTCCAAATAAAAAAAGACGTACACACAAAAACGACTAACTAGTTAATAGTTAATCTACCATGAAGATTTTGTGAAAATAAGGTTCGGTTTCGCTCATCACAAGCATTTGGAAATCATCAATTGAAAATGTAGTACAAAAAATTGTGTTCAATTTAATCAGCTAATCTCGCGAGAGTAAAAAAGAATCTGAAAAATTCAACTGTCATTTCTCGAACAATGAGATAAGGTACGTTTCTTAATCGTATTTAATAACGTATATTGAAATTGGTGAGCAAATACTCTTATTTGTAAATAGTCCAGCTTTGGTATATGCTCTAATGTTGGAGATGTTTTACCACAGACAACATTAAATGAATTGATGGATTATAATAAATTAATAACGATTTCTTCATTATTAAATGTTACACAACACAATAAACAAAGGAAATCGTAATGGTCAGAGATATTTTCAACATAAGTACGAATCCAAAACCGTATTTCGAAGCAGTAAATTTACCATGATACGAAATAAAAAAACTCATTAAGGTTTAGTATAAAATATATAGTGGCATATTGTTGTGCGAGCGGTATTTCGTTGTGACCTTTAGGGTCAAAAAACAGCTTGTTACTCGGACAATACATTTATTTTAAGTGTTAGTTTTATTAAGATATCAGGCCACTATTGGATAACTTGTTTTCGAGGTTCGTTTACCTGCACGCTGCAATGAATATTTTTACTCTTACATAATCTTTAAAGATATATTTTACATCCTCTAATTGTGTTTACTAACAATAAAAATATTACAACGGTACAAGAATATTTCAGACTACAGAATGGCTTTAAGTTTTTACTAAAATTGCATAAATCTATAAATGAATAATTGGGTAAGAGATTTTCTCCAAATAATACGTTGACAAATAATTTGAAATCATCATTTATAAACGTTTCCGGGAAAACTTTTTTTACAGAAAGAGTATCTATCTCTAAGTGTATGTACATATTTTTCAGACGACGCTCGCTAACTCATTATTTCGTTATTCATACATGTAATAGTTCTCTACCAAATTTGATCGTGTTTTTATTGGTATTGCTTTTGTAATAATAGTAACAATATGTCCCGAACTGAAGACATTAATATTTCTAAAAGTGAAGTACAAAAATGGAACTAAATCTTTATATAAACAGATATTTCAATAAAATACCAACTAAGCGCCAATATAAATATTTCCATTGCATACTAATACATAATTCAGTCACAATTCATTGACGGAGATTTTATTAATATTAAAATTTAAAAATACTATTCAATAATGGTACCGTGTAAGCGAATATGATATAATTATTATGTAATATAATCTATGTTTACAGCAGTATCGAGAAAGAAATAAGACAGTATTATTTCGATAGCATTAAACTTGTAAGCACGTGGGTAGCTAGCTGTGTTTTCAAAGAGACTTCAACGAGGAGTATTCACTGAAACCCGGATTTTAGTAATTCGACCGAAAAAGCTATGGCAACATAATAATCATGTTTATAGATATTTAGTAAAGTTATGCATGAATAAACTTCCATCTATTTATAATGTTGGGTTTTGAGACGTATAGTTGAGTTTTAGATGTATTTTTTAATGTAAATAGAAAAATTTAAATATTGGTAAAATTGTTGGTCAGTTTTAAGAGCAATACATTGATAAAACAAACAGCCACGATAAAAATTCTTAACCTGATCTCATATCCAGTAAAGTTGGAATCACACGAGATAAAGAATCAAACTAAAACAGTATAAATATCATTAAAGTGTTAACCAATTGACACATCATAGTTTTGTTTTATAATTATAGTTGTATCAATTAAAATTAAGTGAAATTTAAATAAATCTAATGTTAAAAAGATAAATTTACGATTTAATGATTGCACAGTAGTGATCCTACGGTATCTATCGTATTATTTAAGCTATAAATACTCTTAGCAATATTTTTAAGTATGCATATGGAAAATTCTAATTTGGTTACTTACACTTATAAATGAATCATGAGCACGGTAACACAGCCTGGAACCTGGCTTCTTTCACCTGAATCTATTCAGTTTTGTTACACTTTTTCTCACTGTTGGTAACACAAATAATTTATAACTGGATACGGTCTCACAATATGGTATATGTTAAAATTGGGTTGGATATTGGGGGCTATAATTTTTGAGGAAATTTATCGAATTAGTTCATGTGGTTATTTAGAATTCGTAAATGTTTTCACATGTGGTGGGCTCGTGTAAATTGACCTTAAGCGAGATTCGGTTGAGGTTTGTGTAAAAACTGGCTGGCAGAATTGAAATCGCGAACGAGAACGACAACATAAACACGAGTGCGGCCGAATGGAGCCAGGAGGCGAGGCGAGGCGAGGCGTGCTTCGTGCCATTACCCCGTCTTGCCTTGCATGCGACTCCGGCTTGCCCGCTTTCAAGGTCTCTCTTTCTTTCCGCGAGACAGACGCTCGTAAGCATTGCGGTTTTTTTCCTCAAATAACTCGCGGATTAAACATAACTTTTGGCTCCATAACTTATGCGCACATTACAATTGCACAAAATACAAAATGCACACAGTAGCGACTGAGCGCATTTTTATAGACATGTGCCCACAAATTAAATTTTTACATATTGTTTACAGTAAGCGCTCGACACGATTAGTTGGTGCCAAAGGTATTCTTTTAAGTTGAAAAATCGAGGTTTACATAAAAGCAAGCTTTTCAAAAAAATAAAATATGTTAGTGTCAAAGGACAGGTAAAAGATAATGGATCCATATACATACACCCAAGAACACATTAAAGAACAATAATATTTTTTCATGTGTAATGTTCTTGACTTTATTAGTTTCACATTTTCACGTTAATCAAAAAATCTAGGAATACTTAAAAGAAAGCATTTAAAAAACAACAATACATGTAGTTTCGAAATACAGGTAAAAGTAAAATGGATCGACAAATTAAACATAAACTCAAGACAACGTGAAAAGATAATATTATTTATTCAGGTACAGTAAGTCCTCGACTTACGTGATGAATTAGTTCCAAAGGTTTTCATGTAAGTCGAAAAATCAAGGCATACTTAAAAGCAAGCATTTCAAAAAAAAAAAAAATGTTAGTTTTAAATGATTGAAATTAAATTGGAACTACATACATATGTACATTCAATACTACATGAAAAGACAATATTATGTACCTTTTTCAAAATTAGATTGACAATTTTCTATCGCATCAAAAGCTAACTGCTTGAGTAAATGTACATATGTACTTCACAATCATTATTTTTTTAATGTAAGTATTACACCTTCTCCATTGGTGGGATTTTAAAGATTGTATGAGTAGTTAGGAATATTTTAAATTTTAATAAAAAAAAAAATATTTAACATTACAGCTTACGCCAATGGGCCAAATATTCTTAATTGTGAAAGTCATACGAGATTAACTCGATGATAAGTAATGAATCAGTTGTGCACAAAATCAACGATAAATAACATACACCCAGCCCAAGGTCTCTTTTTTTCAATTGAAAAATTCTGACCTTGCCGGGAATTGAACCCGGGTCTCCAGATCGCTAGGACAAAGTTCTAGCCACTAGACCACAGGGACCGACCAATTATATTATTTTTATATTCTCATTATAGTCGCAAGGCTGAATTCGCGGCTTGCAGTAAATGCACAAATATGTTGTACGCGTATTTCTGGTCACCATATACCGACATATTATATTTTATACGGACGTAATATTTTTTTTACAGTATACAAAAACAAAATATAAAGTAATAAAAATGATTTTCTGCTCATTTTCGTTTTACTATTTATAGTTTTGACAATGTTGTTATGTTAAAATATGTTTTATAATTCCTTTTAAATTAAAAACTTGGTTTTTTACTTAATGTTTCGCCATTCGTTACAAACAACTGTTTTTTTAAATTTGAAAAATTTTCCAGTCCCATTTGGGTAAATTTAAAAAATAGTTTACCGCAATATAATTATACTAATTATAATAAATAAAGACAGTTTTTTTTAATATATATAGTAGGTATCGCACTAGTATCTCAAATTGTTGTTATTTAACACGTGAATTTTATAGTGTAATGTATAATATTTTGTAGTATAATGAAAGTAATATTTACGACATGGTTGAATGAAAATCATTTGAAAAGTGAAAACTGGACTCATTTTGCATTGAGGGTGGTTTTATTTCAAGTAATAAAGTTTTTAATCTGCGGAATAGCAATCGGAACATTTCCATTGTACGGTTTTATGATCAATTCAAAGCTATGATGGAGTTACATTTGTTTGAATTGTGTAGAGATTTAATACTGTTGCATAATTCGATACAGTTTCGCAAAACAATACATATTATTTATTATCGATAAAAATTTACTGACCGTATTTGATTTTTGATTGGAATATATTTAGAGACTAGATATGACTTTTTTACAAGATTGGAAGTGTTAAATCCATTTAAGTCAGAGGGAGGAAATGATATATTAACATTAACGCAGTAGGTGAAATAAAAAGGAAATAAACCAGTCTAGTTGTATTTAAAATTTATTGATTGAATTGACATTCATAAGATAGAAATTCATTTTAATAATGCATGAATAGAAAAGTATTTCATACCCACAATACATTAGCAGGGATGTGGAGTCGTTAAAAACACTACTCCGACTAAAAAAAATGAATTTCGTCACTTTTTTTTCCAAATTTCCGTCTTCTAGTAAGACTTCGGCCAAAATCCTGAACGACTCCACAGCCCTGATAATAAATTATTGTCGATTTATTACTATTAATCAATTATTTAACATCTCAACATGAAGATATATGAAGTCGGAACAGTAAACTACTATATACCATACTTCTGATAGAACCTAAGTACATGGCTGTTTTATCTATTTGAAGTTTTGAATATGACGTAAATTTGTGTCAAAGCATTGTCGGAAATGATGGAAATACCTGCGCACCACTCGAAAATAAATGGTTCGTGAATTTTAAACTCAAATCGACAATTTTCAAAGAGAATATAGCTAAGATTAGTGAAGCATTAGTTATTCTTTAGCATTAGTTCGGCTCTTTAAAAACTTTATTATTTGTTTTGCGAAATGGCATAGAAAAAACTTGTGGGATTAGAATAAGTGTCGTTCGCAGAAAGATCTCGCTCTTTTTTCTCTTTAAAACGTTCAAAGACTGCAAAAGAAACAAGCCATCATCATTATATTAGTCGATGACATAAATACAATGGCCAATACAATTGAAAATGCTCCATTCTTTTCATTTAAAATCTCTCTAAATAAAGCTTAAATTCGTTTTGCCATGCCACCTTGGAGAAAAGATATTATCTTCAACTACAAGGATGAACAGTGTTTTATTTTATCAGTAACACCTCATAACGCAAAGATCTATTTATAACCATAAAATGAACACGGAAAAATCACATAGAAAACTTCACTATTAATTTTTTTTCTACTAATTATGCAAAAACATCCATTCATTTAAAATTCATACGTGTACGTGTATGTATATTTGAAAAATGGTTTTACGTACGGGTTTTTAAAGGGACAAGAACCCGTGACAACTATCCCGAAATAGGAAGAACTATTAAGAGCGTTGACGACTCGGCTCCAGGAGCGTTACATACATAAAACGAATTTAAAAAAATTTAATTCTATACTTTCTACTAACGACCCGGGATTCGCCTTTCGGCATCTTCAGTCATTTCAAGTGCACGAATGAACTTGAACTGAGCTCATGGTAATGATAAAAATTCAGACGACTCAAATTTGATATTGAATTTCATCAAGGTCCTTCAGTTGAAATCCTCAAAAATATCGAACGATTGATTATTTTGACTTACAATTACATTGTTATTTAGCATCTTGATAGCCGATTGTGACGGAACACCTAGCATATTTTTATTTTGGGTTTCCTGTACATTTAATAATATTTTCTAGCAATTTTTTAATCAAATTTCTGAACAATTTTCACAAGCGTCGCAAATCGTTCTGTCAATCTTGGCAACTACCGTTAAACTGACAATACTTGTCAGCCGGTCAAGTAAAAAATATACCCCATATCTTTCATGCGCATGGTGTGAGAAAAGACGGTCCTACGCCTTTACCTAGATACATGACGTCATAAATATTGGTGAAGATTGATCATCACCCGCCTTTCAATTTTCAGTATGAGATCTTTAAATGTGTTGCAGTTTATAAAACATTTCCAAAATGTCGCGAAACACCTATTTAAATTCGGCGGAACATAGTATTACACACAGCAAAACAAAGCACAACGCACCTAAATAATAAAGCAAAAATATCTTTCGATGTAGCAGTGTAAGATTTTTTTGTTGCTTAGACACCAATACGGACAAATCGTTTTTATAACATCATCAAAACGTGAAAATTGTTGTGACAAATTTATGTATTGAAATTTCTTTATCTTGCTGTTGTACGTGGAAATAAAACAATAAAAAATCTCACGAGCATGAAAACCGGGCGCGAAGACACCAAATATACCCGTTGACAATGTCATTAAAGATAAATTAATGAGATTTTTGCCCCGCTTTTTTGTGCTTAAGTTACCTCACTGAGCACATGATAAAAAAATGCATACGTTAAAGCGTTGCATAATATATATGTAAATACACTCGGGTCATTTGTATTTTTCCTATATTATATTCACGACGATCGATATGTTTGAATGTATGCAATTATGATTATTGTTGTACACAACTTGTATTTTTGTCACAATAAAAAGGTCAACATGCACTGCTCACAATCAAAATTAATAATCCCAGATTCAATTTACGAATAAAATTCTATCACTTTTAAGATTTTCACTGTCAATACTTGGTGGAATGGCGTTGTATTAATAAAATAATAACCCATTTTTTTTTTACTTATTCCATATTAAATTCAACACTTCTTTTTTCGCTCAGATGAAATTGCTCGCGATGAGTGAAACTGGTCTTGATCCTGGATAAATGTATTGTGGAATAAATACAAAAAATGTGTTCAATGTTAAAATTTCAAACATTTGTTTATTAAACGATCAAAATTTATAAAACCCGTTGTGGCTGTTGAAAAATGCGTAACAATTCAAACAAAAAAAGACAAAAGGGTTTCTTGTATAGGTATACTATCCTATACCTTAGACAAATAGACAGGACACAGAAAAAATACTGGTATCAAAGGAATATAAACTATGATTTCTACATTTTTTGTTAGTGTTTTTTTTTATTTTGTCGCTACGACTGCCAAAATTAAACGATTCAAATTTGATAATGAAATTATATCGAGCCCCTTCAATTGAAATCCTCAATGGCCAATTTGATTGAATATTTTGATTGATGATTATTAAACAGCTTAATCAATCAAGAAAAAGTAAACTAGAGTTATAAATACTGTGTATGCATTACTCAGAATATGCTTTTTGCGGTTAGCAGTATTTTTATTTATAACATCAGCAAAGATCCCTTCAAAATCGATCAAAATTTTACGTTGATAAATTAATGTTATATGACATTATGAATACGCGCTAATTATTTATTCGTTTCCGGTGCGTGTGATTACAAAATTTGCAGAACACAATATTTGATATATTGACATTTTTTTAAGTAGTATTTAATTTATTAAATCTTTATGTGTTATAATACAAATGCAATTTTTTAGTAACTGTCAAATTCTAAGAACGTTTATAATAATGCACGAATGGTCACTGGGACTGTTTATTCCGCTGTTGAAATAAATTGTATTATGACTTAGTCAAGATCCTCTTGCGATGACAGAAAGAATTTATTTTATGAGACAGCTGAGTGCGGAAAAGAAATAAAGATGGACGTAGAAAGACTCGTTTATTTGCTGTCCATTTCAGATCACTTTATATGTAGACAACATAATATTTCAATGAACAAATCACTGTCATTTTTACGATTAT
Source organism: Himalopsyche kuldschensis (assembly GCA_028554975.1). Taxonomy (NCBI): domain Eukaryota; kingdom Metazoa; phylum Arthropoda; class Insecta; order Trichoptera; family Rhyacophilidae; genus Himalopsyche; species Himalopsyche kuldschensis. The sequence goes on from JAHFWI010000038.1 coordinate 11,517,830, forward strand.
ATCATATTAGCTTTGTTTATGATTTTAAGGGTATGGATTAGAATATAATGATATTACACCTGCGTTGATTTGTGTGCAAACTGTGGTATTTTCAAACGAATATTTGCATACATACTAAACAAAAGCATTACGCTCTATATATTGTAATAAAAACGACAAAAAGCTACTAAAAACAATATTATCATAAGATACCGCACTATGAAAATAATAATAAACCAAACGTTTCTTAGCCATTTGCACGCTTTATATAAGTCTTGTAATGATACAATGAAAAAGTATTATCATATATCTGACACCAATCAAAATACAGTGCATACTCAAATAAATGAAAGCCTGATGTAAAATATTTCCATATAATAATTCATTTCTATATGAACTTACGTTTCAATCTCATAAGATGATAACGGCCAATTCATAAATAAAAATTCCACAACTCTCCAGTAATTTAAGTCACCAGTCACAAGGGCTGGTCGCCTGATAAATGCACTGCCTATTTAGGTGGGCATTTTCAGCAGTGAACTTGGTCTTTAGTTTTTAATTTCTTTTCTCCTTTAATTTCTACATAGTGTCTTTTGTCCCATTCTCTGTTGAATAATTGTTTTGTGCAGTCTTTATTATATTTGTCAAATGGATGGTGCTTTAACATAAACTGTAATTACATGTATTTTATTTTATCGTAATAAAGGACAGCACCTCACTGACTCCACAATTTTATATGATGCCTAGGACGGGATTTGGTCATCAATTAATCATCAACTGATCATCAACTGATTTTTGTAAAATATGGAATATGTAAAAGAAATATGTACTACATACAGTCATAACATATAATCTCAAATATTGCGGAAAAGTCAAAGTCACTTAACATCCAACTGTACGCATCAATGTGTTCCTATTTTTTATCTCTTCATTTGGTCATTCTTAAATACATATTCATAAAGCGTAATAAATAATCCTCTAATCAATCTATGAATAAGCCATTCATAGTGACTTAATCCAGCGTTCCGCTGTCAGTAGAAAAAAAAGGAGCAGGACTTCTTCTTGTCTGCGGGATACGAACGTAAACCCTCCTTTTGTTGGTTTTATTTATTACCGTTTTGGTGGATCCGAGCACTTGATTCGGGGAGTGCATACCAATTCACACGCGGCAGTCAAGCCAACGTAACAAATTATTTATTATCTCCGACCAGAAGCAAAGAAGCTATGGAAGTATTTATATAAGAATAAAATGGCCTAGAAGCATAGAGAAACACTACTTATTCTCATTCATGGTAAATTTTTTTATTTGATTTTTGGTACAATAATTTTTGTCAAAAATGATTCAAATCAACCGCAATGAAAATTGTTTTTCAGAATTATCTATTTGAAATAAGGTGTTGCTATATGAATAATGATAAAGGTAGATATATTTCCTACCTTTATTTTCCTACTGAAACTACTAATATGTGAGTCCACGAAGCGGATTCTTAGTTTCCTGTCTATGTTTCTTGCTATGGTGGGTACAGACTAAGCCTTTATTGCTCTTTCCCGCATGTAATTTAACGAAGTATTGACTGTCTAAAATAAGCTTTTAGCTGTCCAGTGTTCAGTTTATAACTCTCGTGGTGAGCGAAACCAGTCCTGATCTTAATAAATTTAATGTGGGTTATTATTTTTATTATTATGCCATTCCACCAAGTATTGACAGTGAACAACTTAAAAATGAACGTATAACTAATTACGTGATTGATAAAATATGCTTAAATTATAATTTTAATTCGATTTGATTTAATATAATATATGATAAGAAAAGGATATCAATTTGTAAAATATTGTGGAAGGTTTCAACTTGAAACAATAAGAATACCATGGCGTAAAATAAACACGCGAAGAGGTGTAATAGCTATGGGTACGGAATCCAAATGTAAAGTACTTTTGTATAGACATTTACACTATAGAAATCTTAGAAGAAATGTTTATTGATGAATATTATTAACACATTCTTCTTTGTTTATTACGTGGTAACAATATAGCATCGATATAAAAACAACTCATTCATTGAGAGCCAGCAAACACATAGCTCATAGGTCATATGAAGGTTCATGTACCCTTATTTATTAGGGTCCCGACAAATTCCTATGGTGCTTCTACCACCACAATAAATACCATTGATTTTATCACATTTCAAAGGCCACGTCAAAGATGGCTACGCTTAGAAATGTTATAAAATCAAAACAGTCAAGAAGATTCATAAACAGGTTCACGTATAATTTATGACTTCCATTAACATTATGAGTGAATAATTATTAATAAAATTTTCTGTCTTTAAACTTGAATACTTACATAAGATCTAGTGTCCTTCCATCGATTGAATCGACAGTTACCTGGAACAGCTATGTCTTTTAAAATTAAAAAAATTCAAGTGTTTAAAGTCCGCAAGACATGGTGTGACAGCTTTTTAGTAGAACGCCAGAAAACTTTTACACTGTATAATACATACATATATTACTTATAAACCTATATTATTTGATATTTTTAACCATTCAATAGTTTCATTCGGTTAACAACTAAAACTACCCGCCGATTTGAGGAGGCTAGAGGTATATAGAGAATATTACGGTGAAAAAAATGACAATGTATTTTAATTCTACAGAAATTATTTAAAATATTTTTTGATAGTTATTACGGCTAACGCCGTCGTTAGAACTATTCAGAACTAGTTATGACGATGGCGTAAGCCTAAATAGCTTTGAACAAATATATTAAATAATTACTGTAGAATTAAAATACATTGTTATTTTTTACCGTATTATAATGGAGTTCTACCAAGTAAATGCCAATTCAATCAATATATAGAGTTATTAAAGATGTATGTTGTATTTGTCAAACATGATAGGTTTTGTTACGAAATGTGACAGTAGTCGTGGGATATTTTTTTATGAAAACGGCTGGTGGTACACAAATATCAGTAAGCAAGGAAACAGCCAAGTTAGATGATTTATTTTATAAAATATGTTTCTCTGTACATTGTACGTTTCCACAGGAAATTTGAATAAACAGCCAGAGATCGGAGTCACCGATATTTATAGACAATAATAATTTACATATTATCGGATGCGATGTGTCTAGCGAGGCGGCTTCAAATATAGCACGACTAAAAAAGTATTTACAATAAATTCCAATAAAATTATTGAACTTTTATCGCATTTCATATGCGATAATCACGACATAAAATACTCGTATTTATTATAAACTAAACAATTAGTGTGCTAATTTTATTGTTTTTCTACAGATTCAACATATTTATTGAAATTAGTATCGGATAAATTGCGATCAAACGTGAACGAAACTATACATTTACTCTTATATAAATGTTACATCTTTTATTATGCGTATTTTTTTTAAATAATCAAATTCTAATAAAAAGTTTATTCAGATCAATTATTGTGAAGATTTAATAAGAATATATTTTTTAATCGTTGATTGTTTAAGGTAATAACCGTCCCTACTCAGTTCGGTCCTCGAGCGTAAATTGTCGGGAAATGTCTGTGACGCTTTTGTCACTCCTCGTTCATCTTATCTCATGGTGACCACTAACTACCAGACTTTTTTATGCCCATCCATATCCTCTTAAATTATCTCCGCCAGTAATATGAAGCATATAGACTCATATTGGTTAGTTTTTTTAGGTGGAGGAGTAAAGGTTGAGCGACTGGCGTCTCGTAAAATAATTACAGGTACCCATGCTCTACATTAGAAGCGGAAAAGATTAAAAAAGTTATTTATTAACTATATAAATATTTAAATTGCCAATTTGCTGCGATGTAGCCTAGTCTATTGAAAATCTTAAATGCATCGCGATTCCCCAATTTAAACGCAATCTCGCAAAACAAATGTTTGATTTAACGATCGTCTGTATTTCGATCGCCCCATCAAACCTCGTTGACTTTCCCACAGCTCTGGCGAGAAAACCTCTTCAATCGTGAACTTCGGAGATTACAAACAACAAAAAGAAAAACTTTCCCGGTATTTAAAAACCAATATAATTGATTGCAGTGCACAATTCGAATGTGAATCACGATCGGTTGGTTCACTCTGCTTGACTGATGACAATAATAATACAACTGGAAATCTATTCATCGACGGAACACGACATGACATGATGAATCTAGACTGAACCAAATCAGAAATAACTTGATCAAAAAAAAAGACTCATCGATATTCAAATCTGCTATCTAAATTTAATAGCTATTTTTGACCGTATCCGTTTCTTTAACATTGGCCTCTTAATAAATATATTAATCTTTGTCGATGTACGTATATAAAATTAATAAATTTAGAAGTTTATTTGTAGGCAGCTTCTGAGCTGAAATCTAATCGCTCTCCGTGCGACTCCGTGTTCCGAGTTAGCTCCCATCAAAATTAATTGTTTCGATATATTTTTACAAAAAGAAAACACTGTTTATTCTACGAACCAAGCCAACGGGGTATAAATTTATTATACAATTTTGCTTTAATTGAAATTAAACTTCATCTTCCCATTTGATAATGAATAATGCACAAAGGAAAATTTTTATGGCATAAATATTCTGGCATGAAGTCGAAAATACTAGTTTTGAGTAAATCGATGTTGAATATTTGTGATGACACATATATATATGTATATACATATATTAGATGACGTGGATTAGCGATTGATGTCGGCTAGTATTATTACGAAGTCTGGTTGTATGGCTGTTCATAGTAAGCGATAATCATTTATAAGATTTATATAATATAGCATGATAATTTATGAGTGGGAAGATTTTTGAGTATTATGTAGAATATATTAGGTCGATTGGATAGAATTATGAGGTTGAACAGTTTAAAATCTTATGTGATATTAACAAAGTAAAATCACCCCATCAAGAATTAGCAAATTAGATATGTGTATCATAAAAAACAAGCATATTAAAATTAAAATTTACACTGGAAAGAAAGTAAAATATTAATCTATGGTATGACCTAAATTGTTTAGATGTTTTATTTTTTTGCACCGTTTCATGTCCGGCATAATTTTGAGCGGAAAAGCTTTGGTTTTAATTATTTAATCTTCCATAAGTTATAACTAAAGATATGGTTATAGTGCTGCTTGAAACATTTTATCAATTACTACTATTAATAAATTGTTTTTGTAAATCTAAATAGTCACAGAAAACCACTATTTTTGTCTTAATGAAATAGAATAACCAGAACTGACAAAATAAAATTTATAAGATACTTTAATTCTGTGACTGCATTCCATTGCCTTTTGTACCGAAAGAACAAAGAAACGAGGTTAATTTGAATTGTGATAAGTCTAAATAGATAATACACTGGTCTCTATATAGGTAAACCAGCTATAAAACAGATTCAAGAGGACAAAGGTTGTGAGTTTTTGCGTATCTGGCTCCATGCTACGCATGCGGTTAAGATTATATCGACGTATGATCAACACTGCGGCTACATTATGCAAAGGCTTTACGCAGAAAATTATGAAAATATAACTTAGAATAATACCTTATCTATCCATGAACGATGTAATTGTCAACATTTCTGTTTTTTATCAGATTACCTCTGCTTGCTTACACTTGTTGTTTATAGACTTGGCATTAAAAACAATCATTTAATTTAAATAAACTTGTTTTATCTGATGAAAATGCATATAATGATATCATAGTAAGTGAAATTGAAGTTGTTGCACAATAATAATGAATTAAATTAAATATTTTTTTGCATGACTAGTTTCAATTAGTATAGTCAATATTAGCCACCGCCATGGCGCTAAATAAAACAAATTTCGGTACTTGTAACAACCAATCAACTGTTAGACCCATACGGTATAGCCGTAACTTATATAAAAAAAAAACATATTTAATATATTCTCGCACATCATAAGCAATTGTTTCAACGTATTGCTTGCAAATTACAAATGATTAATAGCTTTTAAAACTTACCTTGATTTTAAGCCAGTCCTAATTGATGTCCAATTCGTTTCAATATTTTAAGATTATTCTTCTCCCGATAGTATCTGAAACGACAACATTATATTAAGTTCGTAAACACAAATCAATAACAGATCATACATATTGTCAGAACTTAATTTTTCAGGTATTATAAAAAAATATCTCTAGGAGTTCAGTATATTAAAATATGACCCTGGAGATGACTGGGTGCCTAAGATATCAGGAATATCCGTCAATCCTTAATAACAATTACAAACATAACAAAAACATACCGATTACCGAAACACTTAAATAGTAGATCTTAGCATTTTAATTATATTTCAATCATTTATTTATAAAACAAGCACCTACAAATTTACAAAAATTTTCAATATTCTTTTTTCATATGCATATCTAAGAGTAATATCACACATCATGATATTGTTCTCATTATTGAAATGTACTTTTTACTTTTTATTTGTTAAAAATATTTCAATCTTGAAGCTTTAAAAACGATGTAAGGACTTCAAGTTATGAAAACAATTATATTTTTTACGGTGATTGAATCTTTGAAAAGGTCTTATGGCTAGATTGTGAAGTCAGACATTTAACGTTTGATTAAATAAATTGGGTTTGTGGGGGTTGAATCATTTTGCTTTCACGCCTTTGAACATATAATTTAATTCCATCCTAATTATTGTGAGCGGCCCAGGATGATCTCGCAAGTTTTTCACGTGAATCTCTCGCAAGAAATAGAAAACATTTTTTCAAGCCACGAAAGATTAATAAATTAGATTCTGGAAATAATTATTAACTCTAATTTATCGCTAACGTCCTTCTAAAACAGTTTCTATACGGTAGTAGTAGAGGGGTGGGGGGGCATTGCTTTTGATAAATGAAGAAAATCTATTCAGAAAATTTCTTTCTTCTATGCGCATATTCACACGGAGGTATTATGGAACATCCATATAATTAACTCACTATTTTAGGAATGAAAAATTCTGTACCTCGAAGGTAAACTACACTATGTGTGTCGATTTTGGCATAGTGTTCTATAACTCGGGACTCTGTTGAGTGGTATACTCAACTGTGACGTAATCGCATTAACAACCATAATAATCGCACAATTACAAAAAAGAATACACTACATAAATAGCCATTTTAGACAAAGCGTAGTTTACCTCCGAGGTGTAAATTGAGCTTTGGTATTATTTCAAAGATTGAAACAATACGGTCATCATGTAGTTTTATTTTTAGGTAGAAAAACATGTTATTAAAATTATTGTTGATACGGTAAGAAAAATAAAAAATGTATTTTAATTCTACAGATTTTTTTTTATATTTGTTGATAGCTATTTCGGCTTAAACCCTCGTCAGAACTATGTTTTAAACGTGCAATAGAATAAGCATATATACCTTGAATAGACAGGGTACACAATACATCTTCTTCTCTGTTCCACCACATCAATTTTATATGGAAATAATTATTTAATGTGACAAAAAATAATTTCCGTAGAATTATAAATACCTTGTTATTTTTCTTACCGTATTATAATGGAGTTCTACCAAGTAAATGCCTACTCAATCAATAAATATTATTGTTGATTGTTATACGATACTCTTTTTTAAAAAAAAATAGCTACCGTATTAAATAATTTTCAATGCTTATATTTTAATATACACCACATACATACATATATTCTATCCAGTCAAGGAGAAGTAACAAAATGGGACGTTTTTCATATTAATTTAATTCCCGTGACAAATGTTCCGGACGCCGTTCGATTAGTGAGAAATTTGTGTTATCGCGTTGAAGAGTAGAAGAGTAGAAGACGTTTTTTTAAGATGTTAGTGGTTAGTAAATGCATGTCGTCGTTATTTTTCGGCATGGTGATTCGACTCGGAGGCACAGCGGTTAACTAACAAGCATGCGTGTATGAGACGTTATAAACAACGATTGGTTATCGACCGGAAAAAAATATTAAACGTCTTATTACACGCACAGTTTTCGTTACGCAAATCTTTAAAAAAAAAAACAATGATAAGTAAAATGATTTCGGGCTCTACAAGAATTACGGAATATACTACGACATCTTCAAAACTATACGCTGCTATTTTAACTATTTATCAAGAGATGGTTTCAATTGAATCAATGATCCTTTTTCAGAGGAAGGGTCTTTATTTTAAAATAATGTTTACACAATTTTGAAGAAATTGTGTTTAAAAAAATCCCACATTTTAATTAACCTACTGAAACTGTGTGGAGCCTGCAAAGCGGTTTCTCAGTTTTATGTCAAAGTATTATGTTTTTTTCGTATGTATTTTAGTCTTGAACAGGAATCGTAATATTAATTAAATATTACGTTACCTGGAAGGATTGGATGAGGAAAACAATTTTAAAAAAAATACTTAGCCCACAATAATTCTATTGAGATATGGAACGGTTTCGCGCATCGCGAGCATTTTCAACTCATCAGTTGTTAAAATTTCAATTAATAAACAGCAGTAATAAATTATTCGTGTTTAATCAATCATCAATATCTGTGAAAATATGTCGACGGCTAATGAGTCCTCAGTGGCAAAATTGTACGGATAAAGGAGCGGAAAAAACGAAAATGTGCGAACAAAACACTGCGTGGAAATAAAGTAATATAGACATAGAATGTTGAACTCAAGTTTATATTTGATATGATGCGATAGTTGTACTAGGTAATTCATTCTGATTATTTTATTTCCAAATAAAAAATATCCAAGTACCGTCTGCTTAGATGTCAATAAAAAGGTAATGAATCTCTGTTGGGTGAGTTGGGTTCCCATCAGTGAACGGCCTTGGCAACAAAGGGCGTCACCCAAGTGCTCTGCTCACTATTATGAGCTATTCATTGTCGGGAGATAATTAAAAATCTTTGTGTTGAAAATGTGTTATGTTATGAAGCCATACACCTCGCCAGTCCCCACTTACAAATAGCGAGGGATTCGAATTCACATCACAAAAGGCGACCTGGCGTTTTAAATTGACGGTTTTATTTTGATATTTTTTCTCATCGTCATGACTGCCTCAACATTGATACGATCCTCGTTTGAGACGTAGGTCTCGTGAACAAATTTTCTCGTATACTCATAAGATTCGAATTCTCTTCAGTTCAAACAACTTTTCTTCAAATACGTCAAATTTAAAAAGCGCATATTAAAAGTTAAAAAAATCGTGACTGTTATCGACTTTTCAGGTTATAAAATTTGATATGCACAAGTTTACGCGCATTTACGTGAGAGTAAAGACTCCAATTCGAGTATCGAATACTCGATACTTGAGTATACGCGTCCATTTTTCAAGTACTTGATACTCGAGTATTTTGAAAAATACTCGAGTAGTACTCGTAATTTATAGATACGACATATTTCCAAATTTTATTTACTTGTTTAAAAATATATACATATAATTTTTAACTGTTGCGTTTAACTGAGCCTTACACGTGGTTTTACTGTCGGGTAATATTTATTTTTAACGGTTTTGCCACTGACCGTGCTGTGCGAGAATTTCTTTTTTTTATTTTTGCTTTGGGTCCTGCTGACTTATCTTATCAACGATTATGATGACAAGGGACACAATTAAATATTGAAAAATAATCTTTTGATTTGCCGACTATAGATGCAGCTGTGGCATAATCAATTAAATACGCCTATTTATATATTAATCATTCATTTAAAAACACAAATTTTAATTAATAAAAAAAAATTGGTTCATTTGAAACCACTCGAGTATACTCGAGTATTTTGAAATTTTACTATTCGATACTCGAATAGTTGAGATGTCGAGTAATTGGAGTCTCTACATGAGAGTCACGGCAAAAAGGGCTGACAATCAAGCTGAGAGGTAAGCAGGGCGAAAAGTTTTATAACTGCGCAGGCCAATCCAACAAATTCCCGGCATAATTTTAATTAATTAATGGAAAAGTACGTGATATATTATTTAAATAATGTTCTACCATATGTCTGCAAATATACAAACCATTAAACTTGAATCATGAAAATTAACCATTTGAATATCGGATAATAAGAATGACTTTTAACTATAATAAATTTAATATTTTCGATGGTTTCGGCGGTAACTTTGTGGGAGTTCATTTTAATATAAAATTTAAAATAACTTTGATTATTCCACGTATTGTGTAACTAACTGTGACACGTGTTTCGCCTCTTTCAGAGGCATCTTCAGACTTACTATCGCAAAGTTTGCTTGTAATTAATACTTAAGGCGAAACACGTGTCACAGTTAGTTACACAATACGTGGAATAATCAAAGTTATTTTAAATTTTATATTATAATAAATTTAGTTTGTTGCGAAATCGGTGCTACCACCAGCGCCACGGTGTGCAGGCACGCAAACGCGATTACGAGCATATCAATGAATAAATTAAATATTTTTAAATGCAATATTATGCAGAGACACTATTTAGAGGAAGTGTGATTGTAAGAGTACCCATATGTTAAGCCATTTTCTTTTTATTTGAAGTTGGGCTAACAGATGCAACGAGTAGACAATACAAGTGCGAGTAGACAATACATAGCATTTTGTGCTATTTATGAAATATAGTTTATTATAAAAAATAGCTTTCCAGTCATAACAAAATAATTCTAATTTATTCATAAATTACATTATTTTTTTGTGGCAGCCCTTGATGCAAATTGTCCTACCTTTATAATTTGTTTTATTATAGAATATATATATATATATATTTCATATTTTTATTTATAATATTTTTTGTTTTTGGCAGCCTTAGAGACGGTTTTTAAATCTTATACTTTTGATATATTTTTTTCACTTTTCTATGAAAATCAATAATAACTTGAGTATAAAAAAACATGCCGGGTATGTTACGTGGCATTTTCATAGTAAAATCGATGATTGAATATGGTGGCGTACAGCAAAAATCCATGGAATTGGCTTGGCGTTGAAAGGGTTAAGAATTGAATCAAAGAATTTACACTTGGGCTTTGCATGGTAGTATGAATGTCTTTTGATATAAAACTATTTTAACCTTTTTTATTGAAAGCGTTGAATGATTATCACTTATCATTAAATCGATGGTTTTTTTGCATTGACTTCCGCAATTTTGATCGAATGGCAATCAAGGTATATTTTTTTACTTCTTTCTATAATGCCGCGATTCGATCGATAAGTGGAATTATTGCAAAATGAGAAAACTAGATTTTAGTGTAATAAAACCAAAAATATAAAATGAATTATCTTGACGAAGTTGATTTATTATTATGTGGTATATTTTTGAATGGCAAACATGATTTGTGCATTATGTTTTTCTTAGTTTTAGAGCCTTGTTCATATAAAGTTTTTCATATCTAAAAGTCATTATGCAATTTTATGATCAAAAGTATTGCCGCCAATGTTACCGACAGAATTCAACATTTTAAATCAAATATCAATAATTATTACATCGAATTGAAAAATGCTTTACCAAACAGTGACAAAGAAGAATCATTCTATTTATTTAAAAAAAAAAATCGGGAATTCGATTTTCAAAAGTCTACGGTGTCTTTTGTACTGAGCGATTTTTTTTTTTATTATTTTTGGTATATTTAAATGTCTAAATTATTACTTTTTTATGTATACGCAAAATAGTAATACTTAAACTTCGGATTTAAAGGATTGAAGGTTTGTAATTAAAATTTTTGTTTTTATAAAATAAATGGGCTTTATACACTATTTTAGCCTCATATTAAAATACAAACATTATTTATTAGTTACAGCCAAAATCATTTTTAGAAACATAATAATACAACAAATAAAATGTTGTGGCCCATTTTTTATTCTGATATTGGTATAATTCCAATATCTGAATTAAAAACTACATATGATTTACTATGCCTCAATGAGAAATTTGTCAGGCTCGTGACCGAGTGACATCGTCTTTGGTTGCGGAGCACACTAGTTCCAAGTCCGAACAATTTAATTTTTCAATCGAATTATTGATTACTTATTTGTGTTGCTTGAAAAATCCTTACCACACCCATTCAAAAAAAGAGACTCAGTGAAAACGATAAGCTTCTTAGCTTATCTTACTAGTCCTGTCTTGATTCTCTTCTTTACATCCCTTCTCTTTTCGAAAATGAGAGGTTGAGCAACTGAGTTACAAGCAGTTCTTGTTAAAAACTTATTTAGTGATAAATTTCATTAGGATTTCTTATGCCCTACATTAAGAACGGACATGTTAAAAATGGGGTAGGAGAAATATGAGTTTCAGAATTTTCTCAGATAAGAAAGACAAAGGAGAATTTACAAATAACTTCATTAGACACATAAACATTAATATCGATGTTCGCTACAGTCATAAATTCATAAATAACATTACGGAAGATTTAAATGAGTATTCAGTCGAAACAGAATAGGTAACAATAATTACAGAGATCAATTTTGTTTATGGTATCACAACCGGACTCGGTTAACTTTGCATAGAATAAAAAAACCACGTTTGCAAAAACTGAGCGACTCTTACCGTACAAAAATAAGACAAAATGATTTATTATTACCCTCAAACCTCGTGTGCTACTTTTACGCAACGTTAACTTTGGACATCGTGTTATTTGTATGAATGAATTATTATAATTTTTCTGAAAAAAAAGGACTGTTTATATTTCCAAAGACTTTTTTTTTGCTGTGCTGTCTGTCTGTCAAAACAAACGTAAAAGTTTAACTTTTCGCAAATCATATATGTATGTATAATTTTACAGATACCAATGCTGTTTTTCATAATAAAACCCAAAACTAATATTACTCAATCTTCAAGCCATCCAGAATAATATAAAATATCATTTTCGAATAGGAAGCAACCAATGCGATATTCCTGATTTTTGGATTTCAATTTAAAAAAGAAGTATTGTTTTATCGTGATATAATACATAATGAATCTTCATTTGTTATTCCAGGTATTTTGCAACACAAAACATGGAGTAAAAAATATATCAAATTTTATTCTATATTAAAAATAAGATTCAACAAAATTACCGCCGAATTCAATGAAGTACTAAATTCACTATGAAAAACAGCTCAAATGTTTCATAACTCACCCCGATAAAATAATAATTTTATGAATACTGGGATGCACTTTGTATATATGCACAACGGCAATGAAAGAAATATCTTTAAAATTAATGACTTTAAGTTTATTTATTAGACTGTTTATCGTTCTCGTTTGGTAATTTTCGTCGCTACAATTCTCAACAAGAAATCAACTTTGCTCGCCTTTCAAAAATAATAACAGCACTCTTCTGACCGAGCATTTTGCACGAACAAACATCAATCAAACTTCACTATGTTTCTTGATCGAGAATGTGGTTCACAAAGAATTTAAAAAAGGTTAATGTATGGATCGCAGAAGTCGTAAGCCACTTCTCATAAAGTCACAACAATTGCAGTAGTATTTTTATCCCTCGCAAAACAGTTATTGAACTGAGGTTATAATCGCTTGATTCACATCGAGCATACTATGTTTTATCAAGCTTCATCATTTGTTTTATTGAAAATATTCACAGCAATCAAAGTTAATTGGTAGAACTCGATTATTGTCTAACAATATATAACAATATATGATGTTAAAATAATTCAGCATCGCACACTATTATGATAAGTTAAAATGGTGTCTAATACGTCTGAAGTTTGTTCTATTTTTAAAAAATATTTTCATATTAATTTGATATCAAACAGTGACAAAGAAGAATCGTTCCATTCAAATGAATATTTAAAAAAAAAATCGGGAATTCGATTTTCAAAAGACTACAGATGTCTGGGTGTTTTTTGTACTGAGCGAAAATTTTTGAAAACTTCAGCAACATTATGAATTCAGACTTACGACTGTATTTCACTTGAGGCGCAATAGGTATCGAGTGATACGCGACAATAGCGGTTTTGTTTCTTAGATCTAGCGAAATAGTCTTGGTTATTGTTTTATTAATCAGGAAACCTTTTCAAATGTCCGAAGCACGCTTTACTACTATACGCCGGGTCAAATGTTTTGTGAATAAATTTCAAACATAAAGTCAGCCAAATGAATGTCTTAATGACCGCCGTTGATTTGTCCAATCTTTACACAGATTATGAAATTCTCGTTGTGCTTTTTTGCCGAGATCATAGATAAACCTGGAGAAAAAAAAACGAAATCGGACAAGCCGCTCGCTCCGGAGCCAGGGCATTAGAGTCGGTAATAATAATTATATAATGCGCACGATAAGACTGGAAAAGCAAACAATGTTTATGGCACGAATGGTCGTCTATGTCGAAGTCTGTCCGGAGGAGTTCTCGTTGCTGGCGGAACCTGTTATTGGAGCGATCGGCCGTTTGCCCGCAGTATACAGTACACCATTTGCATGGCTATCGCACACCACAGATTATGGTATTATTCCTGAAAGATGAACAAACAAAGAACACACTTTTAACTACCACAGAGAAAGAATCAATCAAGTGTTTTGGCCAACGATGAATATTAAACGTTAAAACCTTGATACGGTGAAAATAATAACAATGTATTTTAATTCTACAGAAATTATTTCAGAACTAGTTCTTAGGATTGCGTAAGCCGAAATAGCTATCAACAAATATATAAAATAATTTCTGTAGAATTAAAACACATTGTTATTTTTTTCATCATATTATAATGGAGTTCTACCAATTAAATGCCAACTCAAACAATCAATCAATTAAAACCTTGATATAGCTGTTTTCTTTTTCATATTCGGTATAACAGCTAATGCGCAAAAAAAATGAAAGATCTCAAATTTTAAATTCATATTGATTTTACTAAAATGGTCTCTCATGAGTTGACACGATTCGACAGTTTTGAAATTAAATAGATTTCCCGAAAGCTCTTTATTTTTATATATCTTTTAATACTAACATGTCACGTCCATTAGAGATACTTTCACGTGAGTGATTAAAAAAAATATGTTGATAGGACGTTGCTATCGCACAAACAATTATCAGCCGGCGCACGTTCAAACCACCACAGTTGTTTGAGCATGCACTAATAGTGCACAGAACATTATAAATAAGCGACCAAATATAGATTTAGTCGTATCACAGTGAATAAGATTAGTCATTAAATAAATGTCACATGATTACCGGAACTGTGGTCGAGTTTTAACGTGGTTGGCTTTGACTGGAGATCATGTAATCGAATCCCAATGCGGTTCGTCTCACAAATTGATTTCTTTCAATTACTTTCTTAACGAATGTACGGATTTCTTTGATGACTGAAAATCACTCCCTGACACTTCCGATACCTAAAACTGTCCTTGCCTTATCTTTTAACAACTTTTACATGTCGAAAAAAGACTCGTATAAAATAATATGTGAAGATAATATCCAATAAGAGTCTTTATGCTCCACAATGAGGGCTTAAAAAAATGTTAATGTGTATCATATCAGTCATCTTTTAAATGGCACATACTTATTACATTTTTTTTTTTTAAGAAAAATATTTGGCATTACAGCTTACGCCAATGCGCCAAATATTCTATAAGTTGTGAAAGTCATACGAGATTAACTCGATGGTAAATAATGTATCAGTTGTGCACAAAATCAACGATAAATAACATACACCCAGCCCAAGGTGTTTTTTTTTCAATTGAAAAAATCTGACCTTGCCGGGGATCGAACCTGGGCCCCCCGATTGCTAGTACAAAGCTCTTGCCACTAGACCACAGGGACCGACAAATTTATTATTATAATTCGACTTATAATTTGTTGAGTTGGTATTTACTTGGTAGAACCCATTTTAATACGGCGAAAAAAAAAATATTTATCCCCGTTTACTTAGTAAAAACCCAGATTAGCTTCAGATCACTTCGAGAAATACATCAAATCAATGTGTCAAATTTAATAACTTATTATTACCGTATAAAACTAGGATGGTAGAACAGAGGAGAAGATGTATTGTGTACCCTGTCTACAACTGTATATAAGGATGAGTAAATACAGGTTTAGAAACATAGTTCTGACGATGGCGTAAGCCGAAATAGCTATCAACAAATAAATAAAATAATTTCTGTAGTATTAAAATACATTGTTATTTATTTCACCGTATTTAGATTTGTTTATTGCTCGTTACCTTTGTGGACTGTTTTTTTCTCTATATACATATATATAATGGAGTCAAAATTATAAATAATTTTATACTGTCCATCTTTTAAACTTTTGGCGTAGATGACTAAGGCGCTGTTTTTTTTACCGTACTTATAATCTGCTTGGAAATATAGCTCATATCTCGTTAATTGTATCATAGTTAATGTGCGTGCGGTAACTTTACTTAAATATTGTAATGTGGGGCGCACCAAAAATTGTGTGCTCGGAATTTCGACTCGCAATAATAATTCGGACTGACAGTAATATCAATTTCACTCAAACTGTAAATACAGAAATAGAGCAAAATTACATGTAGCGTTATCGATAAATTGTTTTAGTTGCACAAAGTATATTGGCGGGCTTCCCGCCACAAAAACACATAATTCAAACAAAAGTTTAATGGAATATATAACCGATAAAACGTGTCAAATATAATAAGATTTGATGGCGTTGAAAAAATATCAAATATCGAACACGGCAACACAGCGAAGCTTTGAGAATCGCAACCATAATATTTTCACATAAATTGATAGAATAAAAAGACAGCCTACGTTAGCAATATTTAGTAATGGGACCGTAGAAGAGGGCTAGGGTAAAAGAGGTCAACATTTCCAAGCCTATTGCAATCAATGAGAGAGCACACTCAGCGTGTACAATGAAAAAATCTGTTTGTTCATTTAATAACCACGTGTCATTGAATATTATTACAAAGATTGTTCGTTAAACTCTTAAAAATAAATTATTACTGATTTAATTGATATTTACTTGGTAGAACTCCATTATAACACGGTGAAAAAAAAGCGATGTATTTTAGTACTACTGCGTTTATTCCAGCTCAATAAAAGTCCAGATTAGCGTTCATTTAAAGAAATACATAACATCAATTTGTCACAATTAATAATTTATTATAACAATATAAAATTTGGATGTCAGAATAGAAAAGAAAATGTATTGTGTAATTTGTATACACCATTATATATAGATAATTAAATGTATGCTTAAACATAATTCTGACGATGGTGTAAGCTGAAATGGCCATCATCAGCCATATATGTATCTTATAATTTGTGTAGAACTAAAATACATAGCCATTTTTTTCAACGTGCTGTTATTATAAAATCTAAAGCTGATAACTACATATAAGCAGCGGCTTACTCTAATTATGTTCTATAATTTTTGTAGAACTAAAATACATTTCTATTTTATTATCATTCATGACAGTGAAAAGAAAAATATCGATCTTTTCGGTCCAGTTGACATCTAAAATACAATTTGTGTTCTTCATTTGTATATATGTAATAGTTCAACTGACTGTATGAACGAAAAGTCCTGTATTACGATAATGCTTTCAAAGCCTATGTATACAAACAATCATTTTTGCAAGTCAAATCACGCACCATCAATGGTTGTGGGCAATAATTTACAAAGTACATATTGAGAAGACCTTTATTCCGGCTCCCTCGTAATCGAGAAGGAGCCTCCTATCCGACACTCAGGAGAGGGATTTTGGGGACGGAGTAGGAGAAACATGGAACTCTTTAAAACAAAACACGATCTCAAAGCGTTAGGTGGGTGCGTTAGCACCCATTATTTAATTGTTTATGGTTTACACAGACGTTATACAACACACAAATATTACGATAGCGAAGAAGATATCAGGAATTTGACGCGAATTTAATTCTGATGGAGAGGATTAGGCGCGTGCATTCTCAATGCAGTCCAATCTCTCACTGCTGTATGAAAACAAACGGTTACTTTAGAAAGAAAAAACAATGGCCGTTTCAAAAATCGTTAACACATGCGCCCGCTGATAAGGGATGATTTATCGCCTTACGAACTTTTTATGAAGCACATGTATTGTTGGGCGTCAAGAGATAAGAGAAATTGAAATAACTCTACATTGCACCGCTATAGATTGCAATATAGATTATTATAAGAATGAATTTATTTCCTGATATCGACTGACTCATTGACTGAGGTGAACAATAGATCGTTCGAGAGAGTTCTGATGACCTACCACATAAGGCGGTGTCAATATATAGTCAATATATTAGACTTTTTGATATGCGATGGTCAATTTATCTACAATCTTATCGCTTATATCGATTCTGTCGGTGTTGGTATAAAAAAAAACAGAAAATGCGAAATATTTCTCAACAATGACCGTGTTCACCGTTTAATGCCGGTATTAAGTTATATCGATAAAATAGCTAAGCTCAAAGCATCGTACGGCGTTAGGTGAAGGTTACGTTCCACGACCGTATACAATAATATATATATAATACACATTGACATACAGTATAATAGTCGCATATATGTACACATATTGTGTGCAAGCATGAGAAGCCTTCCAAGCAATATTATTTCAGTGACGTGTCGAGAATTTCGCATCATCCGGGTAAAATCGCCATAAAATTATACAATAGAATCGAATTTATGTACGATCTGTGATGATATCACTTTTCAATAGCATACCTTGCGTGTAATTTATTGTGGTGTTATATCTAAATCGGAGATTATATGCATATAAACTGTTAAGTCACGTTTCATGGAATTCTATAAAAAAAAACTACCCATTATAATGTTTATTATGATAATAATTGTTATCACCAACTGTCATTTTGAAAAAATGGTGACTATTGACTTAGAATAACTATTGTGCCCAATATATTGAAAAATATTTACAAATACATTATTCGTTCATCTGATTTTATACAGATTCAATCAACAAAACATTAATTTACGATACCGAGAGACTTCATGACGATACCGTTCCTTTATTTTAAAATAAATTGGTAAAACATTACAGTTTATAACAGTTGTAATATCAATATGTGCTTCGTATTTTTTATCGTTAATTATGATGTAATTTAACCTAACTCTTTGAAAATTTCATTCTTTTGAAGATTAAAGCTTATGATCTCAAACGATTAATTGAAAAAATCAACATTTTATATTGCATTCGCCACGACTTGAATCGAAAAACTTTGAATCATTGATCGGAGGTCTTATCAATGGCTATATCGGCCGATGATGCATAGCATACAAACGGTAAGTATTCTTATATATAAAATATATTGTATTTGTAAAAAAACATTATACTAGACATAAAAAAAAAAATATTTGTAATTTTTGAGCTTTGGTAGAAAGTTTGGATAGACATTAACATTTCAAGTCCCGGGCAAGGTTTTTGTGCAAATGCAGATTGATTGCTTTGATTTAAGATCGACCGGTATAGGATAAAATGTAAAGTTTTTTTGTTGTATCTTTTCTAAAACATGTACACTACTTATGTGGAGCATAAAGACTACTAGTACAATTTATCTCAATAGAATCTTTCTACGGGAACTTCTGGTTATTCAGTTGCTAAACTTTTTTTTACGAAAAGAGAAAGGACCGAAAGGATAGGACTGAGACAGAGATTAGCTAAACGCTCTCGCTACGTCCTGCTTATACCATCGGATTGGGGAGGAAGGGATTTTTTTTTAACAGAAATTCATGTCTCAGAAATCAACAATTCGATTTAAAGATGTGGCTGCCGGGACTGGGAGTCAAGCCCGCGAGCTCCATAACCGAAGCCAACGATGTCGACACTCGACCATGGACACGACATTATATCTTACAGAGACTAATCATTACTACTTAGGTTAATTAAAACATTCTTTAGTCCATAATTATTAATTAAAGCGTGTAATATGTATGTGAGGACAGGGACACAGCGCCGAAGAGATGTTTAGATAAGTGCACCACTGTAGTATTTCTTCATTACTGTTGTAATCTTTGGCGCCAAGTCGCGAAGCGTGCATCCTATCTAAACGTGCATGTTATTCAACCACCAACCCCTTCCTACATTATGCAACCTTGATACAACCTTAACCTGACGCCAATCGTGCACATATTTTACAGAAAATATACTTTTAATAGTCACGGCTCCGTGGTTGAGCATGTAAATACTTCGACTATCATGTCAGAACAGTTACGGGATTAAACCCCGCGCGTAGAGTTTGTTCAATCGAAATAAAACGAGCAATTAAAAGTCGCCCGTTGTGGTATAGTGGTAAGAGCTTTCATTAATGAGCGGATGGCTTTTAGTTTGTGGTCGGCAAGGCTTATATCGAATTAAAAAAAAAACACATTTAATTTGAAATATCGTGTGAGATATTTTCTCATCGACCTTGATTGACTTATAATACTTAAATATATAATCTGTCTCTGTCGACCTCTTTTATCTTTACTCCTATTTCCGTTTGCCCCAAGTACAACTTAGCCGTTGACGTATTAGAACCAAATTAGCGTTAGGCAATCAATCTAAATCGATAAAAATACAGTGCATTAATGTCAATGTTTGATTGGGAAAAGTTGTATTAGTAAAAATAAAACACAGTCTGTAGTATTTTTACTGAACAGGCTTCGCATATTGAGGATGGGTTGTATCACCAGTTAAGTATGCATAGTCAAAAAGCGAAAAGCTTATAATTGATGCAGACTGAGTAAAATTATTGTAAACGCAATCTTTAGTTGTTAGACACTCGTAATTTTGTAATAATATAGAGAGAATTTCTACAAATTACTGCCAAATAATTCATCGAAAATATGACATATTGAGAAATCTTTCGAATTGTACTGTTAAATATTTTTTAAATAAATATATCACCGTACTGATAGAAACTAATCGATAAATTGTAATATTGTAAGGGTGGTAAGGACGGAATCGTTGTATAATGAAATATAAGTATTATTTGTTTTTATTTACATTAACAATTGATATCGATTTTAAAACCAGATTACTTATGATGTTTAAAAAAAACTACCCGTCATTAAATAAGAATACAAAAATATAAAACCATTACTTATGTAAGTGATAATATTCTTTTGTGCGAGATTGAAAACGATATATTTATTAACCAACGTATTCGACATTTTTTTAGATCAAGTTGCTCTTTAGCGACAAGAAAACACACGTACGACATTCGTTCTATAATATAATTAGATGATTTTTCTTATTTTTACTGTGATACAATACCAAGTGAAATGGAATAAATAGTCCATATGCATGATTTCTAGTGCGTACATGGTTTAAAAAAATATTTTTATGTTCTTTAGATTTTAGTTTGAAAAATATTTTGACATTGACCTTTAGAAGTCTAATATACAACTCAAATATGTTAAGCATTCGAAATCCATTTCACTGTCGACTCAAATTTCCAATCCCACAATTGTTACTGTAGGTTGTAGCTGTCAAATAATTGTCGTAGGTACCTTGGTAAAAATGATTTATTCGAAACATCAAAGTGGATGTCAAAAGTACAAATCAAACATCAATAAAATTCGCAATATACCGTTCCATGCGCCGATTCTATTGTTGCTTGGACTCGAAGACATTCCGTATTGCGAAGAAAATGCTCGCCGTACTGAAGCTACATGCTCAATGAGATCTAAATAATATAAGGCGGTGCTCTGCAACCTTTTCCACCCAAGGCACACCATAATTTTCCCCGCATTTACGCAGCACACCACAGTTAAAAAAAATCATGTTAAAATGGTATTTACATAAATTAAGTTAGGTTATGTTTTTCATTTGATACACATGATAAAAAGACTTGTGAAAACACGATTATATTCGAGGAGAAAAAACTCTACAAACTATATAAAGACAGTGTTAATCAGGGCTGTGGAGTCGGTGAAAAAAAGTCCGACTCCGACTCCAACATTGACCAAAAACACGACTCCGACTAAAAAAGGTTAATATCGTCACTTTTTCCCCTAATTTTCCTATTTATGTGTATTCAATTAAATATCAACCCTATCAATGCGGCCAAAAGCCAAATTTGATATATTAAATGCAAAAATAAAAAGTTCAAACTTTTCAAAATTTCCGACTCCGGCCAAATCGCCGCGCCGACTCCGACTCCACAGCCCTGGTATTAATAAATGGTAGTTTATTGAAAACCATAACCAAACATTTATGTTATAAGTATAAAATTTATCTCGACTGTGAAATATATTTTATTATTACGAATAAAAAGATCTTAATCATAAATTATACAGAATGAATCAGATTAAATCAGATAAAAACAAAGAACGTTGTTAAAATTCTACGAACATTGTTTTATTTTTCATTTGTGACACGGAGTCCCATGCTATTCAAATAATACAATATTTTAATAATTTTAAAGCTTTGCTGTTTTAATCGTCAACCTAATTAAGATATTTTCAATACAACAGTTAAAGTTAATAAAAAGTTGATCTTAAAGATGAAAAATGATCACAAAGAAGAAATGAGACAAAATTTAATGATAAAAAAGCAGTGAAAGAGTATTAGTGAGTATTAAATTATAAAGTTTACCTATGTATGATTAGAAAGTTTTCAAATTTAGACATATCCAGTTATTGGAGATTGTCACTAAAATAATTGTAATGAGGGTAAAAAAATATATTCAGTATTTCGATTATAAAATTCGCGAAAACAAGACTTATTTTATATAAGGGATGTAAAAAAATATGACCGTGGACGTTAAAAATTTGGTGACGAAATACAATAATGTGTTTTGAAAAATACAAAAAAAAACTTGCAACGTAATTCATGAAGAAACCAAATGTGATATTTTAACGGCTGTATTATGATATCTTACGAGAATAATACATTTTTCTCTCACTAGCCCACTTAACTGCATACTTTATGAATTAGTTTCAACGTCCGCCGTCGGTAATTACGTGTTTTGTTGTGTATATTATATTTATATAAATATTACCGTAACCGCTATATTAGCGAATGTAGACTCACCACAACACCAACAAGTAATCCGAAAATGTTACATTAGAGAGATGGACCTAAGAAATTGGAACAGTCGTGCTCGAAACATTATCTTATGAACGAAATCCTCTGGCTCAGGCAAGTCCCAATCAGCTCAGATAGATCAGAACAGAACAGAATATTTAATATAATCATTAAAAGTTATACCTACTTTCGATGAATTCCGCGGTAGTTTTTTTAACATTCATTTTAGTATCAAAATAAATTGTTATCTTGGGTATTCCACGTACTGTGTAACAAGTATTGTTTCACCTCTGCGAAGTTTAACCTTAATACTAAAGTAACGTTACCGTGTTAAGTCTGAAAAAGCTTCTTAAAGAGGTGAAACACGTGTCACTACTAAGACACAGTGAACGTGTGTCACCGGGAAAATTAATATACATACATAAAATTCATACGTTATACTATGAATTCGAATAAAATAAAGCTTTAATATTTTCTAATCGAATAGTTTTTGGTCAAATCAACATTTTATTCCATCAGATATTTATGTTTTTTTGGTAAATGAATTGGTAAATACATTATAAATGTATATTTTAGCATTCTTCATTCAGACAGCTAGTCAGCTATTCAGATGTCATTGGTGCAGAGTTGCATCTTGTGCGATGTCGGAGTGCATATTATGAAAATGAATTTCAATTATGGTCGTTAATTTTCATTTGTTCTTCATAATGCTGCCGTATTCCTTCTGCTAAGTTTACGACTACATATAGCAATATCTGTAACCTGGCTGCTTAACTAACACAACATATATGATTTTCTATTTACAATATAGATGTATTTATACTAAGAATGATACTAAATCTCTAAAAAACCATTTTGATTGACTGAATTAAAAACAGATCTCGTAAAAAGACTGATATTTAAATGACCGTTCAGGAGTCCACATGTTACACACTGTGATCGTACATATAATTATGCATTTGTGTTGTTTCCTGATATATTTCAATTAACCTAAGTACACATAAATATCCATATCCGCTTTCAAGCTGGAGCATATGGACGACTAAGTTTATCTTATCATGAGTTTTCTGTAAGAACTATTACTGTTTGTTTTTTGAAGAGAGTAAAGATAGAAATGATATGACTAGTGGTTAGTTAATCGCTCTCGCTACTTTCCGTTTTTAGGATCAGAGGGGTGTGGAACTTGAAATTGAACAACAAAGAAATCTATGCCTTAGGGCGATTGAAAACTGCCCGGATAGGGATTCGAGCCGGCGAGTTCCGCAACCCATGCCAATGGCGTTGACACTCGACCACGGACCAGACAGTTACACTTCCATGAGTATGTATTTATAATTATTTAATTAGTGCTAGAGGAAAAAGGAGAGTGCACAAAAATATTCTCGGTCCTTTACTTAGACCAGTAGTCGGCAAACTTATTCGCCAAAGAGCCAAATATGAACATTGCAACGATTAAAAAAAAATTGGGAGCCAAATCTCTTTATTAATTTAATACAGGTATATTATAATTTTAGACATTAGTTATGGTTACACTGAATAAAGCTCGATTTTATACTTAATAAATATTTTATTTATTTATGTATCATAATAATGTGAAAGAAAGGTATCCTTAAATTTAAATTATACATAATAATTACTGACAGACACATAATGCGAACAATGTCCTTGCATGTCCTTGGAAAGTTTGAGTAAGTCAGATTTGTAAGTTGTTGTTTTTAATTGTCTGCACGATTCCAGGTTCTCATCAATAAGATGACTTCTGAGGTTACTCTTGATAAAATTCATGCTTGAAAAAGATTGAATATGTAGAACCGAAAAGGGATAAAACGGCAAACCCGAGTTTTTTCAGCTGATCATAAGAGTCAGGAATACTATTCCAAGCGTTCAAAATTATCACGTCTTCATTTTCCTGGTCTTTTAAAGCAGACCACTTGTGTTTTAAACTATGTAAGTTCACATTTCTTTTTCTCCAGTATTTCCAAATCAATACATAGACGTTCACATTTTGAGCTCCATATTTCCTTGTATTTTAAATCCAGCAATTGTATTTCAAATTCATCAATGTCGATGCCAAAACGAGAAAATTTGGAATTTGTTATAGTAGCATTCAGAGGGTTTTTGACGAATGTTAAGGTCGCCTTGCTATTTTTAAATTCTTCAAACCTGCTGAGAAATGCTTCCCTTATATTTAAAATGGTTGTTTTAGTATTTATTAATATTTGAATTATTTTATTGGCGATGCTTCAGCAGACTCGGAAAGTGAAACAATGTTTCCGTTTCAAAATCTTGAGCAAATATCGATAATTTGTTTTCGAATGAAATTACTTGTAATAAAAGTTTTGTACCCACTGATCGTCTGTTAGTTCTGGATAGTGAACATCCTTCTCGTGGAGAAATGCTTTGATTTATGGTAATATTGATGCGAAACGTTTAAAAACGTTCCCTCTTGATAACCAACATACCTTGTTATAAAGCAGAAGATCAGCGTAGTCACTCTCCATTTCAACTAAAAATTCTTTGAAAAGGTGATAATTACGAGCTTTAAGTAAAATGGAGTTGACAATCGGTATTACCAATTCCATAACTTTACAAATTTCGTCTGGAAATATCTGCGCACAAAGCCCTTCTTGAATATTTTTTCGCGTTCAAAATAGCAACAAAACCTTTTCTTACGCCATATTTATCAAGAGAATTTTTTTTTTTTTTATTATTTTATTATTTATGTCTGAGCAACACTTACAGGGCCACAGAACCGCATGCGGCTCCGGAGCCGCACTTTGCCGACCACTGACTTAGACCGTGTGTAAAAAATCAGTAAAAGAGAATCGGATATGTATTCTACATAGAAAAATATACTCAATAAATTACTGTCGATACTATGACATTAAAAAACGCGATTTATGAGGTATTGCAAGCACTACGACTCACGTCAAATATGCGAATTGTGATGATAATACACAAGCTGTTCTGTTAACCATAATGGATAAAGACGAACACGCCGATGCGAAAAGATATCGTGTGGGAACTATTTTTCTTCTTCTAAAAAACAAATTAGCATCACAATATATTTGTATTGAAATGCGTGTCAAACTGCGTGAATCGGTCCGTATAACAGACAATGTATTATATTTTCGTAAAATATATTTTTGAAAATGGTTTTAACAATGCAATATTCTTTTGTGTCACAAAATTTAACACAAACTGTATGTGAAGTTTAGTTAATATTGTGTGGCATATTTTTATGAAATAACTGTTAAGAGTATTTTTTAAACAGATAAATAAATTTTATTTTTTACTCTCTTATCCTATCTTTGCTTTGGGTGAGGATTAACAAAATTACAAACAAATTTAGGCAGCGGTTAGCTAGTGACTCTTTCTAAATCCCATTTCCAAGATGGCATAGATCGAATGTAAAGCCTTTGAGAGAAAATCGATTGAAAAATCCTTGTATAAATATATTCATTCGCGGATTAAAACCCTTGTATGCCGGTTAATAATTTACGAAACAGCGTTGAGCAATAGAATAAAATACAGCACCAAGAATTATCCAGAAAGTTCCTTTCGACATAGTCCTACTGAAATTTTGATTCCCAAATCCTGTCAATATTAATTGAAAATCATTTATTATATAAGTTAAGCAAATTGCTATTATTGCATTCTTTAATAACTTAACCATTTTCATTTTTCCATTCATCATCAATTAATTTTGAATTCATTTCATGGTATAAAAGTAAATTCACTTAATCGTTGAAATAATAGGCTACGATTTAAAGAAATTGGGCTAGTATTTAAGGTATGTAGTGTATTGTTTTTGAACGAAAAATAATGGCCACTCAAAATAACGGCTAATCTATGAAACCCAGCGATCCACTCACAAGAAAATAGCTTACTTGTGAATCTTATGATTATTTACAGTTTTAAGCACTTAAAATTATTGATAAATGAAGCGCGGTTAATCAAAATGGCTACACTTAACAATCTGGCATATAATCTGTTCTTATGAAGCATTCTTTCTAATTGAAAATGTTAGACGTGTCCCACAATAGTTTTAAATTAACGATAATAACACTTTTAAAAGCTTCGCGATAAATTATCAAGAATCAAAAGTATATTCACAGTCTTCCAAACGCCCCCTTTCTTTTCTTCACCAAGTGCATATGTTGTATTTTGAGCGAGATTATTACTTATCTCGCTTATCTACCAGCGTTTTTTTCCCCTAACAAAGCACACTTAATTCTTGACATACAAATTCACGTGTCTTTTTCTCTACATCACATTATGATACTTATACTAAGTGCAACCTACGCTAAAAAAAATGTTTTTTATACGCCACGAATTTGCAAGACAGATCTGACGTCAGTGAATTTTTTTACCGATTTTTAGCAAAACGATGTCAAAGTGCACGTAGAATGTGATCTCTGATCGAGTTTTTTTTTGTACTAAATGCGAAAATGATGGGTTTTACAACTATATTGAGGCATGCTTATCTACAGTAATTAAAAAATAGTTCAGACCGACTCTAGATGTATTGATAATTAAACATCTCTGCAACTAGTGTTTTCTTTAATGTTCAAATATGTTGTAGAATGAATGCATATTATCAACATTGGGTACTGCTACTGTTCATTCAAAATAAAAATAGTCCAAAACCAATCGAAAGCGAGTGCTAACACGAATCTAGAATGAGTGCAAATAACCATCTGCTCGAAGAATTGCACAATTGAAAAATGACTACAATAAATAATAGTTTAAATACTAAAAAGCTGTTTGGGTAATTCATTATTGCTACCAAATTAATAGATCTTGAAACAATTTTAAATCCAACGCTAACGAATGCTTCTACGCAACCGACGCGCCAAAAATATAACTGCAAAGGTTCTTGTGTTTTCAATAATCCAAGCTGTTTCACACGATTTATTTTCTGCTGCATATATGTATATATAAATAATATTGGTAATATACTAAACATTACTACCGATTTTCAAACACACTGAAAATAATCATCATAATAACCATTTCACATTCAAATCTCATGACGTTTCAGCTTACCATTTGGTAGTTTTTTTTTGCGACTGATACATACGTGAATTTTTTAGATCCTAACAATTTTAACTGCGCAATTTACCTAAAATAATTAACACTTTCGATGGATTCGGCGGCTACTTTGTTGGAAGTTCATTTTTATATAAAACTAGTATTGCTACCCGGCGTCGCTCGGACTAAGCGACCAATAAATATTTAATGTTATATCATTCGACATAATTATATCACAAAATCTAACATCTAAAATAGAGTTAAAATAAAATCACAAACTTTATTTAATTTGATGACAACCCCATTCTCGCCCATTAAAATGTCCAAATTCAAGGAAAAAATCTAATTTGCTGTCAAAGAAATGTCAAATAATAACTTCACGTAAATAATAAACATTATTATATTAATAAAAGCCGGAAAAAAGTTGGTAGAAGACTAATTTATTACATTTTGACTAAATGTCTTCGCCGATAAAAATTCAAACATATTTTCATTCATATTCGTTTTTATGGCAAGTTGCAACAACAATGCAAAAGGGAATTACATACATACATACATACATACGCCGTTTCGGTTTTATATATAAGATTTAAAATAACATTGATTATTTTAAAACGCATATTTGGAATAATCAAAGTTATTTAAATTTTTATGTTAGTATTTAATTATTTATTTTTATTCAGTTCCTAGTACGCCGAAATAATACTTTATCAAATATAAATATTCAACAAAATCTGATGAATTAGTTTCATTAAAAAAGAACAATAGGAGCAATTATCATAGAGCAATTATAGTGTGGTCAATATATTTGGAATTACCAGAAAATAGATTGATCAATTTCCCTCGGATTTCAATTTCCCCCGCTTCGCAACCAACTGTGCTTAGCTAAAAATATTTAAAAATATCTTTCGAGTAAGAAACTATTTCAGCGAACTCTCGCATAGGCCAGCAGCGTTGAGATTTCCAAACTGTAAATTCGTCATTATTATGGCAAGAGACTTGCAATATATTTTTTCCCACGGTATTAACACACATTCATTGTTCTTGTAGCAGAATTCGTAAAAAATAGTGAATAAAAGAGAATTGACACATTAATTTTTAGGCTGCTTATTACAAAAATGATCGTAATATAACAATAATTATATAATTCATAGCAACATGTTGTTTAATATATCTAGTTTATTATTTTCATTTAAATATTACAGTTAGAGGTGACAATAATAATTATGATGATGACTAGTATAAGGCACAATTTTAAAACAAGGTACAGGAAATATTTAAGTTTAAAATTATACTGAATAAGTGAAAACCGAATTGTAATAAATTGTACATCGTTAATTTTTTTGAATATAGGTCCTGAGTAAAGCGATAATGATCTCGGGGTTTGGTATTTCATGTTTCGTACAAGGCGTCTAATCCCAACAGGTACACGATTTCTTAAAACCATATTGATAATGATATCAATTCTTTATAAAAAAAACTGTCCAGGTATTGTGTTTGTTACATGTACACGTTTCTCATTGCTTGCACGGTACAGTAACCTCCCGGCTAAGTACGCATTGAATCAAAGGGTATTGTGCGTACTTAACCGGGAGGTGCGTATTTTAATTTTGCATAATAAATATTGATCCAAGTTTTTTGCTATTTTTCATGCGTACTTAACCGGGATGCGTACCAAATTTGTTGCGTACTTAACCGGGAGGTTACTGTACTTAAATTAAACATATTTAAATTTTAAAAATATACAGTCAATTCTAACGTTTTTTATTGCTTGAAGTTTTTGAGAAATTAATTTATCGAGTAAATTCAAATTTATTTACTTAACGTAATGCTATTTATTTTTTACATAATTAATATATTTTATTTAACAACAGCAACAAAAAAAGCATCTATGCTACTCTGTAAAACACAAAAATAAACGTGCAATGGTATATTTTAATTATCAGTTTTTAATTCAGTCATATTATACAGTAATAACATATTTGGTTTCGCTGTGAAGTTATAGTTTGCTGAGCTACGACGATATTAAAAATTGTATAGTTCTCTCGAATAATAGTAAAGTCTATTTGTTTTTTGGTTATAAACACAATGTCCCTACAATTATTGTTAGTCTTATTTGGAGATCGATGCGTTCAAAAATTGAAACTGTCAGTCTTAGATTGAGAAGCAAGAGACGTGACGTCTTGAAATGTGGAGTAGATATTGGAAGCCCAATGGAAATCCATTGGTATGATTTATTGACCTTGCGGTCAGAATTATCAAGACGAAACGAACGCCTCTGTGAACAAAACGAGGCAAACTCGATTTAACATATTCCTCCCCAGTTAAACCCGGATATTAGACCGAATATCAAATTGCACGACATTGTAGGTTTCAGATTCTGTGACACTGGCTTTAAATAAAAAAAGATTAGAAATTTGTTTATCAAAAAAAGATTTTTTTTTCAATTATTGATCAGGGTATTCCTAATTATAATATTCCAATAACTTTCAGCCGTATATAGTGGATAAATCGCACCAGATGCATGATTGAAGAGTGACCTACTAGTTTTTTTTTTTTTTTTAAATAAATTAGGTCATCTTAACCAAACCACCATAATTAATTTTGAAACTATACCAACATAACTAACTTATCCGAAGATATTTTAGTTATTTTTTGGCACTAAAATAATGAGTCCGTAATCGTGGGCGAACTTTATTAATACCGACTAAGCCCAACAGTTACGATTGATACCATGTTTATGATTTCATGCATAGCAGCATTATTAACTATATTATGTTTTGCTTCTTAAATATACTT
The DNA here is from genome assembly GCA_028554975.1 of Himalopsyche kuldschensis. Lineage (NCBI taxonomy): Eukaryota > Metazoa > Arthropoda > Insecta > Trichoptera > Rhyacophilidae > Himalopsyche > Himalopsyche kuldschensis. The sequence goes on from JAHFWI010000038.1 coordinate 11,548,516, forward strand.
CGATGACAATTCACAACTGTAGACGAATGTAAATCCAGTCTGTTTTTTTATTGAATTGGCATTTACTTGGTAGAACTCTGTTATAACACGGTGAAAAAAAATAACATTGTATTGAAGTTCTACAGAAAGCTAGAAAGATAGCTATTTCGGCTTATCATGTCATCGTTATAACTAGAACATTATTCGTAATAGCTATCAGCAATATATAAAACAATGTCTGTAGAACTAAAAAAAATTGTTATTTTTTTCATCGTGTTATAATGGAGTTCTGCCAAGTAAATGCAAATTAAACCAATAAGAACATTTCTATAATTACAAAAGTATCGAGTCAGCTGTACATATTCTTTTTAAGGTGCTCATTCTTCGGCGGCCAGGCATATTATACCAGCATCAGATTTGAGACATGTTTTGGTAATGAATGTGTTAAAATATTATTGAAACGTAATTTAGCTGAGGAGATTGTGCCAGTGCTAGAGAAATTTTTTATTACGGTTTTTTGTGGTCCCAAGTTTGTTGGACCTACAAAATCTACAAAATTTACAAAATGTTACCTCATTTGAAGATTCATAAAATTTATAAAATATTATTCACAGCTTGAATTAATTTAATTCAGCTTATTTCATTATTCGCCTAAAACAACGAAATCAAATGTCTAAAAGCTTTTGCGGATCAGGATTATGCCATCTTTACACTAAATACAATTGACCCCATATTGCGTAGAAATAAGGATTACGCTATAGAAATACTACGTTATAGTGGACGAGGCACTCATACAAAATTTGAGTTTAGGTTGTTTTAATTGTATTTTATGAATTACCCGAAATCAGCCAATCAAACATTTTTTCCATTTGTATATATTAAATACCTTGCAAAGTCAAAGGACAAACAGCTACTGACAAATATTTTTTCAATGCAGAAATAAAATATGCATCAATAATATATTTATTAAAATTCCAATTTGACCTTGAAAATTGTGCGCTTTGTAAAAACACTTTACGGGGGACTGGATTCTATAAGTCTATATGAAACTTCTATATGGAGTAACGTTATAAGAGGATTATTTTAATTCAAAAATCATTCTTTTATCTTAAGTTTATATTGCTATATAACGTTAAAATATGTTTTCAAATAATATAAAACAAATAATTGAACGCATTGTACTAAATTTCAGCAGAACCATTCAAATATATATCATGAACGTACAAGAACAGGTTTCTTCTGTAAATGATGAATTCGTTGGTTACTTTTACGACCTTTCCTTTTGAGGAGCAAGACTGACATCGAGCATCATTTTTTAAACCAAGATGACCTAATGCGGAGAATATGTGGACTAATGGAGTATTTCACACTGAAAAGTACTTCACTTCACAAGAACTGGAAGTTAGTCTGCTACCTGCTAATTCTTCCTTGATAGGGTAAGTACAAACGGATGGGGCTTATAAGGATTCGTAGTAAGCAAATATTTTTTTTCGTCTAAGTTTCTGGAAAGGATATATATTATGTAGTGGCTGAAAATATACATGTCATTTTATACAGATCAAAAGATGATAGTGAATGATAAAGACACAATCCCACTCTGCTACAAAAACCTGACAATATTTTGTATCATTCTTTATTTACCCAAATTGATATCAATCAAATAATATTACCTGTGCAGTCACTGAAACTGTTTTAAAATGATTTTATACTATAATACCTGAACAGATCAACGTAAAACGTCAAAATAAGCATATGGGCGTTTCTTTGTGTACATTTTTTGTACCTCGATTATATACGTGATGTTTTTCAAATGTGAGAAACAAGTCTTGATGTATTTGAAAATAAAAGCGTGTATACTCCTTCATACAGCAGATGTTTCTTTTTCTTTTTAATATACTTTTAGGTAACCCCAATCATACTTTTCCAAACAATCGACAGAATTTAGAGAATATATTATAATATTCCAATCGTTTTTATATTAGATTGATAAACACATTTCGTTTCAGTCGCATGTATAAATAATTGAAATGGTACTATTTTTTTTGTAACCATGTCCGCTCCCAACTTGGAGCCAATAGCCTCCTCACGGAGTGTATCTCAACACGATTTTTCTACGAGAGCTGCTTGTTTGTCGGTTGCTCAACCTCTCTTTTTTCGAAGAGAGTAGGGATTGAAAGAATACGAGGACTAGGACAAAACTAGTGATTATCTAATTGCACCAACACCCATTGCTTTCGAACAGAATCGATTTATCGAGTGAAAAAATCTGACTCGAACCCGGCCGGTCTGTTACAGAAGTCAGCGACGTTGACCATTGCCCCACGCACCGGGCAATATTAAATTAATATAGTCATAAAATATATGTTTATATATTATCTTAATTGTTTAATACGTTGAATAAGTTAGCAACTGTAAGATTGATAATGTATATTTTAGAATGATTTTGATGGTTAAATAAATTAAACTTAAATAGGTTAAACAGTATTTTTTTGGCAGAAATTTATCTAAATTTAAAGCTTTGTGCATAAGAGATAAATCTAAAGAAACTTGAATTATTAACTAACCAACTTCTTGGGTTAAGTGTCATAGTTTAATCGAAGGGGTAAATGTTATGAAGTACGATATAAATAATAATCCATTCAATTTCTTCATATAACTTTTCATTTTGAGTAACTTTGATCACCTGAACAGGTGAGAACAAAGTCTTTCCTTTTTTATTATTATTTTGAGTGTGAAGTTTAAACCCACCAAAGGTGGGTATGTATATTACGTGTAGCATTCATCTTTGTTCTCGGTTAACAATTGAAACAAACGTGCCTTCGCATAATTATTTTTAAGCGGGTAGCAGAGGTATCCTAAAAAAATGTAACGTATCAACAATAAGTATTCCGAGGGTACATTTTATACGTACGTACGGTACGTATGGTACGTTTTACAGTAATCACAAAAATATGTAATAAAGATATATAATGAAACATTGCATGATTATTACCAAAAGATTATATGTGGGCAGCATATTATATTTTGATAAAATCAGGATAAGATATAAAAAAAACTTGTAGCTATAAAAAAAAATTCAAATGTATTTAACTATAATTGAATAGTTTTCCGCGAGTCCATGGACGAACTTGAACTGTAAAAAGTAAAAAGTTTGTATCGTTTGATAGGGTTCACAATTATAAAATAAAGTTATCGTTGGATTATTCGGACATTAAATGGACATATTTTACTAGGCAAGTTAGAGATGATTGTCCTTTCACGACCTCTTTCAAATCATTATTGCATTAGCAATAAAATAAATGGATGCGTGTGGAGATTAATGAATATATTGTATTTATAATTATTATGCTTGTATTTACTAACGGGTTTTTATTTGAGATGAAAACTTTATTGTTTATTTCTGCGTAAACAGAATTAATAACGATACATTGTTCCGCAAGTTTTTAACTGTGAGGAAAGAAATTCTTTTGTATAACAATTCCACATGCATAAATTTACTATGGTATTTGAATATGATTTCAATTTAAATATCGTTGTATAGAATATCACAAATTGATAATAAAGAGCATAAACCGTTATTACTTGGAATTGTCAGATCACATAAAAATCATGATTTATGAATAAGATACATATAAAAATTGATATATTTTGAATATTGAAGGCTTAGTCGGAAAACCGGAGAAAATTTTTCACGGCATAGAAAAAGGTTAATAATATAACCATCAAGCGAAATTTGACAGTTACAAAATATAGTTCTCTATTTTTAGAAAGGTTTATGGATTAAACAACCGTTATTATTTCAATGCACAATATGAAAAGGGAAAAAAGTGTATTTACTAAAATGTCATTTTAAATATTTTGTGTCATCAGTTTTGCACTCTAGGATTACATAAATGCAATAATGTAATAAAAACAGCTAACCGCCAATCAATATTTTAGATGCATTCTCAAAACGGAAATATATATGTTCGTGAGTTAATAGCACAATTTTCATGTCAAAAAAATTATTAACTATAATAATTATTGAATGAAACAATACGGTTCAAAAAGAAATAGAGTTGGTTTTAAATTCACTAAATTCGAATTAAAACAGCCTTGGAAATGAAAAAATTGCTGGTTTCACATATTGTTGATACAACTTGCACCCAATTTTTTACACGGCATTGATATTGTTAATGTGTTAAAAAAAACCTTTTTGTGTCAATCGTTATCAGCTGTCATTTTATCCGAATAAGGCCGGTTTAGTTTCTTCTTAAAAGTCCATACAGTCATTAACAAGTTTTTAAATACTTTCAATTTATAATTACTTTATTCATATCACGTGTCTATAAAATAATTATCGAAACAAAAAAGTATCAATTCAACAACTTTTTAGCATTTCCGCTCCGAATGAGTCCTAATGGAGTTAACATCAACAGAACTTTTCTACAAAAACTATTTTTTGTAATTGCATAGGGATATAAAAATATGACTAAAACATGACTAGAGGTTTCTAGTGACTTTCTAGTGACATCAATATGTATATGAAACTGCCTGTAATGGGATTCTAACGACGTTCGCCACTGGCCAAGGAGTTAGGGAAAATTTGTTATTCTATTCTAATTGTTTATTGTCTAATTGAATTTTTTGGCATAAGATATAAAGCGAAAATTGGATAACAATGAATGAAATAGATTTCTGGGTAGACATCTTTTAATCGTACATATGTCACTTTGTTTTAAACGTCAAAAATCAAATTTGTATTTCATAATTAATTATTCAGGTCAGATATCTGTTTTTATGCAAATATTTTAAAGTTAACTTCAATACAAAATCAAAGTTGTGTAAGACTCTTTGGGAAACATCTTCAGACTCATTTTAAAAAAACTCGTACTTTAAAACAGTGATTCCCAAACGTTTGCATGCAACGGCCCCTTAAAATATATCCTCGATCCCCCTGAACAAAAAACGTATTTGCGTGGCCCCTAGTTTCGGAAGCATGGCTCTAAAATATAGTTTAAATAATAACGTAAATAATAACATTTAAATACTTAAAGAAATCAATTCGCTTTTGTTATGATTTGGAATCTTAAAATAGGCAATCCTGTAAAATTCACGAAGAGTTAATTATTCAAAGTTCAACTTCCGCCATCGTTACAAGAATAATGTAGGTAAAGCAAATTACTTTTTTTGTCCATGAAAGACATGGTTTATTCCATCATCAGTCCGCAATGAGAAATAACTTTTTATTGACACGGCAGTAGTAGCGCAAAAGGTTAAATGAATTCAAAGAATCCGCTTTACATATTCCACAGGTGGTATAATTACACCAAAACAATTTCAAAATGTATTATTTTGTTGACATTTTTGTATGTGCTCTTTTAAATGGTGTCAGCTATTGAGTGTATTCCAAATACACGGTGTTGAAAGTTACAATTGATATATATTTTTTACCTGTGAATAATAATTACTTTTTTACAATATGAGTATATTGTAATATGCCAACGATATTTGGTTTCAAATCTAACAAATAAAAGTCTATGAACGTGTTATTTTAACCGATATATTTTTTGGCAATTTATATGTTCTCATTGATTGAAATAAAAAGTCTCATCTGAATTATTAAACAGTCAAAACTATACACTCGAATTGAAATCAATACATATAAGATTTATTGTGTTAGTGTCATAGTAAATTAAAATGAATTTCCACAAAGATACCGCCAAATTCATCGAAAGTAATCAATGTTAATTATACTTTTATCGGCTATGTTTTTTTCACTCATTATTATCTACTCTATCCGATCCTGAGAAATTTACAGACAGTGCTCCTTCAAATTGTCTATGTCCAATTGCTCTGTGTCAATGTCCGGTCCGTGGCGCAGTGTCAACGGTGTTGACTTGCGTGCCAGACCACCCGGGTTCGATTCCCGGTACGAGTGGATTTTTTCAGTCGATAAATCTGTTCAAAGGCATGGGTTTTGTTAAAATACCTTCCCATCTTTCCCGATTCCAAAGAGCGAGGCATAGTGACAGCGATTAGCTAATCACTAGTCCTGCCTGTCCTAGTCCTCGTATCCTTTCTATCCATACTCTCTTCGAAAAAGAGAGGTTGCGCAACTGAGTAACAAGCAGTTATCTTAGAAAAACATATGTTGCGATAAACTCTTGATGCTCTTTAATATTATATGATAAAAAAAATTTGACCAATCTTATCCAAATCTGATTGAATAATGCTTATGATAATAAATTGGGAAAATTATATGGACACTCAATTGTATGCAAATACGTATTTCACAGGAGAAATATATAAAAAAAATAAGCGCGTTGACAACCTGTGGATTATATCTAGTGTTATTAATGCTAGTGTGGATTATATCTAGTGTGATATATATATAGTGTTGTTTACGCATAAACTGATAGCTGCAAAATATTTAATTTACAGATAGAATATTCAAACAAATATGACATTATAAGAAGTGAGAACAAATAAATTATTATCATAAATTCGATTATTCTACTAATCATCGAAAGAATAAAGGTTGTCACGAGAAGTCCACTAAACTTTTTTTTTAAATCAGTTATCAAGTTATTCCCTAACATACATATTTCACATTAAATTGATTGGATCTGGACCGGTTTCGCCCATGGCGAGCATTATCAATTGATAAGAAATACAACGATACAGCGATATTTATACAAACGTTAAGCACGATAAATTGAAAACTATTGTTTTTTTTATGTGGAATAAGTTCTAAGCATGTGTTATTATTTTTACTATAATGCCATTCTACCAAGTATTGGCAGTGAACACCTTATAAGCGAACACCGATATATTATATTCTAAGAGGGGTGAGTAGGTATTTTATACGCCTAAGAGTCATCGAGTCTTATATATATACGATTCATAGAACTGTATAAATTCGTGAAGATTCGACGTGACATAAGACAAATTGATTTGCTTTCGTGATGCTATCTTCCAATTAGGAAGAGTATCAATCAGCAATACGCATCAGGTACAATATGTACAATAATATCATTAAAGAGGAACGGTACCATATTGAATAGTGAACCACATGTGGGCTCCCAGTTAATACTATTTCGCACTGAGAGGTCTTACGCTTTTCCGAGAATCTCCCAATCAATTGTTGATTGATACAAATAGACCTGTGAACAAGTTCAATTATTATGGGACACTATATCAAAAAAAAGTATTCCGAGAAGGCGGTATACTAAATTAATTCTCAATACAGAAGTGGTGTTTGATCTGTAACTATATACATGCCTTCGAATGACTGTTTTCCCAATATACCCAACGTGGTACCCGCCACCACCCAATGAGGATTTGTAAGAGTTTATATTAGACGAATTCCAACAGTCTTAAATTATTTAATATATTTACTGTAACTGTATTTGAAGCAATTACTATAATATGCAAAGAAAAAATGATAGTGGATTTTTAAGATCTGTTCCCTCCCAGTATGACGCTGTTGAGATGCTGCCATGAAAATTTAAGATTTTGCAGATATGCAATTTGGCATTGGAATCAATGATATGATATAATTCACCGTGGCTTGACTATAATTCTCTCTATTATTTCATCTGGTCAATAAAAATCTTAGAATAAAAAAATCGTGGTGAACTTGTTGGTGAATAATCTGGAAGACTTACGCAGTGAAGTCACTGAGCCCAATAACTCTCTAAACTATTGCGTTAATATATTTAACATGAATTTACAAAAAAAGTTTCTTTAATTCTCTTGTCTAAACCTTCTCCTTCGATATTCCAAAACCTTAGATACGTAGTCACCGTGGCCAGTTATAAATTAACAGGCGTGTTGGAAAAAGCTATTTTTTAATGTATCTGGTGAACCTCGCCCCTAATTCCTCGTCTCTTGGCCGGTGGGGTTCTTCCTGGGAGAAACTGTAAATCATCGAATTATATCCATACGGTGTGCTCAACAGAGCTGAATGATGCTGGCATGTCATGGAAGGAATAAAACAACGAGTGACGGGGAATCATAGACACATGCTACTATGCAAGTAGTCTAAGAAGAAATTTATTACAACCGTAACGAAAAGTTTGTTCACCAATAGTTTTGTTAAATCTTCTTCTAAGTACTTCACTACATCACAATTAGAGTGTCAATTATCACTGAAAACATTATTTCAATAAAAAAAACACATTATTTAGTACTATGTCTACATATATTCTGATAAAGATCAGGTCCGGTTTCGCTCATTGCGATCATTGTAAACTGGTGAAAAATGACGAAAATAGTACTTTTTAATATGTTTTATTTATTTAAATACTTCACTGCCTAAATAATGTGACATGATTAATTCATAGAATCAAAATATCATTTAAATTTTCTCTTTTGAAGCTCATTTTCTATTTTTAATTCATTTTCTATTGAATAATTAGATGAGATAGATAAAAACCTTGATACAATTATAAATTAAAACAAACAAACCTAATGTGTACCCGATTCTAAATTCAAATTGTTTTTATTCGATCGATGTGCCGTCAATTATAATTTATTTGGGATAGAGGAACGGTTGACAGATTGACTGCAAAGTTACACATCTGTCCTGGTCGAATACTGGTGCGCAAACCCGGGCGGATAGTGATAGTATTAAAACGCACCTAATTGAAAATATTACAAAATATTTACTGCGGCAAATATCAACAGCGGTACAACAGTGCACACACAGTTATCTTGCCATGCGTACGTCCTACTCGTAAATATACCAGGCCACTTGTACATACAAAACATCTGCATGTTCAACCTGTTGGACAACAAAAAACAGTTCATTATGTGATAAAAATATTTTCGTTAATGTATCCCATTCGTTCGGGTAATTTTATCAGATTTATTATTTTTTTAAATTCTTGGCAAAAGTATTTTTTTCAGCTACATATCGACACCTATGTAACTTTAAAAAGCTTCTAACTGCTCTTGACACTGTTTTTAGATATGGGCGTTTGAAATTTCGATTGAAAAAAAAGCCTCATTGTAAAAATGAGTAGAAGTAGAAACGCGTCAAATTGCTTATTTTAAGTATATTTTTTCACAAATTTTGCTGATAAATGATGATCTTAAAGATCTAATGATGGAAATAACGATGACGATCTTAGAACTTTTTCAAATAAATTTAGTAAAAAAAAGTGTGCAGATGTAGTGCAACTCTGGAATTCTGCTAACTCCGTTGTTCAGCCATAAATAATTCGGAAATTCATATATGAACATATATGATAGAATGCGGTAAAAAGCAGCTTTTCCGACCAAAAGGTCATTTTAGGCAAAAATGACAATTATAACCTTTTCAAAGCAAGGTAAGAATATGTCCGCTCTCAATGCGGACTTCTTAAAAGGCTTATCTCAACATAAGTTTTTCTACCAGAACTGCTTGTTGAACGAGAACTCAAGTACTTTTTTTTAAAGATAATAAGGTTATACAAATAGTTCAGGGCTAGTGGTTAGGTATTCGTTTTCGCATCGCCAGGTTTGGATTTTTGGGTTTGGATTGATGAGAGGGATTTTTAGATATCACAGACATCCATGCCTTCGAACACAAATCCACTTTTACAAAAATTCGCTTTAGGATTCGAGCCGTCGAGTATTGTCACCTAAGCCAACGTATTTGACCACTCGGCTCAGCGCCCAGCTTAAAGTAAAATTTAAAACTTTTGTAAAAATCAGAACTAAGGCACAATGACGGCGAGCTAGCGGTTAACTAATACCGTAATCTATTTTTGAGACCATCCATTTGATCAGTAAGTGATGATAAAAATATTTAGCGTTACATGAATTATTGGAAACCAATAGTTGGTAGCTAATTTGCGTCACTTCAGCATCACATCTCATCCATAATCAAATATATCCGAAGGGGCTATATATTAAAGGCATCATATAATTCTTGTAGATTTAAATGTTGAATTCTAAATTTAGTTCTATCAAGTAAATACAAATGCAATCGATACCCCATTAAGTAAATTGGAAAGTCAATTTTTTAAGTGTCCGTTCGAGTCAAAAGACCACGCACCCAGCTAAAATAAAAGACAAATAATCTTAATAATAATACACGTTTAGTACTTTTCCCACATAAAATTTATTTGATCAGGACCGGTTTCGCTCACGGCGAGCATTGTCAACTTGCCATGAGCGAAACCGGTCCTGATCAAATAAATTGTATGTGGAAAAAGTACTAAAAATGTATTATTATTTTTATTAAAATGCCTTTCCACCAAGTATTGACAGTGAACACCTTAAAAGTGACAAATAATCTATATTACGTAGTATTGTTACAAAAATATAATTTATGGTTTTGTTGAATTCAAGAATCATACTATTTATGCATTTTTATACCAGGACGATTGCTGGAGTAATCAAGCTTAATCAAAAAATGTTACGGCTATTTCCCAAATTAATGCTGTATTTGACACCATTAAATGGAAGAATCTAGTGTTTTATTATTATAATATGAGAAAAAACAAAAGATTTTTCTTATGCAGCTCCAAGCTAAACTTTTCACATATTTGCCTAAAATCTACCGTCACTAAAAATATTTAAAGCGCAAACATATTTCAATTCCACCAAATTATGTCTGCTTTATAAACAGTATGGTTTACGTATTTAAAAGGGAAACGGTGTGATCAAACTGAAGATAGAACCATCTCAAGTGGCGGACAAGAGTTTAAAATTTAAAAAAAAAAACATGAAAGGTACAAGTGAAAGATATGTTTGAAGTGGGATTCAGTGCTCCCTTCCAAATCTGAAAGGTTTGCGTCCATCATGATTCGTGACATAGCACATTTTCGACTTATGCAAGATCCGTCTTATTTTCACATCAGTTGTACTATTTGGTCGGATATTATAATATTCATTTTGTGAAAAACAATGCAAAATAATTTAATAATTTTTAGACACATTAGTATTGTTGTACCGATGTAAAATAGGTATGCCAATTAGACTCAATATTATGAATGATATTCCGGAACCATAATGTCGTAAGTCAGCAATTGAAGTATATGTATTAGCGACCAGAATGAGCAAATTCGTTTCTATAATCGATTTATTTTACGCGAGTCAAGAATCATAATAAGGAAGTCTGTCGCAAGTCAATTACAGACAACAAGATTATGTACAGTTTGGCGCTATGTGAAAAATATAAATCAGCAAATAAAAAGATTAAAATCAGCCCACTCTTATTTATAGCAAATTTACTAACCTTCCCTAATTCTTTATATTTAACACAGTTAATATTACGTAACTTTACTTGTATAACGAATTGTATGCTCGCACACCCTGCCTGCTCGTTAGTAATCTCTTTCTAAAAAAAATAATCGACGAATAATGACTGTCACAGTCATTAGTTTTCTAGTATGTGTTATATTTGATTAATAAATATATAAATGTTCTGGATTATAGAATAGGAATGCGGCAGTTCTTGTTGAAAATAAAACGTCGTTGGGATAAGATTCCTTATGATCCACGTTGGGAGCGGACACGGGTTAAAAAATGACGGTGACAATGAGAACGTAGCACATCCAAAGCCCATTCGAACCTCATACATCTCTTTTTTCAATAATGAAAAGTGTACAATCTATTCACTAGACTTGTATATAAATTGTTAAGAATTATATTGTCACATATATTTTCTTCTCCAAAAGTTGGTCAAAATTAAACTTGTAAAAATGATACAATCGATGTGAACCACTTTGAAAATAAATGAATGAGGGGTAGACCATTGAGAGAATGTTCGATCGTCGATCACTCGATGTTTGTGTAATTTATGCTAATAGAGATGGATTGTGCAAAAAAATTGTTTCCGTTGACGGTTGCAACTTCCCTGTCGGCCCGGTCAGCGAAATGCCCGCAGGGGGCCAGGTAAGTTTCGACTGGCCACAGTCCGACAACTATAATACTTACGTGTAACATTATTATTACTCGCCGAGCAAAAAATGTGGCCGAACGACGACTAAACCGGACCTGTTTGGATTACCAGCCACCGCGTCAACCTTCAACTGTGCTTTTTGAAACGTTAAATTCATACGTTATTATTATTACAGACTGAAAATAATATATTATATCAGACATGCCTTTCAGCTGTCTATATCACACAATATACAAATTTATATCTTTATCCAAAAAAATATTCTAAAGTATCCATTCATTATATTATTTTTTAAACACTTTCGGTCAAATAATATTGGAAACGTGTTCCGCCAGATTCTATGGTGTGTGCTAAAAAATATATTTCATAAATTATAGATACTTATATCGCTTGTATCTTAATAGAGATAAGATTTGCCATTGAGATATGATGCAAAAAAATACCTGCGTGCTGGTGAGAATTTAAAAAAGTAAAAATTACTTATAATACGGGCTATTCCTATATATAATATATCCAGTGGTGCCGTGACAAATAAATAGGGACCTGGTTGTTCATTGATTTCTTTACTATTTTTTTTGTTTTTTTTTATATCCATTCGAAGTTCAAAAGCCACAAGTTTTAACATTTAAATTAATAAAAAAATGCTTAATCCTCGAAATAGGGATGGTATTTCTTCACGTTACATTTGTACACATATTTTTTTATTTTTGTAAAATCCGTCGGGTCGATCAGTTTTGATATAATGCTTATAAATTTAATGAACAGTATTTAGAATATATGGTTGTACTTGAAAATTATGTAAAAAGTTAAACTGGTAACAGGGCGGCGCCCTGGCTCGTTTGCAGGTGCCAGGACGCCGACCTGGCCCCACTACACTACTGTATATATCTGATATCCAATGTTAAATGAAATAATTTAAGCCACGCATTTTTATATAGTTTCATAAGACAGTAAATGAGTTTAATATAGATTTTAAAGCAGTTATTTCATATTTATTGAAGGTTTTTTGTATAATCTTCATTTTGGATTGATATCAACGTATCAACGTAAACAAGCATCGCAACTCACTCCTAAAATATCGTTAAATATTCCCACAACGATTCAGATTTTAATAATCATGAAACTGAAGGCTTTGCTTTCTCATTGCTTCGCATAGCGTCAAATTATATAAAGAAGGTATGTATGTATATTGTTAATTTAAAAAGTTTATTGAATTCGACATATTTTTGACGTTTGACAACTCCTTTTCCTAAGCTCATTTGCAAAGCAAAGCGAATTTAATCAGCTTTCATATATGCTTATTAATAATGCTTCATACCGCTCCGCCAATCGCAATGAACATAATTATAGAATTTATTGATTGAGTAGGCATTTACTTGGTAGAACTCCATTATAATACGGAAAGAAAAATAGCAATGTATTTTAATTCTACATAAATTATTTTATATATTTGTTGTAGTTATATATTTGTAATAGTTCTGACGAAGGCGTAAGCCGAAATAGCTATCAACAAATATATAAAATAATTTATGTAGAATTAAAATACATTGCTATTTTTCTTTCCGTATTATAATTATAGAATATAAAACTTCCAGGAAAATTATCTAATTGTACTGATTTTACATTTTATTAGCCAGCTACGTGAAATGAAAAAACATATTTAAATTGAAATACAATAAAATGCCAGTCATTGATTATTATGAAGGAAAAGGATACCCGTTCAGTATTTCTTTTATGTATATAAGATAAAAAACCAATACATGGTAGTGTTTTTTTAACATACTAGATTTCAACAATCTCAAAACGACTTATAAACGTAAATCAAAAACCCAGCTGTGAATTTAATTATAAATACGAACTTTTTAAAATTTGAAGTAATAATTATTTAAAAATTCAATATGAATATAAATTTTAACTAGTGTATCAATAACTCTAAACTTGTTATTATGTTAATATTGTAAATTTGTTTGAAACATTTAATTCAATTAGGTTTTTCTAAAATAATATATATATTTCCATATGTATTGTTGTAGTCACTTAGATATGCGCACTATAATTGTTTAAAAAGAAAATGATAACAATAGATACAAATTTTAATATTATTTAGATAAATATTTTTCTCTATTGTTTAAAAACCATGCAATTATTTAAGAATCTCTGTCAAAATTATTTCAAATAAAATACATTCGCATTCGCAATCGCAATGCAGCGGCAAAACACATTTTTACAATCATGCATATTTACAAGGAACAATAAAAAAACATTTTAACACAAGCAGCAAATAATAAAAACATTTGTGTAATCAGATATAACAAACGCATTTTAATAAAGTTCCAAACAATCGCTGTATTCTGAATTAACAATATCAATAAATGCATATATATAAAACTGTATACATCTATTAACTATATATAATAGCATCATAAAATAGGTGTGCTAAAAATGCAAAATATCCATTAAAACACATACAATAACAAGTAGTCGTATCGAATTTCAGATATAATTGACAAGATGTATTTCTAAAAACAAATAAAAAAAAACTTCAAACTGTGGCCGTGTCAATTTACAAACATAATATTACACTAAGTTCAAAACACAGAAAGTCACAGCATGTTATATTTCAAAATATTTATACTATTAAATATAATGTTTTTTATTGGAAATTAAAATATTCAGACTCAATAATTAATGACAAGGTAAATTTCCAAGCGATGATTTTGTCAAATTAGTACTTTTCTTTTTTGATTCATTGTTATCATTTTGAGCTTCTGATTAAAATTACTTAAAAACTCCATTTAAAAAAAAAATATGGCAGTATAAATTGTACGCTTACCGATGGTTGAGCGAATACCCAACCCGTTTTTACACAGTTGATAGGATCCACAAAAAACCGTATAAAAAGTGGTAGAATTCATAGAAAAATTGAAGATGATAATAAATACATGATCATACACTACAAAAATGCATTTTAAATTGTAAACCTATATCAATTCGCAGATATAATAGGGAGCATTATTCATATACGCGGCAAATAGCCATAATATTCATGGTTAGTATATGAAAATGAACAAATAAAGAGTTTCATCTTAAATACATTAAAATTAATGCACAAAATGGATTTTAATCAACTGACATAATGCACAACACTGTGCTATTTTCAAAAGTATATAAAATATTTGAAATACAATTTCGCGCCGTATGTGATTTGGTATAGAATTTGTGGAGGCAGATTGTATTGGATTATTGACAGGAATTATTGAATTATTACACATGTGGCAGTACCACCTGTCAAAATTCTCACACACACTCCGTCTATTTCTGCGTATCTTGCTAAAGCGCAGTGTTGAGATTAACGGTACAGAGAGACACAGAAATAGATTTAAAAAATGGATTAATATTGTTATAATAAATGGTGAAATTAAGTGTAGCAAATAGTCGGCGCCAATTGGGAAATTATAATTTGTTTTTTTTTTTCAGGGTATTCTGCTTTAGCAACATACTAATAAATAATGTAAATACATTCTATACCTAAAGAAGTATAAATTATAGAAAAGTTTTCGATTTACAAGAATTTGACTCTTTGATCACACACCCAACTAGTAATTTGAAAGCCCAAAAATGTTATTCCCGACTTATAATAATGAATAGTTTCATTTGCCAGGAAAATATGCAATCTCAACACTGATGTTAATGAAAGAAGTGCATGCATTATAATGATGGTGAAAAGATGTGGACTCGAAATTATTTTTTTTTGATTAACAAACTAGCATTTGTTATAAAAAAACAACGACATGAAATCAAAAGGTTCGAATAATAATTGTAGTAAATATTTGTTATGGTTATTCGTTATATTAATGAAAAAGCCATGCGCAAATATTAGCGTTGATATATATGTATTGTTGATGTACTACTATACATATTATAAAATAAACTATAGCTAGGTACTTACGTTTCATTAAAAATATTATCAGCAAACATACGTTAGGTCATAAACACAATTTTTTTTATCGTCATTATTACATTACGATTGGGAAGCGTTGGCCGCGAGTAAAGTTGCGACCAAACTAGTTTTCAATGGTCAATGATCGCAGTTACTAGCATCGCGATGGCAAACAAGTGGCATTTGTGCCAATTGGGTAATTTGTTATTGTTCTATTGATCATCTTCAATAATATAATATTTCACATAGTTATTTGTACAAAAAGCGGAAGATAGCATCACTATTATAACACTGAATATGATTCGATGAAAACATGGATTAAATGTATCGATTAAAAGTATGGATTTTTTAAACACCCCCAATTTGGCAGTCATTTGGATTCACAATGCAGTTATTTAAATATAAGTTTTTCCACGAATCCTTGTTGTTTACATCAGCTTAATTATGTTATAATATGTCATGCATCTTTTTCTGTCAACCAATCACGTTGTCAACGATTTTCTCTTTCACTAACATCAAATTAATTTTCAATCAATGACAGACATTAAAAGACTAGAATCGAGTAAAATAAATATGTTTTTTCTATATCTATAAATTAACATTATTAAATTTAGCTTTGATTGTGATTGTGTACTAACATTATGACAAATGTTTCTAAATTCCAAGGGGTGAAAATGAATACAACTAACCATATTTTGGCACTCTGATCAAACCAATTTGGCATTACTGTATTAGCAGACGCTAGACCTGCAAGTTGCTAGTCACTGACTAGTACTCGAATACAGTGCTCAAGTATCGAAAATACGAATCGATATACCAGATTGTTAGAATGCAGTGGTGTTACAAATGGGTTGTAAATATTTATTGACAATTCAATAGCTTTAACAATTAATTCTACTATTTTATTTCTTGTTCGATCATTTGAAGGTTGTCTTCTTGGAAATTCAGGCAGACGTTTTTTATTGGACTGGTGCCAAAACAAAAACAAAAAACAATTTTGTCGGTGCGTATTGAACGGCGGCTATATCCGTTGAATTTCAATTCAAAATAGTCGTGATGAAATAAATGCCCACCGATTCCTTCGTGTATATATTCTTAACGAAACAAAATCAATAGATATTTTTTTCACGCTGCGTGTGCTGTTGAAACATCAAAATCTGGACCAAATATTTGTATTCCCGTAAGCTGTAAATATTGACAAAAATATGTACGATTTACTGGTGTTCTATCTGTGTGTTCGGGCTAGGCTTGCTTTGCAGTCTACAAAATACGTAGCTCGAATTTATAAATACACTTATCACTTGAATGGTGTCGAGTTTCAATTCTTGGTGGAAAAATCATATTAATAAAATATAAAACAGGATGTATATTGTGAGAAAGAACCGGTATCGCTCAGCCGATGAGCATGTTTCACTTAAGTATATCTAATCGGATGAGAACACACTTTGCTGAGCGAAATGTGTCCAGAATGTATAATCAAATTTTGGAATAAGTACTAAATACTTTGGTCCATTGAGAATTTAAATAGGGTGACTGCTATAGTTATTGGACACTTAAACTTTCACCATCCAAAATAAAGAATTGCTTTGAATATCTAGTTTTTCTCTCTCACGAGAATTCTAAACAATTATTCATTTTGGATGGTTAAAGTTGAAATTTCCAATAACTCACAATAGCAGTTACCCTACACCTCTATTCATTTGGCATATTATGTTATTTATATCATGTTACGATGTTATATTTCGACAAAACACTTAGTTAAAAATCTTGAAATTTCCGATTCTATAATGGAAGTACAAGAGAGACTATTTCTAGTCCTCTTCGTTTTTCTATTCTGTCGCTTTCGGACGACAGAGGCTCAGTGGATTAAGCGACAACCAGTTCTCGAAATATATCTGATTTTTATACAAAAAGACACGGATATAATTACATTATGTCTAGACAAAAAATCGTTAAAATCAGGTATCTATATGACATGGCAATATGTTAGAGAAACGAGAATTTTTAATACACTCAATTATATGGTTATATAATACAAAAAACCGGAATTACACGGATTCATCCAATTCTATATCGCCTATTTTGAATAATTAAGATTAAAAATTAGACACTTACCGCTTACGTCAATGATTACATTTTCAAAGGATGGGCAAATTTCTCATTAGTTTGACCTATTTTATTGATATTCAAGTAGCGCCACTGGTGCAAGAAGATTTAAAATGTGGTACTTTGTTCGTATCGGTCGATGTGTTCGCTCCGACCGTTTCTTATAAGAAATCATTAACGTCCGACAAGATTCTAGAAGCTGCCTATAACAGATAGACAGATTTTTATCAAAGGTTCGCTCTTCACATCTCCAAGATCACATATTATTCAACAACGGTAAATCTATTGCTTTGTGCGGTGGGGGCGGGGGCGGGCAGAATGCGGCCCGCGGGCCACATGCCAACGACTCGCAGATCAAATAAAGTTAAATATTTGGCCCTATATTCCCACATAATAATTGTATCATGACCGGAATTCAGATAACAAGCTTTTATGAAAGGCTTTGTGTTATGTATTATTACTATATCGTCATCGGTCAGGCACATTAAGTTGACAATACTAGTTTTAATTAAATCGATGTTGAATATTTATTTGAAAATCACATAAAATTAAGCACTATATTGTTCGAATGTCGTTAAAATAAAAACGGCTAACCAAGGAATTTATGTGAATCTATTATGGGTGTAGTATTCAAATATAGAATTTTTATTTCACATTTTAACAAATGTTTATTTGAATAAAATTGTTGTGAATTCATTTGGTAGCAAGAAAAGAAAACTATTTTCGTATAAATAGCTCAAATCAATATTTTTGCCAAAGCGGGGACGATATAAACAAATATAAAAAAATACATAGAAAGTAAAAAATTGTATTTTGATTCAATTTATTTGCTTAGTTGTAATACCAATTGTTTGTCATACCTTGTATTTCTTACTTAACTTTTGTATAAATATCACTGTTTCATTATATTCCTTATCAGTTGACAATGCTCGCACATGAGCGAAAACGGTCCTGATCTAATAAATTTTATGTGGAAAAAGTACTAAAAATGTATTATTATTTTTATTATAATGCCTTTCCACCAAGTATTGATAGTGAACACCTTAAAAGTGATATATAGAGATTTTATTGGTTTAGAGTGTTTAGACATTCAAAGAATCTTTGATTCTGGAGGGTTATTTAAAAGATGTATCCTATTTTAATAGAATTGGTAAAACTTTATAATTATTCTAATAAAATGTTGAAAGATTTAGATGTATATTTCAAATCGTCAATAGTCAACGTTGCTGGATCAATATCTCGAATTCAAGAATTCACTTTTGATTAATTGATTTTTCAATCGAGATATAGTTTCTAAGTCATGGATGTCTAATTCACTTCTACCCTTCCATCCCAAAATCTTGGCGCAGCGAGATCAATTTGCTAACAACTAGTCCTGTCCAACCAAACAATTTCGAAATGTATTTGCACCACTGTCAATACTCGCCTATTGCTTGAAAACTTGAAAAACCAAAATTACCTGACAATTTCTGCGAATCTCGAATTATATGTGTCGTTTATTTTAAAACAATATGAAACTTCTGGGTAAGTTTTGCTTAGCGAGTGAAAGTTTGCAAATTGTTTTTTGTTTGAATGAATATTTTTGTATTTTAAAACAAAAATTATCTTAAATTTTTTGAACCAGAGAAAAGATTGCCAAGTCCTTCCTACCTTTACGCAAATCATTTTTTCTCTTTTGGATAATCTGTAAAATAGAATAACTACATGTTGTTATTGATCATTTTCAAAATGGTCTGAAGATAATCATCTAGCAATAATTAAAACGATCATTCAAATTTTATATAACCGAATAATATATGTGATCTTGATGAGAGATTAATGCGCTCTTAACTGTTTTTGTTTATTTAATAAATGCCAATCTATTTTCGGTGAATAATAATAAACTTAATTATTGCACTGTCCAATTAGCGTATATAAGACGAGCACTTTTTATTTGATAACTTCGATGAATTTAGATAACGATTTTCAAACGAGCTCTTGTTAACTACAATATAATGAATACGATACATAATTAAAGATATAATATTATTAAGTTTATTACATAGTAATTCAATGATATTACTGTCGGATCTTTGACTCAGTCAGTCTTTATTTATTAACGGATGAGGTGATACCACATGTGTGATATCAGAAACACAGTCAAGTATATATTTAATGATAAGTGAGTACTGAGTAGACAACAAGTGTGCTTTATATTATTTATATAAATTGACAATGATTTTTTATGGAATTGCTGTATAAAATGGAATAAATTTCAATAAGTTTTTTATATAAATATGATACTTATTTTTTTCTAAAGCTGATAATATTTAACTAACAGTAATTTCTTAGTTACATTGTAGATTCTGTACAAATGGTCGTTCTAGAATAAAGTACATATACGAATATGACATATTTAATATGTATATTAATAAGTTCACATTCATTGCATTATCAAGTTGATAAATTTTAAACAAATTATCAACTAATATCAAAGCTTCAACATAATATCTAGAAGTTGGTTTTAGCTGGAAGCTAGTTTAATAAAAACACGCTTCTAAATATTTACATAATGTATAACTATAAAGTAATCATTGTTAATTGTAAAATGTTATTTTAAAATAATCATAATCGATCTTTTCCGAACGAGGTCTGTTTTGGTGCGTATAGGTGAAGATAAAAAAAAAAACAAGTCGCCTAATACACGTACACGAACGGAACCAACAAAAAATGACATCCAGTCTTTTAACTTGGGCCTTTAATAAATTAAACCTGCCTGTCTATGGGTTTTTTCTCCGTTTTTTTCCCTGTATAGTCGTGAGAAAATGTACAAATGCTACAATAAATATATTGCATAAAATTATCTGGCGCCTTATACTAGCTAGAATTAATGCGATATTAAGATTATCGTATCTTTTATTTAAATATTCAAAGATATTGTAGAAATGCATTTCTATCCGAGCATTATA
This sequence comes from Himalopsyche kuldschensis, assembly GCA_028554975.1. Taxonomy (NCBI): domain Eukaryota; kingdom Metazoa; phylum Arthropoda; class Insecta; order Trichoptera; family Rhyacophilidae; genus Himalopsyche; species Himalopsyche kuldschensis. Next base: position 11,569,364 of record JAHFWI010000038.1, read on the forward strand.
AACTAACAACCGTTTCCGTAGGATGAAAATATTAATATTTTTTACATACAATATTATAATGTTAACAACGATGGTATTCAAGGAAGATTGTCGTAAAAATACAAAATTGACCCAGTGTAGCAAGCCAATGACATGATAATTGTTTTAAGATTAGAAATTTGCCTCGTGAAAAAGATATTCATATTTTTTTTGATTGCATTGATTAAGATAACTTTTTCATGCTTAAAACGATTTTAAATAGTACGAACGACACCCCCTGTTATAGTACGATCCTTTTCTTAATAATTATCTCATTATTGATATACATCGATTGCTCTTAAATACAGCCCGATAGTATAAATTTTATTCGATTTCCAAATGTTATATTTAAATACTATGAAAAACAAACGGGAAAAATCGAACCCAAAAAGATTTGGGTTTTTGATTTGACGGTTATTGCTTCGGTGAGATTTTCTCTACACACCTTAGCAGTTTAATAATGATATTATAACAAATTTAAAATATACGTTCTTTATTTTTTCATCATAAAGCTGCCATTCGCATACTTATGTTGAACGGCTGGCCAGTGGTACCTGGCATGACTTCCCTTTTTAAAATAGTATTTTAATCGACTTAATTCGTTTAAAAATGTAAGTGAATAACACTTTGAGTGATAAGAGGTAGATTTTTACAACAGGTTGCAGCACCTTGTCCACAAAGGAAGAGCGTTTTTTTTGTTAGCTGATAAAAGGAATTTAATTTTGAACTACAACGATAAAGCCTCTTTGGCGAAACATGACGAGATAAAAAAGGTTACATTAGGACGAAAACCGATCTATCTGGGGATTTAGCAAGCTCTAAAACGGACCACACAGGAAGAATACATTCTTCGTTCAATATTATGTTTTTATGTATTTTTTACGGTGAGTCAAATTTAAATTAAAGACTGAATGGGTTTTATAATTATATATATTTTATTATCATAACCGTTTTATTGTATTTCGAGTATTCATTAACGTCAAAATAAAATATTATGATATTAATAATTTGGTGAAAATTCAATAGACATAGTTAAAAGAAATATTTAGTAAACTTCACTGATGCTTCTAAATTCTATACCTATCCACTACCTAGATTTAACGTATTTTTTTTTAAACAACTAAAATTCTTAAATATATCTCGTTTCATAATTAGGTATTTGAGATAAATTATTACTGTTCTATTTCAAGCCCCGATAAAATGACTTCCTTTTCATCTTATACATTAAATGAGAATGAAAAGAAGTAGTAATAAGGAGGTAAATAATATAAGAAAAAGTACGTAATTTTCAAAAATAGCCAACTACAATATATGTTGACAGTTAGATTTCTAGAACACTGTAATCAAAACTGTCCTTGAGAATAATATATCATCATTAAAATTTCCCTAGTAAAATTCTACAGCTTAACCAATCAATTCTTTAGTAGCCAATGTAATAATAGCATGATTTATTGTTCATTTAAAACACTGCTGAAGGCTTTTTAAAGAAAAACAAATACCACTCAACGCCTTTTATATAGATAATAAGTATGTACTTCTTGATACTAACGTGAATTGGTACAGTGTGGCTTTAGTATAATACCTATATCATATCAACATAGCACCACGATACCAATAAATTGTATTGGTAATGCTTTTACATCTGTTGACTGCCAGTTTTGACATTTCTGTCTGCCCACCTCGGAAGACCGCACCTTGAAATGTTGCATTTTAAATTTAATATTTTCAATGGCAGAAAATTCTTTCGCTTACAATAAATTACATTATTATATCAGCGAGCAATTATTATAGCGGCCGTTAATGTCAGTTAGGACAAATATATTGTATATGTTAAAATGTTTTTAACTCATCCGGTATTGTAAATAAGTTATTTTATTCAAGTATTTATAGCTCCAACGGTTAGTGGCGCAACAGCCAAGGCGCATAATTTTATTCTTGCGCCGTTCATTCCGAATGGCGTCTGCCTAATCAGGTAATTGGTCTCACATACATAATACAGTTTACGGATATCTTTTCAAACAGATACAAGTTGAATATGAACGTTATAAGTAATTCTGCAGAACAATAAAATTTGTGTCAAGCTTTCAGCTATGTATGTCTACGTTTCTTCACATTATAGTTTAGATTTTTTTTTATGTTTCAAATGAACCCTTGAGAGATGGTGTTAGCAATGTCTAAATATAGTGAAACTTTTCTATAGACCTTCAAGTGTCTACTTCGATTTTTTGTGTAAATATCTCAAATTCTGAACACTACATGGAAGCTTACTGCATAAATGAGCAGAAAAAATATTTCAGGGAAATAATGATTGAAATAGCGTTATAGAATGTGAGATTATTTGGCCACAGACATATCATTTGAGCCCTTGATCCAAGTAGCAAAATGATAGTTCAGAGCAGTCTATTGCAGTGTATTTTTACTAATTCCACTTCACTTGTAGGATACTTTAAGACTTAGAGAATATGATACTGCGTCTAACTCATTTTTTTTTCCAAAAATGCAACTTGGCCCACTTCATTTCTCATGGGTCGTATTAAGTATCTTAAACATCAATGATATTTACTTCTAGCAAAGATAAAAATTGACTTCATCTATTTATCGTATAATTTATGATAGATCTACTGATTCTGGGCGTTGTTTCGATTGTACAATCAGCTTTCAAAAATAAATCTTTCAATTTATTATTTCATTATATGCGAGAAGCAATCTAGGAGGAATTGACTCCAAAACAGAGGTCAAGTAATCTGGTAAAGGTGCGAAATCGCTTGTTAGGCGCAGCTGTTGATGACTACCACTTACAAACGAACAATTTCAGACTGGTATTGTAGATAGAGACAGGTGGAGAGCTTCGTCGAAGGAAACCATGACCCACCCGGATAGTCTCACTCCTGATAGCGATGGTATTTACTACATTAAAAACGTGCTTTCTTAAAAGCTACGGATTTCTTTTATATGACAAGACTTGATTCATTAACTCAAATTTGAATTGAATTTAAAGTAGATTTCTTTAAATAATCCCAGAGTTTATGATTTATATTTGAATAAAATAAAAATTATAAAGACATGACTAGTATATATTAAAATATATTTAGTCGGTTAACTCAAATATATATGGAAGTATATGTATGTTTAAGCATAGTTCTGACGAAGGCGTAAGACGAAATAACTATATATAATTTAATTTTAGTAATAAATACATTCCTATTTTTTCACCGTGTTAAACACAAAAGTATTTTTATTTTGAAGCTACATTATTATTGCTCTGCGTATATTTTTGAGAAATGTATACAATCGTATCTATGATATAATTTAAATTAATGAAATAATAACAGTGTTACATAATACAATAACAATAAACGCGGAATTATTGTTAAAAAAACAAGATTTGTAGCATTTTTTATGGCATGCAAACTTGATAGAAGGCAAACAAAGAAAGTGGTGGCATAAAGTTGTAAAATATTTCCAGTCGAAAAGCGTTTATTATTTAACGCTATATCCGTCTTGTACGGTGTATAGTCAATCTAAAGTTTATTACAAAAGATCCGCTTAGCGAGCAGTGTGTTACTGTTGCAATATTTATTGTTTTTATAGTGCTATAAATTTATTTAATAACAGTGCTTAGTATAAACCTATAACCGATGGCAAATACAATCTGCATTGCTACATTCGATACAAGTGTGATCAAAATACGAAGCTGGATCTTGTTTCTATTCAATGTTTTTTTTCCGACGGATTCTTTAACCCCTTAAACGCCGAGCCAATTCCATGGATTTTTGCCACACGCCGCCATCTTCAACCATTAATTTTTCCATGAAAATGCCACGTAACATACACAAAAAATCATTTTATATCCAACTTATTCTTGCTGTGAAAGAATCTCAAAAGTGTAAATTTTTTTTAAAAAAATTAGGCATATTTACGATAAAAAGTGCAAGCCATAGTGACATCTGTTAGCTTAACCTCAAATAAAATGAAAACAGCTAAACATATCGATATTTTAACAATCACATTGCCTTGAAAAGATGTGTCTTCGTTAGGTTTCATTTAATAATACGATATTTATTCATATATAAACTCGTAGTGGCGTTTGCGTGCCTGCACCCCGTGGCGTATGAAAAGTTGAAGCAGACACCTAAATATCGTTGAAATTTAATCATTAAAATTAACATGCCAAAAATAGTACATCGCAAGTGAAATAGAAATACGTCTTGAATTTGAATCTTATAAATAGATTACCAAGAATCCATTACTCAACAGTTATTCGATAATCAAACGATGAAATATTTAATTATATGCGATTAACACAAAAATACTCATCATCGATTTACTAAAAATAGATATTAACACTTGTATTGATATTGTAAGATAGTTTGCTTATGTCAAGAGTTTATAACTTTTACGCGTAATACGACGTTACGGAATCATTTTAATCTACAAAGAGGAAGTATAAATGTTAATTCACTCGTTTTTTAACTATCGCCACAAATACTGTGATCTACGTAAGCATTTCCCAATCTTTTTGCATCTGCTGACCGGTAAAAATAGGAAAAATATTTACACATTTTTTACCATACGCATAATACATATTGTGCTTACTGTTGTTATATTTAAAAAATAAATGATGATTATCATGCATAATACACGTATATAGTATATAATAGAGTTCTTCAACCTGTGGTCCGCGTACTGGCACCTGTCCGCAAGAATTTATTGCTGGTCCGCAAAATCTTCCATGCTTCGAAAATTTTGATTACAAAATCATAAATGTCGCACTATTTTTATAAGCTTAAAGTCGAATTGCATACATGTAAATATAGGTTTATTTACGTCCAATTTTGTCATTTATATGTGTCACTGGAGTGTACAATATTTGCCATTTTTTTTTTTTTACTGATTTTTACTCCCTCGTCACACCATATGATCGGAAGTCGAAAATTATTTAAATATGTGCACCTATTTGGTTGAGACCGGTCCGCGAAATATTTTCCAAATTTTCACTGGTCCTTTGGATGTAGAACGGTTGAATAACATTCGAGTTGCAAAAACCAAACATATATTAAAAATTGGAATCATATTTTTTATTGAAATAAACCATGCACAAACTCTGAAAAATATTACTTGCAACAAAATAAATGATCACATCAGACTACGCAGAAAACTTTAACGGACCGGCACCAATCGGCGGACAACTGGTTGAGAAACACTGTTCTGAAGTTTACATATAAATAACTGTCTTATTTAATTAGTGCTGCTATTTAATTTTCTTTGCAATGATCAATATCAAACCTTGCGTCAAATTAAATAAGACGGCTAAGGAGATAATACGGTTAATGATAAATTCAACGCTTAAAACATTTCCGTGAAGTATTCTTCAAAACATGCAAATGAACGACAGTATAAAATCTAAGCTCCGAGGAAATTATTCCTGCACTAGACGTTTACTAATTATAATAATACTACTCCGGTTAAGTCAGAATTGTACACATATATTGCAAATAATAATATTCGTGCATAGCTTAGCAATCACGCAAGTTACATAAGTGCCAACGGTCATCAGGCGACCAGGCTAATGATTATAGTAATACTTAAGAATTAAACCAATCATCGTGTCTTTTCAATACGCTTTATTAAAATTAAATTAATCACTGAGCTTTTCAAGTATTATGCACTGTCTCACAAGCATTTACAATTAATATTGACGGTAAACGCGTGTCTGTTAACATGGCTTTAATTATGTGTATTAAATTGAAACTAGGAGAGATCATTATTGTTTATTTTTTAATCATATTTTACTCGTTTTTTATTAATATGTAGCCTGTTTATAAGATACGTTGGTAATGACCAGGGCTGTGGAGTCGGAGCTTTTTGGCCGGAGTCGGAGTGGGAGTCGTCGCGGCGTTTTGGCCGGAGTCGGAAATTTTGAAAAGTTCAAACTTTTGTATTTTTGCATATAATATGTCAAATTTGGCTATTGGCCGGATTGGTAGGGTTGATATTTAATTGAATACACATAAATAGAAAATTAGAAAAAAAAGTGACGATATTACGCTTTTTCTAGCCGGAGACGGAGTCGTATTTTTGGACAATGTTGCAGTCGGAGTCGGAGTCGTACTTTTGGTAAATTCTGGAGTCGGAGTCGGACTTTTTAACGACCCCACAGCCCTGGTATTGACATAGGTGTAATATATAATTAACGAATATCTATCTTCCAAATGTAATCAATGCTGTACCCGATGTCACTTAGGTACTAAGGATTGACAGCAATAAGAATAGACCGTATCTCGTAGCACATCAACGTTTTGTCTGTTTGTTGTTTGTGCATCAATCACCTAATAATGTTGTTCAATATTTTGCAGATATCAGGTTATGCCCAAGTTTTACTTTATTTAAGTCTTAGTCAAAATTCGACTGTTTTGCATTGACTATGTAATTTTAAATTATTATACAAGACAATTTGATACCGTGTATTGATATCACTATACGTAAATTAAATTGCTTATACATAACAAACTTTTTATACTGAACTCGGTTTAACATATATTTATTATTAATAGAAAAAATACTAACATGTGGTCTCGTATAGACAATTATTCTTCCTCCAGAGGCATGAAAAATTCGTAGAACAGTCAGTTTGAGTTTATCAATGAACTTGAACGCCTGAAGAGGCAGAATTCGAAACCCGAGTTGTTTTTGAACTACATAAAGTGAAAGAGTACAACATTTGAACAATTCGAATGTGATCCATTCATATTTGTGAAGCATTCATATAATATGTAAAATTGATCATGATATTTAATACATCATAAACATTGAAAATGGTCGACCATCAAACAGGGAAACCCCAAATGGTTGGAATGCGTCTGCCCTTAAATTTTACCTGACAGCGCGGTCCGCCCCTCACATTACACAGGAATTAAGGACATCCTAGGTAAACTAACTGACTTCTTTTATGGACATAAAAGGATCGGTTTGTCTCACTGTCTGACAAGGATCGTGACCGCAAACATCTGAATTTAAATGATGGATTTTCAATCACCAGGATTCCACAAACCAAATCATAACAGTGGATAAAAGCATAGCAATGTTTTAAGTTCCACAAAAATTTTATTAGCCAATCCAATGCAATTGAAATTTTTCAAATGCATCACACCATCATTAGAACTAAACTTCAATGGATTTCCGTTCGCTTATAAATACAATGAAACGGCTAGAACGTATTTATTATTAACAGGTAAAATAACTATGTATTTAAATAAGATACAAAAATACAGATAAGTAAAATTCAAAAATAATAAAATGTAATTCGTCTATACTTTCAGATTATTAATATACAAGCGCGCATAAATCTGCTAAGATTAATCCAAAATGGAGGGTGGGATCCCAAAATTTCTTCTAATAATATACGTCAAATCTGTATTATAATACCTTATAGTCAGTGACGGCTGGTGATGGGGTGCTGGGAGGTGCAAAAGGAAGATTCAACTATTTTTCCGTACTACGGAAGAGAAACAGTTGGTATTGCGAACATCTGAATTGAAAGTCCATGCTATAGAAGTGTTTTAAAATCCAATAAATAGGAAAGAACTCTTGCAACAACGGTTGAATCTTCCTTTGCACCCCCCAACACCCCGTCGCCAGCCGTCACTGCTTATAGTACATACTTTAATCCTTCCCCCTGAGGCACAATAATTTTAATAATCTTGCACTAAGTGAATCGTCGACACCAAAGCTGTTTGTGTAAAGTTTTCCTCACGATAAACTATTTTCTCCGTGATTAATTATTGTCTGCATCAATAATAATACTCCTCGATATTTTTTTATTTTTAAAGTTATAAATATGGATATATTTAATTCTATCACAAAATAGTCGCTTCGAAATGAAATGCTACGACTATAATAAACATCATGTATGAAAATTTTTCTTTCATGTAACATACACCACAGAACATCGATTTATATTCTGTAACAATAAAAAATAATGTTGCGGGGATGACACTGAATTTACCTATTGCTGAAGTTCATTATAATCAATCTCTTTCTGTGGTTTTAGAGTATGGGTATTGAAATTGACCGCAGAATAATAAATAATAATAATGGAAGTAAGACAAAACAAAAACTCTACCCGTTCGTTATTTCACGTAGGTACATTACAGGATTGTTCGTCATCGCATTTATGAAAAAAGAAAGGTGATACTCTACAGTTACTCTATCAAATTATTTTTTATACACCCATTCAGTGAAATATTAATTTTATATTAACTTCTACGTTAGAAATATATAATACTTCAGGAACTATTAACAAATATATTGTATAAAAAAAATCAGTTGACAATGCTCGCCATGAGCGAAACCGGTCCTGATCAAATAAATTTTATGTGGAAAAAGTACTAAAAATGTATTATTATTTTTATTATAATGCCTTTCCACCAAGTATTGACAGTGAACACCTTAAAAGTAATATATTATATTATATAAGCGAGCAAAAGTCTAAGTTTAACAAGTACGCTAGTCTACTCTAGTGTTTCGACAAATTACTATTATAAATTTACTATTTATTAAGAATACTTATGCATTATAATATTTATAATCAAGAATAAATCATCTCAAAATCACAATGATTTTATCATATGTGGTTTATGTGTACATTTTTTTTAACTTCATAATAGTTAAGGAAAGTCAAATAAGCGGTAACCATTTTATTTTAAGACTCGTTATTTGACCTCTATTAAATAATAACTAATAATAGACACCATGATGCGAATTCAATGTTAACGATGCTGCCTATATTATTTAATAATAAATATACATCGATCGGATTTATATGCAAACGCTCCACCTCACACAGGATTTATTTGCCAAATATAAAATAGTAATGTATTCTAATGTGTTGTTTTAATGTATGGTGGAGCTGTGTAGATATGAAAAGAAAGTGATTTAAATACACGATGAAATATCTTTGAATCCACTTCTCCTTGTCTCTTTGACACATGACGTATGATTTTGGATATAGTGGCATTCCTAACAGAAATCCGGCAATAATTGAGATTCATTTCTTTGATCTTAAAGAGGCGTTATGTAAGTATTTTCTTATTTTTTTTAAAAACTTTATTGGAATCTTGGGCCTTGGGCTTTAATCTGGTGTTTCAGTCTGGACTGTCGAAAGGTTAATAATACAAACGCGTCGAACAATACGGTATTAAATACGATGCGGCTATTTGTTTTAACATCCATACAGCTTACAATATAGGGCAGGGGTGGCCAAAGCGTCGATCGCCTATCTTATCTCTACAAATCCCCGGGTCAAACAAGGATTGGCAACTAGATTAATATAGGCTTTCAATTACTACTTTTAATATTGGTCAATCGCCGGCAATAATTTTAAACGAAAGTTCATCGCGGGCAAAAAAGTTTGGACACCCCTGATATAGGGCCATCAGACTAAACTATAATTCTGTTAAACGGGCAGCCGTGTAAATTGGGTAATAATACACGAGTATTGCAGATGAGATTAGTTTAAGTGTCACATGGAAATTGCTTGCCTATGCGAAACATGTTTCACATTGTGGTCGACGGGCGGGTGACAGTGATGCATTCACAAGAGAAGAAGCAAACCATCGCTCGGCCGAAAAGATTATACGTTGGTATTATATTCGTGCATTAAAAAACTCGATCTCTTTCGCCTTGGACATCGAACTTTGCTAACATCACATCGTTAAAAGCCTATCTTTCACCTTCAAACCAACCGCAATAACTGTTTGTAAAGAATGACTGTGTATTCGTCATAAAAATTAAAAATCGTGACCTGACATCTAAAGTGGATTACTTCACTTTTTTTAAGCACAAAATAACCTCTTTATAATGGAATAAGTGGTGGTTATTTAATATGTAGTTTTTTATTCATATAAAATATAAGCATATTTTTTGACGAATGCAAAAAATCTATTAAACCATATTCCGTTAACATACCGAATGTGACGTTAGATAAATTAAATAAATGGGCACAGACATTCTTATACAATCATGAAGGAACATAACATGTAACATTTGGGTAGTCCTCTGCAAATTCCCAATAAATTCACTATAAAACATGTAAATAACAATCAAATCTATGACCAGTGACGGCTGGTGACGGGGTGCTGGGGGGTGCAAAAGGAAGATTCAACTATTTTTCTGTACTACGGATGAGAAACAGTTGGTATTGCGAACATCTGGATTGAAAGTCCATGCTATAGAAGTGTTTTAAAATCCAATGAATAGGAAAGAATTCTTGCAAAAATGGTTGAATCTTCCTTTGCACCCCCCAACACCCCGTCACCAGCCCTCACTGTCTATGACTGTACAACTATCAAACATATCAATTAATACATATTATAACACCACATGTGTGTAAGATTAATGATTCATTTTTGGTTATGAATCTTATCTTTTGCGATCATATTTGAAAAGGACCAAAGAAATAAACTTGATCTTGAATTTTATTTTAAAAAACATTTTTATTCCCTGTGTATGTAACACGTGTATGTTTTTTTTAATAATAACGCTCCTCAATCACTACTCAACAAACATATTTTTTTGATATTTGAATAGTAATGTAGCAGATATCGGAAAGCGCTACAGCCCAATACATCATTTTTATACATTAATTTGTATAAAAATTAATGGAACTGTTTTAAAGTAAATTAAATCTTTATTTAAAATAACTTTGATTATTCCACGTATTGTGCTACTAACTGTGACACGTGTTTCGCCTCTTTCAGATGCATCTTCGGACTTACTATGGCAAAGTTTGCTTAAGTCATTACGTAAGCAAACTTTGCGATAGTAAGTCCGAAGATGCCTCTGAAAGAGGCGAAACACTTGTCACAGCTAGTAGCACAATACGTGGATTATCAAAGTTATTTTTAATTTTATATTAAAATGAACTTCCACAAAGTTACCGCCGAAACCATCGAAAGTAATAAAACTATATTAGCTGATGTTTTAAGAATATAATTTATGAAGAATACTTACTTAGCTTACAGGTCACAAGACAAAATTCACTTATTGATTTTGCATGAATAACTAAGTAATATCTGACTCATGACTCGGTCTTGAGGAGTCTAGTCGTGTCACGAGTGACATCAGACCTACTCGAGATCAAGGCGAACCAAAATGAACACAGGCGATACTTTTAGATAATCTCAGTGAGCACCATAGAAATGCTAGCGGAATATGAAATCAGAGATGAATGGAGGGTTATCATACCAACAAACGTAATGATCGCAACGCTCGTTTCCAAAACAATCATAAATAACATTAACTTACCTTGAGGTGGTTCAACTATTTCAACGGTGACCTTATTAATTAAGAAACATTAACAAGGAGAAACGATGAAATTATATTTGTTCGACAGATAACAATAAATTAATATTATTTTTGGAACGAAATCAAAGCCGAAAACAGGTCAGAATCTTAGTCATAGATATATCGATAGATAGATGCCAATGAAAAGATGTATAGCCATTTCAATTCAGCATGTATCCATAAGAATTTATAGCCTATTTATTTCATATTGGATGTTTGCCTCTCGTTTTCGTGGGGACTTAAATAATTACTTTGTGCTAAGCAACAATAAAATAACTGCCATCTAGTGCAGAATATATTATCTAAATATTTTTTATTCAAATCTATAAGTTTACAATCCATTTATAACACGTGTTCATATGACGACGGGCTTATTTTTGAAACCGGAACTATTCAAAAAAAAGGATTTTAAAGTTTAAATAAGGAATTGCATCTCCCTTCTTTTTATTCGCACTATTCCGAAGCTAATTTAATGATCACATGTATAGGATGGTGTGTCATCAACAGCACATAAACATCACAACATAAGAGTAAATTATATATACACGATGATATAAGTACCTTAATATTATTATCAAACCTAATCAATTATAAAATATGACAAAGAGTCTTACGAAAAGATCAAGAAATCGTGAATAGTTCTGAAGATGGCGACAACACTTTTTATATTTCAGACGCCCGTGACGTGACATGTACGCGCTAGGCTTACCACTTTTACACGCCCGTGGCGTACGATATACGCGCTACCATTTTTTAGCGTTTCTATGAATATTTTCTTTTTTCAATTTAAATACTGGTAATTCCATTCTTGGATGAACTTCAACAATAAAATACATCGATTATCGAAGATACCGCTGAAATAAAGGGATGTCCCTCGAGTCATTTCATTATAATAGATCTCATCCACGTCCGTTAGTTCGCGACGCGTAAGCTGAAGTAACGCACATCAGCTGTTTGCATTACAAATAAGATTTTTTATTTAATGTTGTTAAATGTTAATCTGTAAAGAATATAAAATTATACTGTCTTTTTTTGACTATCTTGAGTGTTGTGACAACCAACACTTTTGTTAAGATGTTCACAAATTTTCGTGAAATTAGATAGGATGAAGTATTTTGACCGGATTCGATTGATGTTTATTATATTTAAGTGCTTACTTAACATATGTTTACTGATGAATTTAATCTTGGGCCCCGGGCTGTATACCTGGTGTTTTGAAATGTTAATGTTTGAAATAGATTATCAATACTATTACATTATTCTCAACGAACTGTTTTTATCCTATTAAAAAGTTAAAACTAATGCAATCAATCAAAAAATAAAATAGCTTTAGGGGTAGGCTCAAAAATGTTTTTGCCATGTTCTTGCATTTACTTATTTGATTTGTACTGTACCACTACAGTATTGTTTTTGGTATACATATTTATTTTCCTTATGCACGTGTTAGTAGGTACACTGTTACATATTATTACTGTCAAAATGTGTTGAAACAAACACGCATGCGTATGTATTGCTACTATTGACATGTGTGAAATAAATACGAGTTAATGATGGACACGTTGTGTAATCGTTGCAATGACTAATGATGAGTGAAGTTTCTTTGTATGTAGATATAAACGTACCTACCTAATGGCATTGCCATGTACTGTATTGTTTTATGACACAAAGAAGGTAATTAGTAAAGGCCTTTATTTTAAATTAAAATTACAAATCAAACTTTGAGAACCTGTGCACAAATATGCATATTTAATTTATTGTTTTATTGTAGGTTCATTTACACAATAATTAATTTTGATATGGTGCATATGTGACCAAAATACTTTTACACGTAAATTAAATTACAACTCTAGCACATTTTTTATTGAAATGAATGAACAATGAAAATTTCTATAAAACTTGATTGAAAGGTGATCGCATTTTCTACAATTCAATACTATTGTTATTGATACCTTTTTCAAAAAAATAATATAACATTAATATTGTGTATATTGAATTACTTATTTTTTACCTTCACATTTTTCTTGCAATATAAAAAGAGTAAATATTATTTAATAATTTAATTTAAATAATTTCTATTTGACATGTATCCTCAATCATGTACAGGGTGTTCGCCAGGAAAGTTTACTACTTTTCTTGGCGGCCATTTTGGTAAACATAAAATGTTGACAGTTTATATTTGACGATCGATTAATATTCTGGAGGTGTTATAATTATAACCCATATATCGGAATATTTGCATACTATCGAGCCGGTGGCGTGGCAACAGAATCTCCAATATTATTTTATTAACTAGAACGGTTGTAGTTTACAAAGGCTATAATATTCATTAAAATACGTAATAATTTTTATATTTTTTACCATTTTCGCTCCCAAATTAGAGCATATGGACTGCTCACGGAGATTATCTCAACATTTTTTTACGAGAACTGCTTGTTACTCAGTTTCTCAACCTCTATTTCGAAGAGGGTAGGGAATGAAAGGATACAAAGAGTAGGACAGGCTTTGTGGTTAGCTAATTGCTCTCGTTACGCGATTTTTGGGATTGTAAGGGTTAAGCAAATCGATAAATCAACTGAAAAAATCTGCTCGTACAGGGATTCGAGCCCAGTCGGTCCGTCACGGATACGAACGACGTTGACCACTGCACCACGGACCGGGAAATATCTTTTGATCCGTATAATTAATTAGAATGCTTAATGAAAATTTATTCGATTACACACGAATTTGAATTTCATATTTTTCATTTTTTTTAAATGAAAAATTGGTTATTGATAATAGTATTTTTCGTTGCTATTAAGGGAGAGAGTGGTGCCAGATTTTGTGTTGGTTATCTTTCGAAATAAAATTAATTTCTTTTTTAAATCTTTGAAATACGTTATTCTTTTTAACATATTGTGTTATTTAAATAAATCAAAAATAGATTACTTGATTTATCAAAAGAGCTCAAAAAGATACGATCGGAGCATGAAGTACGGTATTATAATATCTACCTGAACCTTTGCAATGAACTTTCTCTTTATCAACCACGATTTTGTGGAATGGAATGACTCTTCGTTTTACATTTTGTCTAAAATACCTTTTGTAAACATTTATTTTTGTAAGTCATGTTTTTGACTTTTGATGTTGTGTTATTGTTTGGTTTGAATAAAACTTATGTTGATTTAAATATTTGTATATACAGCCATATGCTAATAAAATCCAATTCTTACTTACGCAAGTTCTAAAATAATACATTACTATTTTTTTAATATAAAAAATGAGGGATTTTATAGAGATTACATCAACATTTTTTTTAATCACTTTTACGGTGTTCACTATCAATACAAGGTGAGCATTATTTAACAAAAAAAATACATTGTTTGTACTATTCCCACAGTAGATTTCTTTAGATCAGGACCGGTTTCGCTTATTGCGATAATTTTCATTTGATTTGAGTTTACCGTGAAACCGGTCCTGATTTCAAGAATTTTATTGTTGAATAAGCACAAAAAATTGTTTTTACTATTAGTGTATTATAGTACTTTCAATGGATTTGGTGGTAACTTTGTGTGATATCGTTTTATATAATATAACGTATTGTGTAAAAATTTATGTCATGTTTATCGTCTCTTTGACAAGCATCTTAAGACTTACGGATAAGCTAGTTAAGATAATTTAAGTGTGCGTAAGTAACCTCACGGTAAGTCATACAGAAATCTTAAGCAATAGCAATTCAAGATATTAATATACATTCCAACTTTTTTCAAACTACATATACACTATTTTGGTTGCATAATATAATATAATGACGTACTTTGTTGTACCGTATTAAGTTGATTGGAACTAATATTAAATTGAGGAAAAAAAGAGACTAAACATTTTTATGTCCAAGATTTAATAGTTTTAAAAGAAAGCTATATACCACCAAGCAAAAATAATAATTGGCATGTTATTTTTTCGATCGTATATCAGATATTATTTATATCGGCAAACTATAAATATAACTTTATATGTCGGCTTGATCGGCCAAGTCTTTGGTTTTAGAAAACATTTAACAACGTTAAACATATTATTTGACTAAGGTTGGAGGTGGACATTCACCAACGGATAGATTAAGGATTTTGATGATGTCATATAAACAAATGTCTATAAATCAGATATCGGAGAAGAATGCAGAAACTTTCTTGCCACAAGGAAGGACCGTTAGACTTTTGATTGCGAATTGTATACGATATATTACTTATTCATATACCTACTAAATATTTTTTTATTATGTTTAGATATTCTTACATGAAACTCTCACCTTTTTATCACTATGATGGAGTCACGGGTGGTGTTCTTTTAGACAGTGCTCACCAACATTTTTACACCTGCGGATCGAGAAAAAAAATCGTGGACCACTAATACTGAAAAGAAAATGGTTTTTTATTTCATATTTCTAAATAAAGAATTTCGACTGAAGGTGCTTGATGGAATTCCAATATCAAATTTGAATCGTTTGAATTTTGTACTTTTCCATGAGTTTTATCGTTAACGACCCTGTTTTCGCCTTTCGGTAGCTTCAAGCATTTCAAGTACACGAACGTACTTGAACTGACGAGTAGTAAACAGTTCGTATCGTTTCTATACAAAAATAAAAGTAGATTACTAAGTTTAATTGTTATGAACGCTATTTATATGAATTAGCTAAAAATTTTATATAAATGAATTTCAATGAATTATGTGGGTAAATTATAATTATCGCGTATTTTGAATTTAGTATCGCAAATCCTAATTTCCAGATAGTAACATAGAAATTTCGATAAAAAATTCGTGGGTATTATCCGACCATCATTTTTGAATTGATTGATTTCAAGCGTTTGATTTTAGAATAAATGATTGAAATTACTGTTGGCGGAAAGCCGCCGGACCACCAGTTAGAAAACACTGCTTTAAGTAATTGAGCATAAAACATATTGAAAAAACAATTCCCCGTCTTTATTTTATTGTTAGTAACATAAAAAAGGCTTTATTTGTCGTGTTTAACTAGAAAATATTGATAAACAAAGAAGGAAGCTGTGTTTTGGGCACCTGCGTCATATTCCTAACTTTATTACAACGTCGTAAACTACCTGTAAATTTTTCTAGGCACCAAAATTATAGCAGAGGTGAATGTGAACGTAAAAAATAGTTAAGTTTATGTTAAGCGTACATCTACATTGTTTATTTAAGTGGTACTCATTAAAATAACACAGGGTAATCCATAAGTCAACTGAATCATTTTAGGCCAAATCGATCGTAAAGATCTGTTATGACCATCATACAAATTTCCGGAAGTGACGTTAATTTAAAATATTACTTTTAAATAAAAAAAATGATGTTTTGGAAACTTTACATGTTTCTTTCTTAATGATCGTTATCAGTCAGAAAATTCTACATTATGTTTCTACATCCATGGATGAATCAACATATAACTAACGTAGAAATGATTTTTTAATATCAAATCAATACTATGATAATTACATTCACATACAGCCGATTGTGTCATCTACCAGTCATTTCAAAATGACATAAGCCAGAATAAATCGAAACAATGTGCTTGTATCGATTCCAATATTATAATTAATTTAAAATATCAAGTAAGTAGCACGCTTTTTTTAGAATAACTTTATTAGTTATGAATCGTTATATATTTGTTTGCAAGCTTTTTAAATAATATGTAATGAAAAAACAAAATTCTAATTATTGTTTCAATAGAACACTTACACTTGTGCGGGTCTTATTTAATTGAATGCTTACAGGTCCGATGCTAGTTTTTTTTAGTATGAAGTTATACAATTGTAATTTTTATTATGTGTATACAAGTATGTATGTATATGTAAATAAATTTGTCAAATGCATGGCGTATTGGCGTAAGCTGTAATGCCATAATTTGTTTTTTTTTTTTAGTATTTCGTTAACCTCGCACCGCCTGGAAATTAGAATAATGTATGTGAAATATCACAAGATTGAGATGTTAACCATTTCCGCTCCCAGCTTGGGGCATATGGACTCCTCACGTAGTTTATCTCAACATATGTTATTCCACGAGAACTGCTTGTTACTCAGTTGCTCAACCTCTCTTTTTCGGAGAAAGTGGGGATGGAAAGGATGCGAGAACTAGGACAGGACTAGTGGTTAGCTAATCGCTGCCACTATTCGTCGCTCTTTGGGATCGGAAAGGTGGGGAGGGATTTTTAACAGCACAAACACCCATTGTCTCTGAGCAGAATTGATTTATCAACTAGAAAAAAAATCTCGTACCGGGAATCGAATCCGGGCAGTCCGTCACGATAGCCAACGACGTTGACCACTGCACCACGGACCGGTCATACAAATATATGAACTACAATTAACTATGACAAAGAATAACACAATTTGTATTACTCCGGCTTAGTTTCACCCCACTCTTTTGTATGATTAATAAATATTTAGAGACAGCATAAAAAAATTGTATTTTTAACACTGCATTATATGGATACTAATGCAAAATAAACAGGTAAAATATTTTCAACCCACCCTATCGTGGTATTGTTAACTCAAAATTGTAAATCACTCCCCGAGAGGTAACAAGAATTTATTTTAGCAAAATTTCCGTAAAAGATAAGCCGAAGAATCGAAATTATGTATGCCGTAGTAGAATCATTGTTCTTATTTGTGTAACACCTTCGTTTTTAGAAGGACAACGGCAGCATTTTTTTTTCTTTTCTATTGTGCTTTGAAGGAGCATTGTAATCCCAAGACATTGTATAAATTAAAGCAATTTCTGTATTCCTCCTTCATTAAATTTATCGCAACATTGGCAATGGATACAGTCTCCTGTAAGATCAATTATTCGCAGACGATGTTTAATGAATGCTGCTTTTCAGCAAACACGGAAAAAATACATTAAAAAAATCTGCGATTAATCTCAAATAAATTTCGACTAATTTTCGTATGCCCGATTCGTGGTTGTAGCTGTCAACGTCGTTGGTTTCCGTGACGGACCGCCCGGGTTAACTTCCCCGTACGAGCAGATTTGTCGATTCTGTTCGGATGCAATGGGTGTTTGTGTTGTTAAAAAATCCTTCCCACCCTTCCGATCCCAAAAAGCGGCGCTTAGCAATTAGTCCTTTCCTAGTCCTCGTATCCTTTCAATCCCTACTCTCATCGGAAAAGAGTGGTCGGGCAACTAACTGAGTAGCAAGCAGTTCCCGTAGAAAAAAAATGTTGAGATAAAATTAGTAAGGAGTTCACGTGAACCAAGTAGGGAAAGGACATAGTAAAAAAAACGTAAAAATGTATTTATTGGTTAGCATTGCATTTTTTTACAAAAAAATAAAACGTAATTTACAGTAGGTATTTTATACCACAATTTCATGTTATGATTAGGACCGCTTTCACTCGGTAAAAAATTTTAGAAGTTCGCATTTGATGTTGGCAGTTTACTTCAGAAACTGGTAGGGCTTCACCAACAAGAAAATGTTATCTAATTTACTGCCTATAGTACAAAATATGGATTCATTTGCATGAGAAATTATTTCTCAAATTCCACCAAAGTGTTGTAGCGGAATAAGTTGTTTAGTTTTAAAATAATGCCCTAATTTGCTGATATACCATGGAATAGTTATTCAAAAGAACCCTGGATTATCTCGACTTAAAAAATTTACCTTTATTCTCGAGAGCAAAAATATACCGAAAAACTGTTCAAAATAATAGATTCTGGAGATATTTCGAGACGTTTTTATTGTTGTAATGGAGTGAATCGTGTCACCTTTCTTCAAAACGCTCACCGCAAGTACAGTTATCTCATTATTTTACCTTGAAGCATTATTTATTATTGGCATTACCTTTATCTCTATTGAAAATAAAAGCAGGTAAAATTCTCTCGCAACCATGCCCAGTTTCTGTTCACAATGACGTGTCACCTAACGCAGATAAACTCGTATGCAAATAAACGTTATCGCATTTCACTACAAAATCTTTATTTATTTTACTAGTGGCTGTTTTAATTTTAATTTAGACACGTCGAAAACAATGGGTGTTTTGCACGGAATAATGTGGAAATTGTGTTTGATAAGAAAACCGCATTCCAATCGCTGCAAGTTGGTTGACCCACCATCGCCCATGACGTAAAGCAACCTGTACTCACATGCAATGTAAATGTTTCTAAAAAAATATTTGCATCGTTCGATAGCGCATAAAAAGTTCTCGACACTAAAATATAGGGCAATGTGATGTCTTATTTAGGAATTGATTGCATAAAATTTTCTTCAATGCTCATTCATTACTGAAATTGGAATTACAGTACAAAACGTTTTTCAATTGAAACCTTCATGAAAGGAAAGCACAAAGTTGAGAGTTCTGTATTTTTCTTTAGGTTAATAAAGATGTAAATGTCATTTTTTTTTGTCTCTGATATGTGCATTTAAGTTTTTCGGTCGGTCGAGTCTTGTCAGTGAATACAATCAATCTCCTTATTTGTATATTTTTTCCGCAACGTTTTTATACCTACATACATATCACAGAATGCTGATCACATCCTATGGGAATGGCTGAAGTTGGACAGTTAGGGTATTCAAAGTTTGTCCGAACGACAGTCGAGTTTTATTGCGTTTTATAACTGTCCGGTATCATACGGAGAACTCAGCTCGAATAAGCTTTCCAATAACAAACTAACAAATACAATTGTTAGGTGTATATAAACTTAGTCTTGGTTGTCTGTTGCTAAGATAGGTATGCTAATAAAATCCGTAGCGGGTACTTATAAAGTGTCATGGGAATATAAAATTACACATATAAAATCCATCAGTTTCGTTGGCAAATAAAAGAGTATTATTTGAAATCGACAATTCGATTCGAGTACAAGAACACACAGGGGAAACCCAGAAAGTTACCATGCGCCCAAGCGACCGGCTAAATTATTATTATGTGCATATAACAAACGCATCCATATACATAAGTAGAATCAGAAATCTTTAACTCCGTGGGTAGAATAGTATATGTACGTGTAATGTGGTTAAAAAAGTAACATATTCGTATGGAGGTAAAATTAAATGCAATGCTTATACAACATTACAGTTAGTAAAAACCACATTAAGTAAAAATATATATTCAGTTAAGGTGGCGTGATATGCAAATTCTCTTAGAATTCAAAACACGGTAGTGAATATGTACAAACTTCACGTCCCATTACTCTTACATCTTACGTATGACGTAAATGGTTTTAAAATTCCATTTAAAGAAAATCCCAACACATCAACTAGTGCAAACACGCCCACCGTATTGGATTAACCGTGAATAATAAATACACTTTAACAATTGCCTGGCATGTAGGCGAGTGGTCCACACAGCTGGCTACGGTTGCAAAGTTAAAGGTCATCATAAAATGAACTTTTCCAAATATGAAATATGGACGGTGTAAAAAAATAGTAATGTGTTTTAGTTCTACAGAAATTATCGTATATAGCTTATAGTTGATAGCTATTTCGGCTTACGCCATCAAAAATTTCTTTAGAGCTTAAAAACATTGTTATTTTTCCACCGTGTTATAATGGAGTTCTACCAAGTAAATGCCAATTCAATCAATGGAAGATGGAGCCTAGAGACCCTTTATTGTATCCGAAAATATGTGGTTGCTTGACTAAGTGGCAGGTAATTCTTGTAGAACTGCTCCCTTCGAGACAAGCTACATTATATGTCCATATGCACCACCAGTGACGGCTGGTGACGGGGTGTTGGGGGGTGCAAAAGGAAGATTCAACTATTTTTCCGTACTACGGAAGAGAAACAGTTGGTATTGCGAACATCTGAATTGAAAGTCGATGCTATAGAAGTGTTTTAAAATCCAATGAATAGGAAAGAACTCTTGCAAAAACGGTTGAATCTTCCTTTGCACATCAAAAGCGGAGATGATTACGAAAAAGTAAATGCACATATATAATATTTTAAGCTATCGCCGCGCCTTAAGGTGTAATCGACTTAAATATGTATTCTTTTAACGAGATGTAGTTGTTTCCACAAATAGAAAGAGCAGTATCAAAATACTGGAGGCTTTTGAGATTCGTCTAAAGAACTTAAATATACACGAATATCCATTATGACTGTCATCAATGGTGTGGTTTTTAATCGAGAAGATATCATTCAAAAGATTTTGTAGACTACACCAAAAGCGGAAAGCTCTTTCCTGCAGTAACATTTTCCACAAAAATGTACAATTACAAATAACTTAATCTCATAATGCAAGGAAAAAATATTGGCGATCTCATATGGTTAGGTTATTAGAAAAGCAATACTATTTGGTCGCTAACCGTCCATAAAATACATGACTAGGATTAGCACGAGAAAAAACATTTGTATCTTTAAAAGCTAAGCCAATACTTCCCAGAGGTGATAACGATGATAACATATTGCATACCAATACAAAGTGTTGATAAATATTACGGTGAGAAAAATAGCAATGTATTTTAATTGTACAGAAATTAATTTATACATTTGTTGATAGCTATTCGGCATACGCCATCGTCAGAACTAATTATGAAGTTCTACCAAGTAAATGCCAACTCAATCAATCGATTGATACATATTTTTCATCTAAAACATGTTTATGTTTGCCAACTCGATATATTACTTCACG
Organism: Himalopsyche kuldschensis; assembly: GCA_028554975.1. Taxonomy (NCBI): domain Eukaryota; kingdom Metazoa; phylum Arthropoda; class Insecta; order Trichoptera; family Rhyacophilidae; genus Himalopsyche; species Himalopsyche kuldschensis. The sequence continues at coordinate 11,591,337 of JAHFWI010000038.1, forward strand.
ATTATATTTTTATAGCATATTAGTTACAAAACATTTTTTAAATCTACCATTATATTATATTTTAATTACACATTAAATTACGGGATCTAAGAGCAAAAACCGATATGTACACAGTACAATTTTAGTACTAAACGCAGTTAATCTGTTGCACTGTTACTTTTCCATCGTATTGTATATCCAATAAATAACGATAAGCCTTTTTAACGAGCCAATCAAAAGCAAATTGCAATAAATATATTAAAAATACAATCGGACACGTGAGCATTGGATTTCTCGGTCTCTACGTGTGTTTTCTGTGGCTTGCAGAAGTGTTAAAACCTTTTTTATCGTTTGGTTTTGTCGGGTTTTGCAAGTAATATATCATAAAATATTATTTATGTTTGTGCATATATTTTTTCAGGTTGACAAACTGTAGTTATTGCTGTTTGTCGCCTCGATTATAAATTGTATTAATGATAAGGTAAATATGATTATAAATAAACTATTCAGTATGAAATACAATATATTCAAATATACAAACACAACAAAATATTCATCTCAACATAAAGTAAGAACATTTGAGAAATAAAGATTTTTTTATAAGATAAAATACTATTTTTAAACCACATTATACGCGTCTCCCATTTTTTGATATATTGCTTGTATAATACATACAAACTATTTATATTGCACAAGCTTAGGTTTAAAATACAAACTGTGGTATAAGTACGAAACAATGTCTGATCCTTGTTATTAAAGTTTGCAATAAGTCATATATATACCTTAATTGTGCTGTTCTAAGAAGAATTGACACCGTTCAAGTGATTAAATAGTATTATCACAAAATGCGTGTTATCATTTCATTTGTTCTTCAACAATACATAAAATATAATTATAAATTACATACAAAACTGGATTAAAAACAATGTTTACTGTATAATGATGACGAAGTTTTACAACTCAAATATTAGTGCATGGTTTTTATATTATAGATTAATTCAGAATCAAAACAGGGACTAGGTCATTTAATTGAAAATTTCTGTCTTGAATTGATATACCAGCGAGGCGTTTTCATAACCAGGGCTACGAATTTCATATTTTATTCTATTCGGTTTGTATTTAATTTAATTGCGTGTCCTAAATCACCTGGCATCGATTGAAGCAGTTAATAGGCATGCATGCACCAAGTTGGTGAAGAAAAAAAAACACCTCACCGAAATGGTGTGAACTTTTTTACGAGTGCAACATACCTTGGAGAAGTGGTTGGTGGGTCCGGCCTCGATCAGGTTTTGTGCATATTATGCAAGCCGGCAACCGTGTAAGCAGCTTTCGGCTCTATCGATGTCCAATAAACTCGTGGCGCTCGCACTTCAAATCACCGTAATGTATAATCGCAATATCCAATTTATTGTATTCGATATAAAAAAAATACTTCACCCGCAGACTGTTTAAATGTCTAATAAAAAATCACTTTATAATGTCAACGCGTAAAGTTAACTTATTACATCGATATTATTTATCAAAAACACTTCGCAAAAAAAAACACCCAAAAGTCATAAACAAAAATAAACAACTTCTAAAAACTGTCCGTTGCAAATGATTAAACATTAAAAGTTCACGTGTCGTTTACCAATAATTGCACTAATATAAACTGTTTATTATTGTATGTTTTTAGCACTGTGTTCCACGTTTGAATATTTGAAACTGAGCACACGGTTTCAAAATCTCACTCGAGTGTTCTTTGTGTAGTTGCCGGTAGGTGGTGAACGTTTTCTTTTTGAAAAGAGAATTTGAAATGCGCGCGGTCGGCGACGCTGCGATCATAGACATCCACGCGACACGGTCGCACTAGCCATAGTGAACCGAGTGAACGTGAACGCTGCCCGCTGTGTCGCTCTGTGGTAACATTGCGACGGAAAATTTAGGTATTTTACAGACGCTCTATCTCAAGCAAGTAGTGATCTGAAATATAGCCGCATAGTGTATGTAATTAACACTGCCGATAAAAAGATTGTATGATTGTGTATTATGAACAATTAATTTGCTGTAAGACATTGCAGCCGATAATTTGTAACTTTATTTAATTTTGTCTATGCTTTAGTTAATATAATAGTTACAAAATATATGAATATATTATTAACAATTCCTACAAAAACGACTAAAATGAATAGTGTTAAAATAGTTTTAATATTATTTATTTAATTTCTCAGCAAAGATTTGATTATATTCATTAGCTCATCTTGAATGGCTACTGGTCAACTAATAAGTTGACTGTCCAAAACTCGCCCGTTATGTGATCTGATTCCACGAACGCCTTCCATTATAGATTGCACAATAGTGATCGAAACTTACTTAATAAGTTTGAGGTGGTATTTAACATTCTGTGTATTAACATTGCATAACTGGTCAGGATAAGCAGTGCATGAAATCTTCTTCTTCTTCAAACATATCGCTTTACCAAGCTGCACACTGCATCAAAGTCTAATCTTTTCAAAATTCTTCATATAATCGAACCAGATACCACAGCTAAGATAGTCAGTAGAACTATGTAAAATCTAGTATTTCAACAAAGTAATTTAAAACTAACAACAAGAAAAAGAATACTCTCGCCCCCCTGCTATAAAGTATGCAATTATAATTTTATATTGAATATTTAAATGTATTACTTGCTAGTGGTACGGTTTAGTATTCTCGGTAAGACTGCGCACGTCTTCGACGCGTGTAAGAAGGCTTCAACAAGCGGGGAGGGAGCAGGGTGCATGTCCCCGGCCCCCTTCGCGACCCGCCGGACAACAAGCGGGTTCGTGGATCGTGGGTGCATTTGACTTCGACGCTCGATGCCCAGGTATTGCTAACCGACCTATTATTAAATTGATACGTGAATACTAATCACATCATGGTCTATTTCGCCAATATGATAACTGTCTGCGTGAATTAAAATGATGCAACTTTGATTTCAGCTATCACTGCTGTGTGGGATTCAATATATCGAATATGCATTTTGACGAGAATAATATTTAGATGCTGTTCTTTTATTTATTCTTTAACTGAAGTCCAAAAACTATGAAATGAAAGATCTACTAATAATTGAAAATATTGCTTTTATTTAAAAAAGGCATAAAAGAATAAAACAAAATTACAAATGTTATCTGAAGGATGGTTTTGGCTTTAATATTGCCTTCAATACAAATAACGGCTGATCTTTTAAATAAAATTATCAATCATTCATATTTCATATGTATTATTAGAAAGAAGATTGCATTCAAATTTTAGTAAAAATCAACATACTATCGTCCTTTGACAATTGATTGGGCACAAAGTGAGTGCCATTTTTTCCCTGCGAACATCTGCTATATACAGGGCTGTGGAGTCGGAGTGGGAGTCGTGGAGTCGGAGCTTTTGGGCCGGAGTCGGAGTTGTCGCGGCGTTCTGGCCGGAGTCGTACTCGGAGTCGGGAATTTTGAACTTTTCATTTTTGCATTTTATATGTCAAATTTGGCTTGTGGCCGCATTAATAGGGTTAATATTTAATTCACATAAATAGGAAAATTAGGGAAAAAAGTGACAATATTAACCTTTTTTTAGTCGAATCGAAGTCGTGTTTTTGGTCAATGTCGGAGTCGGAGTCGTGGTTTTGGTAAATGCTGGAGTCGAAGTTGGACTTTTTTTTACCGACTCCACAGCCCTGGTTATATATGATAACATTTTACTTAAAAAACCCGTGAAAAAATAACAATTGATTTTAGTTTTACGAATGTTATTTAAAATTTATATATGATAGCTATGTATGTCGGCTTACGCCCTCGTCAAACCTACATATGTTTAAAAATAAAATTATTTTAAGTATGTATTTCAATATGAAATTAGGATGTTAGAATAGACGAGAAGATGTATTGTGTGCCTTTTCTACACCAGTGTATAAAGATATGTAAATGTATGTTTAAATATAGTCCTCGTGGGCGTAACAGCTACCAACTACATATGTATGTTTTATATTTTTTTTTCAGAACTAAAATACAGTCATATTTCCCCGTGCTATAATGGAGCTCAACCAAGTTAATGCCAATTCGATCAATCCCTTTTTTAAGTTTTGTCAGTTGATTGCCTCATTTTCCATTATACAAGAAAATAGTCTTCCTATTATTTTGAGTTACGGGACATATTAATTCAAAGCGAACGTGTTTGATAAAATCTAAAAAACAATAATTGATTGTGTAATCCAAATATTAAGATCTTTTAGCTCGATGCGCCATCTTTTAATGATTTTTGTTTTTAGATTCAAAAATGGGTAAAAGATTGACAGCTTCCAATACCAGTATTCAGTACAATTTTTAATATGAGAAAGATTAAGGGCGTTACGCAAAACAATATGAAGCTGACGTTATATGAATATATTAACTAATAGCTATCAGATTCTCTAAGATAGTTTTTAAATAAACATGTGTGAATTTCTTTCTTTTATTAGCAAACCCAACATACTATACGCGATCAACCATATACACCTAGGGCACATAATATAATTACACTGGAAACGTTATAGTGACGTCGAAACAATTAATAAGTATTGTGTCATCTTGAGTAATAGGTTCACTTTTATCTCAATTGTTTTCATCGGTGACAAACTAAAATGATAGATTGCTTCCAAGCTGGAATTTTATATGTGTAATATTCAACATATCGGCAAAAGAAAAAATAATTATATAGATGCACAAAATTCAATAAAATATATTATTTTCATAGTATGTAACATATTTATTTAATATCTTCTCCGTAGAAGGTTTTATAAAAAACATATTACAATTCTGGTGAGGAATCCAATACTATTTCTTAGAGTCAATGTATCCTAGTTCTACTACATTACAATCAGAAATACCAGTGTAATAGTTAGTGTTTGTTTATACCTTTTGAAAAATTGTATGAGGTAAAAGTGCTTCATTAAGGCTAAGAATAACTGTTTATTTTTAAGACTGTTTTCTAAAAGTGAAAATGGGATTGGCTTAAATAAAAACACAGCTACATATCTTACTACAATTTGGTGTTTACCTTATGGTTTTAGGTATATTTAATCCATCTTGTCTTGACTTTTTATAATAAAATGATTAAAACTAATCATCTGATGATGCTTCTTAAAAATTAAGACAGGCATCTCATATAAAATCATAGTAAGTGTATTCTTAAGTAAAAGTAGTTCGGATAAGTTTTTATTTGACAATTAAAAGATAACAACTATTAAGTCTCGCTTTATAAATTGTATTATTTCACGGAAAACTTGAGAGCGTGAAACTGACTCTTATCGAACATACAGAAATACGGCAGGCTTCTTAGATTAGATTGCAATTTTACTGAACCTATAAATTTACGTAGGGAACAATGTAGATGATATTACATATGCATATAAAATGAAGCAATAATAAGTATCAGAAGTAAATAAAATACAAATGAATTCCAGTTAACGTGTGAGCCATATTTATCATTGTGATTTTAATGTGGCCATTGAATTCCCTTATACAACTTTTAGAGCTTCCGCGCGGCAATAATGTCCGTAAAAAAATTGATTAATAAGGCTTGACCTTATGTTTTAAAGCCTTTATTTAATAAATTTGCAACTTTTAAAGGGCTTCTAATTTTAAGACATATGGCAAGCAATAAATGTAAAATACTTAGTTACCTTTCACGTTTTTTTAAAAGTAATATATTAGGTAATGTTGGATTATATTTGAAAAATATTTTTAATCTGTTGATTTATTATATGTTTAAATAATTCGTGCTGAACCCAAGACGTTTTTTTACCATCACCTGGTTCGACTAATTATCATTTATGTGACATTTCACGTAAATGATAATTTTTTAATCATTATGTTGTGATTAACGTTATTGACAACAATGTATTAGTATATATATAAATATATATACAGTAGAACCTCGATTATCCAGACTAATTGGGGATGAAGATAGTCCGGATAAGGAGAAATCCGGATAATCGAAAATATCATAATTGACAGGAAAATACATTACAAAGCTTTAATAAGTCGGTCCCTGTGGTCTAGTGGCAAGAGCTTTGTCCTAGCAATCGGGGGGCCCGGGTTCAATCCCCGGCAAGGTTAGATTTTTTCAATTGAAAAAAAAAGATCTTGGGCTGGGTGTTATGTTATTTATCGTTGATTTTGTGCACAACTGATACATTATTTACCATCGAGTTAATCTCGTGTGACTTTCACAACTCAGAATATTTGGCGCATTGGCGCAAGCTGTAATGCCAAATATTAAAAAAAAAAAAAAAAAAAAATATTTTTTATTGAAAATATCAATTATCGATTTCTGCTAAAAGCTAGCTTTTCTTCTCGATGCTGCCAAATCACGAATACTTTTAAGACGCATAAGTCGTCTTGAATAGCACTCTTCTTGACTCTCATTAAACAATTGGTAAACTTCAAGATTAATTCACTTTGTTTTTTATATCCGAGATCGTTGACGTTCCGATACCATATTTACTAGACTTAGACAAAAAAAAACTTCCCGATTCACCCCGTTTCAAAGCATCGATTATATCTAATTTGTATTTTAATGAAACTACGACACGTTATCTTTTCGTTGACATATCGGTAATATTAAAAATAAATATTTAAATCGTGATCAATTTTTCAAGAAACAAACGTTCAATGCGTATCGTATTTGGACGATGACTGACCCATATTTTACACAGTACTTATTGTTAGAACAAATTAACATTCCATCCCGTACGTAAACAGTAGATGCAATTCGCCACGTGCACATCAGCAAATTTGTAATATTTTTGTTTATTTTGACCAATCCGTATAATTAAAAATCCGGATAATCGAGGTTCTACTGTATATGTAAAACCTATCAGGATTTGTTCAAAATGACTTAATAATTAACAAAAATGTTTTTAAATTTAGCATACTTATATATTTCACTACAATGAACTACCAAGCATTATTGACAGATTAGAACAATTAAAGTGAGAGGTAATTGTTTTTTTTATATTTTTCTTCATTATAATATAAAATAAACACTACTCTGGGATTTACCTCCATGGTGCGTCAGAGATAATTTTTATTGAATAAAGTACTCCGCTCTTATTGTTATGCCAATAAATCATAAAAATATTAATTATTTATCAAAAAAATATCGTCGAAATGAGATAAGTCAAAACAAAAACAATCGAATTTTATCCGAATACGTTTGCATAATACTATTCTACCCATTGTCATAAATACTTATTGTAAGACTTTTGAAATGAATATAATATCGTCTTAGAAATATCCCACGTCCGTGGTGCAGTGGTCAACGTCGTTGGCTACCGTGTCGGACTGCCCGGGCTCGATTCTCGGTACGATCTGATTTTTTCAGTCGGGTATATGTTTTGTTAAATTCCTTCCCACCTTTTCGGTCCCGGAGAGCGACGCATAGTGATAGCGATTAGCTAATCACTAGTCCTGTCTTAGTCTTCGTATCTTTTCTATCCCTACTCTATGCTACAAGTTGGAAGTGGACATGGTAAAAAAATAAATTTATATTCCACTCACTATAACATGGTGCTCATATTTACTAACTTATATTGGATACATGCAACGATTGGCTCGTCATTGTCCAAAAATAGAAAAAAAATATTAATTATTGTAATGAAGATAGTTTGTCATAGCTCACATAGAACACTTGTTTTCCAAACACCCACAACCAGTATTCCCAGGGGTTTTACAATACATATAAAGACTCGCCCTAAAAATGCAATTAGCCGGCCACTTGGCAGGCTTTAAATTATCTCTTTAAGTATATAAACATTGCTGTGAGGTTCTAACACTAAAATGTTGCAATAGGGGTCCAGTTTCAACATGTTTGACATTGAAAAAGGACAATATTTGGATGATTCAGACCAAACATGGACAAACTCCATGAAATCACATTTTGAGATAGGTGGATCCAAAGTGTTTCAGATTTCGTCTTGACGGAACAATTATCGATCGAATTTGCTATCTCCGTTTTTGTCAATTGTGCAGGAGAGGGTAAAAACTGATTATGTTGGTATTTTCAAACCGATCGGGAAAATTTCAAATAGGACTTTCAAACGATTTATTTGTGCCACCGACGAAAAACCAAAAATTAATGACATGTGAGATTTTAGAACGACAATGGAGTTATCAAATTTTCCTAAAACGTTTTTCTGAGGCACTCAAATAAGTTTTGGTTTTAAAAAATTTACAGGACATGCACATTAATTACATGATACAAGTAGATGGCATTATTAGGTAATTTTCGGCCAAAAGTGGAGTTAGCAAAATTACTCTTTAAGCCATCGATATGTTGAATGTTAATTAATTGTTTAGATTTCGCCATCTTTAGGTATTCAAGAGCACGGATGTACTCGAAGTCAGTTAATTTTCATCTAACATGAAAAGAAAAAATATTTTAATGTGACGTTTGGCTAATCAAGGAAAGACTTTCAATCGTATCTTTTTTTGGAAAGTAGAGTTGGTCCATTGTTATTTTCAGGTACGCATTTATAAAAAAAACAAACTCGATTGGAAATTGGGGTGTTGTTTGCTTTGGTGCCAGAATTGATCATGTAAATAAAATCCATAGACTTGAATGTTTCTAAAAGCGGTTTATATGGCAATGAATTGTCTCCCCCTTTTTGTCGATGTTCTTGACTTGCCGGTTTTTTTTTTGATCACGTAAAATTTTTATGAGATCTATAAATGCGAGCGGAAGAACCTGAATATAACGATTAGCCAAATTATCGAAGCGAAATATATCGACCAGTCTGACAACATGCAGAAGTAGCTAATTTATTCTTATGTAACGCAATTTTTTTTTATTATTTATTGCTACATTTTTGCCGCGTTATTTGCTCATATATCGTATAAAAAAGATATACGATTTTTTTTGCAAGGCAGGCATTTATCTATATTGTAACTATGCATGCTGGTCCCGTAGTTGAATGGCCATTTCTTCGTGTTCTTTCCCTACTCGGTGGTGGCGTTTCTAATTCGAATGCAGCTTTGGAAACTTTTCCTGTGTATAGATTTTCCAATAGACTCGATAAAAAATATTAATTACGTAATAATATATGCCCGGCCCGTGGTGCAGTTGTCAACGTCGTTGGCTTCCCTGACGGACCACCTGGTTTTGAATCCCGGTACGAGCAGGTTTTTTAAGTCGAAACATCTTTTCTGTTCGTAGCGAGAGCGATTAGCTAACCACTATTTCTGTCTTCGTCCTCGTATCATTTCAATCTCTACTCTCTTTGAAAAAGAGACGTTTAGCATCAGATTAACAAGCAGTTCTCATAGAAAAATATATTGAGATTAACTCCGTGGAACTCCATCAGCTACAAATTGGCAGAGAACATGGTAAAAAAATCGTAAATAAAAAGTCATTAGAATTTAGTGCTATTAACTCTCGTAGCTAACAAACTGTTGAAGCTTTCTATGAGACTTCATCTTCAGCGTCAGCATCACTGCGACATTCTTGCTCTGCCATTGATGGGAAGAAGAATCTAGAATTTACAGCGAAACTCCAGTTACGATATTTTATAGTAAATATGATTACTTAAGTACATATTATATGCACAGCTTGGCACACGTGTCGACAAGTCACCGTTGCAGACATTTAAATCATTAAAAGTTTATTTTTTACTACCTTTAAGTTTAGTTTGTTGTTTACCCACCGCAATTTCGACATTACTTCAACACAATATAGTGACAAAGGGGCTGAAATTAAATAAAATTCTTTCGAAATGGTCATAAGACTGAAACTTGACTTGCTCGAGCAGATCCTGTCAGGCAGGGCGTGCTGGTTTTGTACAGCGTGACCAAAGACTGACAAACTCAAAACAACTTCGCGTGCATTAAAAAAGTGTGTTGGGTAATATTCAGCTCGATCGAATCAATAACAGTGAATGATCCTTCATGAGTTTCACAACAAGCAAGGTTAAGCTAATTTATAATCACCATCTATTTCATAAGATAAAAGTGGCAAAGAACATATCATATTGATAGAAATCTTTTAGTTCTACAAAAATAACAAATCTATTTTTGTAGAATATAAAGATATTGCTATTTTTTTACCGTGTGAGATCTCAGTAGATGTGTAGCATAAATAGTTACCATCTATATCTTATAAACCTCGTGGACACACTTTGCTGTTTTTACTTCATTATAATGGATCTCTACCAAGTATGATAAGCCAAAGCCAATTTGAATCCTGGATTGTAGACTTTTATGAAAGTGTATTTTCTTTTTCAAAATATGTTTGTTCTAAATTATTTTTTTCTACGAGAACTGCTTGTTACTCAGTTGCTCAACCTCTCTTTTTCGAGTTGAGTACGGGTGGAAAGGATACGAAGACTAGGAGAGGACTTTCGGTTAGCTAATCGCTGTCACAATGTGTCGCTCTATTGGGATCGAAAAGGTGGGAAGGGACTTGTAACAACACAAACACCCATTATCTAAACAGAATCGATTTATCGACTAAAAAACTGTTCGTACCGGAAATTGAACCCGGGTGATCCAACACGCTAGCCAATGACGTTGACCACAGCACCACGCACCGGGCACCCTTAATACCTTTACTATCCTCAATCCAGCTTTTAAATTAATACCATTCCATTTTTTCCTTTTTATTTTTCTATCTATTTAAAAAATATGTTCTGATGTGATGCTGCATTAAGTGTCCATATTATCTACATTAGGAGTGAACATTATTAAAAATTCAATCTACAATAGTCTACTAAGAAGTGCATTGGCTTTCACAATTTTTAGTCTTTTGAACAATATCACGAATTGTAGAACACGTATGGACTCAATGTGAACACCACCATTTTATATTCCACCGCAAGTTCGTTTATTGTGGTCAGAGATTTTCGACCACAGTGCAGTACATAAAACAAAACACATAGTATAATAAACATAACCATTCGCCATTGTTTAAAACGTTCGCGGACAAAAAAGCTCAACCCTTCAAGGTCGTACTGACCGTCCTACATGTACAGAGATATCAAACCATTATAACAGCGTATTATTATTTATGAAATTATTTTATTTAAGTTCATTATATAAACGTGTGTTAATCTATCTGACTATCTATAATACAGCACCCACACTATATCAGCGTACGCGCAGAGAAAGAGAGTGTGTGTGTTTATGCATAAGTTTTGAAAACATTTTGTAAATCCAGTACACATACACAAACACACACACATTCGCATCAGGTGTATTGAGTTATAGCTGACAGTGGTATCACAGTTTGATAAAAAGTAATTATCAAAGCTTGAAAGGTTTGAATATATTCTGAAAGAACGTTTTTATCTTTGCAAATTAATAACGCCTAATATTGACATGGCCTGAGTTCTTAATTCTTAGTAATTGATATGCAGTGTCGTATAATAATTTCATTACATAATTATGTTCAACTGTCCTTGTGACATGTCATGTACAACACTGAGACGTTGCCAATATTATTTCAAGCTGAACTCCCGCAATCACATTAATATTAATGTACTTTTCAATAACTACTGATGATCATAAGTACGTGTCAATATATAAACACGTCACTGTTACGAAAGCATCAACTTGACATTTAAGAAATTACATTAAAAATTCCCGCCAAATATTATTTAAATTATTGATTGAAGCTTCTTTCAATAAAAATACCCAAGTCTAAGTATTGTGTAACGATTCGCTGGGTTCAAGGACATGGGTGTATAAGACACGATATATTTAAGTTACATAAGCGCGAGTTGCGAATGGGACTGCCATTTCCGGTTTTTTCATTCGAGCTGTAGCAGCGCGTTTCAAAATTTACATGTACATATGTACCTAAAAAACTAACCATAATAAAATAAATAATATATTACTTACCTTTATATATTTTCATTCAAAGAACAAGTATTTCATTTTAAATTCTGTGTCCCCTTATAAAAACTTCTGTGCGACCTTGAAAAAAAAAATTTTAAAGATTCAAAAAAGGAATCATTTTTTAAATTCGATGCGATATTTTAGAAGTATGACCATTTTTATGTCAGTTGAATGAACGACAAGCGATTTTCGTCAAATAAATTATTTTGTTGTTGACCGATGGTTGGCGTTATTTTTGACAAATGCAACGCACTTTTTGTGCTTTATTTCACGCAGTCGTATAGACGGAATTCGTAGAACCAAAACGTGGGCCTGCATAATATTGTTATTCGTTCTCTTTGGTACGTAGTCAAAAACAAATTTATCCGAGACACAAATATCGAATCTGTATTTATTTATGTTAATTAATTCACATGTCGTAAAAGGGTACGCGAAGTTCCAGAATTCTCCAAAAAAAAATTTCAAGGATAAAGTGTCCCTAAATGTTTACCTCTTATTTCCAAGAAGGAATAATTCAAATGTTTCGTAATAAAATTGTACCAACATAGACGAAAACATAATAAAAACCACATGTGGGATAAAAATATTTTTATAATGTTTACGTATCCGCTATAATGTACTTTTTTTTTTATCAATGACAATATTTTTTAAAAATTTGGGATAAAGAACTCTAACAATCGACTACGTCTTTTTAAATTTTAATCGAAAGTGGTTTATCTAATATATAAAAAACAATATTTGTTTGTTTGTTCGTACTATATGTGCTGCCATACCATCAATAAAACCTTGACAAACTTTTTGCTTGTACTTTCGCGGATGTTTTTGGCATAGTAAAATTTACTAACAGTATGTCGTTTTATATAAAAATCAATGTTTTTTCATATTTTACGCGCTGACATACCGTTCATTTTGGCAACCTATTGTTACACTTGCGCAATGGTTATATGCATAGTAAAATTAACTTTCAGTAGGTAGCGCGTGTGTCGTACCATAGACAATCGGCAAAAGTCAAACATCAAATGTCAAACGGCGAATGTCATAGATACCGATCAATGTTAGTGAAATTAAATCGAAGTTTTTTATTTAAAATATTGTGGATCCGGAAACACTTCAATAAACACCAACACTTTCTTTCTTTGAGTAGCATTACAACGCTTGTCAGTTACCGGCTAGTTACTTATATTTTCAACTATAAAAACTTGAAATATTACAACAAACGTAACATGAAAACTAGGTTCCGTAAATTGTTAAAAATTACCTTTAAAACGACTCGCTATTTTCTTTTTAATTATGTTCCCTCCGAATGTAGGCCATTCAAACTCCTAATGGGGCTTAACAAAATGCGTTTAACGATAATCGATTGTGGGTCAGTAGATCAACCTTCCTTTTCAGAGCGAGCATGGATAGATTGATGTGCTGGGAAGTTAATATCGCTAATCGGTCACCTACGCCCTTTTTTCATACAGATATTCGGGTGAAAGTAGGGTACACGGGAAGGACTCAAAACATCCCAATTGTCGATGTCTTTGTACGCAGATCCGTAGATCGATTGTAAATAACAAAATTATAATTACGGTGTCCGAATCTTTGACTGAGTTTCCGTTCCAAAAAAAATGTATATTTTTATTTTACTTTATTTTTTAAAATAAACAAATATATATTTACATATTTATTGAAAGAAACTTTAATAACATAGTACCTATACCATTCATTCATCATAGCTATCACTTAGAATTCTATATGTTTTACTCTTTTTTGATGTCAGTTTTGAGTTTTCATAACGTATACGTTCTTTACATTTTTTCTTATAAGGTTCCAAAATATTTTGTTATTCGCTGCAACTGCTTTCTGAGTCATTAATTGTGGGAGGTTCATCCAACATGTCGACTAATTCTTCTTCTTCTACAAACGAAATTGACAAGTCTTGACATGCTCGGTAAGATTCGTCATGGCACGTTCCATGGACGTACAAATCAAACATGCTATTTTTTTCTTCCTCAAACCGTGTTATATGTATAGAGCGTGTTGTATAAAAAAATGCCGCACTTTATATATCCGTGTTGTATAAAACCGTGTTATACGAGGCCCAAGTGTTATTGAATAGGTCGATACCCCAATAGTGTTACCACTCGGCGATGAGATCAACAATATTTATCGTAAGCTATGTTATTCGTATTCATTTTTATTTACACACCTATATCGGATAAGTCGACAGTGGCGCGATGTCGAAATAGCTATCAACGGTATAAAATAGATTCTTGTGGAACTTATTTTTTTTACTTTTTATCCTTACGGTGACGAAGTTCTTATCGAATAAATATTATATACAACAACAAATAATTAAGAGAAAAGAAATATTATATGTAGCACCTACATATATATCTAAGTACTATTTATAACTTATGATAATGGATTTCACCAAGTTAATGCCATTCAACCAATGCCTATTTTTAAAAATGATTTGTAAATATATAAAAGGAAAATTTATTATTTCTCCTTATTAACAAAAACATCAAGATGAATACGTAGTTATATGTATGTAATTATATAAATATATGTATATTATGTACTTGATTTCAATCAAAATTTTATTGATAACTAGTGGCTTCACACAGCATTACTTTGCAAAAATAATTAACAACGCCTTTTAAATTATTGTGTCGTGATATGCGTAAACTACATTCGTTTGTTTTTTATGATAGATTTATTTTAAATATACGAAAAAAGAAAATTATCCCAGCCAACACATCGGTTTTTATTTTGCAAAAAAAGTTTTTGTTTCATGATGGTATCGTATATTTAATCATAAGTCATATATTTCATCGCCAAAATATACTTCCACTGTAATTTAACCGTAAGTTTTTTTATATCCTTACCAAAATTAAGCGAACTACACACATCGGTCTTTGTTTTTGAACCATGATGATATCGTAAATTAAATCATATCGCTCGAAGTCATGTATTTCATCGCCAAAATATAACGTGCATTATAGATAGTCTGTCGAAAATGCATCAAAATGTATGACTACTTGAATCTCCGGCTATCAATACTCTATCAGATAACCTAGGTACCTAATTTGTGGCGGCTTATTTAGGTGATAAAAACAGCCTTATCTGCTTTGTCGAGCTTTTTTTATCTCGAATGCCTGTATTATAGTGAACCGGTCATGGTCGATCGACAGATTGTGTTAATGTGATAAATTGATACGCTGCTGAGGCTTTCGTACTCACATTATGTTGTCTATGTATACTTGAATAACTTTTCTCAGCTAATATGAAAATGATTAGGTAAATTTGTTACTTATACTGCCTTTTACAGTTATCATATCTGACTATTTCAGATACTAAGAGTTCAAATATCTTTATGTCGGCTCTGTAGCCGAGTTGTCACGACTCTTCCAAGGCTGCCTAGACACGCGAGCGATCGGATTTTGGACAGGAGACTTTACATTTATTGAAAAATGGTATTTAATTACCAAAACTCTACCATACATCACTTTTAATGTGTTCACTGTCAATACTTGGTGGAATGGCATTATGATAATTTTTAGTTCTTATTCCATAAAAATTTTATTAGATCAGGATCGTTTACGCTCATGGCGAGCATTATCAACTCTGATGTTGTCAGTCAGTTGACAGTGCTCGACATGAGCGAAACCGGTCCTGATCTAATAAAATGTACGTGGAATAAGTACTAAAAATGTTTTATTATTACTACCATACATATTTAGGTAATAAGATTGAAGTAATTAAGTCTCCAAGGATCGTCCTTTTTTGGCTTCTCGCAATCTTTAATAAGTAATAATTAAGTATATTTGAACGGATTTATAATTATCTGTTTTATTTATTCATTGACTTTTCAATCAATTCATTTGATTGGTCACACTCTCTGTTTCCGATTATGAAAACGAATCGTTGACTATTTGTTTTTTCTCAATTCCATAGTCTATCGTCGCGCCATCCGAAGAGACCGTTTAATCCACAGACTAACAACCTGTCCTCGTTAAACCAGACTCCATCGATAAACAATTCTAGGCGTCTTATAAATTGGACAGGAGAACCATTGTTGCCACTTTCAAAAATATTTTTGAGCTCTAAGCTTTTATCTTAAATTAAAAATGTAATGTGCAAAAAAGCTTCTTTTATTTATGTACATATTTTTATAATAGAATATAATAGTGACAATCAATTGAAATATTACAATGAGGCTATTTATGATGCATAAGCTATTTGAAAAATGTCGAAATAATGCATTTTAGAAAACTGTTTTACCTACATATACATATGTCCGGTCCGTGGCGCAGTGTCAACGGCGTTGGCTTGCGTGCCGGATCGCCCGGGTTCGATTCCCGGTTTTTTCAGTCGATAAATCTGTTCAAAGGCATGGGTATTTGTGTTGTTGAAAATCCCTTCCCACATTTCCGATCCCAAAGAGCGACGCATAGTGACAGCGATTAACTAATCACTAGTCCTGTCCTAGTCCTCGTATCCTTTTCATCCCGACTCTCTTCGAAAACAGAGAGGGTGAGCAACTGAGTAACAATCAGATCTCGTAGAAAAAACAAATGTTGAGATAAATTCCGTGAGGAGTCCATATGCTCCAAGTTGGGAGCAGACATAGTTAAAAAAAAAACTTACTGTTGATAAAATATTTTAAGATAAAACTTCAGTGAGTAGTGGATGTTGCTTTCCTTAATGTACTGCATTGTCACAAATTAAGAAATGCCACGAGAGAGTATAGTGACTTGTGTCGACCCAAATATCGGAAAGTGGTTTTAATGATGGGCATTATCCGATATAAAGGTGTAGAAAGATGAAAGTAACAGACGCTCATCTGGGAGCGCTCACGATTGCCCGTTGTAAAATTTATTCTTATCTAACGCTGCGCCAAGAAAGTTTCGGTTATCGAGCAAACCACTATAAACTTGCATCCCACGAGACTATCGTTATTTAACTGGAATTTAAATATATCAAAATGTGGAATTTTGTCGGCGTATAGCGCTGTATTTCTTAGCCCGTACAAAACTTCTTATGTAGGGTCTCCAATCTTGGGATCCCGAGGAGTTTCAATTGCTGATGAATCCCTGGACTACAAAACATGATTGATTTATTTATTAAGCATAACCGATGTATCATCTTTGGAACACAAGATGCTCGTGGAAAATAAATCTTTGCGTTATGCATTGATGACACCATCGAATATAAAATATTGTTTTAAATTGAATAGGACGAAAAATATCATGTAACAAAACTGCAGCTCATTATAGTGATATGTGTCAATAACATACAATTTTAAAATTGACCCCAACATCCTGGATGTTAGTGGATTTGCTATCAATAAAAACGTTATTTATTTCCATTAGTGTGTTCTCATTTTAACAATGTGAAGTAATGTAAAAAAAAGCTCCTCTCTTTGCCACATGCTAATCAGATCAGATTGTATTTGAACGAGAACCGATACTCTCGTATAAGATATTTCAATAAAAACATTTTCGCTCTTAAATAATGGATAAAAAACCCAAATACAATATTCCTAAAAAAGATAGTGACGTCAATTATTTTTAACATTTTTTAATAATGAATATTTAATAAATTGGAAAATTATCGACCATTAAAAAAATATTCCAAATCCCGTGACCAAGATTTTGGCCCGGGATTGGAAACCCTACTCCTATGTCACCATGGAGGAGCATTTGTCTTCAGATGTGACCAGAATAATTACTTTTCTTCAAAACATACACACAGTATCATCTTCATAGCTAATCAAATATTAACGAAAACAAATACTGTCCCCTTTATTGCCATTTTTATATCTTTATCATCTGTAGCAGATGGTGACGCTGCTAAAATCCTGGTAGAAGATTGCACGATGCTTTCAGTCATTCGTTAAGTTGATTTTTTAACGTGAGAGTACCCGATTTATTTTACAATAAACTTACATAAATAATAGTTTATTTTTTACGAGGGAGGGACGTCGATTATTTTATATTGTGGTGAAGCAGGGGACAACTGAAATACGGTTGAGAAACACTGGCATAGTGCGTATTTCGCGTAACTTGAAAATACTACAAAACAAGATTTAAGTTCCGGCGCGAAACTTTTCCAAAAATATGTTTTATGAAGATTGGATTCATTTTGGTCAACTAGATGTATTTGAAAGTTTAGCGAAACCAGCCTTGCTTTTTAAATAAAATGGTAAAATCATTACATATCACCCACGTCCACGAATTTATAATACAAACTTACATAATGAAGTTCTCTAAAGTAGTTGTCAATTCAATAAATATCTAATTTTCATACTAACGAATAAAACACATTTTTTTCTACTACTTCCAGATATTATTTTATGGAGATTAGGACCGGTTTCGCTTATTGGAAGCATTTACAACTGATCAGTTAAAGTCGAATCAGTTAAAAATGCTCGCGGTGATCAAAAATGGTCTTGACCTTTATACAATTATACATATGTGGAAGTAGCACAAAAAATGTGTTTCGTTTATTTTAAATAATTCACCAAACAGTGACAGTTAACATATTTAAAGTGATAAATAAACAATCATGTGAATTAAATTTGTATAGGCAAGCTTCTTTGTTTTAATACGAAAACATTCCAATTGATTAAACAATATTGATGTTTAAAAGGCAAAATGATCTTTATCTTACAGGGGAGTAAAAAAATTTCAACCCCATACTTTGAATGTGGAACATGCGAGTATTTCCATGTTTGATAAATGGGTCAGTCGATGCAGAATAAAAGTGACCATCTTTACAGAATGTCAATTCGAGATGATAGCGAACAAAAAATCCGCAACCATACCATCGTGGACTTGTCCTCAGAAGAAACAGCACCTTAATCATCTACGTCAAAAGGTTAAAAGATACAACACTGGAAAATATAAAATTCTTCATAATTTTGACTCCAGTATATATATTGAGAAATTTTACACAAATAGAGAAAAAACAGTCCACAAAGGTAACGAGCAGTCAACAAATCTAAATACGGTGAAAAAAATAACAATGTATTTTAATTTTTCAGAAATTAATTCGTATATTTGTTGATAGCTATTTCGGCATACGCCATCGTCAGAACTATGTTTAAGCCTGCATTTACTCATCCTTATATACCGTTGTAGACAGGGTACACAATACATCTTCTTCTCTGTTCCACCATCCTAGTTTTATATGGTTTTAATAAGTTATTAAATGTGACACATTGATTTAATGTATTTCTCGAAGTAAAAGCTAATCTAGGTTTTTGCTAAGTGGGGATTAACATAAAATTAGTATTGTATCGAGTTGATCTATTTAAAATTGTCGATAACGGTATATAATATAAGTAGATTCAGGTTTAAACATTGTTCTGACCATGGCGTATGCCGAAATAGCAAGAAATCAACAAATATATAAAATTATTTATGTTGAATTAAATACATTGCTATTTTTTCACCGTATTATAATGGAGTTCTACTAAGTAAATGCCAACTCAATCAACAAATCTAAAGTAAAGGTATTTACAAATTATATCGACCCTTAGTAGAATTGAAGTTACTAGTATATGTACTTACGCCAATTACTGCCGTCGATAATTTTGTTCACATAATCATGAGGTGTAAAAAAAAACATTAAATTAGTATCACAACACGAACGTGTGATAAAAGAACTTATACTTTCCATTCGATTGAAATTATCCAACTTTTTAGCCGTGAATAAAAGCGTAGAAATTTATTACTTAATATAATAATTATGAACCCTCCCATCTATCACGTCCATGTGATGACAATGGTTGTAGACTCCAGAGTCGGATTCAGCTATTAAGCTCGAGATACGCCTCACGAGTTTGGTACTGAATGACCCTGATACCGTCCTACAAACAGCAGCTGCGCATCGCACATTGGCTCTGTATAAATTTACATGGCTTAGCATTATTTTAACAATTTTGTCATTAAAAACGTTTTTCAATGAATTTTAATAATTTCAATTCGTAGTAGCGACGTTTATAGTTTTAATACAAAATCCATAAGATAACTTAGATGACCCATTAATATTATATGAAATTTGAACCAATCAAATTTTCAACACTGTCATATATTTTGTCACAACGACCCTGGTTTCACTTTTTGGTATTTCCAGACATTTAAGTACACGGATAAACTTCAACTGACGTCAGTTCTCAAATATTTTTTGTCAAATATTCCTGTGCCAGTGTGAGCCGGTGCCGGCTAGGATTAGTACGGCCGTGATTTTCTGACAAAAAATAAAACCCAATAAATATATACTTTTTGGTCATATTTTAATAGTACATCACAAACAATTACCATATTAATTCACGATGTGTCATTTACGCCATCATTCATTCAAAAACTAAACCAACAAACACTCACCCAGAAAATACTGTTTCATTATAAATTTAATCTTAAATGTAAATAAAAAATACGTTCAAAATCCTGTAAGCAAATTAATAGTCTTCCACTGAGTGAAATGCCTCAAAACATGGTTCTACGCATACAACGAAACAGCTCTTTTTTAAATCGATATATTTTACAATATCTATAAGTTCACGTATAACATCACGATTCCAAGAGATGCCACTATATGCAAGATATTTTAAAATTGTTATAAACGTTGCTCGCGGCCTTTAAACCTCGTCTCGAGTACTGCGTGTAAACACGCGCATTTTGCATGGCCGACCCTACGAGCACGGAATTGTTTGGCGTGTAAACACGGCCGCGGCATCGAAGAGATTAAATCACACTCAGTCGATGTGTAAAAAAAGAAATTGTTGCAATAAGAAAAAAAAACTTACATACATTTATCAAAGACAGGGTTGGGCAAGTTGGTCGAAAGGCCGGATTGCACTTGTGGACACGACTACCAAGACGCTAATCACGTACTGTGGGACTGCCCCGAGATGAATGCCGAACGAGCTGAGCTGTTTGCTGCGGTCCGTCCTCATACGGGCCCAATATGCCACGCTGACTTGATCTCAACCAAGGCCAATTTTGAGGCATTCGATAAATTTGCAACATCATATGGGGAACGGGATAATCTTGATTCCTCTTCAGATTCAACGCGAAGTAGATTAAACTCCACGGATTCTCAGTATACAGATACATAAGATACTTAATATCACTCTAACAAAGTGGCTGAGCAAGTCACATTTTCTTTTTTATTCTCTTTCTATTTTTCTTCTCTTTAAGCACCTTAGTGCATGGTTAAAAGATCAGTCCCGTGCAGCTCTGTCTCGGGCCAAGTAAGTGAGGAGTAAATTCGTTTCTTTTCTTGATCGTATAGCGTTATGGAAGGCGGCTGTGAAAAACGGCTGCACTCACATAACGGATGGGTGGTGGGACAACCAACTTGTTCACCCAAATATATATATCAAAGACAAAGGTTTTCCATGTAAATTATCATGAATATAGAAACAGTTGAAAAGAAAATTCGTTTCAAAAACGTTTTTGTTCCACAGATTTTTCTCACTTTTTTCATCAATTAATAAACAACCAACTTGGTTTTCACTCTCAAGAGCAAGAAATAGTTTGTATCGAAATTAATTTGTAATTCAGTCGTTAAGCCTCCATCTAAGGAAACTACTTGTTAGATTAACGCACTCTCTAAGACCCGTTTGCGGACTTATAGATATGGATATATGATAGAGAGCAGACATCCAAAACTTTGATAGTAAATTGATACATCGGTAGGGAAATCAATTTATGAGTTTTTACCTTCAGCGATTCAATCTCTTGGCAACGAAACAATGTAGAACAAAATCTCAAAAACATTGACGACTCCGCTACATCACCGACAAACATAACTAGCCACATAAGTAATTTATTTTATAAAAAGATTGTTTATTGATTTCTTAAATAGCCCACTGTGCGCTGATGTCGGATGGAGCTTAACACCGCGTTCAACTTTCTTGTTCTAAAAAAAGTTTCACCCTTTGAAAAAAACAATCACGCCTGTACCATGTACAGTTTGAATTTTATTATATCTGTCTCCTTCGATATTGTTGCATCTCACTTTTTCGTGAGCAATAATTATTTATGATAAAATTGGGCAATAATTCTTCCCGCTCGACTTTCATAAATGAACAGTTTTTCCTACCCATAAACCAAAATCTGCCAATGTTGTATGAACACTTTATCAACCGATAACAATGTTGTAAACTAGATATTTAAGATGAAAATTCGTTCAATATTTATCGACCATGTTCGTTATTGTCTTGACTCATAATGAAAAATCTTGACCTTACTATTTTGACGAAAACTGACAAAAAGCCAGTCGCTCAATCTTCATCTAAGAAAAGAAAGCTTGAAATAGGAAAAGATCGAAGAAGAAAAATTTTAATATGAATATATCCATTGCACTATTAAACTGGCCTTGCAGCTGAGTTGATGAAATCCCAAGTGCTTTCATCGCTTAGCTATGGGACTCGCACATTACAGCTATTTGCCGAAGCACCATATATTTTAAGCTTCAAAACAATTAAAACAATTCTAGAAAAAAAAAGCACCATTTTTTTTAAATATAAAGAACTAATCTCTTTCAATTTAAGATAACAATTGGTCATTTTTGGCACTGAAAAAAAATATATCGCTGTCAATCTATCCCAATCTCTCGATCTAAATTTCATAAAACTGATAATAATTGGAACATCGATCGTATGGCACATACTTTAACCTAATAATCTATGTTTATTTGTTGTTTGTTTCAACATTTTTACTCTGTCATATTTGCATTAAATTACTATGTGCCGTGACGTCAAAGGGTGACAGTAATATTGTTTTAAAATATATATAATTTTTTTAATATAGCTTAATGAGGAAACTCAAAAATATATTGTATCACGAAATATATAAAAAAAAAAATTCAGAATAACGAATGGTTAGAGGTTCATTCACGGATAAAAAAAATCACAAGGGACAGCGTTTATATTATCTTTAGACGAATTCCAGGACACATGGTCTTAAATTTCATTATCTTACATCTTTGATGTGATCATAAAAGATGCAATCTATTTTGAAATCGTATAATTGGCATAGCAAACAAACAATTAAACTTTCATAAATAATAAAACATCATGCTGAAAATTTCTTCTGCGTTTTGGCAGACTTTACTTAGAGCAGAAAATTAACTTATTATCATGTTAATAGTCACTCCATGATACATCACTAAAAAACATAATAGGTATATATTACATACATGACATGAACATCACGAAGTACCCTTTATGGAAATAATATATATGATTACGAAATATAATTTATACATACATCATAACTGATTCGTTTCGTTTCTTTTTCATAAACAATCTCTAATAACACATAGCAACAGCTTAAGAAATAAAATAAATAAAAAAAACATCATTAATTAATCTATCTTCATAAATAAACTTCGATACATCCGTATTGTATTCTAGATCAAAAGCTTCTTAATTGGTATGAGATCAAGATGGCCCAGCCGATATGGCAATGCAGATAGTAATAAAATATCGATCGGAAAGTGTTAGACTCTCGTAAAATGAATGGATACATTTGGTGCAATGTTGCGACGGCCTATTTCGCTCATTTTGTTGTGGTGTAACTGATATTCAATTGAAATAATAAATTGTATTGGGATGTCGCCTTGTTATGGTTGTGCTCGTCGTGAGCAAAATTCTTCAACACGTTTCAAATTATTTTGTTAGGAACGATAGCGTTTGATCATCAATCAGTTGTTAAGCTCTTTACAGATTCGGCAGATATTGTTTTTTATACAGTGCGTCCTGAATATGTTTATCACATTTTTGTCGACAGATCAACGGTATCATTATGGAAATTAACTTTTAATATAAAATTAAAAATTGATAACTTTGTTATTCCGCTTCTTGTATTATATTAAAATAAAATTAAAAAAGTACAATACATTAAAACTACTTACGTTATTATAGTATATATATATACGGCTTAGATATATTTAATCCCAAGCATATGAAAGCAATCCAATGTATCATACCACATGGATTTTAGAGCGTATTTACGAATCCTCAATAAGGGTTGTCACATACAGTTTATAATATTATGTAAATTTTGCATCCCGATTGGATGTCATAAAATGATTTTTTTTTACGATTTTATGAATAATTTATATTTATTCAATTCGTTTTAAACATATATACATGTAAAATTAATATTGTGAATATTGTATCAAAAGTATTGACAGCCCTGATAACCTCTTTAAAATTTTTGTTGAATATCTTTTAAGAAAACTTTTATAGTTTATATTCATTTTGTGAGCCTTAAGAGATCTCGGATACATATTCGATTTGATAATTAGAGAAATATTATTTTTTGACGCCTCAAACATAGTTGCCCACCGGTGTGTCGTAAGCTTTAGAACGGTTAAAACCGTTTGAACCAGAAAGTAAATTATGGTTAGAACGACATTGTATATTAATTAAATAAATGTGGCATTTTGTTTAAGTCACCCTGTACTTCTGTACGGATTTACGATCCGTACCAATAAGGTTTACAGCAGGGGAAATGGTATCTTTCGCCGAATCGTAATCACGATCACACCACGCAGCTAAACAATAGCAACCAGTAATGGTGGACCCAAACGGTCAAAATTTTGAGTAGACATGAAGCTTTCGGCGGTGATAAAAAATAGATGTTAATAAATTAGGATGCAGTCATTTACGACACAACCTCACGACACAAAACATTTCTACAATTCTTTGCAATACCTAGTTTACTTTTTTTAAATTAAATATTTATTTGTTTTAAAAAGAGGGCCAATTTATTCGACGCGAATATTCAAAAATATATGAGTCGTATAGTATCAAAAGTAAAACTGTACCATATTTTTCGAAACTAGACTAATGCTGTCACATTATTCTTCTGGCCATATTGTATAGCTAGCAATAAAATATTTATTTAAAAATCATGTATATTTTCAAAGGTGGTCAATTCCAAAATATTTTTTTTGGAACTGCCAGTTTTAGATTAAACTTTTGAGACCTTTTTTATTCACATGGAAAAGCTTGAATTATTACACATTATCCGTAATTCTTTAATTTAAAACATATTTTAAAAATATTGATAGTAAACACAAATTTATGAGGAAAAAGTAATGAACATTTCTCAGTTTTTTAACAAATGGATTTGACCACTTTTGAAAACTTCCTCCTGATATGTGGTGTAAAAACGTAAAAGAAAATGATGGTTGAAGTCAAAATCAGAATGGTTCACGACTTATAATGGTTTGGCCAGTCATACTTTCGACCAATCACATATGTAGCTATCCTAAGTGATGTTCAAATGTTGGCGCTTCTAAAATTTTCAAGTTTCAAGCTTTTATGGGCTGTTTGTATGTTTGTATCTTAAGAAGCCAACAAAACATTTTTCGTGTTTTTCTCGAAAAATAGAAAAATGGATAGTTCTACTTACTATATACTATACGACTCATATTATAGGTACATACAATATATTATGTTCACTTTAATGTGTAAATCTTTGATATGTATGATAGTATTTTTGGTCATGGTTAGCGAGACGTTTTTTGAAGGTCAAATTTAAAACCAAATGTCTTGTAAATATGCAGTTATATCTGTACTGGTCGATGATTTTATATGAATTCTGTAATGCCCATTCGTCAGTATAAAGGTTTAGTAATAAGAATCACTCTTACTTTAGCAACGTTTGCGCTAGTAAGTCTGGAGATTCGTGGAATAATATAAGTTATGGTAAGCCGAAAAAGATATCAACTATATATAAAATAATTTCTGTAGAACTAAAATACATTGTTATTTTCTTCACCGTGTTATAATGTAGATCTACCAAGTAAATGCCAATTCAATCAATACTATAAGTTATTAAATATTATTTATTAAAATGAACTTTCACAAATCTACCACCGTATCGATCGAAAGTATTGAAATACTAGAAATAAAAAAAATCTGAACAAGAAGTTGTAATGGTTAAAAAGTAGTTTTTTTAATATAAAATAACTTTGATTATTCCACGTATTGTGTAACTAATTGTGACACGTTTTTCGCCTTTTTCAGAGGCATCTTCGGACTTACTATCGCAAAGTTTGCTTAAGTAATGAAGCAAGATTGATTCTAATATTTTAAAACAAAATAGAGTTTTTTTATTTAGTAATATTAATTGATTCAGACTCAATTCTTGTATTATAATCATTTCATACGTATCATAAAATAAAGTTAATTGTATGCTCATTAGAAATTTATGTTCATGGATTTTGAAAAATGTTTTACAATAAAAAATTAACTCGCATCATTATGTACTTCTTCCACCTATTTGTTTTTTAAGTAAATGAAGAAAAAATCCTTTCGTTAATAGATTCGTAATCGGTTTTCAGTGCAAAATGCAAAAGGATTTTATTTCATTTTTTTATCAACGAACAGGCAACTAACATAAAGCATGTGGAATCATAATAGAGTGTCTTAAAATAAGGTTTTTTATGACAACTGGTTATCTAAGCATCTTTTTTTAAACGGATCTATAAATCATTAATTACCCTATTTAAAATTAGAGGTTAATTGACCGACTATTGTTCTACATCGGGAGTGGCCATGTTAAAAAATAAACAATGTAAAAATTGTTGACCAACGGAAAACTTCCACTTAACTTGATATGAAAGTTTGTTTTTTACGACCCGAATACACTTTTTTTTTCATGTGAGTTATAGATGAAGATATACTTGATTCAATGTTGTTTTCTTGTGAACGCGTCTTAACAATGCTAACCCGATTTCCGTATTGAATTGAGAATTGCTCTAATTTCGAAACATTTGTTCGCTTTACTTTGAAAACACTACAAGTAGATTTAATAGTGCGATCGTAGATCCCATCCATACTGATCGTGATTTTTCACTTAACTACCCATTCAAGATTCAAGTCGTTAGAAGATTATGGGACATTAATTTGAACCACTAGATATTCACGTGATAAACGCTTAAATTTATACGATGGCAAAATAATTTAACTGAACCTCAAGCTACAATAATAAATTTTGTAAACGAGCCATCCGTTTCAGATGTTTTTTCGAACAAAATAATTATGTAGATTTTTTAAATGGAATTATAAAATTTAAACGTCCTTAAATTTTTTATTTCAATTGATATCCACATAAACCTTTTTTCTCAAGTCCAAGGACGCACCTTTCAAGGTCACATATGTAATAACAGGTGAAACTCTGGATTTTTCACGTACAGTATGCGAACAACGCGCTGTTAATTACGTTCTTACTTTTGTACGTTTTTATAGTCCCAAAAGTATGTTTAAAAAAATAAAAATCACACTGGAAAAAAACCGCATAACTTTGAAATCGCAAAAAAAGAGGTTTGAGTGTACTCATTATTAGACTATAAGTCACTCGATTTCTCCAAGCGTACTGATTCATTCACTCGTTACGCATCGTTCATAAATTTTCTCACTTCTTCCTGCTATTGACTTAGTAATGTGCGAGTGGGAAAACAAATCACTCACTGCTCTATTTCTATTAAATTGCGCGCGAGTCATTTGTTTTCTCACTCCCAATGACATTTCCAAAACAGTACTTGATTGAAAAATTAAGTGATTTCCGGCGATTATAATATGTTCTATGACTGTTTACAAAAAACGCATGTTTAATTTCATCATATATAACTGTTAACCACTTCAGTACGGTAAGGCCACTGTTAAGATTTACAGACAAATTGGATTCACATTATCAATATTTAGTGTTCGTGACTGTATTTTATTATAACGTGTTGTAATTTATTTCCATTAACTAATTTTGTTGAAGTAAAATTAATATTAATACATTATTATGTAATAGAAATTCTAATGATTTATAAAGTCATATTACGTTTCAATAGTAAAATTATAAATCATTATTCCAACTGTAAAATCAAAATCAATCTTACAGATATCTAATTAATGTCTTGCATGTTTAATATATGGTAAAATATTTCACCCTATCCTTAATCTAGTTCATGGTTGACCATCCACCACGTGTCGAGTAGGTACACGTAGTCACTAATTACATAAATAATTAAATTGAAAAAAAAATGATGTAGAACCGCTGCAGATTTGCATGTCAAATTATCGTAAAACAAAAAATAAATTATAGGTGACTTGGCTTAAAATATAAACAAACTACTCAACAACAAAAAAAATGAGTCGTTCCATCATAGTAATTTGAGCTTTTAAGCACACTAATTAAAATATGAACTGTTTTGCCAATTTTATAAGTTTGATAAAAATTATCACGATTCCTGTAGTTTTTTTTTTAGAATACATTCCCAGCATCGAGAATCAAGACTAACGCCCGACTTTTTAAATTAATAAGTACGGCAACCTATCATTAATTCCAATATTGCTCTTAGATATATTATCAGTAAAATGAGCTATATAAAAAAAGAGATTAAAAATAAGGTTATTGTATTGGCTCGTTAACTTTGCTAACGGTATCAAATTTTTTCCAACCATACACATTAATTATTTTTGAAAAAAAAGCCTCATTGGAAACTTATCAAGCCAATTTGCCATAGGTATTTAAATTTATACCCCAGATATGCTAGATTATTTTTCTAGTTCGTACTCGGCTAAATGCTAGCATTTTTTGCAGATACATGGATTGAAAAAGTTTAAATAAATAAATCTCTTGGTGCGATTTCTATTGGTGCCAGCAACCTTTGTTAAAATATGTAATACTTTACTGTCAATTGCTTAAAACATTTATGATCTCAATGCAAAGGACATGGACTTGTGTGTAAGTTGTTTGACGATAACTGGTTTTAATCTAGTCACTCCAGCTCTCTCTCTCCGGAGAAAGAACAGAAAGAAGGATGGTAGTCCTTCAAAATAGGGATTGAGTGAGGAGAAGAACGCACAACATATGTACATCTATGTATTATATTTAGGAAGCACATCGAAAAGTTGATTCAAAAATACTGTATAATAGTTTCGATCAAGAAGAGTGTGAAAGTACAATTAATTTGACCACAAGCCAATGGGAATAGGAATAATTGTCATTTAACATCTTAAATGGGGTGAAGAATGTTTGTTCTCTAAGTATTCTATTTTATAAATCTAAACATGGCACGTTCCGAAATCCAGGGATTATACTAGGGATTAAGAAAACATCATATACTTACTATTATTATAGTTTCAATTTCATGAGTGTTTAATTTTTTTTATCACATTTAACATTATCGGCTCCATAAAAATGAAACCTAGAGTGAGCGAGATGAGAACGGGCTGTCCAATGTAATTGATTTTTTTATTTTTGATATCAATTGGACGGAGCATCAAGTTCTAAGGCGTGTTAGCGTCAAAGTTCATCCAGTCTCCTTCGTCTCTAAATGTTTTAAACTTTAAAAAAATATTTGTTTGCATTCTCTTCTCTTCGCTGCCGACAGGAGGGCTAATTTAATTGACAAATTCGATATAGAAAATCTTTACATAACACATCCCTTGCCATCAGCTTGAAAACTTTGTTGGAGAGAATACATAAAAAAATCCAATATCATCAGAATTGTTTTTTAGTAATCTCATTAGAACTTGGAGAGTTAACCAGATTTAAAGACATATCAAGTCCCTGAGCTCAATTGAAATTTGAGTTTCTTGTATTGAAGGCAAACGTGATCGAGGATTTTTTTTTAAATATTCTCGTGCTAGAATTATTATTATATCAAATGCTTAGGCTCTCTACATTAAGAGCTTTGATCAAATATTATTATTGTCTTCTTTTTGTGGCACGGTTACAAAAGATAGCTAACCGCTGGTTTTTAGCGAATGATATATTACGAAGTGATAAATATCTGTTGAATGCGAAAAAAAGTATTTTATTAACGTTTGAACTTTGAATCAGACCGAGCGGCCAAAATCGAGAAGGTACCTACTTACCACATTAAATTGGACTGATAATTAATATTACACTTCAAAGATTCAATTCACTGCTACATTTTTTTTCCAAAACAAATAAAGCAGCATCATATTCGTAAAAAGATTCTGCAGTCTCATAAATGAAAATTCTATTATTATCAAAAATATTGCAGTGTTCACCAACAATGTGCCAGGAGGCTACACACGCGAGTAGATTACATTGGACATCATTCAGCACACCGCTGATAATTGTCGAACAAGATCTACTCAAAACATATGTAGTTTAAACTATTAGCGTTACGTTAATTAATAAGGAATGCAATTAAAATAATCAATCACATACAATCAATTAATCGTTATTTCAATGAAAAATGTTCCATTTTTGAATGTTTTTTAACATTGGTGTTTCCAGCAGCAACGTACGAAAATTAAAAAAAAAAACATATTGACATATTTGAACAGCAATTTTTGAATATAATTTTTAATTTCAGTATAAAAACATAATCCTTTATATTAAGCCCAGGCATGGTTTTATAAACAAATATAAATTCCGTTCCCAATACGACTAAAATTAAAGCTTATCAATAAATCCTTTTAAGAATAATTGCTGTAAGTAATTCAGTTATTGAAAATTTCTTTCCGAAAATAGTAAAGATAGAAAAAATGGATGTAGGAAATAACTAGCAGTCAACCGATCGGATGAGTGGATGAGAATGAAAATAAACTTCACACATATCAATGTCGTCGGACAAAACTGTAAATCAAAAATGAATAATATTCGATATAAAAAATTCGTACGAGGATAAGAATCTGTGATCTGACAGCCGAACACCCAAGACGACCACTTAACTACTCGGCCGGAAAATGATTCAAGCGGCATCGATATATATATTAATTATATGTAAAAAACAATGTTGTAAAATTAAGTGGCTACCGTTATCCAATATTTATTTTATTTCCCTTTTCTGAATATATTCTAAAAACAGTACTAATTAATGAATTAGTTTCAGATAAACTCAACCAGTGCTACTTTAAGATAGAACCGCTGTTACTAGTATGTAATGTAACCGTTTTTTTAGGTACGATTAGGGATTGTAATACCGGACAAATATACCAATACTGGTTTTTGAAATGACATAAACTTAAACACATAATAATATATTATAAAAAACAGATTAAAATAACGAAAAATATGAATATTCTGGACAATTTGGTTACAACCCCAATATCCACAACACGGGTCGAATACAAAATAATATGTTTTTGGTATAAAGAGTGTCACAAAAACAAAAACAAACGACAAATAGTCCAGTTTTATAACGACCAACGCGTGCCTGAACGTATGGCTGAACAAATGTGCTATTTTTACTTTTTATAAATATCGATGGCTTAAAGAATAATTTTGCAGACTTAATAATGCAATCTTGTTGTATCATGCAATGTGCATGTCCCGTAATTTGTTTATTACCAAAATTTATTTAAGTGCATCGTAAAAACCTTTAAAAAATTTATAACTCCATTGTCGTTCTAAAACCTACTCTTATAATAATTCAACTCCACCATTTTCTATTGTCATCTGTCATTCATTCGCTGTTTTTCAGCGGTGGTACAAAAAGATCGTTTGAAAGTCGTTTTTTGAAATTTTCCTGTCCGGTTTGAAAATATCAAAATAATCAGTTTTTAAAATCTTCACAATTGACAAAAACGGAGATAGCAAATTTACTCTTTAGGCCATGGATATTTGTGTCCATCTTTAATTATTAATTAAACATTTTGTAATGTCATATGCTTCGTGTATGCTAACTGAACTAAACAGTTACGTTAACGCATCGAAGAATATTTGGAATATACCTGTTCGAAATCTAGACCAATCATTTAATGATTATTTTGTCTTTTTAAACATCAAAAACATGATACATCGCTTAGGTTTTTAAAAAAATAATCAAATTCATTATGTTATTGCTCCATGCCGAATAAATGTTATTTCTCATTTCCAAAATCGGTATTACGGAATTGAAAAATACCCGATACCGGGTCCGGTAATACCGGCATTGTAATCCCTAGGTGCGATGTATCAGCGTTATAGCTCCATGGTGACAGTTAATACACTTCACTGGAACGAGCTGGAGAGGGGGGTTGGGGGCTGGTCAGCAATTTTTCAGTTGGCAATTTCTTTCATCACTCTTCGTCCCTCGCTCCACTACCCTCCTCCTCACCTCCTACCGCCGACATCTTGGTCGCAATTTTTCATTCTACCGGACATAACAGTTCCGTCCAAGGGGTTTTTGTTAAATAATTATAAGATATTAATTAAATAAATGTCATAGCAACACCATCAATGATATATACCAATTATCTACGAAGTAAAAATTAGTTCTGGTAACTTACACATTAAGGTATCTTAAATTCAAATTTAAATTGATATCTCTCAATAATCTTAATAGATATATGTACATAGATTTTTAATCTGTGCATTCTTTATTATAGACGAAAAATAGTTCGCATTCAACATGTAATAATTGTAATTGTAATTTTTGTACATATTCCACAGCAAATTCATTTCGATCAGAACCGGTTTCGCTCATCGCGAGCATTGTCAACTGAAATTTTATTTCATCTGTTGAAAATACTTAGGATTGCAACACCGGATAAATTTACCATAAACGGTATTTCAGTATGTATTATATTTGATATCAAATATTAATACCAATAAAAAATAGTTTTTGCGATTTTGAAATTGGATTTGCGACACAGGGCGAATTTTGTAATTTCCAAAAATATCTTAAGTATAGTCATAAAAAGCTGACATCCATAAACACCTTGGATTAAATTTAAAAAATACTTCAATAAGATAATCATAATAAAAATCTATTAATCTTGATCGGAGCGAAACTTCTTACAAATCAGTCCGGCTGCAGAAGAAACCATCTCAAATTCAACGCTTTTTTTATTCGTTATTAATTATTGTACCTCCATTTATTTCAGTCCCAAAATAATACTTTTTTGCATTTTTAAAACAAAAATTTAAAAAAAAAAAATTTTAACTTCCGCGATTCCGATTTTATAAATCTCCTATTTTACAATCCCTCATTATGACCAAGATGTAATAATATTTTTATGTAGTAATTTTACAGCTGAAATAACTCTCAAACATTTAAGCATGAATAATATTGAATGAATTGTATTGTATCTTACACTACCAACTATATATAAACATACTGACTAATTTATGAAATGGTATTATGTATTGTATTGAAATTTTTAACGTAAAGTATACTGGAAACTGTTATGTTAGTTCTTTTACTTTGAGTGAGAATATATTTATCTAAAAACCACTTTTCCATTTATCAGCTAGCTTTCAGAAATTATTATAAATTTCTATATTGAAACACTAAATCGTGTACCATACAATGTAATTATGTTACTTGGGATCAACATGAGGTGAAAAGTCATAACAATCACCAAATAGCTCAAATATTGAAAAAAAAAGCATCGACCTTTCCGGAACGTAGACTCAACATATGCTAGGATAAAGCTGTTATCACGAGGCGACATAGGCGGATTATGAATATATTTTAATCATATTATAAAATATTTACACAAAATATCTACAATAAGTACTATAAATATGATCACAAATATAAGTTCTGTGTACCAATACTTTATACTATTCACTAACAAGTCATATTCAGTATTTCAAAAAAGCCATCCAATAATAATTTGATTCAGTTGAGGCAACTAATAATAAATCAGTGATAGAGTTTTTTTCTCAACCGAGCACATAAGACAGTTTGAATTTTTAATGGGCCTCCTATACTGCCTATGCGATCCTGTCTGTTTGTCAAGGACTCGCAAGGTCGTCGATGCCACTGACCGACCCCCTTCTCCCTCCCTGATCACCACTTCTGCAAATCCACTTCTTTGCTTACGACATGCGGGAATGCTCGCGGCATAGGGTGCCCCTATCTAGGTGTAATATTTTCCGAACACGAAAGCGAATGTTATTGAGGGCAATATGAAAGTAGAAAAATATGGCCCATCATTAATAATTGACACCGAAATTGAAATTAAGCTCAATATACAATAGCTAGTGTTAGTGGCAGGAGAAATTGAATATGTTGAATATATTGAAAAAGTTCAATTTTCAAGGGAACCTTCTAAAATTAATTATATTGTACAGTTAGTTCTCGACTTACGACGGGGTTCCGTTCCACCACCTAGGACGTAAGTTGAAATGGTCGTAAGTCGAATTTCATACAAAAAATATAATGAAATGATAGACAAAAAAAGTGCGTGGTACGTTATTGGTATTTATTTCAGAATATGTACTATAAGTTATATACAAATAATATAATAAAAATATAATGTATTTACAAAATTATTCTGTGCTATATTATACATAGGTGACTCAGAGATTGTAGTGGCGTTAGTTTTTCTCACAAACATATCCAGATTTGTTGGTATATATTGCTTTTTTGACGTGACAACGTCTTATAAATCGATGAAAGCCCGCTGCACGCACGAAAAAACATGACTCATTGTCCCGTTTGTCGCGTTACGCCGAAGGCAAGCGTGCGAGCGAGAGCGCGGATAAGCGATAGAGAGACACGATCGGCCTACCGTTCGGATTGTGCCGCATCTATCTCTCTTCCACTCGATTGGTCGATGCGTCTGAGTAGAAAAGAGACAGCGGCAGCACACAACTTATACACCTACAGTACCTACACGTGATCTGTTTACAACTGTTTATAAAGTGAAGTGAAATGTTAATGTGGTTTTCATTGTTTATATTACAACAACAATTGCGGCAATAAAGGTAATTAATCCTTGAATTAATGAGTGCGAATAAAATATATCAATAAAAAATTGTAGATTTCATTTCACTCCTTCTTCGTATCCATACAAAATAATGATAATTCAATAAAAATGATTCCATTTTATTCATAAAAGTATGCAATCATTTCATCAATGTTTTCTTATGACGTTGTCACGTTAAACTATCGTCCGTAAACCGACTTTACAGACAACCATTTTTTTATTTATAAATTTCATTGTAACGGGCACGTGCTTGCTGAATTAGGCGGTGTATCTTCGAAGATCTATCGGTGTCTGGGTCTATATTCTCAAATTGTTGGATTCCATTGTTGATTTAGCATTTTTTTTTAAGCAGGGATGTTATGTTGGACATTTTCCCCAAACAACTATTATTTCGTAAGACGACAGTAGTTATTTAATCTTGATTGAATTTTTATTTACTTTTATAATGCAATATATTTTAGTTTTATCTGTTCTATAGTATCTAAAGATGTGATGAGGCGTAAGCCGACATATCTATCAACTATATATTATATAATTTGTGTAAAACGAAGATGCATTGCAGCTTTTTCACCATGTTATTTAAAGCATTGCCGTGAAAATTCACTCGGTCACTTTTTCTTGTATGACAGCGATGTGTATGATTAAATTAAATACTGAAATGCATAAGTAATCTCGTTAAAATCTTGGTCTAATTTTAAGTTATATTATAAGTTTAATGGAATTTTAATATTGTAAATTCTATGATGGCATTTTTGGTTCAGTTTTTTAAATGATTCTATAAATAAAAATATTTTCATAATTATCCCATAGAATAATTGAAATTAGTAATATCAACCCTTTTCAATATTGTAAGATGCTGGATTTTATTAATTGCACGAATATTTTTTTTATGAATACACTGTCATAGAA
Organism: Himalopsyche kuldschensis; assembly: GCA_028554975.1. Taxonomy (NCBI): domain Eukaryota; kingdom Metazoa; phylum Arthropoda; class Insecta; order Trichoptera; family Rhyacophilidae; genus Himalopsyche; species Himalopsyche kuldschensis. Next base: position 11,626,791 of record JAHFWI010000038.1, read on the forward strand.
GCGTCATTATGTATACAAATTAATCTAAAACAGGAGGTTTTTATGTATCTTTGTATAGATCAGCAATGATTTCCGAATCTGTATAAATACTATAAAGCTTATTATTTTTTTGTGTGAATTAAACATATTAACAACAAAATAAGGTCGACTTATGATAATAGACACGCTAACATTACTTCAAAAAACTTAATTTTAAATTATATTAATAATCCTTTTCATTATTTATATTTATTCGTAATGGTATCCTTAAAAGTCATAAATGGATAAATAAGTTCACGTGGTCTGAAGAATAAACTTGCATTTATTCACAATCGATGCATGATAATGAAGATATGTAATAATATCTGTTATGCATAACTGTAAAAAAAATTCAGTATAAAAATATGTCATTTTTCGTACACTGATTTTAATATCTATTGAACTGATTCAGTGATAATTTTTTAATATATATAATATTGCACGTTGTCGTTGGAATGTTTTTTTTAATGATGAACGGTCACCCCATAGACAACTCAAAAACCAGAAAGAGAAAGATCTTCTTTTTTAGGTTTATTTTTATCAGGAGGCATTCATCGCGAAGGGCCTATTAGTAACGACTGCGAAAGCGTTTTTCGCCGATTCCACGGATTAATTTATACGGCGCGACCCCGTGGCCGAACGCATGTGACCGTATCACTAACACTACCGGAGTCAAATATCTAATAAATCTTATATTTTAACCTCTATGTCACACCATTTTAGATAGCATTTCTGCATACCAGGAGTATCTTTTATATGCCCTATGTATGTGGGTGTCTGCAACATTATAAACCTTGCTTCGTGATTATTTAAAGCTTACTGTAATAACACAATAAATATAACAATCTAACGACATTATTTGGAATATGCATTCTGCTGAGAAATTCTCAAAACATAATATTGATATCTTTTAATTGTTCAACTATAAAGTGTAATAAATTGTATTATTTTAATGTCTTTTTAACGAGGGTAAGCTCTTTAATTAATTCTAAAACTCCTAATCATAGAAGACTAGTTATAATATACGTCAGGTGGCAATGCCACTGTCTAAGCTCGCTCAACGTGCATGTACACAAATACTCTTGGTGTGCGCACCGTACGCAGTGCACTGTGTGTTACAGACAGACAGACAAATCGAAACTTATAGATATATCACTTTTAAGGTGTTCACTGTTAATACTAATAATCATAACAAATTACAGCTGACAATTGAGCATAACAACTGACATCAGTTGATGATGCTTGCCATGAGCGAAACCGGTCCCGATCCAATAAATTTTATATGGAATAAGTACTAAAAATGTGTTTCTATTTCTATTTATATTTATTGTAATAATTTATCTTTTGACACACGGCACGAAAAGTAAATTTAAAGTGTTTATAAAAATGTCAAATATGAAAATATTATTCCATGGCGAGCTTTCGTTTGTTAGCTTGAATTATTTTATTTGGGATACGTTTGCAATCTTCCAAAGCAATGCCCTTTGAAGCTAAGCATACTTTTCCTGTATAACGTAACAATTATTTCACGTTATTAGTCGTTCACCACCCGAATAATCATTTTATTCGTTAAATTCATTGTACTTAATTGTAGGAAGTATTTTTGGAGATATTTTGGCGGAATGAGATGTGTACATTTAAATAGCTGGGTATACTAGAATTAAGTAGCAGACATTTATATGTAGATACTATACAGCCAGGACAGTCAGAGCTTTGTACCTTCACGACGATAAAACCTAGGCTGTGGAGTCTGAGTCGTGGAGTCGCGGCTTCTTGGTCGAAGTAGGAGTCGTCGAAAGTCTGAAAAGTTTGAATTTTTTTATCTGTGCATATAATAAGTAAAATTTGGCTATAAGCCTGATTGGTTGGTTGATATTTAATTGAATACAAATTAAAAGGAAAGGCAGGAAAAAAACGTGACGAAATTAAACATTTTTTAGTCGTAGTTGGTGTAGTATTTTTGGTCAATGTTGGAGTCGGAGTCGTGTTTTTTTAACGACACCACAGCCCTGGATAAAACCCCATTGCATAGAAAAAAACGAGGCGTCCAAAGATCAGAGGCGTAATAAACAGGGCTGTGGAGTCGTCAAAAAAAAATTACGTTTCCCACTCCAGCATTTACAAAAAACACGACTCCGACTCCGACAATGACCAAAAATATGACTCCGACTCCGACTTAAAAAGGCTTAATTTCGCCACGTTCTTTTCCTACCTTACCTATTTATGTGTATTCAAATATATACCAACCAACCAATCCGGCCAATAGCCAAATTTGACATTTTATATGCAAAAATAAAAAGTTCAAACTTTTAAAAATTCCGGAGTCCGGGTACGACTCCGGCCAAAACACCGCGACGACTCCGACTCCGGCCAAAAAACTCCGACTCCACAGCCCTGGTAATAAACATCGTCTAAGAATCTGAATATAAATTTATTAAGTTGATAATATAATCCACTATTCAAATTAAACATATTTTTACAAATTGCATCGGACTGCAGCGAGAATTAAAAGTATCACAGAAAGTTTATTGTGTTCAAGATTGGTGGGCGTCAATTTAAAAAGCGGATTTCATATTTTATTGACGAGAAAGTGAGAAACGATTTCCTGAATGCTGCGACGAAATACCCACATATTGTGACTCAAATCATAAATATATCACAACAATCGAGGCCGTTATTAATGATCTCATGTTTTTCTTTCTAAGTTGATACCTCGATGTAACCTCATGGGTTTAATAAATATAATGTTCGGTATTAAATAAGAGGGTTCATTGTTCAGCTTTTATCACAGTTTCGCTTTGTTTTCTCGTATCATGTGTGGTGAAAGTTTCTTTTCCTTATAAAGAAAAGATTCAGACTACAAATAAATATTTCAATATGTCAATTGTTTAATAAGGGTACTTTGTGAATAGCTCAAGAACATTTATTTGAATTGAGTTAATCTACACACAATTTTAGATAACATCCTGCCGAAAAAATGACTAAAACCATAAACAAACTTTGATTATTTGAAAGGGTGAAATAATTTTAATATTTTGCCATAGAATACATTGACAGTCACGTAACTTGCAAAGAATGAAAACATTCATATGTATGTTTTTAATCGATTTTTTCCCCTACTATGTGTAGAATCCGCGATGCGGGCTCCTAGTTTCCTGGCTATTTTTCTTGCTAGGGTGGATAGTGGATACAGAATAAGTCTATGTTTCTCTTTCTCGCATGTAAGCTAGCTAAGTATTGGCCTTCTAAGAGATCCAGCTGAGGGCTTTGTGAGGGAAAAACAGTAAAGAAAAACCCATTAATTGATGTATGTATCTATTTACTTACATATGTAGTGAATGTTTCATACTTCATCCATCCCATCCTAATCTTGACAAACGGTTAGCGATTAGCTACAAACCGGTAATTTTTAACCACATCCTTATTTTGTTTTATCCTCTCCAAAGAGACAGATAGAACAACCGATTAACAACAAAACGCTTCTTTAAGAGCGGATATAAAGAAAATCAATAAAGTTGCATTATTTATTTTCAATAAAACTACTGACTGAATCTAATTACAAGCTAACCGTGGTAATAAAACGATTTAAGTTTAATATTATTAAATCACAAAAAAAAACTTTCGACGAGATGTTTCGTAACATTTTACGAGTTGCTGGCCCTTATTTATTTATTGAGTTTGTCCGTGTTAAAAAATACATTTATTTTCTTACCCAAAATCGTGAAATAGGAGAAAGCCGATTTATCCTTATGTAGAGGTCTCAGACTTTTAATGTTGATATTGTTGTTTGTATTGTACGATTATAATAAAACACTTCTTCGTGACACAGCTGTCAAAGCTTTATTTTTATACCATCATACAACACAACTCGTTGAAATTATTGATGGGCACTAGGTATTCATTTTTGAATTTAATAACTAACACGAGAAATGTGCATTTTATGTTAAAAACCTTTTATAGCATTAGGAATATTTATTAAATGAAATAACATCTTTACCACTATGCTTCACCTGGAATAAATATCCACGTAAGTTAGTTATTACAAGCACGTGAAGGGAAGGAGAAAGCGAGTTGAAAACAGTCATCCGCCTCTATTGGCATGGAAAACATTTCAGCACATCAGTATTAACTTTTCGTTTGTCAGTCAGTTTTTTATACTATCAACTTTAGTTAAAGTATATTTTATTTTATTCGAATTTTAGTATCTATAATAATATCAGCATTTATTTATAGCCATTTCCACTTCCCAGGTGTATCATATGAGTATGATATATCGAAATGAGTAGGGATAGAAAGGGCAGGACTAGAACATTACTAGTGATTGGATAGGTGTGGGAGGGAAATTCTGATAATACAGACATCCATGTCACCGAACAGTAATCAATAATTCGATTGAAAAAATTTACTGTCCGGACTGGGAGTCGAACCCGAGCACTCCACAACCGAATCTTACGATTTTCGACACTCGACCACGGGCCCGATCATTTAATTTGACTAAAAATAACTAAACTACTCCCAACCACCACCCGCCACGGCCTTACATTCGGTATCAGCGATCGTGTCCCGTGGCGTAACAACTTTAAGCGTATCTGTTCTGTTTGCGAGTATGGAGTTGTCTCGGGAGCATTTGCCCAGGACTTGGAGGCCAAGGCACTCAAGTGTGCATTACTGACTCTAAATAATTAGCAAACCCTATACGTTACTGATTCTAGAAATGCTATTCAATGCTGTTATTAATGCAATCAACAAAGGCCGGTTACGGACCTATACGAATAGGTCCGTCCTTGCACCGTATGACGCCGCAAATTAAAAAAAGGCCAAATAATTATTTTTATTGACTACCAAGTCGGCGTGGCCTACTGGCCCGACAGCTGGTCGGACCAACCTGAGTAAATCTTCCCGCTCAGAGGACATAAAAGGACAAATCCATAGAATGTGATCAGCATCCATTATATCGCCGCATCTACATATCGGCCCATCTTCCATCCGGCCAAGCCTGAAGAGCTTGGCAGCAAAACCACCATGGCCAGAAACAAACTGGCTGGTCCAATGATTCACAACCAGACCGCTGGTGATTTCCATGCGCCATTTAATGGTAGGAAAGAATTTATAAACCTGCCACCCCTTCAGGGAGGCATCCCAGCGCTTTTGAAGATGCGAAGTGCCGTGTCCATCGCATGACCGCGAGCGGCGGCCAGGCGACTGTGCTGCGCCATATTGGCTAGTCCTGGGGGAGGTGAAACTGTGACGTCGCCGATCTTCGCGGGCCTCCCCGCCAAAAAGTGGGTCGTCGCACCCCGCACCTGTATGTGCTGATCAAGCGGTAGGATGCCCGCCATCACCGGCAGGGCGTCAGTGCTTGTGGTTCTATAGACTTTAGTAATTGAAATCAGCGCTGATCGCTGCCCCCGCAATAATATTCTCCGTACGTAGGAGAGACTACACCTTTCGGACCATGCACCAGCCGGATAGCCCGCTTTACCCATAAAAATGGCGTCATATGCAATCTTAAGTGTTTTTACTGTCAAACCCCATTCACCACCCGCTAACCGTCCCACCCTCAGAAAGGCTACGCCAGCCTTGGCTACTGAGCTATTCACGTGTAAAAATCTATATGTATTTACCAGGGCTGTGGAGTGGGTAAAAAAAAGTCCGACTCCCACTCCAGCATTTACACAAAAACCACGACTCCGACTCCGACATTGACCAAAAACACGACTCCGACTAAAAAAAAGTTAATATCGTTTTTTTCCCCCAAATTTTCCTATTTATGTGTATTCAATTAAATATCAACCCTATCAATACGACCAAAAGCCAAATTTGACATATTAAATGCAAAACTAAAAAGTTCAAACTTTTCAAAATTTTCGACTCCGGCCAAAAAACTCCCACTCCACGACTCCGATTCCGAGTCCATAGCCCAGGTATTTACTCATTGAGCTTTTAAAATAATCATTCAATCAATACCATGGAACTTGGAATCATGTTTCATAGTTTTTGAAAAACCACATGTATTTTAATATAAACAACTATGTAGCGATTTTGATCTCGAATTTCATCTTGATACTTGAAAACACAATATAAGTTTATTAATGTAATTAGAATATATTTGTTTTGGTGGTTTTAAGTTATGTATATATTTTTATAATAAGAGCTTTATCGCATTTTATAAAACGTCGCTGAATTGGTGCTTACAGGACTATAAGCAAGGAAGTTCAACCGAAACAAGTCTTTGAGTTGTTTTGTTTTCAATCGATGACTCGCTTAAGCTCAGCGTATACGAATGAATTGATTGTCATCGCATTTAAGAAACAATCAGGGCCACTTCTTCTTCTCTTGTCAGGCTGAGGGTGAAACAGTCGACCACCACTGCTACTTTATCTTAAATATCTATCTTAATATTAGTGATACAATGTGTAAACTTTTGTTAATCTTAAATCATTGTTTTTTACATCTTTTGCATTAAAAAAATATGATTTTGATCGACTTGTTTTGTCGCAATTAAATAAAAAAGAAGATAAGTCGGATTATTTATTGGCCGAAAACCATTTATAGTGTCGCTACCAATTGCCAGGATTAAAACTTCACTGCCCCTCCGCGATAAGATATTTAATATAGTGGAGATTATTAAGATAGTGGAGTTAGTACTGAAAGTGTGATATCATTTTTATTATAGTGCCATTCCACCAAGTATTGACAGTGAACACCTTAAAATATTATATTTGGTGAAAACTCTGCTTAAGGTGTTAATATTGTGATGAGTGGAAACGTGGGCGCTTGATCCTGTGGCAAGCTGGTTGGCCTCCACTGTAAAAAAGATAAGAAGGCGCCATGCACTGAGCAAAGTTCTATGCACTGCAATATGTTAGCACACTCGTGTCACCACTGATCACGTCCTCCGGGACTCCCAACTCGTCAGTGGCGTCCGACCCCTGACTTTTGATGCTAGATTTTTCGCCATCAATTAAATATGCTCACTACGTGCGATACCGGTCCTGATCCTAGTAAATTAACCGTGGAATAATTAAAAATTCCAACAAGTATTGAAGTGAACACCTGAAAAGTAAAAAGGATGTAAGATACAATTGTCGAATCAGTATCTACACTCTTCTTTAAGAGTTCACTCTAGTTTGCGGCAGCCGTTGATACTAAATAAACGTTCTCCCCTCTGACATAAGAATAAGCCTACCGCAATTAGCCCAAGCGTTCAGTATACATATATCAAATTAGGGAATTTAACATTTTCGAACTCTGAAAATCTTTTTGTTTGTCGGCGTCATTCAGGACATTCACACAGCGCCACTCTTTCGAGTGCATAAGTAGCATAGTCAGTCTGTAATAAATATTTCAAGTTTCAAAAAAGGTGACCCGTCAAATTAACGGTTAGGAAATAGAAAGACACCACATCAGTAACATAATTTATTCTGTGTACGTGTGTTACGTTCTTTTGCCTTTCTACAGTATACAGTATATATTATTTATTAAAAATATAGGACAGAATTTCGAGTTGCTTTTTTCACGACTCACCGACTCTTAAAAACTCGAAAAAACACGCCCACAAATTAACAATAGTGCAATTGATTCAACAACATATATACTTTATCTACATTCACACTAAAAGTGGAGTTAAACATTGCAACCGTTCACCGAAGCTTTGAAAAAGCTTATGGTGAAACACTCGCTGAAACTCTGATCTTATTTCTGGCCATTTTCATTTTCGTTTTAAAAAATATTTTTAAAGCTGAATGTGGCATCTTTTGTTGTTCATATATAAGACAAAAGATCGATTTGTTATATTCATCAATCGCAAGAATGATCCCGATTACTAATCAGCAGAAAATAAAATAAATGGTACTTGCTCAAGTATTGTCCAATGTTATATTGACGTCCAAAGTTACCAGAATTGGCTGTACCGCGATCACTAATGATGACTATTTCAATTGATGGTGGAAAACGTATACGCAAAATTACATAGTGGAGACAAAAACATCAGCAGTATTTTAAAGACTGTGGGGTCGTTTTAGAATCTACAGAATCCGACTTAACCAATCGACACTTTTGACGTTTAAAATAAAATGCCGCGTAATGTAACTCGCTCATTTTTATTTGTATGTGAGGGATAGATCGCATCGTACAGGGTGGTGTGGTAATCTTTTTCATTCGAGTGTGACTTCATTTTTACCTTTGGCGATTCATAGGTGCGTCTCCACCGAAAATACCATAATATTTTAAATATGATAGATGGCTTACCACTGCTAAATTTATTTTCTCATGAATTATTCGTAGTGTTAGTGTCATTTGTACTATTATTGTTTGCTTGTATTTAACCCCCCCCCCCTACTCTCTGCATGTAAAAAGGAAAAATCCCAGGCTCCATTTAGCAATTTATAATATAAGCATCAATTTTAGCTTTCTTATTTAGTAACCTTGCGATGGTAAGTCTGAAGATGATTCGTAAAGATATGAAACACGTGTCACTATTTTTTCAACGTGGAATAAACAAAATTTATCAATTTAATTTTATATTAACACAATGCTTACGGAATGCACAAATTTGTGCGTTTGCTCAATCGCGAAATAACATGCTAATTACCAAAGTAGTTTGTTAACAAATTGTTAAAATTAACTTCCACAAAGATACCGCGGAATCCATCGAAAGTATTTTTCTTCTTTGACTGCTACCGCCATGTCATATTTTACTTCCGAGTTAAATGATTGCAAATGAAATACAGTAGAACCTCGATTATCCGGATTGGTCAAAATGAACGAAAATATTACAAATTTGCTGATATGCACGTGGCGAATTGCGTCCACTGTTTACCTACGTGATGAAATGCAGTCTTAATATTTTGATCGTTGCATTTGTTCTAAAAATAAGTCCTGGGTAAAATATGGGTCAGTCATCGTGCAAATTCGATACGCAATGAACGTTTTTTTCTTGAAAAAATGATCACGATAAAAAATAATTTATTATTAAAGCTATGTATTAATGAATTAATCTAAAGAAATAAAAATGATTTATACCGAGACTATCTTCATCCCCAATTATTCCGGATAATCGAAGTTCTACTGTAATTTTTTTTTTTTATTGTTGCCGCCACTTCCCCGCCTCCTTCGCAAAATATATACAACGATACCAATAACACGCTTCGATCTTAAAAAATAAATACCAGGTAACGTTGTGAGGATATGGTTTTATAATTTTGGCCGTAATGAATTTGAAATGAGATTTATAGCATTCGAACGTGCCTTTTGTACGCTTCAATATGGGAATAATCGACGCGCAATCTCGGCGACTAACGATGGCGGAAGTGATGGGCGATTTCAAAGCGCGGAAAACCATTATAGAAGAGGGCAATGCGCAGACGCAGGCAACGAAGTGGCGTCTTTCATGTGGCTATGATCGATCCACGAACAAACATGGAGGCAGCGAGAGCCCTAACGAGATGAATCGGTTTCACCCTGACATGATGCATTATAAATCACTGTCTATTATATATCATAATAATATATAAACCGGTATTGGTATATTATACAGATACGAATAAAGCAAGGGCCTCGCAGAGAAAATGTGAGGTCCGCTACTTTTTTTGAATAAAATACAGGGCTGTAGAGTCGGAGTCGGAGTCGTGGAGCCGGGGCTTTTTGGCCGGAGTCGTACTCGGAGTCGGAAATTTTAAACTTTTTATTTTTGCATATTAAATGACAATTTTGGCTATTGGCCGGATTGGTAGGGTTGATATTTAATTGAATACACATAATTATGAAAATTAGGCAAAAAAAAGTGACGATATAAAACTTTTTTAGTCGGAGTCGTGTTTTTGGTCAATATTGGAGTGGGAGTCGGAGTCGGAGTCGGAGTCGTGGTTTTGGTAAATGCTGGAATCGGAGTCGAGCTTTTTTTCACCGACTCCACAGCCCTGATAAAATATCATACTAAAATGAATAAAAATAAATACCATTACAAATCACTTTCAACCTTCGGTGCTAATACAAAATCCTTTACGGTCCTAATACAAAATATCCGGCGTTGTATAGTTACTACACTCTATTCAAACAAAGATGGTGTTTTTATTGTAATTTATTGAATACATCATGTATGCCACTTGTTAAAAACTTTTTTTTTGTACTAATTCCACATTTAATTTTGTAAAGATCAGGACCGGTTTCGTTCATCAAATGAATTTACTCGGCAAAACTGAGACGTGGCATGTTTTGCAAAGCAACCGGCTGGTGATTGGAAAACGTAGAAGTGCTGCACGGTGGGCATATGCTCCACATAAATACATATGTGATGAATGGCAATTATTAAAAATAAAGTAATTTAATGCGGTGAAGATGTCTTTTGATTACTCACGCAGATGGAACCTTGACACACTCTTCCTATATAGCAGGGGTGGCCAAAGCGTCGATCGCGTAGTGATTCCTAGTCGATCGCCTATCTGATTTGTACAAATCTCTGGTGCCCATCTCAAGAAGCGTGCGAAACAAGTCGTGTGAAAGGGACAGCACGCTAAAATCTCGAAGTTAACCGATTATCGACGAAAATCTCTTTCTAAAACCCGGATCAAACAAGGGTTGGCAATAAGATTAATATAGGCTTTAAATTACTACTTTTAGTGTTTGTCGATCGCCACCAGTAATTTCAAACAAAGTCGATCGCGGGTAAAAAAGTCTGGCCACCCCTGCTACTTAATTAGTAATACTTTGATATCGCAGACTAGTGTGTCCGTTTTGTACAAAATCAGGGTTTTTACATACAGTAGAACCTCGATTATCCGTACTAATTGGGGATGAAGATAGTCCGGATAAGGACAAATCCGGATAATCGACAAAATCATAATTGACAGAAAAAGATAAGTATATTTTATTTCTTTAGATTAATACATGGCTTTGATAATACATTATTTTTTATTGAAAAAATCAATTATCGATTTCTGCTTAAAGCTAGCTTTTCTTTTCGATGCTGCCAAAACACTTTTACTTTTAAGAAACTGGTAAACTTCAAGATTTTTTTATATCCGAGATTGTTGACGAGCCGACACCATGTGTATTAGACAAAAAACGTCCCGATTCACCCCGTTTTAAAGCATCGATTATATCCAATTTGTCTTTTAATGAAACTACGACACGTTTCCTCTTTGTTGACATATCGGTAATATTAAAAATAAATATGAAAATCGTGATCAATTTTTCAAGAAACAAACGTTCAATGCGCATCGAATTTGGACGATGACTAACCCATATTTTACACAGGACTTATTGTTAGAACAAATGCAACGATCAAAATATTAAGACATCACGTACGTAAACAGTGGACGCAATTCGCCACGTGCATAACAGCAAATTTGTAATGTTTTTGTTTATTTTGACCAATCCGGATAATCGAGGATCTACTGTATATGAGACTCAGACATTTCCAACGCCAATATTCGTGATTTGGTGTTCCTGCCGAGTATTGCGCACATCAAATCATTGGCCGGCACTCTTCAAGCTGTTGAAAGTGTGCGAGCGCATACTTATCACGCACAGAATATTGCTAGCCTGGAGTGGATGTTTTACGACTATTTTAACATTTGGTTGATTTTTTGTCTTTTTATAAGGGGTTTTACTGTATTTAATCTGTTAGGTGCCGACTAGGATTAGTATGGCCGTGCATGGAGGGCCGTGATTTTCTTTCAAAAAATAAAACCTAATAAATATATACTTATTGGACATATTTTAATAGTACATCACAAACATTTACCATATAAATACACAATGTGTCATTTACGCCATCATTTATTCAAAAATAGAAAAACAAACGTATCACAGAAAACACGTGAATGTGACTTTAAATCGGAACTGATTCATAATAAATTTAATCTAAATGTAAATAAAAAATACGTTCTAAATTTTTAAAGTAAATTAATAGTCTTCCAATGAGTGGTATGCCTCAAAACAAAGTTCTCCGCATACCCTGCTAGCGACACATTTCAACACAACGAAATAGCTCTTTTTAAAATCGATTTATTATAGATTACCATACAATATCTTTTAATAAAATAATAACACATTTTTTAGTACTTTTTCCACATCTGATTTATTTCATCAGAATCTGATGAAATAAATCAGATGTGGAAAAAGTACTAAAAAATGTGTTATTATTTTTATTATAATGCCTTTCCACCAAGTATTGACAGTGAACACCTTAAAAATATCTTTAAAGTTCAAGTATTACATCACGATTCCAAGAGATGTCACTATATGCACGATATTATAAAATTGTTATAAATGTTGCTCATGGCCTTTAAACCACGCCTCAAGTACGGCGTGTAAACACGCGCATTTTGTATGGCCGGCCCTACGAGGACGGAATTATTTGGCGTGTAAACACAGCCGCGGTATCGAAGAGATTAAATCACACTCAGTCGGTGTGTAAAAAAAGAAATTGTTGTAAATAAATGTAAAAATAAACATTAGAAGAAAAAGAATTATTTATTTCAGCTAATATTAACTTATCAGTGTTTATTTTTTTGTAATGTCATTTTATGATATAAAGCATTGGAAGAAATAGTTTTATAGGTTGTAAATGAAATGAAAAAAAAAACAAATAACATTAAAACGTGTCAAAAAAACTGGTGCCGAGGAATTGAAAAGGTTGATATAATGTCCCTTATGATCTATTGCATGGGTTCCCAACCTTTTTCGGGAGGTGACCCCTTTTTATAAAAGTCACGTGACCCGCGACTCCGATGCAATAGAAAAAGGCATTTTAAATAATGTTTTAAAAAAACAACAAAAATGCAGTGAATATTTTTTTTAGTTCACTGTAGAAGTTGGTGACCCCACAGAAAACCCGTCGCGACCCATGGGTTGGGAACCCGTGATCTATTGGGATGCTTGCACTTTTTTGGAAACCATAATTTACGCTTCCAGCACTGTAAAAGATTTAAATTTAGAAATACAAAATTTATATATAATTGTGCTATTTGTCAACTCGTAATTGTTAATAATTAGTGTTTTTTGTGTCTCAAAACCAATGTAAAAATAATAGTTGGGTGGGTGAAATATAAAACAATTTGTTTGTATGATGCCATTTTATTAACATATAGAAAATAATAAATAAACAAATAGAAAAATCCCTCGACAGAATTCACAAAAAACTTGCAAAGGGATAGCAAGAAAGGCACAAATGTATGAAATAACAGGTGGCTAAATATTAAGGCTTTAAGAATAGTTCCCAACTTAAACTCTACTTTTAAACTACATAATACGTTTTCAAATTAAATATAAATCCGTTTTATGATTTTCAAAAAACTCTCTACAACAGGAGTGGCCAAACTTTTACCACTACGGGAGACTTTTTTTGAAATTTTTGGTGGCGGTCGACTCACATAATAAATTGAATTTATTATCATTGAAATAAAAAGGAATCAGAGATGTGTACATCAGTACACCAGGCAGGTGGGCAACTTGGAAAAGCTACGCGATCAAAGCTTTGCCCACCCCTGCTTGACAGCCATGCACATGATTTTTTAAAATTAAACTGTTCCGCATGTAAATTTAATGTGGAATGTGGACACTTTTGAGTGAAGATTCAAATGTTTTCTGGAATGATTCTCTTTCTTCAAGACTCGCGATTGTTATTTACATTATCAAAGATAACAATTTGTTTTATAAATAACACATTTTTTCGTACCTGATAAACCTTTCGTACCTGAATAAAATATCTGAAAGTATCAGATATTTTATTAAGATCCGGACCGGTTTCACTCATCACGAGCATTATAAACTGATCATTTTTAATGTAGGATTAATCTACTACTCCTGATAAGTGTCCATTTTTTTGTAAGTAATCATAGTATTGACACCTTAATTCCACTTATGTGTGATTATCTTAAATTCTTATCAATTTTCTTATACCAATTGTAAATTAACATTGCCATTCTCAATTTGCTATAAATAACCCTGTTTCTATTATATTTATATGCCATCAGTCGAAAGTACTTTCGATGGTGAAACCAGTTCTCTTTACAAAATGTATGAGGAAGTAGTACTAAAAGATGTGTTTTATTTATTCAAATATTAGTCCTTTGCACCCAGAATTCACATTTAAAACCTTAAAAATTAACATTGTCTTCAAATCAGTATTATTTCCACAATATCAAAATTACTTAAAATTAATAATCTCCTATTACCCGATAGTCTTAGCATAACAACAAAAACAATTATAATCTCAAATAATATCCCTTAATAATTATAACAAAGAATTCGAATACATAATTATAAAAAAATTTTACTGAATAGCAATATTTAAAAAAAAACTTATATTAATCGCACCATCAAAATGGGGTAAAACTCAAGTACTTAAAAACTGCTTTAACTGGTTAATGATTAACCAGTTATAGGAATGGATTCTGAACTTTTCTCTTGAAAATTGCAATAAATACATATATACTATGGGTCAATGCATATCAAATGTGGGACGTGTGATAATTACCAATAAATCTTTAACGCGATTTTTATTGAAAAAAAAATCAGTATAAAATGAATTAATTTACTTTTGCACGTTGGGCTTGTCATTAGATCGGTCGCAATGGATTTTTTTTGAAAAAGAGTTTATCATGGAAGCGATTTTCTCTAAACATAATTATCATCGCATAACACTTTCTTACTAGTAAATTAGTTAGTAACCCAAATTTGTTATTTACATTACATTTCTCCTAGAATAATAAAAGATGTTTGGAAAATTATTATACATCATTTCATTAAAAACAAATTATTTGAAAATGAAAAACATCATTCAACAAAATCAGTCAGATTGATACAATTTATTGTCAAATCACTAACGATAGAACAAAAAACTAGTATGTAGTTGGATGATATAATGTAAAATGAATACAGTAAAAAATTAATGTAGTAAAAATAATATAAAAAGGAATTACATTACTCTTAGACTTGTAAGATAAATAAAACCACTATAAAGTTTCACACAAAGTAAACAAAAAAGAGAACCTTGGAAATATAATTATTTGTAACATTGAGCAGTAAGAAAATATCAGCTTGTAGAATGAAAATAAACAATTTTGAAAAGCAATATGTTGCGGAAGAATCAATAGTAAAACCATTTTGATAATTTGTATTTCAGTCAGATCAAATTTTCCAAGGTTTGAAATCAGACATGTTGGATGGTATTTCAATACGAGTCTGAGACTACATTTGTGTACTAATGTACTTACTTTTTTGGATGAAAAACTGTGGTTTTCATAATATTATACACACAGTAATTATTTCTGTTATAGAATTTGAAACTTATAACAATGAAAATGCAAGGTACTACTACATATGTTAGAGGACTCCTCATCATACCCATTTCTAAAATCACAGCAATAAATGCCTTCATTTTCAGCACAGCTTATTATTTATTCCATTTGAGTATTTGCACTAATGTACTGATATATGTATCTATTGGTTTCCTTCATCATCAAGTTCTATAAAGAATGAGTAAAAAAATGGGTTTAGGGTGGGCTGTTTGAAGTCAAGTTACCAGTAAAGTGATGGGTTGCGTTGATTCATAATTCTCGTTCTCGTGGTTTTGGTAAATGCTGGAGTCGGAGTCTGAGTCAAACTTTTTTACACCGACTCCACAGCCCTGGTAATAACACTGAGGTGTGTATCTTCCAAATTACCACCCAATTTTAAGAATAATAAAGCCTACAATAGCGTACATTACGAAATTTAAAATATTTATGCTTTATTGTTGTTTTTTTCGGGAAAGAATTCTTATAACGACAGGACTGCTCTCGTGCATGATACCGCTTAAAACAAATGTGCCCATTTTTTTCTGATTCACCACCAAAATTGTCTTACAATAAAAATAAAAAATCTAGAATACATTTACTTGCATGATTTGCTGCTAATTTTGTAAAATAAACAGTTTTTACTTCCATAAAGCTATAAAATCGGGCCAGAACATGACCAGTAATTTAGTTTCTTTTTATATATGATATAGTATAACATAATGGGAGGTGGCTGGGTCATAAAAACAAGCTTGGGTGAAAAAATCATGAGAAACCAAAATATACCAATAACAAAAACATCAATCAATCTATCAATTTATAATCACCAAATAATTAAAGTGTTTTTGACACTATTTATATAACAATAAAAAAACATAAAATATTTTTACAAACATAATAAAGATAAGATTATTTATTATTATTTGTTCAATATCTGTCTGTTGGCAATCATATATCGCTTTAATTTTGGGCTAAATCAGTTAAAATATAATCCTGAGCTGTCTTTCGATATATCCCCCGCTTGGCAGCAAAAGGGTTAAACAATGAATACTAGGATTGCTTTTAACCAGGGCTGTGGAGTCGGAGCTTTTTGGACGGGGTCGGAGTCGGTGCGGCGATTTGGCCGGAGTCGTACTCGGAGTCGGAAACTTTGAAAAGTTTGAACTTTTTATTTTTGCATTTAACATGTCAAATTTGGCTATTGGCCGGATTGGAAGGGTTAATATTTAATTGAATACACATAAATAGGAAAAATAGGCAAAAAACAGTGACGATATTAAACTTTTTTAGTCGGAGTCTTGTTTTTAGTCAATATTGGAGTCGGAGTCATGGTTTTGGTAAATGCTGGAATCGGAGTCAAACTCTTTTTAACTGACTCCACAGCCCTGCTTTTAACAAAAAGGGGCAACTATAAAAATCAGGTTTATTTGTGCTATGAAACATATTTTAAATTCAAGCTCTGAATATTCAATATCCACAACTTCCCATTAATCTTTCATAGCAATGCGCATGTATACATTTGCAAAATCTATGCTCTCTCCGTTACGAATATTTCAAGAACAAAATTTAATCCTACTGATCATGATATGTTTTTTTAATGTACTATCACAAATGCATGCAAATAAAAAGCTACAATTCTGAAGTGTTCCCATAATTATTGTTTTTAACTTAATATTAATTTTTAGACTTCTAAGCAAAAATCATATAAACTTCTTTCATTGATTTGCTGATATCTTATTTAACCCATCAAATATTAATATCAATTCTTTATTTTCATGACTGAATATTTATTTACAGTTAGGAATTCTGTGTTTTTTTTGAACAAGGTTGAATACACTTTATTCATTGAATGATTGAAGTAGGTTCTTTTTGGAAATATGAAGAGTAAAGCAGCAGTAAGAAACCAATGTTTGCTCGCACGTGAGAATTCTGCAAAAAGACAGACAGAACGAAGACTGTCTCTATTCTGAATCACTAAACTCCACTATTTCTATCAAAATGAAGTTATCACTCGATCAATCGGTTCACATTTATTGCACGCCATTAGTGTTTAGAAAAATAATCTATTTGGACAAGAAAAAATCTATCATAATTCTAAAAAGAAGAAAAGATTGCTGGAAGCACTGTTTTTACATTTGTTATATATTGGACAATTATAAGTATTTTTAGCATTGCAAAAATATTTGATAATGTTCACTAGTTCTTGCCTTGTATCTTAATTTTTCTATGACTAAAATGGATCCTATATTTATAAAAATATAAACCATGTAGCATCTTCAAATGACAACAGTATTTGTTATATACAAAGTCTATTTTCCAGTCTTCATTCTTGATTGATTATACTACTTTCTTCTTCCACCTTGAGGTATTGTTCCATGCGTTCAGTCCCGAGTGTAACATGAATGCACCTATAAAGATTATCATGAAATAACATCAAAATTTTATAGCAATGAGATATCTGTTTCACAGAGTAAAGTCTCGAAGCTGAGAAGACAGTGTTGTAGTCCCACTCAGTTATATGAATCTTTTTAATACATTAAATGTTCAATAACTTAAGATTTAGTCAATTACATGGACTGTTCCAAAGGATAATGAATATTTATCAATGAATCTGCAGTAAGTTCATTAAAATTAAAAGTGTTAAAAGAGATGTACAAAACAATAAAGATACTTACAGAATGAGCAGTATTACCGCCAACTGAGATGCCATCGTTAAATAAAATATGGCATTTGGATGCCCAGTGGCGAGTGTCGCGTTATACAATTGAGAATAAAGAGTTGCCGAAAAAAGTGTCACAGCATTGTCGCAGACAGATAAAAGCGCAAACACTTTACCTGAAAAATAAAATCACTTGATAAATAATGGGTTATCTATGCATGTGTGAATATCTAAGGAAATAATGATAAATAAGAACATCTACAGAAGTTCTTTATTATTCATTATCTAGATATTAACATTTACAAGCCTAGGTGTTTGCTTGGTCATTTGTTGGCGAAATTTTTACAACTGTCTTAAAAAAACTGTATATAAAAAACTGGTAAACTTATATAGTTAGAATAAAAAGCGTTGTCAAATAAATAGATTGTGTCAAGTTTAAAACATATTGAGACATTTTTTTATGTTGCGAATGACGCAACTGCAATAATACCAGCCTGTGCTCTGTTCCGTTAGCAGTCAGAGAGAGGCATTGGAACTGGCTGGGTCATGTGTTGCAGGGCCTCAACCTATGTGATGGGAGGAAGCAAAGCAATTGACAGGAATCGGAGGAGGCGCCGCGTGGAGGCCATATGCTCCACATAGGAAGCTAATATGGTCGGTGAGTGTTTTTATAATCACCACAGTAGCATAAAATATCACAATACCTCTTTCATGGGGTTCCACAGCTTTAGATGTCATTGATCGAATAACTGGAGCAACACAAGGTCCCAATGACGCAAAGAAAGCTCCCAAGTAAAAGAGCCAAGACACTTCCGCAGCCGCGAAGAATATTCTTCCTGCTGCATGTGATGCAGCACCAATCATCACAATAGTCTTTAAAAAAAAGTATGTTGGTCATCAGAATTGGTATTGGTATTATTGGTATCAAGTCAATATAATAATGTTTTTTATTACCGTATCTCTCCATTTCAACAACCCTGACATCAAAGGTATACCGATAAGCATCATCACAACATAGGCTGCGCTTTGAAATGTTTTGAATTTAGAGTAGGTAACGGTATCCCAACCAAATACTTTCGTCATATATAGGTACAGCATTGGTTTTTCATCTAAAAAATTGCAAATACATCTTTATTTTTCAATCATGTCCGTTCCTAATATTAAATTTATCTAGAGTACAAAATATGGCATTTCACCTGATGATATTTTAATGAGTAGTCAGAGGCTCAGCTTGTTTTTATTTGAATAGAATAAGGATATGAGCTGTGTTTAACCATGACCAGTTATAGTATGCTGAGCTGAGCCTGAATTACACTTGTGTGTTTTATAAAAGTACACATTTGTAATATGTTGACGAAATCAAAATATTTGGCTATGTAGTTTAATTATGTAGGCATTACATAACTTAATATATTAGGTAATCCCGGAATTAATGTCGTTTTTTTTAATATGCAACTTTGACTCAGTGTGTTTGGGTCTGTTGCCTAGTAAAGACGTGTGTTATTGTTTTTCTATTCTCTGTGATTCTTTACCTGTCTTTTAAGCAAAAAAAAACAATTCTACCCCATCTACAAAAATTGCAGAGACGTATCCTTCGGAAACACATTTAAGAAGCTGAATGCTGATTTTGTGCCATTCAAAAAAAAACTGCAACAGAAGCAACGGAATCCATTTGTGAGATTTACAGTGATATACTGGACGTAAGGAAGTGCCAACGATGGTTCAGAAAATTTCGCTCGGGCAATCTCAATTTGAAAGATGAGCCTCGAAGTGGACAGCGCAGTCAAGTGGATGAAGCAGCCCTGAAGGCGGAAATTGAAGCAGATCCGACAATGATTATCGATTAATTATCCAAGAAGGTCGGGACATCACGATCGAATACTCATCGCTATTTAGAGAAACTGGATACAGCGATATTACAGGAAAAAAAATCCAGGACCTTGGTTTTATTGCATCCACCCTATTCACCGGACTTGGCACCAAGTGACTATTACTTGTTTCGTTCTTTAGAAACGCAATTAAGGAACAAAAAATTCAACAATATTGAAGCACTAAAATCCGGTCTCTTGGAGTTCTTTGAATCTAAACCAAAGACCTTTTATGAGAAAGGAATTTTAGATGTTGAAAATAGATGGCAAAGAGTCATAGACAACACTCGTAATAACTTTGTTTAAAAAAAATAATAAATAATTTAAAAAATCAAATTTGAGTTTTACTGTAAAAAACGACATTAATTCCGGGATTACCTAATATTATAAAATTTTCAATAAATAAAAGTTTTCATAAATTTTTTATAATAACATTTCTTTCATTTGTAAACACACTTTTGAATTAAATAATCATATATTACAAAAGCTATGAATAAAATAAACGAAGCTTACCTCTTTGGAATGTATACAATATCATACTGATCATCATAATTACTAAGAAAGTTCTTCGGCTGCCTTCTCTTTTCTTAGTGACAACTTTAACTGAATCAATTGCATGTTGGATAACAAAGAAGTCGGTGAAAAAATTCTTTACATTTGCTTCCACCATTGACTTTTGTTTAACTGTGGTTTGCCAATGAAGAACAAGAAATGTGTACACGATGGCGAGCACCAGCAACGACGCATTTATGGTGAACATTGTTGTGTACGAATGATCCACAGCCTCAAACAAATACGCACCTGTTCAAAAAGGTACAAAATTACTGACCAAATAGAAAAACCAATGATCAGATAATATTAATGTGCCAATGTTTTAAGACACTTCAAGTGAAACAAATTTTTAAAGAATTATCATATAATGTTTACCAAGTTCAACATTTTTCATTTTATATCTCATGTTTAGATACATAGAAAGAAATTCACGGAATTATTTTAAGGCAGATTATATTATGAACATGGTAATTTTAAAATTACATTATGGATATAACTAAAAGCTTACAAAAGGTCAAATTTGTTATTGATATTACAGTGAAACCTCGATTCTACATTTTTCAAGGGACCGAATAAAACAAACGTTAAATGCGGGAAACGATGAATGCGGGAAAGTTTTATATATGAACGTAATGCCGGGACTATAGAAAATGAACGCACCACGCGGGAAAACGTATAATGCGAGAACGTAAGATCGGGGTTCCACTGTAACCATTTGCACTGCTCAATATATTATTTTTTTCCTTCCAGCAACTCCACAGTATATTTAAGAAATTGATTGATATCGGAGGGTTTGCGTATTTATTAGCATCGTAAAACGAAATACTGACAAAAATAACACATTATGACGTGTTTCCAACTTTATCTAAGGCACACAATCCAATATGTATGTCTTTTGAAATAAGGATAATTTAAAATTAATAAAAAATAATTTTCCAATCAAGTTGTACAATGTAGAGCAGGACAGGACTCAACATATGAGTTTATATTGTCCAATGTTGGTACTTGTACAATGGTGAAGCTTCAATATCACATTTAAATTATCTAAATTTTGTAAATATTAAGTTTTCAATTAACTTCTTAGTTCCCATAAAAAGATACAAAAATGAAGGCATACAAAATTTGAATGGTTCAAATATGAATATCAAATCAAACGATAAAATAAAAGACTACATAGTGGAAGTATGTATAATAATTGTGTGAAAAGTGATATTTGTGAAATAAAAATAAAACTGAATGCCTGAAACTCTTTTTTTCGAATACTTTATATATTTTCATGGTAAATTGTCTTTTAGAGGCTTTTTGGGCAAAGTTTCATCACACCAATAAATATGCACCCTAGGACTTGATTAGTTTAATTTGTTTTGCGTAGCACTGTACATGACAATTTTATGTTTTACTATTCTAATCATATCAAAACTTAATAACAAATATTTTTCAAATTGATTGTTTTTCAGGTCACGTTATATTTAAATTTGATTTAAAAATTCTTTTTATGGCAAAAATTTATCTCACTTTTAAGGTGTTAGTTAAATGATAATTCTTGGTGGAAAGCAATTATTTAAAATAAGATACCTTTTTTTGTAATACCTCAATATATCACTATTTAGGTGTTCACTGTCAATACATGGTGGAATGGCATAATAATAAAAATAATAAAACATTTTTAGTACTCAGTACTGGTTTCGCTCATGCGAATCCAATAAAATTTATGTGGAATAAATACTAAAAATGTTTTATTATTTTTATTACTTCAATATATCACTTTTAAGGTGTTTACTGTCAATACTTGGTGGAAAGGCATTATAAAAAAATAAAAATACATTTTTAGTACTTTTTCCACATAAAATTTATTTGATCAGGACCGGTTTCGCTCATGGCGAGCATTGCCAACTGATGTGTCAGTTGAAAATGCTCGCCAATAAATTTTATGTGGAAAAAGTACTAAAAATGTATTATTATTTTTATCACTTCAATATATGTATATTGAAAATACTATTGAGTTAAACCGTCGTGATCTTTATCAAAATATATGTAGAAATACTAAAAAAAAATTCTGTTTTATTTATTCAAAACAAATCTTAATCTCGCCAAATTTGTCACATTTCAAGATAATCAAAGCAAGATTACACATGTTAGTGATGTCAAATTAAACAGACAGATTGATAATAAAAAGATTAAGTTAGCTTGAGAAATCACTCAAACTTTAATAACATAAGTGTCAGTTTAAAATATGCCGATAGCAATTGAAGAAAGTATTACCTAGGGCCACACCCATCGGCATAGTACTCAAATAGCAGATGTCTAATATCGACACTCTAATTGTTCTGTTTTGTGATGTTGTCACGTCAGATATATAGGCAAATGCGGATGCAAATATTGCTACGTCTGCACCCGTAAAAGCACTCGGGATGGTGGCAAAGTAAATCACATATTCCAATGGCCAAGTATCTAGAAGACAAAATGGATACAATATTAATCAATTCCATATGTGTAAAATATCTTAGTTGATCCATCATACAATGCTTACCTTGCTTAGAAATCACCACTACCATAAGTGAATAGATTAATTTTCCAATTAGACCAACTAATAACACAGCCTTTCTTCCTCTTTTATCAGTCCAAGCTCCAAGAAAAAATGCCAAAATGATCGGCACAATATGTCCGGCGATCCCGTTCCATTGATGAAATGTTGAGACTGTCATCTGAATTTTTTTAAACTCATTAATAAAGATCTCATACCCAAATTAATTGATCTAAATAAAAACACATATTAACATATTTTTTGCAGAAAGCATCGTTAAAATATGGATTCAGTTGTTCATTTTTCTGTAATGGTAATACAAGAATTTGTAAACTATGTCTACAAATATATAAAAATATATCTAACATAAACCCTCATATACCATCCAATTAAGCACTGTTTATACTTATATATTCAATTGATAGATAGTATAATAATAAGGAGAACTTTTAACAAATCTGAAAGTTAAGCCGGCCAATTATATTAAGCTCAAATTATTATAAGTTAGATAAATGCAGAAGAAACCACAGGCTAAAATACTCTAAAAGTATGCATTTTACTACAAAGGATTTTATTGTAATTCGACAATTTCATGTGTCACCTCTTGGTGGAAAGGCCGGTTTCACACATAACAATTTTCATTCGATCAGTTGACAATGCTCGCAATGTGCGAAAACGGTTCTGATTTTATCAGAATATTTGACAAAGTACTACTATATTAAGTGTTTAATTTATATAATTTTAGTGTGTAAACATACCTTTCTAGTTTGCAGGGTTGCATATGTAAAAAAATTACCTGAATTTTATCTTTTATTTCAGTCAGATTTTTATCTTTTAGATTCTCACAAATATCTTCATCGAGACTATAATTGACAGAACAAGCTTTGTGCACAAAGAATGCTTGCTCTACAACTGAAGTAGTCATAAATGCCAGCATATAAAGAAACATCACAGGTTCCACCGTTATTAGTGAGAAGCTGAATCGTATACGAGGTTTTTCCTCCTGTAATTATAAAGCGTGAAAATAGTGAGTAAAAATAACACCAGGTTCATAAATAACCATTTCTGTGTGAAATATTTACCCTTAAATCTACTTTTTTTTACTATAACTGAAAATTTAAATAGAGACTAGGGATTAATTCACAAGAAAGAAAAAGACACCAAAACAAAATACTCACCAGCCCAATACACGCTCATGGCAGTATGATGTAAGAACATGAACTTCGCTAACATTGAAACGCAAACAGTGATAATTTTTTTTCTATTGACTGTGATAGTTTTTTATTTCATACATTTATACTCAATGTATGATCATGCCACTATTTTATATAAATATATACATATATTTCTTTTTAAAATAATGCCTTTTTTACTGAAATATACATTATGCTTTTTTGCTCATATTGCTAAAGGGGTTCAAAAATTCAATCTCCCAAAACACATGGCAACCGTGGTATCTTCAAATCTCGATTATAGAATCTTAAATATGATTGTTACCGACAGCTACTTTTTACAAAAATAATTAACAATAACTAATGTTAAGGGAAGTCTTAATACATGATTTAAGTAGCTGCATACTGTAATTTTCCAATAAATAGATAAAGGTCTTATCAGATAACATAAAAATCTATTTGATTTGGTATATTGATGGCCTAGTGACCAAGTGCACAGAAGGAATAAGTGACAAAGTAAATTAAATACACTCATCATATTGTATATTTAATCTGTATTGACATGGTGTTCAAGTATATTGCAATTTATCAGCCAAATATTTGCTACTTGCAAGCAAATTATGTCATATGTGCGAAGTATTGAAATACGTTTTATCACAATTGAATTCACACTTTAACCATTTAAGCAATTAGTAGGAAATTGATTGAAGAGAATCAACTGGATTCTATTAAGGGAACAAAGAGCATACGTTGATGAATAAAATAACATTGTAAACAATTCAAAGCATGCAAAGTAATCCCAAAAATTATTGATGCACCAATGTGGTTTATTAAGTTGTTTTCAATCAGTGCAAGCAGCCAAATGAATGGCAAACATCAAGTAGTAAAGAGTCAATATCAATTTAACTTACGAATGAACAATGGCTATAGATAAATTACAAGCAAAGCAAACAATACTTAATAGTCATTAAATACATACATACTCAAACAATGTTGATTATTGGATGGACACTACATGACAGTGAACAAAAACCAGTATGATTATATTTTTGGATTGTTTGAATTGAACTGAATGAATGGGAATGTTTTTTATACATTGCAAGTGTTACGACAGAATGGGTTTTAAGTTTATGTTATCATGGTCATGATTAACAAGGATGAATTCGGTTTGGTCATTTTAAGAAAAGAATGGACTGATTTAGCATTTTTTTACTCAATTTCAAATAATTGTCAGCGCAAAACTTGGAAAAAATTTGGCAATATTTCTTCAAGTCCTAGTTTGAACATTTTCATATTGTAGATAGTGCAAGCGGTAACCGATTTCTAAATATAAAATATTCACGCGCTATATCTGGTATGGAATTTTTAATGTAAAACAAACATCATAACAACAGCTAACACAAGTCATATTCAAATAATAATATTTGATTTATAGCTATTTCTCTTTTACAAAGTATTGCTTATTATTTTGATGCCTGATTTTAGTATAATAAATTGTAGTTTATTTATCATAGATATAAATTTTGAAATTAGCTATCTTTTCTTCATAATAATTTTGCAACAATATTAATGTATGATAACTTATACATATAGTTAAAAACTGTTAAACTACAGCATACAATTATTTATAAGCCAGGAATAACCACACTTTTAGATCATAGGGTGATTTGTTGCTGAAAGTAGTGATGGTAGTTTGAAAAAGCTGAAGGGTCAAAATAATCAAACATCACACACATTTTACATTTAGATCACAGGCCGATGGTAAGACATTGTGATTCAGTTTGACATAAGTTTCAAGAGCAGTAAAGCAAAATATTTCCAAATATAGAATCAAATTCATAATATATACACTTTTTGTTATCTACCTCCCCTCCCTACTACTTGCATATCTGGTTACGTAATTGAATGAATAGAACAGATGCATTGTAGGTAAATAAATATATATCGAAATCGTAAAAAAACTGATTAATGATACCGCTTCTTAACAAACATAAATCTGTCATAATGATTATATTTTTATCAAAAGTTGTTGGTTTAGTTAAATTATCAGTACTTTATATCAAAACGAATTAATTGATTGTTCACGTTTGATTTGCAACCGGTGTGAAATATATTTGAAAAAAAGTTAACCATTTTGCCATTCCTGCTTTAACGACATTTTTAACGAAAAACGAAAAAATGAAACAAACTCACTGACACTAACGGTTTAAGAAAAAATCAGCATTTAGAAACTTGATGAAATATCCCAACAAATTTAATCAATGCGGATAGTGGACTCGAATATTTGTTTTTGAAGCCCACTGCCCCCAATAGGTTATAACAGGGGGGGGCAAACTTTTCGGATGGAGGGCCAATTCCAAGAATTTAAAATGAGCAGCGGGCCGCAAATAAAATACCATTTTTAGATATACACCCTATCGTTGTTTTACGTTATTATACATTGATTTCAAAAAGTGGTGCAAGTAAAAAAATCGCGAAAAAAAGTATCCAAAACACAAGAAAAAACAAAAATTGTTTTTCAAATTCGACCTAAAAAATTTTTTTTGCATAAAAATATACCTAAAACATTCCTATTTTCATTCAAAAATAATATTTCTGTATTCACTTCGTATTAATTATTGTGCATTTATTTGACATAGTATCTCTCTGTGATAAAATTTACGACCGGGAAACGTGCTATTCAACGAATTTTATAAATGCATTGTGCTTAAATAAGGTTCAGAGCAGATTCACCAATAATATCGCATGAGTTAGCGCACCATTTTGTCTGCTGTAAAAAGAAAAATCGCGTACCAATGTACGAATAAGTCACAGTGCCGTCCAAAAATCAAGTAAAATCGAAATCACTGAAAAAAATCTTTTAAAAGAGGACCGGATGTACTCTATTTATTATCACGAAAAATATTTTTTTCCAAAAAAATATGAGAAGAGTGAAGCTGTTTCAAAGATTGAAATTTTTCAATATTTTTTTTAAATTTGGGTGATCATTTTGTAGTTGATATTTTTAAAACTGCTTGTGAATGGTCATAGAAGAAGATGGAATCAGAATTAAGCTGAGGTTCATGATCGAAAATGTCTATTCACATTTTTCATGCAAAACCTTTAAGTTGGTCGAATTTGTCTAAATTAAGATCATTGTAAAATTTCACGACGGTGTAATTCTCTTAAATCAGTGTCACATTGCAGATTAATAATCTCTAGTTGTAGCTCTTTCAATACAGTTTTAGTATCTATTGTCTTCATTTCCTAGCAAAGCCATCGAATTTGACTGTGAAAAAGAATATTGGTATACTCACTCAATATCTTGAAGAATTTTTATTTGATTTTCAATATTTAAAAAACATATATATTCTTACTTAGAATTAGGATTTATGATGGCGGGCCGCAGTTTGCCCTACCTGGGTTATAATAATATATGTAATAAGATATATGCAATAGATATTACGTTATGTAAACTTTCATAAAATATTATTATCGTAGTTATATCGATTTATACTGGAAAAATGTGTTTCTTATAAACACAAATGATATTAAACGTGACAAGTAATTATTTATAGATTTGTTTTAGTCATAAATATCGCTTATGTGAAAAATACGTGCTTTAACAGGCGAAACAATATTTAAATGCGTGATACATTTAATAATTATGTGAATACGCCACGCTAAGAAAAAAATTAAAATAAATACCAATTAAAAATTAATGATTTCTCAATACTTTGATAATTGAGGACGTATATTTAACAAATGATTTTCATAATACATAACAAACACTTTCCAAAGGTTATGTATTTTCAATAATAATAGCAGAAGATCAGAGATATGATTGGCGAAAAGTTCACTTCAAAACATTGTAATTAAGCTTACCACAGGAACTGCTACAGTTGTTCGATCCATTATATAGGAAAATAATAAAATATAAAGATTTTTTAAACGAAATCATCAATGTGTCAGTCGCTAAGCTTTACTTTAATGTTGCCAGGGACTATGATATCTATGCCAGGGACTAATGCATAGACAAGATACTAAGCTAATGGGACTTTAACCCTATATAGGGCAAATTAAATATCTTGTAATTCGAATTGAGGCAATATTTTCACATACTTATTACTCATGTCAAGTTAATTTACTAAAGATATTCATTTTGTCATAAAAAACAATATTTTCATTGATAAAATTTCAATTCCATATTTTTTATGCAAACTTTACAACATTGAAATTGAAGGTTTTACCATTAAAACGTGACGATAAGTATGATGCAAAGAGTACAATTGATTATGCGATGTTTTTTTATAAATGTATGTGTAATTGTATATGAAATGATAATAAAATTCTTTTTTTCAAAAATTGCTAAACAGCTTTCATAATTTGAGTTTAAATGCAATACTTCGATCCAAAGCTGTTTGCTAAATACGCGTATAAACAATCAAGGGTTAACCCTTTCGCGAGCCGTGGGAATAGGTATTCCCAGTGACTTTATTCGCTTCAAAAACCATGTGGGAAGCCCGTTTTTAATTTTTAAAACTACTGACATATTCGGAATTCGCCATCAACGCGATGCAATATAGGTCTGATTTATCGACCGTAACATAACTATCATTCCTCAGTTTTACTGGTGGCCGGCGCGTTCGTTGACTTGACAGGAGGGAAAAAGTTAGTTATAACAAAGTAAAATTATATTTTTTAACTTTATAAGAAATTTAACGATTGATTTATATTCTTTACACTTTATTTTATTATAAATAATATAAATTGTTATTGAATTGATCCATATACTCCCGATTTTAAAAATTTTTATTTGATGGGAATACATATTGCCACGGATCCAAATGAAGCACTTATTTTGGTAACACTTCCGCAGATCAACTTATTTCTGGGGGGTTTCTCCTGCCCCCAGGGGTGCCTTGAAGCCCCTTTAATGCCATACCAAAAGGCGCATAGCGCTCCGGGCCCCCATTTAACCTAAAAAGAATGAAATTTGACTCTGAGCAACTTATTGTCAAGGAGGGTTTCCCCCTCTCCTTTAAAGTGTTATTTTATGTGTATCACCATGCTTTCCGTTGTTCCACAATAAATAATGCTCGATAAAAAAAAATGTTAATTTTTTATTTTTAATTTTCAACTTTTTTCACTGTCTTTTTTTATAAATGTATGGATATACTTTTTTATGCATTTTTTCTTCATTTTATTTTATTTTATTACTTTTAATTTTAAATATAAATCATTTTATTTAAAAATGCATTTTTTAAAATTTTATTTTTGCGACACCGAAAGATCCGTGGGAAGTATACTTCCCACTTTTTTTATTGTATGAAAAAAAAAAATACATTTGGCTTAAATTTGTAGTTTTG
This sequence comes from Himalopsyche kuldschensis, assembly GCA_028554975.1. Taxonomy (NCBI): domain Eukaryota; kingdom Metazoa; phylum Arthropoda; class Insecta; order Trichoptera; family Rhyacophilidae; genus Himalopsyche; species Himalopsyche kuldschensis. Next base: position 11,656,213 of record JAHFWI010000038.1, read on the forward strand.
ACTAATGCTACCAAAAAAATTATTGTAATAACCGATAAAAAATAATTCGCCCTTGAAAGGGTTAATTTAATGACTTGCGGATTAAAACGTTGATATTCGGGGAAAACGCAAACTTTTTGCCACGCATTGAGTTACCGTCAAATGGGGTCACTTTTCCTAGCACGGGGTTTCTTTGCCTGGCCAATAAAGTGACATAAGAAGCAATTTATAATTTAAGGTCTCCCAGCATAGAACATTTTCCAAGCACCGGATATGATATATTGATATAAATACATTCAAACACTTACATTGTGATCAGTTTATGTAATGTAATAAGTAATGGAATAAGCAAAGACACCCATCGGAAGGCAATCTGACCCCATTCGATGGTACCAATATTGACTTTACTATGACTCGTATTGAATATTTTGATCTTAACTCGACTTGTAAAGGTATTAAACAAAATTGACCTATTGCCTTATACAGGGTTAACCTTTTATATCAGTGCTCCGCAACCGGTGTACCGTGAGACGACCCTAGGTGTGGCGCGGCGGATTTCTCAGACACACAAAAAAAACAAATAATTCGTCGAAATATTTCGTGAAGATGCGATCGTGCGAAATCAGAAATAATAATTTCTGCATTGCGATAATATGTCATATAAATATAATATATACACAACCTATAATTTCTTATATAAAATGACTAATTATTTTCGAAGAAAACTACTAAATTTGCTATCCAAATATTTTCAATGAAAATCAATAATTTCAAGGCTTCCATTTTGTATAAAAGCTTCCAAAGAGTCACTGGAGCCTGATACAGTTCTTGCAAAGCCTTGGTATATTTCGTTTAAATCCAATTTTATTCATAAGGCACTGCTTGAAATGTTATTTGTTGTTATTTCCCTAATATTCGTAGTTATAATAAATAACCACGTTAATATTATGATATACGTAAAATTGCTCAACATGTTCGGAGCGGCAATCGGATCAGCCTTTAATGCTCGTTTGAAAATAACATTTTTCGTTCTATCGAGGGTTCTACTGAAGGTGCTTGATAGAATTTCAATATCAAATTGAATCATTTAAATTTTGTATTTTTTCATGAGTTTCGACCCGGGCTTCGCCTTTCGACATCTTCAGGAATTTAAAGCGTACTAAGTACGCTACTTTCGCCAATAATTTGTTATCTGAGAATCACTCATCACTCAATCAATCACTCAATCGCGGATGAAAGGGTTAAAATCGTACATCAAACCACGTGTTATCATAAAATATTAAAATTCATATGGCACAGTTAAATGGTTTCCCAATGTTAAATGAGCCACTAAAACTTCCGAGTTCTCACAAAAATATCTTTAACAATCAAAATTAATTATTTATATTATCAAACGTCGCATAAAACCCACCCTTTAAATAACCAGGCTTTTCCATGCAATAGCTGGATATATTTTTTTACAATATCACATTTAAAATACCTAATGATTGTATAATTTACACACAATTTTATACTTACGTCATTAAAAGTCATTGACATGAAAACATTCGATAATTCATCCAGATTGCAGACCTAATTTAATTCTTATACGAGTCCTCTTTTTAGGTGATTTCGATAAAACACGATTTTATTGGACAGCACCGTAAATTTATTTTACACGATTTACATGTTGTATCGCGATTTTTTTTTACATACTGCATGATGAACTACAAGGAAATTCAAATTCAAACAAAGTTCAATTCTTTTCTTCAAAAAATTTCAAATGAAAACAGCAATGAATAACTTCTATAAGTCAATTTTTTTTGCAAGTCTACGTACTCATCTTTACTTACTGTAATTTTATAATCAATAAAAAAATTAAATGTTAAATAAAAAAAAAAACTTTTTTCATTAATATTTGATTCTTTTTTACGCGATATGTTCATTTCTGGAACCAATTTATTGAATTACATGAAAATAAGGTTTATTTTGCGAGATTTTTTATACATGCCACTTTCTGGAACTAATGTATTGCATACCTTTCGCAGAAATGGATTCGTTGTATGAAGCTTTGCTGTTTCACATCGAAATACGTTGACTAACCGAAGGAAAAGTTTTGGCTATATTTTTTGAGCTTCGTGATTTTCTTTAAATCAAAACAAGGCTGAGCTTCACCAGCTTTTCGAAGATAATCACTGGATGGCCAAAATTGCGTACTTAGCACCTGAATGAACTAAAAAAAAAATGCAAGTTAGGAATGAGCGGAGCTATTTTTAATGATAAATTAACATAGCTTTACAAATTGATCGAAGATTAAAAAAATATCCAATATCCCAGGATCGACTAATGGTAATCCCGAAATCTCAATTATGCCCCGGGATTGGAAACCCTAATCAAGACTTATACTTACATGTCAACAGATTTTACTTACATATTTTACTTTATAACACTTTGTAAATCAGCAATATTTTTTTTCTTCCTTTGCATTCTCATTATTCTAAAAAAATGCAGTTTTCTTTGTTTGTACTATCTTAATTGTGTGTGTCAAATGTAGGGCACATTGATGTCAGCCCTGCTGCAGTGATGTCATGTATTTATTGTAGCTAAAATTTTTTCAATAAACAATAAAGTATTGCAGTTATAGTTTTGAAATCAATACACAACATAAAGAATTAATTATTGTGGAAGGAATTTAAAAAAATTATGTGCTCAGGATAGGAATGTTATAGGTATGAGTTTTTTTTGCAAATAATACAAAATACTGTATTTCATAAATGTATATTATCAAAAAATATCAATGTTAGCAACCAGGCTAAAAAACAAAAGTACATTAAGTATAAAGATTGGAAAGCGTATCATAATTATGAACAGTGGATTTTTTAAAACTATAAATACATCATTTAAAATTTGAATAACAATAACACGCCATCAGTCTTTTAAATCTCTCCAGATACAGTAAAATACTATTGCATCAATTCAATGATTAAAAATGTATATAATCGAAAAAACAGGCTAAAAAAATAAAAGTACATTTAATTATAAAATTTTACATAAATAAAGTTTCTTTTAGGAAAGATAAAAAGATATATGAAATACATACACGAAAGCCTAACATAATTGTAAATAGTGGATTTTTTAAAACTATAAATACATCATTTAAAATTTGAATAACAATAACACGCCATCAGTCTTTTAAATCTCTCCAGATACAGTAAAATACTATTGCATCAATTCAATGATTAAAAATGTTAGCTCATTAGAAATAATTTATAATAAATAATAAGAGCTTTGCACCATCGATTTTTTTTTTAATGAAAAATGTATATAATCGAAAAAACAGGCTAAAAAAATAAAAGTACATTTAATTATAAAATTTTACATAAATAAAGTTTCTTTTAGGAAAGACAATTGTAAATAGTGGATTTTTTAAAACTATATATACATCATTTAAAATTGCATAACAATAACACGCCATCAGTCTTTTAAATCTCTCCGGATACAGTAAAACACTATTGCATCAATTTAATGATTAACCCTTTAAACGCCCAGCCAATACCATGGATTGTTGCTGTACGTCACCATTTTCAAACATCGATTTTTCCATGAAAATGCCACGTAACATACCCGGAAAATAATTTTTTACTCAAGTTATCATTGATTTTCATAGAAAAGTGAAAAAAATATATCAAAAGAAACAAGATTTAAAAAACGTCTCTAGGGCTGCCAAAAACAATAAATATTATAAATAAATATATGAAATATACATATATATATTTTCTAAAGTAAAAAAAAATTATAAAGGTAGCAAAAATTGCATCTAGGGTTGCCACAAAAAAATAATGTAATTTATAAATAAATTAGAATTATTTTGTTACGACTGTAAAGTTATTTTTTTTATAATAAACTAGATTTTATAAATAGCACAAAATGCTATGTGTTATCTACTCGCACTTACTGATATTTAGCTATTCTCTTATCACTCTGATGCGCTCTATCAATCGAGCGATGATAAGGTGCCAGCCCTAGTGACGTCTGTTAGACCAACTTCAAATAAAAAGAAAACGGTTCAACATATGGGTATTCTAACAATCACATTGCCTCCAAAAGGTGTCTCTGCATAATATTGCATTTAAAAATATTTTATTTATTCATTAATAAGCTCGTAATCGCGTTTGCGTGCCTGCACGCCGTGGCTTCTGAACGGTTAAAAATGTAAGCTCATTAGAAATGATTTATAATAAATAATAAGAGCTTTGCATCATCGATATTTTTTTTTATGAAAAATGTATAAAATTGAAAAAACAGGCTAAAAAAATACTATTAAAGTAAAATACTATTGCATAATAATTTTAAAAATAAAAACCATTTAAAAATAAAAATAATTAAAATATAAAAAGTGAACATATAAAATTATAATACGGAAAGAAAAATAACAATGTATTTTAATTCTACATAAATTATTTTATATATTTGTTGATAGCTATTTCGGCTTACGCCTTCGTCAGAACTATGTTTAAAACGTGTATTAGAGATAGCTTATATACCTTTGCTAGACAGGGTGCCCCCTACATAATCTCTTTCTGTTGAAACCATACCTACGTCACAAGAAAGAATTTAAATAAGTTTGATTTATTGGTCTAAAGTAATGGTGGGAAACAATAATTTGGGTATTTTTGGGTTATTGGAAATTAATAGGTATAATCAGTCCAATGAAATTCTTAACGATCAGATCACAATTAATAGTTCACCTCTGTTAAAACCTTTAACAAACAATAAACTTAAAACAATTTAAAATAGATGCACTTAGACATTGCAGATTTTAAGTGGTTTCACACGATCCAATAACCCAAATTATTGTTTCCCACCATTACTTTAGACCAATAAATCAAACTTATTTAAATTCTTTCTTGTGACGTAGGTATGGTTTCAACAGAAAGAGATTATGTAGGGGGCACCCTGTCTAGCAAAGGTATATAAGCTATCTCTAATACACGTTTTAAACATAGTTCTGACGAAGGCGTAAGCCGAAATAGCTATCAACAAATATATAAAATAATTTAAGTAGAATTAAAATACATTGTTATTTTTCTTTCCGTATTATAATGGAGTTCTACCAAGTAAATGCCTACTCAATCATTATAGAAAATTATAATCTATTTATCTTCTCGGTGCCGCAGCTGCCTTCTTGTCGGCTGCCTTCTTGTCGGCTGCCTTCTGTCTTGCTGCATCCTTTCGTGCAGCCATTACCGCTGGGCCAAGCTTTTCGGCAACAGCAGCCCTCTTGGCTGCGGCGAAAGCCTTCTTAGCGGCGGCGGCCGCCTTTTCGGCAGCCGCCTTCGCTTCAGCTTTGATCACCGCAGCTCTTTTAATCTTTGGGGATCGTGGAGGGACTACTGTTTTACGCCGCTTTCTGAAAAGATGTAAAATTTGATTTAATTAGTTTTAATAATAAAGTATTTTGTTATTTGAATTTTTATAAACATTGCATAAGAAGTTATCCATTCAAAAATGTCTTCATAAAATAATAATAGTGACGATGAAGTGTATGCCGATAATTCATGTTCATGGAATAATGATTTGGAAGAGTTCAGATCGGGAATCGGAATCGTTTTTAGGCCGCTGCGGCTAAAATTTTAATGTAAATTGTCCTCAAACTGTAGGTGAAACGGTAAAGCTATTTATTGGAGATGGTTTGTTTGTGCCCAGAGACCGGTTTTGACAAATTTGGAAAGCGTGGCATTTTTCGAACAATGAAGATATCATAAATAGTTCCGACCGGTTCAAAGTAAAACCAATTATTGACTATTTTTTACAAACATTTATAAACATTTACAAACCGCATCAAGAATTAAGTTTAGATGAGGGAATGATACCTTGAAGAGGAAGACTATTTTTTAGAGTATACATACATATAATGCTTAGAAAATTGTGAAATACGCAATACTGGTGCGAATTTTATGTGAAAGTGATACAGGCTACATTTGTAATTTTGAAGTTTATTTTGCACAAGGACTTAAATTACTAGAAACTATAAAACATGTTGTGCCTCCGTTTATTCATTTATGGCATCATGTTTATATGGACAATTTCTATAATAGTTTCGAAAATTGCGAGGCTTTATTATTGAATAAAATAAGAGTTTGTGACACCATTAGAAAAAATAGGGGTCTACCCCAATCATTACAAATGATAAAACTCAAAAAAGGGGAATCAATGTTTAAAAGAAAGGATGACAAACAGGATGAAATTGCGAAAAACGACAAAAAGGACGAAGAGGGTAACGATGTACGTAACAAACTGTGCCCTTTTTTAATTCATTCGTTGTGTATAATTCGGTTCATCAACCAAAGATTAAATATATAAAAATTCTGCATGAAATTGGAATCAACCCTCCCTGCCAAGTATATATTATTATTAATTATATAATTATATGATATGGTTGAATATGCTATATTTTATATTGAATTTTTAAAATTTGTCATATTTATAATATGTGGAGTGACATTTACTAAATTAATAACAAGTTTTTATATTCGGCTTAGAAATATATTGCAATTATGATGTAAAAAGCGTGTTTTTATTTTCAATGATTAAATATCATTTATGATTTCTTTGAAAATTTCAATCGAAAATATCATTTCGTTTAGAAGTTGTGTTGATTTTAAGAAAGTTACATATTTTTGCGCTTATCGCTAAAAAAACGCCCGCTACAGGCTTGAATATATTGTTCGAGGTGCCCGACAACATAGTGTTAATGTAACTGAGATTTGAAATGTCCTTGACAAATCATTTCCCTTGTGAAAGAATGAAACAAAACTCATAAACACATTCCCAATAATTGAAAGTATCGTCAAAAAAAATTGTTTTGAGATTAATAACAATTTAAAATATAACTGGATAGTATTGAAACTTTGTTTACGGCTTCTTAATTACCATAGTAATTACGCAAAAATTTGTGCCACCGTAAACAATGGGTTAATTGACACAGTGTGTGTAATAATTAATATTATAAAATTTCAAGTTAAAAAATGGCTCATTAACAATAATCCGTTTTCTATGTATCTTATTTATTTTGAAAAAATGTCAAACTCACGTATTAGCCATCGTAGCTGATTGCGCCTCATCAAGATTATCGCAACTTGTGGATGGCATTGACTCATCATTGACCTGAAACAAATTAAACATTTTTTTTACACACCAATAGTCATAATTCATAAAAAGAGGTCAATGGTATCGATACTCTTCCGCGCGGTGGAAAATTTAAAATTAATTGTGTTTACCAACAACAAAAATAAAGTATTGAAATAAACATACCCATGGAATGACCACACGTCCTGGCTCAGCCTCTGCTCTGATGTTCACTGGAGATGCCGATATAGACGGCTGACGACGCCACGGACTTATGTCTGCCGGTCTCGGCTGAGACTGCGTATTCTGGAAGACCTAAATATCGTTTTAATGATAGGATAGAATTTTCGACAACACAGACGTCACTGTCTTTGAACAAAAGTTAATAATTCAAATAAAAAATTAAACTGCCCCCACTGGGAGTCGAGCCCGTGGTCAACGGTATCGATACTCTTCCGCGGGGTGGAAAATTTCAAATTAATTGTGTTTACCAACAATGAAAATAAAGTATTGAAATAAACATACCCATGGAATGGCCACACGTCCTGGCTCAGCCTCCGCTCTGATGTGCACTGGAGGTGCCGATTTAGGGATTTTAATTTGCAAAGGCTGACGACGCCACGGACTTATGTCAGCCTTGGCTGCCGGTCTTGGCTGCGACTGCGTATTCTGAAACACCTAAATATCGTTTTAATGATAGGATAGAATTTTCGACAACACACACGTCACTGTCTTTGAACAAAAGTTAATAATTCAAATAAAAAATGAAACTGCCCGCACTGGGAGTCGAGCCCGTGGTCAACGGTATCGATACTCCTCCGAGCGGTGGAAAATTTCAAATTAATTGTGTTTACCAACAACGAAAATAAAGTATTGAAATAAACATACCCATGGAATGGCCAGACGTCCTGGCTCAGTCTCCGCACTGATGTTCAATGGAGATGCCGATATAGACGGCTGACGACGCCACGGACTTATGTCTGCCGGTCTCGGCTGAGACTGCGTATTCTGGAAGACCTAAATATCGTTTTAATGATAGGATAGAATTTTCGACAACACAGACGTCACTGTCTTTGAACAAAAGTTAATAATTCAAATAAAAAATTAAAATGCCCGCACTGGGAGTCGAGCCCGTGGTCAACGGTATCGATACTCTTCCGAGCGGTGGAAAATTTCAAATTAATTGTGTTTACCAACAACAAAAAATAAAGTATTGAAATAAACATACCCATGGAATGGCCACACGTCCTGGCTCAGCCTCAGCTCTGATGTGCACTGGAGGTGCCGATTTAGGGATTTTAATTTGCAAAGGCTGACGACGCCATGGACTTATGTCAGCCTTGGCTGCCGGTCTTGGCTGCGACTGCGTATTCTGAAACACCTAAATATCGTTTTAATGATAGGATAGAATTTTCGACAACACAGACATCACTGTCTTCGAACAAAAGTTAATAATTCAAATAAAAAATGAAACTGCCCGCACTGGGAGTCGAGCCCGTGGTCAACGGTATCGATACTCCTCCGCGCGGTGGAAAATTTAAAATTAATTGTGTTTACCAACAACGAAAATAAAGTATTGAAATAAACATACCCATGGAATGGCCAGACGTCCTGGCTCAGTCTCCGCACTGATGTTCACTAGAGGTGCCGATTCAGGGGTTGACATTGGCCAAGGTACCGGCCGACTCCACGGACTTGTTGCAGCCGGACTCTGCTGCGATTCCGTATTCTGAAACAGAATAAACATTTATTTACACAACAATTGTCATAATTAATAAAAAGTATATGCTTTCACTCAGTCTGATCAAAATAAAACGTAATACAGTGAAACCTCGATTTTACGTTTTTCAAGGGACCGTGAATTTTTTTTGATAAATGCGGGAAAGTTTAAAATATGAAATAAAAAAAGTAAAACATTTAAAAAACTTTTTTAATCCTTTTACATAAATTTTGAATAAAAGTCCGTAATAAGTAGTTGCTTCTTTGCAGTTTTGCACTTCAATTTTAACAGTTATCCTTCGAATTCGCAAATTCATATGTCCTTAGTAGAAAAATATTTTTATTTTCGTGCCAATAAAGCTTCTTTAAATGAAATTACAGGTTCATCATTGCATTCTTGACCATTGCATTCTTGAGGAAGATCCTCTTCGCTGCTGTCATAAGTAGCATCACAAAATTGCTCAATTGTGTAGACGCCACATGTGGCTAGCTCGCTGTCCCACTGCACATCGTATTAAAGTCGAGGTCCTCCTGAACTGCAGGACGCTATTGTTAACGTTTTATGGTCATAATGTTTTCGGTGATGTCTCACTAACTAACACACTTGCAGTTTCGGTTCTTTTCTCTTAGTTTATTCGAATGTGTTTCTAAGAAAAATTCAACAAAACGGTAAATCGGGATAATATTTGTGACGGGACCATAATATTTCGACGTTAAATCGAGGAAATCGTAAAATCGGGGAACGGATAACGCGGGATTTTTTAACATTGTTCTTATGGGTGTTTAGCCAGGGACTATAGAAAATGAACGGACAACGCGAGAAAACGGTTAATGCGGGAACGTAAGATCGGGGTTTCACTTTAATCTCAAGATAAGTACAATAGATGTTACAGCTAAATACCGTTTTAATGATAGGATATAATTTTTGACAACACACGCCAATGACTTTGAACAAAAGTTAATTTCACAAATAAAGTAAACACAACTTCCTAACAAACCTTATTCGGGTGAGGGGTACTCATTATTGTATGCACGAATAAATTTTAAGATAAATAACTATAATATGTTTGCAGGCTATGAGGAAACAGAATCGAATGTGTTGATAGCACTGGATTATGACACTGACTGATAAGTATATTTGTCTATGCTGACTGATAAATGTATAAGAGAGGACCGTAGACAACTGAATCGTTAAGACGACCATAAGCAATATTTTCCAATTCGTCACTCAATGTGGTATTAATAGATTTGTGTCAATTATTTTTGAGAATCAGTCTCAATTTTTCGTGAATTTGAATAAAGTTTTTTCTTTGTTGAATGCTGACACAATACAGATACAGTATAAATTTTATGAATTGAATTGATTTTTTTTTTGTAATATCTATTTTTTAAATAATTAAAATTTTTCTCGGTTGTTAAAAAAGGATGTGAACGAAAACAATATTTCTTCATAATATACTCGGAAAAAAATTATGTGTCATGAATAATGTCTATGGTACATTCCGTTGCTATGTTTGTTATAAACGTCAAAGTTGTTTACTTTCTGCATCGGTCTAAATTGGCTCGAAGTTGAGATACAATCTGGCATGTCTGTGACAAAATACTCCCTGTCTTTATTATATACAATCTGAGAACGGTTTGTATATTCTGTTTGTTGACACTGCGCAATGAATGTTCCTTATTTGAATCGATCCCTAGCCAGATAACAATTTCCACCGCACCTTGAATCACCTGATTCCACTCCCAAACTGATTACATGGGTGCGATGTGTAATTATGTATGAATAGCTATCGGTTAAAGTACTCACCGTTGCTAAAATCATATATTTATTAAGGAAACAATACTTTGGGTATAACATTAAAAATAACTTTGATTATTGCACGAATTCTATTCATAATTGTGACACGTTTTTCAGAGGCATCTTCGGATTTACTATCGCAAAGGTTATGTCATTACTATAGCAACCTTAATTCATTTTCTAATGTAAGCTAACAAATAAACAAAATAAACGTAATGCTATCTGAAATTTTTTAATTTGTTTCTATTTTTCCAGGAATTCAAACATGATTCAAAAGTACCTTCCTCACCGGCAAGACATCTTCCATATAATACTTACTCTCGTGCTCATTCCGTCATTTTACTACTTTGAAGTATGCGTGGTATTGCCGGTTTTGTTTGAAGAATGGAGCAGAGGATATATATTTCATCTATTGATGTCTGTCTTTCTACTGCACAATATCGCCGGAAACATGTTCCAAGGCGTGAGGGGGCCGGGAAGTGTACGTAAGCGGATACTTACTCCTAACAATGTAGATTGGCGACTTTGTGCCGCTTGCGAGTGCTTATCTCCGCCACGGTCCTGGCATTGCCGTATATGTGATGTGTGCATATTGAAAAGAGATCACCACTGTAATTTTTTCGGATGCTGCATTGGATACTTCAACCACAGATACTTCTATATGTTTGTACTTCACGTTTTCGTTGCCACTCTCTACTCGTTTTTTTTTAATCTAATTTTTATCATACACTACGCCAATATAAATTGGTCTTCTTGGTATCATTTGCTCAGGTTTTTATTTCCTCTAGCGGCAGTTGCGTTTGAAATGAATTTAGAGAGTTTTTATATTTTGTTTCTAGTTCTAAACTTGATTGTTACTGTTTTCAGTGGCTTTCTTTTGATATATCATTTTCAAGTCATTGTCAATGGCCAAATTACTCCTGAATCTAAAAAGGAGAGTAATATATCTTACGATCACGGATGGAAAAGAAATTTGATCGATGTTTTAGGCAAAAATTGGTACTTATCGTGGGTTTCACCCTTTTATCCTAGTTCTTTGCCTGGCAATGGAACATATTGGGATAAAAAATTCACTGATAAAGGGAAATAGTCATTGATAAATATATATAGGAAGCAACACCATTAACTCTTTGTTTACGGGGCCTTATAATTACATTGGTAATAAACCACTTGACAGTTTTGCCCGAGCGTGACTCGCGCGCGGATTTAGATTAATTAGCAGATTTTATTAATACTTATTTAGTTTTACATATTTTGTTTTTAGCTCAAAATGTTGTGTGTAGATCACGAAAGTGATGATGGTATATTCGAGGGTGTAGGAACATACAGGCGTAACAACAAAGACAACGAACTGAGATAAATGGCAAAACAGTTTTCAATGTTAAAAAAAGGCAATTTCACACCCTAAAAATACAAAAATATTTATTGAATTGGTTGTAACATATTCACAAGAGCAATATAGTGCACAATTTTTGTCCTTGGAGACAATAATTAAAATAGAAAAAAATAAAATACAATTAATGGAAATGTTCGCCCGTTTGTCTCTCACAATCTTTTCAAAAAAGGTAACTGGTAATTTGTTTATTCTTATTAAAACGTAGTACAATACAAAGCTTAAGTGAAATATTTTTCATAAAATTTTATGTGTAAAGTCTAGTTATACTGCATATTCTTCGTCCATGTTTTCCTGAATATTATTGAGATCTGAAATCTTTAAAGAATTGTAAAAATGGTGGTATTATTCTCGAATTATACCCGTTGCACATAAATCTTTCCAGTCTTTTATTTTTTCTGGAGTCAGTGGAAGAGCTACGCTATATTTAGGCTGGAGTTGAAATGATAGATGGCTAACTCTTGATCCTTTTCGAATCACTTGGATCACTTTGAATTGCTCGTCAAACCCATACTTGAAAAGAATGACGTCTGGATTATCTTTTCTATATTGGAACCATTTAATCTCCAACCAATTTACATTTTCTCCATCTGTATCTTTTTTTTTATTCTTTAACCCTCTAAACGCCAAGCCAATTCCATGGATTTTTGCTGTACGCCACCATTTTCAATCAAATGTCACGTAACATCCCCGGACAATAATTTTATACTCAAGTTATTATTGATTTTCATAGAAAAGCGAAAAAAATATATCATAAGTACAAGATTTAAAAAACGTTTATAAATAAATATATGAAATATACATATATTTATATATTTTCTAGAGTAAAAAAAAATTATATAGGTAGCACAAAAAATAATGTAATTTATGAATAAATGAGAATTATTTTGTTACGACTGTAAAGTTATTTTTTTTATAATAAACTATATTTTATAAATAGCACAAAATGCTATGTGTTGTCTACTCGCACTTACTGATATTTAGCTATTCTCTTCTCACTCTGATGCGCTCTATCAATCAAGCGATAATAAGGTGCCAGCCCTAGTGACGTCTGTTAGCCCAAATTCAAATAAAAATAAAACGGTTCAACATATGGGTATTCTAACAATCACATAATATTGCATTTAAAAATATTTTATTTATTCATTAATAAGCTCGTAATCGCGTTTGCGTGCTTGCACGCCGTGGCGTCTGAACGGTTAAAAATGTAAGCTCATTAGAAATAATTTATAATAAATAATAAGAGCTTTGCATTATCGATATTTTTTTTTATGAAAAATGTATATAATTGAAAAAACAGGCTAAAAAAACACTATTAAAGAAAAACCATTTAAAAATATTTAATTTATTCATTAATAAGCACGTAATCGCGTTTGCGTGCCTGCACGCCGTGGCGTCTGAATGGTTAATGTACACTTTTGTAATTGTTAAAAATCAAGAAAATCTTTTTGGGCCATCTCAATTACACTATAAATTTTATGTGCCATCTGAACAGCAGAGTACAATCCAGTATAAATCATTTTTATTTCTTTAGATTTATACATAACTTTAATAATAAATTATTTTTTAATGAAAAAATCAATTATCGATTTCTGTCTTTGTTTATCAATATCGCCTAAAGACCAGTACGAATCAAATATTGTCTGCCTTTCTGTTTCGGTAAAATTTTGACTGCAAAATCTGGGACATTTGAAACAGTCTTTGTGTTTTATATACTTTCCTTCAATTTGTTCTCCTGAAACGGAAACATACGATTTTCCGCGTTGTCTATTCGTTTGACGTTTATTTTTTTTCCATTCCTGAGGATTTTCGATACGTTTTCGTTTATTATTTAATGCATCTAAAGCGCTATCTTCTGTCTGAGTTATTGGTAACTCTTCGAAAACTCCGGTTGAACTGTTCAACCTCGCAGTCGTAGTAATTCGTAGTAATGCCAATGAATTAACTGACTACAATTCATTGTATAATTTTTATAACATACCAGGGTTATATTCAACATGAAATGGTGGATCATGAGAAGGTTCCAATATATCTTCAACTGACAATAATGTTTCCAAACGTCCTGGTAATGGCTGAGGTATGATATCTTCAAAAAATCCAGTTGCACTGTTTAACCACAACGTAACTCCTGGGATATTATGCGTGTTTGAGAAACATATCGTATATTTAATTCAAGGGGCAACGGTCTAGGGCCTACCCTTCATTTGGTGAGATGACAATACATTTTGATATATAATTACGGCTTAATGTTTAATGAGTTATTTTCCATACAACTATAATCATACGTTGGTGTTATATCTGGTGCATGGTTTGAGTTAGAAAAATTCGATTCCTCATTTTGCAATGCTGTATTTTTATCTACAAAATGATAATTTTATCACACTATAATAATTATATTATTAATAGATAATGGCACTACATTTGACAAAAATAATACTTATAAAAGGCCTAAAAAACATAACATAGAAAACTTTAACAGTGCCATAATAATGTAATAAAGGAACATATTCGAGTACTCACTTGAAATATTTGTACGTTGGTTCTATTTTAACTTCTCCATAATCATTTTACCTCTCGAAAACATAGTTTATAAACTAATTGTAAACCGATATCAAGTGTTTATTCAACTCAAGTGACAGTTTTCGTCAAAAAAAATTTCAAAACTTCTGTAAACAAAACATAAAGTTAGTAACAGAGCGCCACTTATGCTGAAGTATCCTTGGTTACCCGGCAATAATTTTAGAGTCAAACGGGCGATACAGTATATCCCCCCGTTTGTTACTCAAATTTCTTACGATTTTTTAGGAAAGCCGAGCAATATCTGGTAAACCACTCTTCGTACAAGTTTCATATTTTGATATCTTATAGAACTGCATTTGAGCATGACAATGCCATATTTAACTCAAAACAGCCATTTTTGTAGTTTCGCCCGTATGTCCCTACACCCACGTATTGATAAGTGAATCAGTGAACGTGAGTGATTATTCGGAATCATCTGACGATGTTTAAAAACTGGTAAGAGGTTGGCGTGTTATTTTGCATTTGATGGCCAGTTAAAAAACACACAAATTTGTGTCCTCTGTAAGCATTGTTTTAATACTATACAAAATTACCAATCAATCCAAAGACAGTCAATCTTGAAATTTAAACCCAGAGCTTACATTTCCGAAAATCTTTGGTGCATTTTTTTTTATACACGTTTATCAATTCAGCGTAACTTTTTTTGTATGCCAAATAAATTATAAGGAAAAATTTAATTCTTTTATTTTCAGATGTAAGAGTAGTCAGTGGCTATCCAAAATCTTCATATTGATTGTAATCTATAAATATAACAGAAAACAAATAAAACATATTGAGTTCTGTACAGATCCTTAGTTGGCATGTAATCACAGCTATCGTATTTCAGGGTAAATTCTGAAAAAAACATAAATAAATTCTAATCAGCTCAGAAATAACCATATGTGTTGATAAACTACTATTATTAGTATAGTTACATATGTATATGTTCAATATTCTATTTTTCAATACTGCAATTTGCTTTTCATTATGTTTATTTATACTAAATTTTAAAAAAACATTCTTCAGTATGTGTTTTATATTGAAATGAATTTATTATTTATAATATAACTCTAATATACAATAAATACGTAAATTGTCAGTCAGAAAATGGAATATAGACCCCAAGAAGTAGTAGAAAAAGGCCAAAAAAAAAAATATCCCAATTACATGGAGATTCTGGGTATTATTAGCAGAGAAGGAAGTAGAATATTTATTTTCACATTATCTATAATTTAAGTTGTGAAATTCAGTGTCATAATTTTGTCGAGTTAACATAACATATCAACTCTGATGTATGTAATTTTTCAATCGTCTTTGTTTTATGATTATGATATAAAATACTGTTCCGAAATATTTTTATGCCAACAGAAGTAAGACAAATATTAATGCTATGTCAAATACGATAGCGCATTTTTATGAAAATAAATGATTCACAGCTTTTTGATTAACGCTGACAATTTTTTATATAGTAGAATAGATTCAAATACAGTAGAACCTCGATTATCCGGACCTCGAGTATCCGGATTTTCGATTATCCGGATTGGTCAAAATAAACAAAAATAGTATATATTTGCTGATATGCACGTGGCGAATTGCGTCACTGTTAACTTACGTACGTGATGGAATGCAGTCTTAATATTTTGACCATTTCATTTGTTCTAAAAATAAGTCCTGTGTAAAATATGGGTTAGTCATCGTCCTAAGTCAATACGCATTGAACGTTTGTTTCTTGAAAAATTGATCACGATTTAAATATTCCTTTTTAATATTACAGATATGTCAACGAAAAGAAAACATATCGTAGTTTCATTAAAGGACAAATTGGATATTATCGATGCTTTGAAACGGGGTGAATCGGGACATTTTTTGTATAATAAATATGGTGTCGGAACGTCAACGATTTCAGATATAAAAAAACAAAGTGAAAAAATCTTGGAGTTTACGAATTGTTTAATGTCAGAAGATGGAAGCTCAGATACATCGATAATACAACCTATGGATCAGGGTGTAATAGAAACATTCAAACGCCTATATAGAAAAGAGATGCTTCGACGATTATTGCTAGCAGATGAAAATAGTGAATAAACAGTTATCAGTTTCCACAAGAAGATAAATTTAAAAGATTGTTGCTACATGGCAGCAGAAAGTTGGAATTCTTTAGATGTGTCAACATTTTTTTTAATCAACATCAAAGAATTTTTTTTTGAAAAGACCATTAGTAAATTCCAGTAACGAAGTAGAACGTTTGTTTCTTGAAAAATTGATCACGATTTAAATATTTATTTTTAATATTACCCATATGTCAACGAAAAGAAAATGTGTCGTAGTATCATTAAAAGACAAATTGGATATAATCGATGCTTTGAAACGGGGTGAATGGGGACGTTTTTTGTCTAATAAATTGGTGTTGGAACGTCAAAAATCTCAGATATAAAAAAACAAAGTGAAAAAATCTTGAAATTTATCAATTGTTTAATGAGAGTCGAGAAGAGTGCTATTCAAGAAAATTTATGTGTGTTAAAAGTATTCGTGATTTAGCAGCATCGAAAAGAAAAGCTAGCTTTAAGCAGAAATCGATAATTGTTTTTTCAATAATTTTTTATTATTATTAAAGCTATGTATTAATCTAAAGAAATTAAAATGATTTATATCGAATATACTTGTCTTTTCCTGTCAATTATGATTTTGTCAATTATCCGGATTTGTCCTTATCCCGACTATCTTCATCCCCAATTAGTCTGAATAATCGAGGTTCTACTGTACAAACAAAGTATTCATTTTGCGAACTTGTAGATTTATGGCATTGCCTGTCAAGGAAACAAACATGAACAGAATGCTTTAATATACAGCTCAAATAATATATTAAATACCAATTATATCCTGTTCATGACAGTTCAACAGATAAACAAGTCATTAAATTTAATCATGTAATATGCCCCTGGTACTGTCAATCTATTGTCTAAAGTCACCATTATATAAAAAAAATCATAGAGATTTGTCGTACAAATATTTTAATATAAAAGAAGTGATTATTGATTATAATTAATCCTTATTATTACTAATGAAAGCCAATTTTACCTTCTTTGTTTTTAAATTAAAATCAGTTTCTATGTAATTCCGGTTTTGAACGTATTTTTTTACGTATTTTCTGTGTGAGTGTTTATTTATTTATTTATTTTATTTATTTATTTATTTAAAAAAGCAAATCATGGCATTACAGCTGACGCCAATGCGCCATGGATTTGACAAATATAAATACATGCATATATATATATACATACATACATGTAAATATATAATAAAATTACAAATTAATTAAAAATTAAAAATAAGATGAAAATTACAATAGTCATAAAAAACAGAGGAAAAAATATTATTAATATCACATTAGAAATTTTCAAGGCAGTCAACCGAATGAGTTCTGACAAAATCAACTTTTTTTTCATAAAATATAGTATTCGTCTGAACTCACTCACATCAATATGAAATATGTCGACATCCGAAGCAATGCCGTTTAAAATTGTTAAAGCTCTTCCCAGTGACATTCCCATTGGCAGACTGGTTCTACCCCTTGGAAGAACAAACAACTCATGTTCACGATTCCTCAAAAAATTATCAGGGACATTCAATTTAACATTCTCAAGAATGGTGGAATTCTCATTTTGGCCTCGGATAAGTCGAAAGAAATATGTGGCCAAGTACATTTCTCTTCGAGTATTCAAACTGTTGAACGTGAGCATGCCTAAAAGAAAATCGGTTGGATAAAGCCATGGGTAGTATCCGTATGTCCTCAAATAGAGAATTCTCAAAAACTTCTTCTGAACCCTCTCCACCATAAGAACATATTTCACACCTCTTGGGGCCCAAACAATCGATCCACTCTCAAGCCGGCTTCGAACTAAAGAATTATACATTAGTATCAAAATTTTTACTCCTGGAAAGTCCTTGGTAGTACGGAGGATAAAGCCCAACATTTTCAATGCTTTATTACAAGTAGTCTTAATGTGATTATTGAATGTAAGTTTGCTCTCAAATTGTACGCCAAGATCTTTAACTGATGAAATCCGCGAGAGAATTCGGCCATTCATTGAATACCGACAAAATAATACTCGTGATCCCCTTGTAAACGATAAAAGATTGCATTTATCAATATTAAAATCGAGTTTGTTACATCTTCCCCATTCTATTATATTGTCTATATCAGACTGGAGACGGTGACAATCATCCAAGGTGACAACCCTTAAAAAAGCTTCAAATCATCAGCGAATAATAAGAACTTTGAATTTTTGATGACTTTTACGATATCATTTATAAATATAGTGAACAGCATTGGCCCCAAGTTCGAGCCTTGTGGAACACCAGAATACGTGGAGAACGGTGGCGATTCAAAGAGCCCATACGTTACGTATTGTTTCCTGTTCCGAAAATAACTCGCAAAAAAGCCTAACAAAGCCGTCAGACAAACCGATTAGTTGAGTTTTTCCAAAAGTATGTCATGATCGACCCTGTCAAACGCCTTCGCGAAGTCATTGTAAGAACAGTCAACTTGTATTCCTTTATCTAGTGCCGTCGCCACGTAATCCGTGAACACCATCAAGTTTGTATCGGTTGATCTCCCGGCTCTAAATCCATGCTGTTCACCTATTATAAATGGTTCAATTCTTTTAAGTATCATGTGATGCATGATCATCTCTAAAACCTTTGCTGGCGCTGAGAGAACAGCCACTGGTCTATAATTTTCTACTGATGATTCTGCACCACTCTTAAAAATTGGCGTAATCTTAGATATTTTCCATTTTTCGGGAAAAATTCCTGATTTCATTACAAGGTTAAATATATAGGACAACGGACTCTTGATGAGGTCAATACATCCTTTTAAAAAACACGTTGGGACCCTGTCAGGACCAAGTGAGCGAGTGTTTTTAAGTTGTGACTACCCTATCCTGAAGTTTTGTGAAACGTTTGTTAGTTTGGTTTTTAAATAAATGAGGGCGTAAATGACACATGGTGTATTTGTATGGTATGTGTTAGTGATGTTCTATTAACGCTTAGCACTCTTAGCTTAGCACCGTGGGCCAATCCCTCTGGCCGAGCGAAGGCATAAGTTTACTATGAGATTTCTCATGCATGCAAGTAAATTCTACAATTCTTTATTTTTGATAAAAACAGTGAAACATTGCAACATGCTGGATTAACCAAAATTTTATAATTTAAATCAGGCATGGGCAACCTTTCCTAGGTCTGGGGCCAAATTATCATTCTTTTCCGAGTCAAGGGCCAGACCAAATTACTAAACAAATAAAGTAATATTTAATTCAATAAAACATGTTGCTACTTCTAATATATTTTTTATTTATATAATGAACGACATCATATTAATATTATATACCGATTACAATTTAGTGTGATCGAGTGTGGGAGTAAGATTGGCCTTGTACTTGAATTAGGAGACTATCAATAATGGCGTTGATATAATGATAATCATATAGAATTTTCGAGATTTTCATCTGTTATCCTCGTTCGAATTTTTGATTTAGTGTGAAAAAAACTATTCACATGTGTATGTGCTGCC
Organism: Himalopsyche kuldschensis; assembly: GCA_028554975.1. Classification (NCBI taxonomy): domain Eukaryota; kingdom Metazoa; phylum Arthropoda; class Insecta; order Trichoptera; family Rhyacophilidae; genus Himalopsyche; species Himalopsyche kuldschensis. Next base: position 11,676,340 of record JAHFWI010000038.1, read on the forward strand.
AAAAAGACGAATGATTTTTCTTGCAAATGCGCGTAAATTTGTATATTTTCCTTCCACCAAATATAATTTATAAACATTCGTCAAAGCAATGTTGTTAAATTGTGGTTTTAGCACTAAATCGCCCTGAAGCTCAATAAGTTCCATCTGTTAATTTGCTGGCACATTATTTACATCTGCATCCATCGGCTGAGCAAATATAGCGAATGTGGAGTCTTTGTTTTGGAAGTCAGCAAACCTTGTATCAAATTGCTTTTTTAGAGCCTTTAGTTCATCTCCATAAGAATTGTTGTGATGTTTGTATGAGCTGATAGACTAGGAAAATGGTTTAAAAAAAAAATAATCCCTCCCTGGAACTTTTAATTTCTTTCTCTATTACTTTGCCGAGATGAATCATGGCCGGACAAAATATCTCGGTGAGCCGGTGTTTGCCCGTGTATGATTTAAATCAACTGTTTTCTGGATATCATATAAATTTTTCATGTTCAAATATTTTTGTGACCGTCAATCGTGACCTTGTATTAATGACGGTTTTCTAAGGCCACTCCCACATATTGCCACCATATTTTTTCGTATTGTGGAACGACTATATACCTCAACTCCGCGATATTGATCTTAGTAGTTGATAATTATAAAAATATTGATTTTCATATGTATATTTATTTAAATAAAATAATGAAAAGTAAGATTCCGATTTAAACTATAATTATGAATGTCGATAGTAACGATGAGGAACATTTTATAAGTGTACGTTCATGTATACGCCGCATTCGTTAAATAATTATCATGATGATGTTACTATTATGACGTTCCGAATAAATCGCTTTTTGTAACATCGTTGATGAAACAAACAAATATGCCAGTGGTAAAGTCAATCCTCGAAAACATTCGCTGTGGAAAAAATTAAGAGGTTTAAAAGAAGAATATTTTGAAGTATTTTTTGGTGTTATTTTAGATACGGGAATTAGATTTCATCGTCATCTTCAAAGATTTTTTTTCGACGGCATTTATAGCACATTCACCATTTTTTAGATCTATTTTTCAAAGATAACGTTTTCTACAAATAAAATGGTTGCTTCATTTACACTAACAACATCGATTTGTAGGTGAAGCATTTAAATGAAAGATTCTGCAAAAATTTTATTCCTGGAAGAATAATAGTTATTGTCGAACCTATATAAATTTAATAAGCGGAGAATTATCTTCATAGCATACAATCCAAATAAGATAACTAAATGAAGTATTCGTTATACATACCTATATGTGTATCATTTTATAAAACATCTGCTAAACACCGTGTAGAATGTAGTTGATGCGACTTGTGTATTTTACAACATAGGGGCTGACCAATCTTTTGTTTCATAATCGAGAGGCGACATTTTCAACTAAGTAACCTGTAAAAAATAAGGTACCAAATACTACCCGATAAGCTTGAGCGAATCAAAGGTTCACCATTTCAGTTAGCAACCGGTCAGTTGGGTGTCTTTCGGACAACAATACAATTAGAAAGAATCTTTTCCAAGGATTTGCAATCGATTTTTTGTATATATTTACTATATTATACAAAATTATTGCTAAACAATAAATATAAATGATGCAAACAGAACATATTGAAGGCATATGTATTATTTTTAACTCCCTTAAGTGTAATTTAACGAATATTTTTATCGTAATGTACCAACCATCTGATGGTCATACGAATGATCAGATAGAGTGTGCCAAGTGTAATGAACCAAAATTATAATTTTTAATAAAAAATCCTTTTGTAGTTTTTAATTAATCATGTACTTCATTCATCCAACCCAATTTAAGACTTTCACTCACTTGACCAACATTTTTTTTTTTTTTTTTTTTGTAAATTCAACATTTTTTTTAAATCAGAGTAGCTTACCATACATGAGAAAATTTTGTCAGATTGCAGAAGGTTAAAATATGTCAAAAAATATTATATTTATAAGGTTTTATTTTTTGAAAGAAAATCACGGCCCTCCGTGCACGGCCATACTAATCCTAGCCGGCACCTAACAGATTAATATGGTGGCTCTATTTGAAAGATAAGCTTTATTTTATTCACAAATTTTTCTTTATAATGACTTCTGTACTGTGAGTATTTTATATAAATGTGATAATGCAAACTAAAGTTATGTGTAATGTGCGGGTTTTGTTATGATATAAATAAAGATTACAAAAAAAATAGCTATTTTTATTTTACATTAACCCTCCCCATACTGTGCTAAAAACTTCCGTGAGCTCCGGTGATATGTATTTACTACACCATATGAAAAAGTTATTTAAAAACCGGAAAAATGTGAATATTTCTAAACATTGCTTTGATTGACTATGGTTGAAGTTGAAATATAACAATTTTTGTAATCTAAGTGTCTGAAAAGAAGAAAAAAACATCGCAATTAGCTGCCGCTCCGACGTCTTCACCCGTCGGCAGTCGAATTCGTAATGACGAAATGATTGGCTAGTTCGAAGTCGATCACTTCTACGCATGCGCTTTCGCGCCGGGGCTGAACACCTGCAAGAGTACGCTCGCCCTCGCGCTTACACACGCGCATAAATTGGAATACGTTTGTGTGTATGGGTGATTCTTTGCCCGATTCTTCCACTAATTATTTATTTCCATCGCTGCAAATGAATAACCATACATAACTGTAATTTTATTTAATACTTAATAACATTACTGAGGAATACAAAAATTCTCAGATCAGTATCTATTATATTTAATAGAAATATTCTCATTATTAGAGTCGAGTTGTAGTAAATACATATCACCGTGCAGCGAAGGTTAAAAACACAAATATTACTTATAGTTTAGCAGTAAAGCAAGCCAAACTGCAGCATCCATGACTAAACATCTCCCTCAGCTGTCTGCAACATTAAAAAGTTTACAATTTTCACACATAAAAAACTAAAAATTCAAGCCCATAACCCTCCCTTCCTTTATAAGTTTCCTGGTTGTGAAGAGTTCAAACAATTCTCATAAAATACTTGCAAATGCAGTACTTTACCTAATGGTTGCCTGGTTTAACAATCAGTTTAGATGTGTTTATTATAATAATAATTGCTATCATAGTATTTTAACCCTTTATAGGGCAGTGGCCGAAATCGGTTAGCATACAGTGAAACCCCGATTCTACATTTTTTAAGGGACCGTGTAAAACAAACGATTAATGCGGGAAAGTTTTAAATTTGAGCTAAATGCCGGGACCAAAGAAAATAAACGCACCACGCTGGAAAACGTATAATGCGAGAACGTAAAATCGGGGTTCCACTGTATTAAACACTCACATTATGGTCAAAATCTCCAATACCACCCATAATAAAGTCAATATTTGCATCTCAATGCATCGTCGGCAATATTATTTCGTCATTAAAATTGTCAAATGGCGGAAAGTTTGTGTTGTTTCCCAAAAATCAATGTCTCTTTATCCGCGAGTCTTTAAATTAACTATTGGCCTTTTGTGCGCGCAACTAACAGCTTTGGAGCGCCATATTGCATTTGGACCGGAATTCTGAATACTGTTTTGCGATTTTTAGAGGAAACTTTTTTTATAATTATTTCATATACAAATACACATACATTTTTAAAAAAATCCCATAAATTAGTCTTTTGTAGTCTTAGCAACATTTCATCATCACGTTTTAATGGAAAAACCTCCAACTTCAATGTTGCACAGTTGACTTAAAAACATTATAAATTGGTCAATGTCCAGTGAAAATATTGATGTTTCTAACACAAAAATCTATAATTATTTTTTATATGGTTAATAAATATCACTTAAATTCGATATTCATAATATTTAATTTGGCCTATAAAGGGTTAAGCTGACAATGTGCCATCAAAATTTGAGTGTTTGCTCATGTTAACTCAATCTTTTTATTATGAATCCGTCTGTTTAATTTGGCATATTAGTATTGACAAACTAACCGCATGTCTTTATCTTGCTTTGATAATCATTAAGCGTGACAGATTCGACTGGGTAAAGATTTTTAATACAAATTTTGAAATCAAGTTCAATTATTATGTGACTTGAAACAACTGTAAACCATACAAATTTCTAAAATATTGATACTAAAAAATTGCTTACCTTACATTGCAAAAAATTATGAATTCGCTAAAACCTAAAACACCTACCTTCTCATCTTTGTTTTTGAAGTTATTGAATATGACAATGAAAGTGATGAGTAAAAATGTTACATTAAATAAAACACGTTTTGGACCATTTGTTATTTAATACCACAACAGTAAAGTATAATTTATCACTATAAATCAGCGATGCACAACCTGCAGCTCGCCACAAAAATTATATTTTCGGCGGCTCATCGACAAAATATTATATTTCCTGATACCAACTGATATTGTGTGTCAATGAGAATTTTGTATTATTTTTTTTTTGCTTTATTTGAAACTAAACACTAAATCTCTGTACATAATGTAGTCTCAAGTGATATTGTGAGGGTATGAACGTGGCAACTACGCAGTATCCTAAGTGCGATGTCAAGATGCTAAATGTCTGCACGCAGTGTCAATGATCTGACATGCTTACAGTAAGTAATGTCTTAAAATATGCACAAAATACGGTGTTTACTTACTGAAATATCTGTTAATATTAAATTCATAATGGTAATTAATATGTATCTATTAAATTTGGAGAAAATATTTCAGTATCAATTGGAAACTGAGTAATGTGGTCCATCTAATAAATTGGTTGTGCATCACTGCTGTAAATAACGAATAGTAGACATAGAATAAAAATAAGTTTACATGTAGTGCTAAGAGAGTTAAATTTTTATATACAATCAAAAAAATATCTGGCGTTACAGCCAATATTTTGTATTTTTTTAAATCACATAACTTAAACTCAAATGATAATTTTAATAATGTCACTCGAAATCATCTCGGGGAGAAAAGAGATCGTATACAACCATGTCCAAGCCCTTAAATTTGAATTTGATTTTTTTTTATTTCAATTACCTTGCCGGGATTCGAGCCTAGACCCACCTAATCACGAGATTAAAGCTTTTACTGCTAGACCACAGATGCCAAGACAGCTGGCGAATTATATTTTATTATTAATAATGGATTGATAACAAATGAAAATTAGTGAGTTTACACAAACAAGTTAGAATATACCTCCATACATTTTCTATTTTGTAATTTATCGAAAGAACTTTTCCAAGAAAAATCTGATTTAATGTTTTCTCGGTACCTAGAGTAATACAATGAAATTTATTTTCTAATGAATGAAATTCAATTCGGTTTAAGTGTTTGGTTAATTCTGAATTCACAAAAAACCCTATAGGTTACAAATCAATTTGTCACTTTAAAGGTGTTCACAATGAATTTGTGATTATTAAATTAATAAAATATATTTGAGGTTATTACTTGCAAAGATGGTTCATTCCCAAAACAATAATTTGCAGGAAAATGCAATGCACTGAGAAGCATACTCAATAAATGACTTATTCATATTATTTTTGATTGTTAATATCAATAAAATATCAGGAACGATCACAACACAACTATACTGTTTTACAAAATATACTAGACGCCATTAATCGCATGATCCTAAAGCTGATCTTCTATTGGCTATAGTGGATCGACCCATATTTAAAACTAAATGAATGTGGAACAAGTCGTATTCAAAGGTATCATTTTGGATTGATTTTTTGTAGATAATGAAGCCAAGTTTAAAGCTGTACCTTAAATCATTTTATGAAGGGTATATTTCCTTACAAAACGGCATGCAAGGCACTGGCGGATCCAGAAATTGTCCCAGAGGGTGGCCATTCAATTTGAAAATAAACATGACACATAAATAAAACATTAAAAAATATATATCATTAAGAAAATATATACACCCAGTCCCCTTTTTCGCGATCGGAAGAAAAAAAAATGAAAATTGGTAAAGATTTCGAGAAAATATTTGCAAATTAATGGAATTGTGATGGATGTGCGGATTTCTTTTGCCACAACTGTAGTTGTTAAACTAAGGGTCGCGAAAAAAAGAGAACCTTAACATATTTATTTAAATAAAAATCAATTGAAAATTAATGTTATAATATGGAATAAATTCTCCTAAGGAGAAGGGGGGAAGGGAATGGCCCCCATGACCACCCCTTGGATCCACCTATGATGCTAGGTTCATTTTTCGATTTTTGTGGAACAAGCCGAGCCATCTTTGCAAATAATACCCTCATTTATAACATTCACTCGAAATGTGCGTGTCGAAATCTCCAATTCATGAAACTTAAATTAAATATTTACAAAAATTACTGCATAGAGAATTGACTAGTATTATATTAATTCTGTTGACATTCTCATATTAAATTCAGCTAAAATTTAATTACAGATTAACAATGCTTATACCACGCCAGGGCTTAAACTCTGAGCATATGAATATCAAAATTTGAAAATGCATTTAGTTCAAATTATTATCAAATAAATGAGTTCATCAGAAAGTAATCTAATCAACAAACCACATGTTATTCTCGGGGTTGATTGTAATTCTAGTACAATAATGTCAATTTGATTGATATTTTGAGTGTACTGATTATTTTGTTCATAAGATTTTTTTGTTTTGACCTTGGGTGATGTTATTAGATTTTTAGACTGGACTGTTAAAACCTTATTTTTATCGTGTTGACCGGTGACATGGCCAAGTATTTGACTAGATATTCAAGATAAAAACATATTATTGACTCACACAGTTTTAAGAGTCGTATCATTGCTTTCCTGTATCAATATCTCTTAAGAGCTTTTCAATGGCGACATCGCCAACCGTTCGTCGAAACAGAAGTTCTTCCAAGTGATCATTGCTTCCCAAGCACGCAACAGAGGGCAGCATGAGCAACAGTCGGCCATACCTAGCAGAACATTTGTGCGTAATACAATACTCATGTAGCATTGCTAAAGTTTGCTCTTGAAGAAATTCGACATGTGCCCGGGACTGCAAATGCACCACATCTTAAAAACAAAATAGATAGTTAGATCGCTCTTCGGTGCATCATGTAATTTATCGATTGCTTTATCAAAAGCAGTTCCCAATCTTTCTACAAACGGTTGCTACTTTTAAAATTGAAATTGTTCAATGAGCTTTTTGATATCAAAAGTATTTATTTTTAAATAGCCGGTAATATTTCATTAATATAAATATCTGAGTATGGGCTTAAAATATTCAAAACAAGTCCAGTCAATCAATCTGACAAGGTGAATACATTCGTCATTTGCAAATGGACGAATCTAAGTGATTTCATTTTGTCGCGAACGAGAGTCACTTGTGGATATATTAGAATCGTCGCAAAACATTTGCTTCCCCATTCAATCTCTCTTACATTACCTACTTTGTAAATAGCAAAGCTGAGTGAAAAAGCAGACGATTTGCATAGTATCCAAATGTAATAGAATTGAGCTCACAGTACTTTTTTCATTATACAGTGATACAAATGAAATCAGTATTATACGGGGGAAAAAATAGCAATGTATTTTAATTCTGCAGAAATTGTTATTTTTTTCACCGTATTATAATGGAGTTCTGCCAAGTAAATGCCTATTCAATCAAGAAATCAGTATTATTCGGTTTATGTCTCAGTCAGTCATTTCCCATGTCAAAAGTGGAAACAATGGAAGAATAAAAATGTTCAATATTACAAATTAAGGTAAATGTACCAGTAGCTGACCGTTAAAGAGAAAATTCCAACAAAAATAACGATTAAGGTTTAGCATTTATATTGGATAGCACTCATATTGGATCATATTTAATATTATGTAACAAAAATTACGAAAGAGCCTGCTTAAAAAAAGTTGTGTTAAATTATTTGAAGTCATGTTTTTGTTTCAGTAGTTGACCATCTCACAAATTGAAAAGTAGGTGTTGACCATGTCTAATCAGGGAGCTTTATGGTGAACTTTCTTTCAGGCTTGCCTCAAGGCTTTCTGTCACACCACTCTTGGTTAAATCAAGTAGCAATGGGTGGTTCAGGTACACACCGTTACTAGATTGATCACCTAAGAAATTTGAAATAATACACTTTCCTCACTAGGTGTTGTTTTCAAATGGCCACCCTGGCACTCCATTGGTTATATGGTGATGTGTTAGTGGCTCATTCTGATCAAAGATGCCTTAAATGGTCTTAACTTTACAATTTAGAGCATACATAGGCATCTACCGGCCCACCGGGCTATTTTGTCCGGCCCTTTTACACCTGGGCAAAATAATTGAAAAAGAAATTAATAGTTCCAGGGAGGATTTTTTTTTTAAAACCATTTTCCTAGTCTATCAGCTCATACAAACAACACATATACAGTCGTGGCAATAGAAATCCGCGCACCGTTCACAATTCTATTCATTTGCGAAAATTTCCTCGAAATCTTTCTTTGAAATTTGCAGATGGAACTTATTGAGCTTTAGGGGGATTTATTGCTAAAACTACTGCTTTGACGGATTTTTATAAATTATATTTGGTGGATGAAAAATATACAAATGTACGCACATTTGCATGAAAAATCATTTGTATTTTCGGCAGCACATATACGTGCGATCAGTTTTTTTCGAGGATGAAACACACTAAATCAAAAATTTGAACGAGGATTACAAATGAAAATCTCGAAAATTCTATGCGATTATCCTTAAGCAATATCATCGCCAATATGGTGAGTCTTGTAATTCAAGTACAAGGCCAATCTTACTTCCACACTCAACCACACTCAGCCACACTTAATTTTGTAATCAGTAATATTAATATTATGTCGTTCATTATATAAATAAAAAATATATAAGATGTAGCAACGTGTTTTATTGAATTAAATATAACTTATGTGTACATAGTTATTTGGTCCGGCCCTTGACTCGAAGACAGAATGACAATCTGGCCCCAGACCTAGGAAAGGTTGCCCATGCCTGATTTAGAGCAATCCCGCATTTGCATTTCTTATTTTGGGCCATTTTATTCTCAAAAGGTCAACTACTGGTACATGGTCAACGACTGGTACATTTACCTTAATTGGTGATAATATATTTACCTGGCCTAAAGAGAATGGCTGCTTTTAAACAGGCATACTCGGTGTGATCAATATGCATTTGTGAAAACCTTCGGATTAAATCAGCAAGACGGCGGGCATGGTCTTTTAGGCCTGAAGCCTTTTCCCCATTACATGCACCAGTTTCCAGAGTACTATGAACTAAGAAAACATTCATTATAAAACTCAGTATCATCGGCAGCCCACTTTTTAGTGTTCTCAGTGTCGTTACAAAAAAGAACAAATAAAAACATTAAACAAATGAATATCACTATTACGATTAAATTGACAATCCTTAGTGGAGAGGCACTAAGCCTATAAAAATAAACCAATTATTTTTATAGTTGCCATGGCGACCAGTTTTACTAATTATAGACAAATTTGGAATTCAGCGAAAAAGTATGTGCTATTTTTAAAATGAATATCAATTACATATGTATGTGATTTGAATTGTAAATAATATGTTCTAATCTCTCTACGGTCTATTTGAGAAAACAAATGAGTAATATTTTTTAACTTACTAGCTATGTATCAAAAACTGTACTGTTTTCCATTAAAATTCATGTAATATTATCTGATATCAAATACTGCAAAAGGGCCAATAATAGCTTTATTCAAGGTATTGCATTTACGTGTTTATAATTATTAATATAATTAAATAAAAAGTAATTTTAAGATTCATGTTTCAGGGACAATAACATTACTGTTGATTGAACTATTGATTCCATTAATTTTTGACGTGGTCTTAAATAAATAAGGTATATACTTAATTTTAGTAAAGTAAAAATAATTTATTTGCATAGGAATTTAGGTAATCTAGGAGATGGGTAGTCCAAAAAAATTTGACTTTTCACCTAACATGGCCGTCATGCCAATGTTGCCTGTACAAAAAAGAATGCTGAAATAGCTCGTACATTATTTAGTAATTAATTATCACTAATTAAACTATCTCTCCGATTGCAATGAGAAATACTCCAAGCATATCTCCAGAGGTGCAATAGTCATCATTAATGACAGTATCCGCTTTATACAACGAATATGTCAAGTTAAATGAATTCTGAATAGTACGGCCATGGCGTTTTGTTTAAATTTTTTGAATAGTTAACGATTTTACGTACCTTCATTTATTGGCAGCCCCCACTGTGCAGCGGTCAAAATAAATAATTCTCTCCATGCAGAACCCAAGAGAAGTTCCTGATCGGCATCAGATAAATGCACGAATGAAGGAATCGCCCGCACCCACTTCACTGACAGAAATAATATCTGGGCTGCCGATTCATATATGCTATCGCATGCATTTACCCCTGCTGTCAAATCGACCGGTCCTTGTGCAGGGCCAACGAATGCAAAAGACTCAATCGCATTGTTGTGTCTTTCAATTCCTTTACTCTGTACAAACATGTCATACACATTACTCAACGCTTCATTGACTACTTTTTCGTGAGTATTTTGTGCACTATTCTCTTCCTTTTCTTTACTGGAAGGCTTGGTGTCAGAAATAGTTGTTGTGATAGTAACGTCGTTGTTTGTTTTTAGGTCTTGAAGTGATAATCCACGGTTAGTACTTTCCACAGAGGACCACGGCATTGTGTTTGATCTGATGACTGGAGAAGCTGAAAATATTATTAATCATGGATAAACAAATCAACTTTTACTATTAATTGAGTTGTTACTTAAGATATTCTCGTATGTAAAACGAAGCGTCAAGATACAAAAAGCGATATGTCAACATTTCAATATTTTCGGGACATTAAGCTTGAGATGAGATCAGAACAGCAGCAATTGATTAAATTGTATTGATTGGTCAACTTAAATAGGCACAGACTTGAAATATTCAGATCCATGAATATAAATTTTAAATATTTTTACGTAGGCTTATATTGGGCATAGGAACCAGGGCTGTGGAGTCGGTGAAAAAAAGTCCGACTCCGACTCCAGCATTTACCAAAACCACGACTCCGACACCAACATTGACTAAAAACATGACTCCGACTCCGACCAAAAAAAGTTCAATATCGTCACTTTTTCTCCCAATTTTCCTATTTATGTGTATTCAATTAAATATCAACCCTATCAATGCGACCAAAACCCAAATTTTACATATAAAATACAAAAATAAAAAGTTCAAACTTTTCAAAATTTCCGACTCCGAGTATGACTCCGGCCAAATCGCCGCAAGGACTCCGACTCCGACTCCACAGCCCTGATAGGAACATTTCCCGTAGATTACGCTTTTGACAAATGGTGGTTTTATCGCTTCTTGTAACTAGACGCCTCAAATTACAACGTACACACTGTCATTTATAGTTTCACGTTAGGAAATTTCTAGTTAAAAACACAATATTATAAGGTGGCCTAAAATATCCTTTCATAACACAACATTCATAGCACAACATGTATAAATCGCACCTTTGCGAGTTATGTATATGATCAGATTTAAGATACATAGTTCCCTGTAACTGAATAAAACATGTTCATATATTATATTGAACCGTAGTGGTTTCAGAGAGAAAAAAAACGTTGAAATCTATCGTAGCTTCAAGCTGCGAAAACTATAAACAGCTTTCTTGCAAAATGTAAACTTCCGACTGTATATTACTGGGGGTGAGATGTGTTAGTAACGTCAGTATCGGTAACTATTTAATTCAGCGATTATTGCATGATTACATGAATTAATTATGTTTCTTTCAAGTATACAATTATTAAGTAAGTATACCTAATTGAAATAAAAATAATTTAAAAACCTTACCGTGCATATTAGGATTTAAATAAGCTTGCGGAGGCATTGTAGACTCCTCAGAACTTGTGACTTCGTCGTCTTTAGCTGAGGATGGGGGGAACTGTTGAACGTTCCATGGTCGCCCTCCTTCTAACGCATTCATTTGACGATTGAGAAATTGATTATCTAAAAAAAACGCACGGCTGATAACATAATTATTTTAGATCAGCATGTCTGTTGTCTCTAAAAATTTCTCTCACACCCTTCTGATCCTAAAAACGGAACGTAGTGAGAGCGATCAGCTTATCATCAGTTCGGTTCTAGTCATATCCTGTCTATCCCTATTCTATTCCAAAAAACTTCTGTTGAGATAAACTCCATTAGGAGCCCATATTCTCTACATTGGGAGCGGACATTAAATATTTTACCGACATAAAAAAATATATATTTCATCATAATATAATAATTCTGGAAAAAATGTAGGAGTTCTAGAAGCAATAATATTATTTATACCGTTATTGTATAACACTAAATTTACTTTTCGTGTCAATATGATATCCATGGTGCAAATTGTATTTTAAAAAAATGGTTTTGAAATTTCGGAGTTTCAGTGTATGAATTTATTAATTTTTTTTTTCAAAATGCTAATGAACAAATTAATGCTAGACTTTCACAGATATAAAATTTCACGGTCTATGGTAAGTGGACAAATGATTTTGAAAATAATTGCTCATTGGCTGATTGCAAAAATAAGCGCGGGCGCATGGAATGGACCATTATATTATATTTTATTTAAATTTAAATTGTATTTAATATTGAAAGTATATCTTCACAGTTGTTATAAATTAAAGTAGTGGAATTGTTTTACCTTGTCCAGAAGAGAGCAAATTTCTCGCCATGACCGCTCCAAACATTGACGGATATAAGAAAGTAGGCGGGAAAAAAGTCGCTCCTGAAATCGGGTACTGCAATGCCGAACTGACTGTTGTATCAGGTTTTCCCAACAGTCCCAGAGAGGTCGCCCCACTCGCTTGATTCACCAGTGAACCGAACCCAACGCCGAGGGCCGGTGATCCGTCTGATAGAGGCATCTGGTGAATTGAGTTCGGGAAAAGGTCGAGGCGGGAAATTCCCGAAGACGTAGGAAACGACTGAACGGATGGCATTGAAGGATACCGGGATGATGCGTGCTGAAGTGTACTGGAAGACGCTCGTCGAAGAGATACCATGCCGCTCATGGTCGATGCTATAATGCAGGTGCGAGGGGCTCGCTCATGCTGGACAGCTGAAACGTTGTAATAAGTGACACATTATACGTTCAAATACTAGGTTAACTGCAAGATATTACAATTTTTTAAAAGGTTAACATACATATTTACAAAAGGCAACATAAAACTCATCTATGTTACAGATACACCATTATAACTTGGCCATTAGCGAGGGCGCCACCATCGCGCAAGAGATGTTGAATACTTATCCAAAATTGTTTATTAACTTACACATTTTTATATTTAAGATAGGTAAAAATAAAAAAAAAAACTTTTACTTATATGTTTACAAAAAAATACAACTTGAATGGCTTTTAAAGATATCTACTCCATGAGCACTAAAAGCAGCAAAATAAATTCTATGAAGAGCGCATAAAACCTTTCACTCTGATCACAATGTTGTGATTTCAATGAAATCTGAGACGACTTCTTGTTCAGTAATTAATTACAATCACAAAATAAATATATTTGCCTCGGGGGGTGTTTATAATATGTGCACGTAAATTGGTTGTGACCAAACAACGTAATGGAGTAATGGAGAGAAGAAAGAACAAAGCGTTAGGTATTTTGCGGTGCTGACAGAGTATGCCATGCCACACACCGTTTGGTCTATAGCGCAGATGAGATTGTAATACAATACACGCAGACTCTTTTCAAACACACAAGTTTATCACTTTTAAGGTGTTCACTATCAATACTTGGTGGAAAGGCATTATAATAAAAATAATAACACATTTTTAGTACTTTTTCCACATGAGATTTAGTTTAGTCAAAAAGACGATTGGATGTCTAAACTACTAAGCTACTCCCAACCACCACCCGCCACGGCCTTACATTCGGTATCAGCGATCGTGTCCCGTGGCGTAACAACGTTAAGCGTATCTGTTCTGTTTGCGAGTATGGAGTTGTCTAGGGAGCATTTGCCCAGGACTTGGAGGCCAAGGCACTCAAGTGTGCATTACTGACTCTAAATAATTAGCAAACCCTATACGTTACTGATTCTAGAAATGCTATTTAATGCTGTTATTAATGCAATCAACAAAGGCCGGTTACGGACCTATACGAATAGGTCCGTCCTTGCACCGTATGACGCCGCAAATTTGCTGAAGGCCAAATAATAATTTTTATTGGCTACCAAGTCGGCGTGGCCTACTGGCCCGACAGCTGGTCGGACCAACCTGAGTAAATCTTCCCGCTCAGAGGACATAAAAGGACAAATCCATAGAATGTGATCAGCATCCATTATATCGCCGCATCTACATGTCGGCCCATCTACCATCCGGCCAAGCCTGAAGAGCTCGGCAGCAAAACCACCATGGCCAGAAACAAACTGGCTGGTCCAATGATTCACAACCAGACCGCTGGTGATTTCCATGCGCCATTTAATGGTAGGAAAGAATTTATAAACCTGCCGCCCCTTCAGGGAGGCATCCCAGCGCTTTTGCCAGATGCGAAGTGCCGTATCCATAGCATGACCGCGAGCAGCGGCCAGGCGACTGTGCTGCGCCATATTGGCCAGTCCCGGGGGAGGTGAAACTGTGACGTCTCCGATCTTCGCGGGCCTCCCCGCCAAAAAGTGGGTCGTCGCACCCCGCACCTGTATGTGCAGATCAAGCGGTAGGATGCCCGCCATCACCGGCAGGGCGTCAGTGCTTGTGGTTCTATAGGCTTTAGTAATTGAAATCAGCGCTGATCGCTGCCCCCGCAATAATATTCTCCGTACGTAGGATTATTCGTAATTATTATTATATAATTATTCGATTGGATGTCTGTCACCATCGCCACTAGATGCGTATCTAAAGATGAAATATATTTTAACACGTTAGAAAAAGAAATACTGATTCATTAGTTTGCAGCCAACCTTGTCTTACATTTACTAAAGCCTCTTAATTTTATCACAAAGTTGGAAATTAGATCTTTTCACTTGAATGCTAGATTTTTTCCGGTAGTATTATATCAGCGTGATAACGTTTAATGCTGGTAAGGGTAGGAAGCTTGCAAGTGAGAATGCGCAATATGATATTTAACATTGGGCGTAAATCATTCGAAATAATTTGTTATTTTATATTAGGGTGAATGGGTCTCCTTAGAAAAATGCAGTTTGGCTGAAACCTTTCACCGACCTTAAGACGCCCTGAATTAAACATGTGATTACGCGACTAGGTCTGGCTCAGTACTGTTGAAAACTTCAAATCTCACTTGTTTTTCAAAATGTGGCTATTAGTTTTCTTTACAATCGGAAGAAAATAAAAATGGAAATCGGTAAATATTTCGAGGAAATATCGCAAATGAATGGAATTGTGAAGGGTACGCGGATTTCTATTTCCGCGACTGTATATCAAAAAATACAGTACCAATAGATCGCTTCGTGCTAGCTAAGGGTTTTTCTGATTACTCGTATCTATTGGTTGAAAGTTGTATGAAAACGAATATATCTTCATGACATCACCAACCATGTGCGTGATGTATAACTTTCTTTTCTTAACCATATATAGTTTTTAATCTCCTCTAAAAACACGATAATTACTAATTATTTTTGTGAGATAATCTCTTTTTAGATATTCACATGAAATTCGTATAAAAAAATGAATTTGAATCGTTTTACTTCTTCCAATAATAAACAGAACAACTAATCAATTAACTTTCAAATTTGTTTTGTTAAAGTTTTACGGTTTTTAGCTCCAGTAGATTACATTAAATAAGTCATGCTCTATTCACGTTTCGTATTGATTGAATATATAATATATCAAGTGTACGATGTGCATCGTTAGTATACCATGAGCGTCGATAGAGCATACGATGCGTACGTAACCTTCCCGCAAGGCGCATTGTCACAGCGCGTGAACTTGGACGGCTGACGCAAACATTGATACAAACCCTCAAGCACCCCGCCCAAATAAGTGCTCGGGTAGTGACAGATTCTTTGACACTCTGAGTGCCAAAAGTAAACACGGGGAAATAGCGACTGTCGAGATATCTTGGAGAAGTGAGAGCCGTTTTTGGCAAAACATTTTCAAATACCTAGTATGTATTTTATCGCGCGTACAAAAAAAATCCAAACATCGGATTTATGTATTAGATACAGGGCTTTTTTTTGAAACCGGTGCCGGATCTCACTTCATGTCAAGCTTGTTACTAAATAAAATAACACATCGTATCCGGCTTATAACAATACCATATTTTATCATTTTGGCGAATTATATAAATTTAGATTGTAATTACGTAAGCGCAAACATTGCTTTGTCTAATTGATTTTGAAAAAAAAAATACCGTGAAAAAAGGTGCCGGAACGCCGTTCCACCACGTTAAATGGAAAAAAGCCATGATTCGATACATACAATTATCAATACATATCGTCGTTAAGATAAGTAGAAAAACATATATTTGTAAAGAAGGCAAAGCTGGTAATTAATAAATTACCGGCAGATAATTATTAATATGCAATTTTCGGGTACCTTTTCAAGGCAGACTATTTCCAAATATGACAAATATGAGTTTTCCAGTTTACTTACAGATGGGCTGGCACATGATGAGTGTAATAGTTTTAGTAATGTTAAATTATGGATATATGGTCACGGGACAGAATCCCAATCCTCTCGAGCTAAGCTCAAAAAATTTATCCATACAGGCTTATAATTTTATGTTTTGACTTTACTCTTTGAGTTCTTGTGGATTATTATAAAATGTGGAATCAAAATGATTAAATCTGAAGAATATTACTGATTATTGTATGAGTTCTGAAAGAAGAATTTGTTTTTTAATATTAGCCTATAATAAAATTATTCTTTTTATTTTAAACAAATAATAAACTTATGTGACTGTATAATATTATTATTTGTGTAGTTTGTGGTTACATTTTTCCTCTGTAAATTAAAACAACTCGATTTCATACTCATTGCGAAGTATTCTTAATGATATTCTATTATAATAAATTTAAAAATTAAAGACGAAACATTTCAAAAAAAATCGTAAGCCTTACATTCATTTCGTGCTTATTTTTCATAAATCTTTACAAAAATTCAGTCCCGTGACCATATATCCATAATTTACCTGATTTTTTAATTCCTATTTTTTACAAAACTATATCCGGGAAAAAGTCACCTTTGCCGTATACTTTAACTATGCTGTATTTCTTAAAAATATTGTAATATGTCATTGGAGATAATATTTCACGTTTCCCTTCCAAAAGTTCTAGCTTGTGACTAAAAAGTCCAAAATTCGTTTTTCTTGAATAAATATCAATTTATTTATCAGACTGCTCTATATTTTTGAGGGAACATTAGAACATTCTCTACGTATCATAATCCATTCATATTATGTGCATATTGAACTCTTAACTGTCTGTCATATAACATATTGATTCCTGAAAAGTGTACGAAAAATGTAATTTTAGGAAGACGGACCGATATATAACGATCTTATTTCAAAACAAATATCAAATAATAGCATTAATATTAGCAAATAATAAACATATAGCAGCAGCAGTTTGAGCGGGTGCAAACCAATGATTAGATGTACGCGCAAACAAACATCATATTTCTATCTTTAAAATATTTACAGTAGAAGAGAAAAAGAAAGAACAAACATCCATACACGCACTAATTCTTTATACGCTTACGGCTTTACCGTAATTAGAAGTTTTCATGGAAATTGCAAAATAAATAGATAAACTCTTCAGGATCTTCTGTAAAGTTGTATTTAGTAGAGTAACACTACCTATAGGGTGATTTAATATCAGACTCAATTCAAATGGACCTCTTCACTGATTTTCGGATGAATTCTGGTGTAAAAGTATCCATCCAACCGTGTTATTAGTTATAAAGGTGGTATAAGCTGTTTGATTAAATATTACAATATATCGGTAAAATCTGAGCGAAATCAAAATGATGAATCCAGTTAGTTATTCTGAAACTTAAAATTCGACCTACATATATATTATGTGACAGTGTCGCTCTGAAAAATTAATGCATCAAGCAGTACAGCAAAACACTTATTCTGCTTCTTGTGTATTGTTTTATTATTAATATCGTATCTTAGTATACTGTGCTCTACATAAAAATATGAGAAAACAAACAGAAGTCAATATTCTTCTAAAACTGCATGTTACAAAAAATGTATAAGATTATGAAAAACAATCACTAGCCTTACATATATCGAAACTGAGATTTTCAGATTGTTTTACAGTTGTTACAGCATTAATGTAACGATGTGTATCTTGTAGAATGTCGTAAAACTACAAATATACCGATAACTCTTCTGTTTGTCTCGTGGTAAATTAACTAAGCTTACACAAAGTAACCGAAGAGCTAACCTAACCTAACATTACCCAATTACGTTTTATACTGCCATGGTAATATAAATATATATAACAAATAATTTGAAAGTTTCCTTATTGCGTGTTAATAAAATCAGTGAATTATGAAAAACTGATTTAACAAGCCTATTACAAAGAAAAGTTTCGAGAAAACAAAGCCTTCCGTGTGTTTTATTCGAGAAAATTGTACGGTTTTCAATGAATTTGTCGAATTATTTTGTGTTTTTCAATACTTTATAGCATCGGTATCGAATTTATAATATTCCATTATCGAAAAAGAGACCGGCATTGAAATCCCTAGTAGGAGCGCAGCGTGAAAACCACCAGGTGTTATTGATAGGTGGATGAATATTTTTCTACTCCGGGAACATTTTCGCGCCACTTATAAGAACAGAGTAAAGACCACACTTAGATTAGACAAAGGCTACACGCCTATCTATCGTAAAATCTTCTTTATATGAAAATAAATTGATGCATTTCTACGGTTATTTTGTTCTGTAAGTGTAACTGGAATTACACGATTATATGTACATATGTATACTATGCAGTGTAAGAACGTTTGAATCACTTCTACATATGGATATTAAACAACAATAACCACCAATAATAACATTGACAAACAAAAATAACATGTAAACATTATATAAACGATACAAAATATTCGTTAAAGTTAATTATTGCATTTGAAATACCCGACGATTTGAGAATCCAAATCCAAATCCAAATCGAGTATCGAAAACTCGTCCATTTTTCAAGTACATACTTGATGTTCGAGTATTTTGAAAATATTCGAGTAATACTTGTAATTTATAAATGAAGACTTATTTCTTAATTTTATTTACTTATTAAATATATATATATATATATGTAATGTTTAACCGTTGGGCTCAACTGATCTTATGCGTGGATTTTACTGTTAGGTAATATTTTTTTTTGTTTAATGGTTTTGCCGTTAACTATGCTAAGCGAGAGTTTCTTTTGTTACTTTTGCTTTGGGTCCTGCTGACTTAGCTTATCGATGACAAGAGAAAAAATCAAATATTGAACAATAATCTTTTGATTTACCGGCTAATGGATGCAGCTGTTGTATAATCAATTAAATAAGCTTATTTATTTATTTATCATCTATTCTTAGAAAACCAAAGAAAAACACAGACAAATATTGGGCTGAAGATAGGACGGTCAAACTTAATTTCAATGACAGCTTGGAGAAGAATATATTTTCACTGAGAATTCAGTTTCACTGTAACATATACACATAGTTAAATTAATAATATATATTTTGATACTTGAGTAGTTGAGATGTTGAGTAATTGGAATTTGAGTAAAGGCGAATCCCGGCTTAATAGTATTTAAAAATACAATGACAAGATTCAAGAAGAACTTATTATTGGTAAAAAAAATAGGCTACTGTTTGAGCACGCCCTAATTCCACACAACAAACAGATAGAGGAATAGTTTCATAATCAAGTTTTTAAAAATACTAGTGAGCTAGGTTTTCTCAACACGATGTATTCTAAATAATTCATAAAACTCTCACAGACATTACAGATAATAGAATATTCGCATGTGCAGTAATAATCATAAGAATATATAAACGACATTTCGACTTGACTTTTATCAATTGGCAGTGTATATTATGCAAATTATTGTTCTTGTTTGATATAAGAGAAAAAGAATTTTGCACAATATTTTGTACATACCAATTATATCGAAATATGTATCGTCGCTTCCTGCATTGGAAAAACACATGTTTTGAGTTTTGAATGCCACTATATGCAAATTAATATTCTACACCGACAGGCAAAACCCTGGAGACGAGGGACCACTAAGAACGCCTCAATTATAATTTTTAGAAAATCACTTTCTCTCTCCTTTGCGAAGACATTTGTGATGTTTTTACCTTCTCCTGAACAGTGGAAAATATTCTGATAAGCGTTTTTGCACCGGATGAGACGATTTGAAAATATAATTAAGAGTTTCGACTGAAGGGGCTTGATGGAATTTCAATATCAAATTTGAATCGTTTCGATTTTTTTCCTTTTCCATGAGTTAGTTCAAGTTCGTGCACTTGAAATGTCTGAAGATGACGAAAGGCGATTGTCAAATTTGAGACAGTCAGTTCTCTACTTACAACCTTTTTACTGACTTACGACCATTCAGACTTACGACGGAGACGAAAATGAAATTTTTTAAATATTTTATGTAAAATTATTCTTGCGCCGTAATATAATTGGCGCGTCCACCTTAATTAACTCATTTAAACATGTTTAAAAATTGATTATTATAAACAAATCAGCAATATATATTGCACACAGTATTTTTATATTTTGCCTTTGCTTTTTTGAAATTATTTCAGTTAGTGTTGTCGTTGTTTTCGTTATTTTCGTGTTAGAATACGTTTTTGGTGTATGTATGTGACGGTTTATTTGTATCTTATATCTATGGGCACGGCAAATTATTATTCCGATGAAATATCGTTTTTTTAAACGTGTCTACAAAATAAACATAAGCTATATGTTATGAATAAAAGTTGATTTTGTCAGAACTCACTCGGTTGACATCTTTGAAAATTTCTAATATAAATTTTTCCTCTCAGTTTTTATGACTACAATGTTTTCATCTTGTTTTTAATTAATTAGTGATTTTTATTATGTAATTACATGTATGTATATATATGAATACATGTATTTATATTTGTCAAATACATGGCGCATTGGCGTCGGCTGTAATGCCATGATTTACTTTTTCTTAAATAAATAAATAATTTTTATCACCGAGAAACCACCTTTGAAATGATTCATCGGGGTGTCATACGCTCCATATCGGAAGCGGACATGCATTAAAAAGTACATTTTAATAATTTATTTATGCCTCTCTATAAAGTGCTCCATTTAGATATTTTAAGCAAAAAATATTAATCAAGTCGCTAAATTCATCATCTTAGAGTGACTTATTAGAACAGTGATGTACAACCTTTTTGGGAGAAAGTCCAGATAATCAATTCTCATGGGTTAAATCAATATTTTAACGGATATAGAATTGAAAATTTTATTAATTTATATCGTTCTTCCATCGTTTGTAAAAAGTTCTCAAGAAAAAGGGTGATTGATATTTTTCATATTAAGCCGCACGAAATGTTATTGCGTGTCACAGGTTGTGCATCACTGTATTAGAGTGATCCTGGAACCAGCGCGCGGGGGTTTTCAAACTGCTGCGCGGACGCGCAACTTTGAAAGACACATCGGCCTTGAGTCTTAAAATTATAATATGTCTTCAGATTATTTTATGACAAACAACCCATTTTTTTTTTTTTAATAATTTAAAAAAAATATTTGGCATTACAGCTTACGCCAATGCGCCAAATATTCTATAAGTTGTGAAAGTCATACGAGATTAACTCGATGGTAAATAATGTATCAGTTGTGCACAAAATCAACGATAAATAACATACACCCAGCCCAAGGTGTTTTTTTTTCAATTGAAAAAATCTGACCTTGCCGGGGATCGAACCTGGGCCCCCCGATTGCTAGGACAAAGCTCTTGCCACTAGACCACAGGGACCGACCCATGTAGATGTATGTAATGAATACTGGCTAAGAAATATGTCAATAAAAACTTACCATCTTTTTTCATGTTGACTTTCAAACATTTCGAAAACCTGCATGCCTGACATTGGTTTCGTCGCGTTACATCCACTACACATCGACTGTTTTCTTTACATACATAGTCCAGGTTCCTAAAAACAAATATAAATCTATCTGTCGTAAATATTTAATAATTCCACGTCTCAAACAGCTAATGAACACCTTGCTTCTGATAAAAAAAGGTAAATTATGGATATATGGTCACGAGGCAGAATTTTTGTAAAGATTTATGAAAAATAAGCACATTAAATGAAATGAATGTAAGGCTTACGATTTTTTTTGAAATGTTTCGTCTTTAATTTTTAAATTTATTATAATAGAAGATCCTTAAGAATACTTCGCAATGAGTATGAAATCGAGTTGGTTTAATTTACAGGAGCAAAAATGTAACCACAAACTACACAAATAATAATATTATACAGATAGCGACAGTCACATTAGTTTATTATTTGTTTAAAATAAAAAGAATAATTTTAGTATGGGCTAATATTAAAAAACAAATTCTTCTTTCAGAACTCATAAAATAATTAGTAATATTCTTCAGATTTAATCATTTTGATTCCACATTTTCTAATAATCCACAAGAACTCAAAGAGTAAAGTCAAAATATAAAATTATAAGCCAGTATATATAAATTATTTGAGCTTTGCTCGAGAGGATTGGGATTCTGCCCCGTGACCATATATCCATAATTTACCAAAAAAAAACTCCATCTAAACTTTTACTGCTCTGTGAATACTGTTTAATATATTTAAATGAAGACTATAAAAGTCATATAATACAGTTTGACAAATGAACACAGGTCCATCTTTTACAATACATAATAGCTAGGGCTTCCAATCCAGGGATCCCGAGGATTTTCAATAGCTGATGAATCCCGGAATTTGAATACACGATCTCGAAATTTTCGGGATTGATTTATTTATCAAGCATATACGATTTTTTTATTTTAAAAAGTCTTAGTATAACGTGTAAAAGCACGTGTCATCTTTGGAAGTTATTTACGATATGCATTGACGACAGCATCGAATATAAAATATTGTTTTGAAATGAATTTAGAGGACGAAAAATTTTAAGTATCAAATCTCGAGCTCATTAATAGTAATAAATAATGTTTTAATGAGTGCCAAATACATAAATTTCTAAAATTAATCCCAACATCCTGGATGGTAAAGGATGTGTCTTCATTTTAACAATCTGAAATTTTTAAAATTCTCCTTTTTTTCAATGTTATGCTACGTCCATAGCCAGACATATTTTTTAATTCAAATTAGTATCAGATCGCATTCGAACGAGACCAATACTCTTGCATATGAAATTTCAATAAAATATTTTCGTTTTTCAATAATGGATAAATAACCGAAATATAATATACATAAAAAAGAAAGTGACATCAATTATTTTTAATTTATTATTATTTTATAATAAATTCACATGACTAATATTTAATACTTACATATGAAAATTATCGGCCACAAAAAAAATATTCCAATTCCCGGGATCGACTTATTGTAATCCCGAAATCCCGGGATCAAAATTTTGGCTCGGGATTGGAAACCCTAATTATAACCTCTACTTCATCCACACTCGCTTTCTACGCGATACATATTTTATCAGTCATGCTTTCGCAGCCAAAAATAGAAAACTTAATCATATACACCCTTATATAATTAAATGAGAATCAAGCCTGAAAAGTGTCAAACATATTCGTTGTCAGTGATCGATCACTCCGCCTTAATATTTAATAATGTCAATACATTAAAAATAAAATTTATTTTTAAAGCGCAGCGAAAAGAAAGAGACATGGGCGCATCTAAATAACGTGACGATGTGTAAAAATTGCAATGATTTTGTACTTTTTTAAATACACAATTAAATTGCACGTGCCAAACTGATATATGCGAATGGAAGAATCGAAAATAATACAGGTAATATTATTCATGAATGCATTAAATATATGTTAATAAATAAAGGGTAAAATTTTTGATAAATGAAAAATATAAATACATTTTAAGAAACTGTTTATCATTGTGGGGTAAATAAAGTGTTAATATTCTGATGAATCATATTAAAATTTTGATGTGTTATGTCTCGAACTCGTATCTGTTATTTGACGCCTTTGTATTTCTTATCATTCAGCTAGTAATTACTCAACTAAATCAATAAATCTCTTAATTTATAATATAAAATTTTAAATAGCTTTGATTATTCCACGTATTGTGTTACTAATTGTGACACGTGTTTCGTCTCTTTCCCGAGGCATCTTTGGACTTACTATCGCAAAGTAAAAGTCATTTAAACGACACTTCATTTATAATTGCCAGTGATACGTGAAAGTCACTCAATTAGTGTTAACAGATCCAATCAATTAAATTAATTAACTGCCATGTCGAGTCCAGTATCGATATCGTAAAGGTATCCCGCAACTCCTATGTCAAGTCCTGCTCGATATTGTACGACTAGGTTGGAAAAATATTTTTAATAAATTCAAAATTATGTGTATTTCAAAAACCGGGTATTTTGAATTGAGTGCCTTAGTTAAAGTCTTTATCGTGTCATCATGTAGTATTTTTCGTGTTTCCATGCTAATAAATACGCAAACCCTGTGCTTTCAATCAATTTCTTTAATCTATTGAGGAATTGCTGGAAGGAAAAACATAATATATTGAGGAGTGCAAAGGGTTACAGCTGAAAATTCATATTCACTGAAAGGAATTGGTCTTATTCGTATCAAAACAATGTGAAAGAATTTCATCTTATTTTATTAAAAACTTAATTTTGCCGATCCGAGGTTGTGTCGCAGTATCGGCAGACAATATGAAAACTTAAAAGTTTAAAATAAATCGCTGGCGCATGTTATAAATTAAATAATATTCTCAAATATGTAGGCTAGGCTCCGTAATAGTGGATGTTTTATAAGGTAATATTCATTCATTCAGATGATTTCCCTTTATATAGGAATTATATGATATATGGAAAGAAAATAATTGTATGCAAAATTGCTGCTTTAAATATTTTCGTGCTAAAACGCGATTCGCGCAATTATTTCTTTACTATTCACACAATAAGTTATGTTAAATTAATTTATATTCTTTGTCAATTTATAGTGCACAACAATTGCGCTTAGCTAATATAAAACTAAATTGATAACTTTGTTATTCCACGTATTGTGTAATAAATATTGACAAGTGTTTCATTTCAAACACTGTTTCCTATAGTTACTGAAGAAATTACTAATATAATGATGAAAGTAACCTTACGGCAGTAAGTCTAAAAAGGCAGAACACGTGTAACCATTTGTTACACAATACGTGGAATATATGATGCTTCACTGTTTGTTATTACATAATTGCCAATTTTAATTCCAATGTGACAACCACTGTAAACTGTAATTATAAAAATATTAACGTGGGTCGTTGATATTTCAATCGTCAAAAGAAGACTTCATTGATTTCATTTTGACAAAAATCCAAAAATGTTGAGAATTGATACAAATATAACTTACCAGGTTAATTTAAATTTCGATTTTTTATGGTTTGTTATGTTTCGAAACTTACCTTCTTATACTTCTTTTGAAGAACCCTCTACATCCGTCGCAGGAAGGAACTCCATAATGTTTTCCCGATGCTTTGTCGCCACATACTTTGCAAGCGATCTCGCCTCGGTTATTTCCTTCAGATTCCATTTTAAACTAGAATTTAAAAAAAAGTTAAGTCTATTTATATTACCGTATTTTCTATAAAATAGAATAAAACGCATTTAGCATTTCACAGGTATAACAAGTGTTTTAAAAACGATATTTTGTTGTTATTATTTTTTTTTTCTTCTTACTAACTACACATATTTTGTGTATTCAAAGATTCATATATCGGCCATTTAGAATATAATAAACGAATCTCATTCTTTACCGGCTTTGAGATATAAATGGCACTCGATAAAAAGAATATGTTACGTTATGCGTCAAAGAGAGATATCAATAGGAGTGGTAAGTGGATACGATGATAGTTCAATATGTCACTTTCTTGTTCAAAGCTCCACTAAATATTAAAATATCTCATTATAATAAAACATTTTAAGTACTTATTCCACATACAATTTATTGGATCAGGACCGGTTTCGCTCATGGCGAGCATTGTCAACTGATAAGAAAGACAATGAAACAGTGATATTGCACAACATATAACATGCAGATTTAACATCCAATACATTTTATGTGGAATAAGTACTAAAAATGTTTTATTATTTTTATTATAATGCCATTCCACCAAGTATTGACAGTGAACACCTTAAAAGTGAACATTATGATAAATTACTATTTTATATTTAACAAACTAGCTGTACCCTGCGGGCGTTGCTACGCCAGCAACTAAAATAAATTTGAAGGAAAGACATTACACAAATATTCAATTCAATTTGCATGTATTCAATACTCGAGAAATTTGTAAAAATTCGATATCGATTTTTGGGGAAGAGGGGGGTTTTTTGGCGGGGTGGGGTTTGGGGGGCGTATGGGGGGGGGGGGTATGCCAAAAACCTTCGAAGGAGTGAACTCGAAAAATTCGTAAAGTTTAAAAAATAAATTTGAGGAGTGGAGGTTGGGGGGTGGTTGGGGGGGGGTTGGTAGGCCAGAAACCATTGCGGGAGTGTACTCAATAAATTTGTTAAGTTTCACATCGATCGGTCGAGCGGTTTAGTAGTCCATAGCGGAAATACAGACAGACAAACATTCATTTTTATATATATAGATAGATAAATCAGAAAGCCAAAGTTTTTTGGCTATCCAGAAAATTAGAGAAAAATTTGTTAGGTTTCTTAGTTTATAAGGGGCTGATAGCGAAACTTTTTCTGAGAGGTCAAGCTTACGATGAAGTTTATTCTAAGAAATATGTGGCTGTCGAATGATTTTATACATGCTTATTAATACAATAAATTTCCGAAGCATATTCAAACAGAACAATGACTTGTCCCGGTGATGAATACGTATATATTCATAGCTAAACGCGGTGGAATGGCTCATTGTTTCCCCTTCAAATTAGTGAGATAACAATCGGAAAAAAATCAAAGTCCAACACGTTTTGTCGTTTAGTGAACTGCGAGAGCGCCCACCCTTGACCGAAAGTATTATTACGTATGAAACATAATATTATTATTGTTACAACCATATGCCACCAATGTGATAAAAACAGGTGTAATAATTTCCCTGTCTACTGCGACCGTATGTATGTATTATCTAGATCCAACGTCAATACTGACACAGTCATATTTTTTTACCTATTCAAAAGTCACTTTGAGTCGATATTTGTTTATTAAAGTAAGGATATTGAAAAAAGAGAGACTCGCGTCAATAAAAAAACAATTCAAATTAGTTTATGCATAAATAATATTAAAGTAGGCAGTAGACAATGTCTCACTCTGAATTGATATATTGTAAAGTAAAATATAAAATAGTGATTAAGTTTTCTTAAAAATGTACTTGTGATTAAATCAGGGATGTGGAGTCGGCAAAAAAAGTTAGACTCCGACTCCGACTCCGGCATTAACCAAAACCATGACTCCGACTCCGACTCCAACATTGACCAAAAACACGACTCCAAATCCGACTCCTCCCTTTTTGCCTATTTTTCCTATTTATGTGTATTCGATTAAATATCAACCCTACCAATCCGGCCAATGGCTAAATTTGATATATTATATGCAAAAATAAAAATGTTCAAACTTTTCAAAATTTCTGACTCCGAGTAAGACTTCGTCCAAATCGCCGCGACGACTCCGACTCCGGCCAAAAAGCCCCGACTCCACGACTCCGACTCCGACTCCACAGCCCTGGATTAAATATTTAAATTTTGTGAGCTGATTTATTGTAGATTTTAAGCTCGAGACAACAAACGTACATATATCAATACACTGTAAGCTCAAAATAGTCTCGGCAACTTGCAAACTGCTGGAGCTACCAGGTTCTTTTATTTAAATAAGCTATTTCATACTGTTAGTTGTATATTGTTTTACATTTATGGCCACAGTAATGTACTTGTTTTTTAAAATTCGAACTTGAATACATAAACCTGTGTATCTGATGCTAGAAACCAATTGTTTTCAAACCTGATTTGCTAATTCTTGATATTAAAAAATATGTTGAAAAGTTGAAGATCAACAAAACACAATAATAAATTTATAAACGCGTTGATTGTTTAAAAGATTATTGTAAATCAAGTATATTTTGGTAAGTGGTATTTTTAATGGCACTCAAGGTAAATATTGTTATAATGAATGTGTGAAATAAATTTGAAGAACAGCCGTGGTGCGCCACCCCCTACCCCTAAAATTGTAGTATGTACACACCTTCTTACTTATCTCATATACGATGAGACAGAATGCCGCGAGGTCGTCGATATTCGATACGGTACATTACCCAATACCCATGCCTACGTTTTATTCGGTTAGCTACCAAGTGCCACACTGCATTTGGTGTATACGGCAATAACCGAATCGTTTTAACACGGTGCCAGAAATCGCTTATAAAGTTTAAAAGGGTAACTATTTACTTTAATGAAAATAATGGGTAAATTATGGATATATGGTCACGGGATAGAATTTTTGTAAAGATTTATGAAAAATAAGCACATTAAATGAAATGAATGTAAGGCTTACGATTTATTTTGAAATGTTTCGTCTTTAATTTTTAAATTTATTATAATAGAAGATCCTAAAGAACACTTTGCAATAAGTATGAAATCGAGTTGTTTTAATTTACAGGAGCAAAAATGCAACCACAAACTACACAAATAATAATATTATACAGATTTGTTTAAAATAAAAAGAATAATTTTTTATAGGCTAATATTAAAAAAACAAATTCTTCTTTCAGAACTCATACAATAATCAATAATATTCTTCAGATTTAATCATTTTGATTCCAATTTTTATAATAATCCACAAGAACTCCTAGAGAATAGAAAAAAAATTCTTACGATGGCCCATAACGCAGGATAAGTCACAGGGATATCTTTCTGCAGCCAAAACTGCTGGTAACCCTTTCTAAATTCTACCTTGAGTTCTTAGTCTGTGCTAATTCCTATTAACTCTTCCTGTAATATGTCTTGTACAGTATCCATTTCTACTATACATGGATTGATGATCCAAGGAGGTATTTTCATTATTAAAATGTCTTCAAACCTGCTTTTGAAGTCTTCGAGGAGGACATTTAGGTGTTCTACGTAATTTCTAAGATCATCAAACATATGTTTTGGATTACTATTGAGGAAGCTTTTAGCATGCTTTTAGCAAAGTATTTTTATCTCCTAATTCTATGGAATGGAGTTGTAAAATTAAGTATAAACGACCCAATCCGAGAAAACCCTTTTTTTTTATCTTGCCTATTTGACAAAAGTCGACGAGATTTATTCAATTGCTGGAGGTTTTTTTTGTTGAGTGAACGGGCAAGCGATTGCAAATCTTTACCTGAATATACAGATGTTTGTTTTGATTTTATGTGACTATGTAAAATGCAAATTTTTTCAAATAAATCCGTGGACCCCCATTTACATCTCGTGGACCCCCTTATATTTTTATTCCTGACAGGGACCCCCTGTCAGTCCCTCGCGGACCCCTGGGGGTCCGTACGGACCACTTTGGGAACCCCTGGTTTAAATCAATCAAAAAGTAAAACAATCTTTGTAACATCGACAATACTCTTAAAACCACCAAAACATCTTGTAGCAAAATGGATGAAAAAGTCAAAAGTGTAGTTTATGCAATGTGCAACCTCATAAAACTATTTAATTATTATTATTTTAAGTCAGTATAATGGCTGACGGGTATGTATTTTTAATTTGTCTTCGTCTAAAATGAATAAATTGGTAATATTGTTTTTCCACCGGTTGTTTTACTAAGTTTTCACGTGCTAGAAGCAAAACAACGACTATAGTGTGCCGTTCGCATATTTCGACAATGGCTTACATAGTGCTTATCGCGTATGGCTAATGACTACATTTTGTGTTTCACCCCAACGGCGGTAGCGTATAATCGACGACACGCGTGGCATTCGCCCCCAAATTTGGGGTGAGCAAAACACTTCACTGTCGGGAACTTAAAAAAGTGACTTTCGATAACTTGCCTGGGACAGCTTCCATATGTCATCTACTCATCGAGAGCTTTTAGATGCAGTACAATTATTAACTATTGCTCTATACTTCAATTATACGTTATTTTTACCAATTGATGTGGTATTATATATCTTACAGTGAAACTGTATTCTCAGTGAAAATGTATCAAGTAATAGATTTGTATGACAATATGATTTCACTGGTCTCAATCATTGAAATTATTGGCCCAAGTCGGTGATTTGCCAGCCAAAAGTTTTGGTTTGTTTCATTGAAAAAAAATCAGCAAGTAGTCCCTTTCATAAAAAGAGAACCAAAGAAAAACACAGATAAATATTGGGCTGAAGATAGGGCGGTCTAATTTAATTTCTATAACAGCTTGGAGAAGAATATATTTTCACTGAGAATAGAGTTTCACTGTAACATATACGAAGACAATGCTTTATCCTACACAAAGAAAAATTTGCCATTTGATACTATTAATCTTTTGAATCACTACGCGCAAGCTCACCGCATGTCCAAGATAGCTGATGTTTACTTAATGTATGGTTTTGGCTGAAGGTGCTTGATGGAATTTCAATGTAAAATTTGAATCTTTTAATTTTGCACTTTTCTATGAGTTTTGTCGCTAACGACCCAGATTCCTCCTTTCAGGATCTTCATGGATTTTAAGTGCACGAATGAAGCTTACACCGTTGACTATTGCACCACGGACCCGACGTTTTGAATAATAATGAATTTCAACAACCTCACTTTTATCTGTATTTTACAGTCACGTACAATTTTACTATAGAAGAATGAAATGTGTTCAATAATAATTAGACACCTCACTTTTAAAACGTTTTAACTGCTCTTGACCCTGTTTTGAGGTAAAAGCGTTAAAAATTTGGATTGAAATTATGTTATTCAAAAGATAAAATTCACTTCTAACAATTTGCAAATACTACTTATTTCAAGCATAGTTTTTCTTAACTCAAAACATTCTATTTGGAAAAAATGATCTTAGCGATGGAATTAGTGATGATAATGTGAAAGCTTTATCAAAAAAATTTATGAAAAAAAGTGTGCAGATAAAACTACGGTATTTTGCTAATACCATTATTCAACAACAGACGACTCTAAAGTTAACACACATTATAGAATTCGATTAATAAAACCCTCTTCGACTAAAATGTCAGTTAGGCCTTTTAATATTTTAAATTCCAGCACTTGCATGTATGGCGGTACCTTGCACGCCACGAATTTTATTGTAAAAAAAAAACGTTCTAAATATATCTTTTTGAAATATTTATTTGTAAAAACTTGCCGTTTACGATGCGATTGTGCCGTCATTTATCCATAATAACAAAATTAAGATGTTTATCGTCAGTTACAATTGATTTTAGTTAGTAAAATGCCGCTTAAAGCGAGCGTCTAAAGACGAGCTAGATGCTGATTGGCGTGTGCCGTTCACGGAAAAGTTCGCGTCTTAAGACGTCTGTGGCAGCCATCCGGTTAATAGTAAGGTAACGAATTGTCAATCGTCATTATTATTTCTACACGCTTCGCTTACTTGAAAGATATGGTAGAACTATTCATAACATATATCAGTGACGTGTATATGTCGTTGAAAAACTGAAACAAAGCGATTTTGATGTATGGCTACGATCGCTACGAGGCGCTACGCTACGCCCACGTAGAGGGGTCGAACTTTGATAACCGCGTGCAGAAGTCAACTCAGTGTTGTGGTCAGGCTACATAACATGCTTCATAATTAATTGAAGTCTGTGAACTTTTACATATGGCCAGACAGCTCGACGGCTCTTATTAATACTTTCGGAAATATTTGAACATTAAAAATACACCTTTGCTGTATTAATGAGACTTTTGTTTGAATACAAAAAGAATAAAAAAACCGCTACAAACTAAACTTTGAAAACAAACAAAGAAGCAATATCACAGCTCTAATAGAATTGAGTCTCATACATGGAAAATGAAACATGACAAAATTCTCCGTCGTGATTTTTTTCTTTGCGTCTCACGAAGTTTATCTCAACATGTTTTTCTACTAGAATTGCTTGTTACTCAGTTGCTCAACCTCTCCTTTTCGACGAGAGTGAACATTGAAAGGATGCGGGACTAGGACATTACTAGTGGTTAGCTAATAGCTGTCACTATTTGTCGCTCTTTGGCAGCGGAAAGGTGGGAAGGGATTTTTAACAAAACAAACAACCATGCCTTCGGTCGATAAATAGACTGGAAAAATCTGCTCAGGACTCGAGTTTGTCAGGTCCGTTACGGAAGCCAACGCGATAGTCACTGCACCATGGCACGGACCGTGAAAATGCCCTTCTACAAGCTTAATTTGAATCGTTTGAATTTTGTATTTTTCCATGAGTTATCTCACTAATGACCCGGTTTCACATTTTCACCGGCATCTTCAGGAATTTCAAGTGTACGAATGAACTTCAACTGATTGTTGGTATTCTGGCGTCCTAGACCACAGTGAGGTACTTTCCAAATGATGTATTGGCAGAACTTAAGAATGCTAGCGTGACATGGGACAAAACAAAGCAATTGGCGGGTGACAGAGAATCGTGGAGGCGCCGTGTATTGGCCATACGTTCCACATTAGGAGTGAATATGCTCCAAGAAGAAAAGAAGAATTATTATTCCTCCTCTTCATATTCTCATTCTCATTACCAGGATGGTTGTGGTAACATCTCATATTACAATATTAAATCTGTACAAAGTGAATCTGACGTAATATAATATATAATATTGCACTAATATAATATATTAATTGCAGTATTTTTTCCCAGATTCGCGGTGGTCAGCGTTATTGGCTAACGTGACGGACCGCCCGTGGATTTTTTAAAATCGATTTATAGATTCTGTTTATATTTAGGTTCATTGAGATTGGTAAATATGGTAAAATAAAAATAATAAAACATTTTTAGTACTTGATCCACATAGAATTTATTGGATCATGACTTATTTTGGTTTTTACTTTGTTAATGATTATTCATACATTTTTGGTGTGAGTGGTGTTCAACATTTTAATTATAGTCTATTTTTCTTGAATTTTGC
Organism: Himalopsyche kuldschensis; assembly: GCA_028554975.1. Classification (NCBI taxonomy): domain Eukaryota; kingdom Metazoa; phylum Arthropoda; class Insecta; order Trichoptera; family Rhyacophilidae; genus Himalopsyche; species Himalopsyche kuldschensis. The sequence goes on from JAHFWI010000038.1 coordinate 11,709,481, forward strand.
TTGAATTTATTTGCTTAGTTGTTAATACCAATTGTTTGTCATACCTTGTAATTCTTACTTAACTTTTGTATACATATCACTGTTTCTTTGTATTTATTATCAGTTAACAATGCTTGCCATGAACGAAACCGGGCCTGATCCAATAAATTTTATGTGGAATAAGTACTAAAAATGTTTTATTATTTTTATTATAATGCCATTCCACCAAGTATTGACAGTGAACACCTTAAAAATGAAATATGGTATAGTTAACTCGATATAGATTTTCTTAATGATTCCGGTCTGATTCCAATACAGTTGTTTACTTTCTAACAGTTTTGAATTCCGTTCATACTTATTATCACGTTTCTTAACAGCTAAGCCAATGACAGTAATCTTTTTTGAAGGTCTCCTAATACTCTATCTGTACTGTAAAGTGAACATTACTCAATATCTTGTCCAGCATCATAACATATTGGTCTTTAATAACAGGTTTCATAAAGTCACATATGCCGAACTGCGGTTGCGGTATATTTAACTGCCGGTAATTTTCTGCTGGCAGTCTTTGATACCAATAAACAATCATATGCTATGCACCCCAAAAGGATGTGGAATATTTCTAATGTATTCACAGTTGAGGAAAATATGACATAAGTTATTGATATTATCGACAAGGGTGAAATGGTTTATACATACTATTTAATTGACTCGTAAAATATGGGGTGTGTTGCCTTATAATTACACACAAATGGCAATTGTTTTACATGTAATTTGTAAAAAAAAACCTACAAATGTAAAACTGCAATATTTGTTTAAACTTTAATTTAACATAATGAAGCGCTTGATTTATTTTTGCATCGATCAACAGCTCGACACCTTACTCTTGACACTGTTTTGGGATATGAGCGTTTAAAGTTTCGTATGATTAAAATTCACTTGTAACAATGAGCACGAAAAAATGTTTCAAGTTACTTATTTAAAGCATATTTTTTCACAACTCTTCCTGAGAATAAATGATCTTGAAGATGTAATGATGGAAATAATGATGAACATCTTACAACTTTGTCAAATAAATTTAGTAAAAAAAGTGTGCAGATCCAGTGCAACTCTGCTAACTCCGTTATTCAACCAAAGATAATTCTGAAATTCATATTTATGATGGAATGCGATAAATGCAAGCTTTTCCGGCCGAAAAGTCATTTTAGGCAAAAATGTCAATTAGAACTCTTTCAAAGTAAGTTTAAGAACTGTTTACATAAAATAATTGTTGTATGCATTAATAAAGAACAATATCGTTCCATTTACTATAAATATAATTTTAGATGTTATACATCGCTAATTAATACTTAAAATTGTATATTCACGAAAATTTCCTGATAGATGGTGATGGTAAGCCAATTCAATATAAAGAATATAAATAAAAAATTCGTTATGCAAAAAATTTGTATTCTTAAATTATACGTACATCATACAATTTTGCCACTTTCGCATGTTTTGGCATATAGTATCGCCAGTTTTATCTTTTGGCATGATAGGATTCAACTATACAGATGGTTATGGATTATATTGCTTGTAACACTCACACTATAATCATTATATACATATCATGCTCTATCTGCTAGATGTTTTATATTATTTATTCGATATTTAAACTAAAAATATAAAAATGTATTATTTCGTTGCTGTTACAACTTATAAAAATGATATGGCTTAAGTTATTAATTTCGTATTATCGCGAAGAAGAAATGAGTTGAATGTTTTTATATATGTATATAATATATTCAATTAATCACGGTGTGTAAGATTATATAGATTAAATTATTTATTATATTATGAAAAAGAGATGAGTAAATGTTTTTTATTTTTAAAAAATAATAAGGCATTTTTTGTACTTATTCATTAAATTTATTTAGATCAGGACCGGTTTCCTTCATCACGAGCGTTTTCAACTGAAATTTATATAAAGTAAATCACGATCGTAATAAAGTTGCTTGGATCGGTTTTTATTAACAATTAAAATTTCTTTAATTTAAATACTACTACACAGAAAAAAGTCCGTTTGATATGTTATTGGCTATTTGAATATTGTGTGTAAAATAAGTATTCTATGTGTAATTTATAGATTCTGGCTATCGTCTTATTTAAAAATGTTATTTATAATAATTTTGAATGATAATAGCTTAGCTAGGTTGGATGGGGTTCGTTGATATTTATCATACGAAATATTTTACACATATAATTAATATTAGTATGCACGATTGTCAAATAATTATTGTTTTATTCAATCAACAATTTCACATACTTAGGAATATACGAGCTATAAGTTATTAATAAAATATGAACGCTTACCGAATTTTGGTCACTGATTTAAAATTCACAAACTTTTCATAACACAAAAGCTACTGAGCTTCCTACACCACAATAAAATGGCCGACAGAGAACTGAAAAACTTATATGTATGTCCGTAGAAGGCTACAATTCAGATGTCGAGTTTAGGACGAGAGCCGCATCTCCAGGAACAGACCTTTTGACTGTTGACCTGGCTAGAGATGGATAGCACTTTGACTTTTCATATTTTCACCGTAGCTGACTTCTCGCTCCATTTCCAATGCGGGGGCAAAAGGGCGCAACCGCCGAGGGTTGATTTCGATCGAAAATATTCCCTTTGCTCTAGCCTCTATAATTATTTACATAGAACAGTTCTCAACCTCAGACTATTCTATTCATCAATACTTAATGTGATTTTAGGGTTGGCTCCCGATTTTTGTTACACGATTTATAAAAACAGTCAATATTTTTATTTTTTTGTATAATACATATAATACATTTTCTTACGGTAATAAAGGAAAATGATTGTTTTTAAATCGGCTTAAACTCCATTATATAAAGGTAAAAAATACTGTATTTACCATGACAATAATGGAATATTGTAAGGCGCTTGCAGAAGTTTGGACATATTATAAAACAGGGGTGCTATTCCGTAGCTATTACGAGTCGCCCGCCTGTCTAGCGTACACATCTTTGAAGCCTCTTCTATTGCAATGATGATAAATTTAATTTATTTTGTGAGTCGATCGCCGCCAAAAAAATGAAACAAAAGTCGTCCGCTGTGGTAAAAGTTTGGCCACCCCTGTTATAACGTGTCTCCTAAATTACAATTCAACCAATCATTTTCAAGTAGAGTTAAAGTGAAAAACCAAATCTATGTTTTTCAAGGAACCCTAAAAAAGTTGAAATAATAAAATATTTTCATTTATTTTACATTGCATACCATTATTACTATACTTTTAAAAAGTCCTTTCTACTAAGTTGCTCCTTTGCAGTTCTAAAAACAGATTTACCTTTTTGGGATTTGCAAATATAACTTTTCCGGGCAACAATCGTGTTCAGAGTTAATGTATGAAATAAGACATAATCTACAAAAACGGTCAATCGGGATAATATTTGTGGCATGACCATATCTCAATTTTGTTTGATCTATATTTTGGGATTTTTTTCAACGTTCATATGTTTTCACGTAATTAACAGCGCGTTGTTCACATACTGTACGTGCAAAATCCAGTGTTTCACCTGATTATTACAATGTGACCTTGACACGTGCGTCCTTGTACATGCTATGTTCACATTATAAAGTCATAACTTTACTGTGCGATTTTCCGCTGAACGCATATACCGCACAAAAAAAGGTTTATATGCCGTGGGTGTTGGGACATACGGGCGAAACTACAAAAATGGCTGTTTTGAGTTAAATATGGCATTGTCATGCTCAAATGCAGTTCTATAAGATATTAAAATATGAAACTTGTACGAAGAGGAGTTTACCAGATATTGCTCGGCTTTCCTGCAAATCCGTAAGAACAAAGTTTAACATTAAAAACTGTTTTGCTATTTATCTCAGTTCGTTGTTTTTGTAGTTTCGCCCGTATGTCCCTACACCCTCGATGTAATATTATTGCATTGGCAGCCCTGCCGGTTGCGGTGTGGAAAATCATCCCCACGGATTGGCGTCGCGAGCTGGCGTCAATGTTCAGAGAGGGCGGTGTTTTCCCGTATAGAGGGAGTGGCCTGCGGTTGGCGATACCACCCGATTGGATATTCGGGAGTTAATAAAAACAACCCTTGGTGGAGGATGGGAAACTTTAAGTCGATCTGCTACGCACCATCCACATACGATCGTAGCTCACCAAACAACGAACCATTTATGACCTTTGGAGAGCCTGTATTTAATGAAAGAGTAACAGAAATACTACTTAATTTATTGGACATAGTGGGGAAATTAAAGATTCTAGTGTGCCTTAAAATAGGATATTTTAATGATAGATTTAGCCACGACTTTTTTCCATTTAACGCCATTTTTCCATGGAACGGCGTTCCGGTATCTTTTTTCGCGGTAGTTTGTTTAGTCAAAATTGTGTAAATTATGGTCACGGGCTGAATCCCAATCCTTTCGAGCAAAGCTCAAAAAATTTATACATACTGGCTTATAATTCTATGTTTTGACTTTACTCTTTGAGTTCTTGTGGATTATTATAAAATGTGGAATCAAAATGATTAAATCTGAAGAATATTACTGATTATTGTATGAGTTCTGAAAGAAGAATTTGTTTTTTAATATTAGCCTATAATAAAATTATTCTTTTTATTTTAAACAAATAATAAACTTATTGATTGAGTAGGCATTTACTTGGTAGAACTCCATTATAATAAGGGAAGAAAAATAACAATGTATTTTAATTCTACAAAATTTATGTAGAATTAAAATACATTGTTATTTTTCTTTCCGTATAAATAATAATCTTATGTGACTGTATAATATTATTATTTGTGTAGTTTGTGGTTGCATTTTTGCTCCTGAAAATTAAAACAACTCGATTTCATACTTATTGCGAAGTATTCTTTAGGATCTTCTATTATAATAAATTTAAAAATTAAAGACGAAACATTTCAAAAAAATCGTAAGCCTTACATTCATTTCATTTAATGTGCTTATTTTTCATTAACCTTAACAAAAATTCTGTCCCGTGGCCATATATCCATAATTTACCCATAATTTCAAAATCAATTAGTCGAAACAATGTTTGGGCTTACGTAATTACAATCTATATTTATAATTCGTCAAAATGATAAAATATGGTATTGTTATGAACCGGATGAGGTGTGTTTTTAGTAAAAAGCTGACATGAAGTGAGCACCTTTTTTTTTAAAAAAAAGCCCTGGATTTAGTCGTTGGCTTCTGTGTCGAAACACCCGAGCTCGATTCTTTACAGAGCATACAATATTGCAATCAAATAGTTTCTCATGTGCATATATCACATTGTGGTTTTCCAAATATTAAATCCGTCGTTGGCGACCGTGTCGAACCGCCCGGGCTCGATTCCCGGTAGGAGCAGATTTTTTCAGTCGATAAATCAATTCTGCTCAGAGGCAATGGGTGCTAAAAATCCCTTCCCACCTTTCCAATCCTGAAGAGCGACGCATAGCGACAGCGATTAGCTAACCACTAGTCCTGTCCTAGTCCTCGTATCCTTTCCATCCCTACTCTCTTCGAAAAATAGAAGTTGAGCAACTGATTAACAAGTAGTTCTCGTAGAAATACATATGTCGAGATAATCTTCGTGAGGAGTCCATATGCTCCAAGCTGAAAGCGGACATGGTTAAAAAAATGTTAGATAAGTTACACTCATTTTCAAACCAAATTGTGACGGGATTCGCTGATTTCTTAACTTTCTAGAGTGAAACCAGGAAACAGAACTATATATTGGAATAACACTCCAAACTTATATTCTTTATCACATTAACCTTTCCTTTACAGTCCCAAAAATCTGTCGAACCGGTGATGTTTAGGCACGACGCTTCATGCAAAGATAGTGTTTTATGGTGATTCACTGCATGATAATACATACAATAAACTGTCACTTCTTGGTGGATAGGCATTATTTCAAATTTTATGGTACTACTTCCACAAGTATTATAATAAAGATAAGTACCGGTTTCGATAATAACTTGATAATTCTCGCGATGACCGAAGCCGGTCCTGGTCTTTATCAGAATGCACGTGGAAGTAGAACTATAGAATGTGTTTTAATTTTTGAAATAATACTATTTGAACCAATAAAAATAATATTTTATTTTTTGCATTCACTTACTTGCAATGTATAGTTTATTTTCCACAAATAGGCAAGTTATTTTTAAGCTATTTTTAAATCTTAGGACCTCAATTTTATTTCCAGGAAACATTCCAACCACAATACTTCTTCTTAATTAATGTAAAAAAACTTATTTTAAAATTTTTTGATTTTTTTTTTATTCAATCTTAAATTGGGATGACTTCAACAAAAATAATTAAAATATTTGTGATGAGATGAAATTACCAATTGTGAAGACTTATTTTGAAGTCTAGTCTAGTCCTCGAATAATATTTGCGACGTTTTTTTATCATTCGTAAATCCAAAATAATGTGCTTATTTCGCCACTGACAACAATGGCAAATAATATACTTTCGAAGGATTGGGCGGCTACTCTGTGATAGTTATCATTACCAAGTTATCATTTTAATTTCCAAAAGATACTTGGTTTATTTCTCAATAAAACAGATTATTTTCCAAAAAGTTGGATTCCTAAAAAATCTGTAACTTCTTAGACAACGGCATTCTAAATAACCTGGCTTAAAACATTTTCATTTTTGATGAAATGTCCCAAGCGGGTTTTTTAGACACATCATTAGTCATTTTCCATTTTTTTTTGTTGAATCGTTAGAGTTCTCGTCGGTTCAAGTACATCCGTGCACTTGAAATGCCTGAAGATGCCGGAAAGCGAAACCCGTGTCGTTAGCGACAAAACTCATGGAAAAGTAAAAAATGCAAACGATTCAAATTTGATTTTGAAATTACATCAAACACCCTCAGTCGAAATTCCTAGTTAAGAGTCATAACTTGTAAATTTGGTATTGAACTTTGAAATTTCCCGGGAGTATGAAATTTCCTACTAAAACTATATATCTCCTAGTTTCCTGTGCAAGGTTCTTGCGAGGGTGCTTACTGACTTAGTAATTATATCCATTTCCCGCATGTAAGCTATCTAAGTAAGTAAGTTTTGACTATCTACAATTCTACATGTCTACAAGATTCTGTCAGCGAAGGCATTGTTTGGGGAACCGATAAGAAAAACCACGCCGTGAATAATTGTCCAGGTTCAACTCTTATCAAGAATTGCTTGTAATGTTAGCGTCATTTATCAGAGCTTAATTTACTGATAGTTTATAATATAAACATCCACTACCTAACTGAATAGACGAGCGTACGTGATGGTGAGCGGCATTTTTTGAGAATTCGTGTCTATACATCGATTACGAATTGCAGTGCCATCTGCTGGCTTTCTTGTATAACTCTTTACCATTTTAAAAGATTTCTGCTTTACCAACGTCAGAATTTAACTTTTTCGTGTCACGTGACATAAGTACGACATGTACTTTTCTCACAAATATAGGTAGTTTTAACATATTTAACACTGATGGACTAATGCATAAAGCCGTTTTCAAGTCTATGTATTTTTGATTCCACTATTTTATAATTTGCGCCCAAAATGAAGACCGATAGTTCATTGCTTGAACTGCGATATTATAGATGTATAAATAAAAAATGCATGGTAATAATTTTGTTTTTATTTGGAAATCTTTCGACAATTTTTTTTGATTGAATAAGGCAGTCTATTTCTCTTCAAATATGGTCAGTGTTTCCATCATTTATTACAATCTGTTGCTCATCTCATAGACCATCGTAAAGGGTCAACTAATCCATGTACATTTTTGTGTTCCACAACATTGCTTCTTTACATCTTTACTTCCGTGGACCGCAAAAGCCAAAATAAATTGCGGACCATCAGCATTGGAATAAAATAATAAATATTTAGGTTTAAAATTGATTTTTTATTCCGACCAGTATATTAAACAGTAAGAAAATCTTTGCAACCCAATTGCAAGCTATGTTCTATAATACAAAACATAGCTCCTGCACCCTTCCCTCAACTACGCAAATTAAACAGTAAATTTTTTCTTTAAGGAACAGCTTTTTTACAAAATATTGGTGATACAGAATATGAGCTGAAATATTTTATGATTAATATTATATTTTATAAACCATTTTTTGGAATGAATCATTCGAATGATAGGAGGATGTACATATCTGAATGCATTACAAGCTCCTTTGGTCCAGGTTGACTCACTGGAACAAAAATCAAACTAGCAACGCGAAAGCAAACAATGCCATCACAGCCAATTATTCCAAATCCGCCAGAAATGCGCAAAGTAACATTCTAGTTGTTATAGTTGATGCTAGTTTTCAGTCACTTGCAAATTAGAAATAATGTTAACATGTAACACATGATATTAACCAAAAAATTAGCACATTTATTGAATTCCATATGGTTATAACGCCACATCTCCAAGATTTCCCATCACACTTCAATCACTTTGCTACCTCCCATGACAGTCCCAAGTTCTGAAGACTACACAATATGGATTGATTGACCGATGGGTCATCAAGGATAATTAACATATTCAATGCTCAACCTGAGTTTTAATACGCAGTAGACTCAGCATCCAATGTGTTAATACTACCTATCTTCAAATGGCATGTTGTAAAATTTACCCATTAAAGTCCTCAAGTTGTATGAATCAAACTTACGCGATTTTTGACTTACATTATTTAAAAAAACTTTTTAAAAACTGCAATTTTAAGTGAATTATTATATTGGTTGAATTGGCATTTACTTGGTAGAACTCTATTATAACACAGTGAAAAGATAGTAATGTATTTAAGTTCTGCAAAAATTCAATCAATAATGGTTAGAAGTTTATTTTTATCAAAAGGGTTTAAAAAATACAGTCTTTAAGATTCGTGAAATTTTGTGCAGCAAGATATTTTAAAACAAAATAATTTCAGCAGGTTTTCGCGCATTTCCGTTGTTTTTTTCCACAAAATAACATTCAAAGAGACCCAATTGCAGATAGCTACTGAAGTTAAAAAAAAAAAATTAGTCTTCGCCAATGCCATGTTACAGTAATATTATAGCTTATAGTAGGGAGGGCAAGAATTCATTTCCCAATGCGGGCCAGGCTATCAATGCACACATAACCCAATATTTACATTGTTCATTAGGCATGTGTTTAAGAGTTGTATGTTCCAATGAAAGCACGGCAATGACGGCAGTAGTGGTTTCCATTTTTGCAAGAATTCATGCAATATGGAAGACACGCGCATAGCCAGCAACTGAAATCAAAACATATTTTATTTAATATCACATATTTTTGTGTTTCTCGCAATATAAACCTATTACTATACGCTAAGAAAAATAACAATGTATTTTAGTTCTACATAAAATTATTTTATATATTTGTTGATAGCTATTTCGGCTTACGCCTTCGAAGGCGTATCAACAAATATATAAAATAATTTATGTAGAACTAAAATACATTGATATTTTCTTACAGTATTATAATGGAGTTCTACCAAGTAAATGCTTACTCAATCAATAAACCTATTTCCATTCACTGGAAAATAAATTAAAACTTTGAACTTCTATACCAGGAGTGGCCAAAGCTTTGATTGCGTATCTATTCCAAGTCGCCCGCCTGTGTGGTGTACTAACGTACACATCTCTGATTCCTCTTTTATTTCAATGATAATAAATGCAATCGCTGCCAAAAATTGCAAAAAAACTTGTCCGCAGAGATAAAAGTTTGGCCACCCCTATTCTATACTGATGATGGTATGTTAAGGAACACCTATAGACACTCAACCCTTGAACTAACTCACCTTTTATAATACATCAGATGACATCAATTTTTACGACCCCAAAATATAACTGGCTTAGAATTAGTCACATGCAATTATTTCTTTCATTTACTAATTTAAAGATAAGCGCAGTTTGCTTCTGAAGTAATCTGATGCAGAAATATTGTCTTTGTTGAATGTAAATAAATCCATCATAAATGAATTTTACTCATTTGGAGGTAAATCTGTTGATAAAATAAATATGTACCTATACATTGATCACTTCATTATAATCCAAGTAACGACTACTCACCAGCATAAGCACATAATCAGTGCATTTCGATGAGTATTGGAATGACTCTCGAATCTCATCTCAGTTTTTCCTTGCTTTCCGCATGATGGGCACACGATATTCTGAGGTCTGGGACCCACGGCAGTGTTCATTATGGCTGGAACATAAGCATTCAATAGTTAATTCTTAGATCACAGTAATAGAAGCTGGTGTAGTGAAAATAAACACTGAGCACCGGCTAGACTTGATAGAGTATTTGCTCATTAACAGGTAAGCACTGTGCCTTGTGAATTTAGAGTAAATAGATGCATGCATCATATCCCAACACCCTACAATTGGTAATTTTGGTGTGTCATTTATTCGGAACTTCATCCCATGCATTCCTTTTCAACACACAATCTTAGAATAACGATTCCATCGGCATACTTTTTGCCAAGTCTGTCAAATATATTGTTCTGTATAGAACATTGTCGAAATTCAACTACAATAACAGATAGGATTTGACAACTGCAGGGCAGTTTCTTAAGTCATATATTGCCACTCCGTGAAGACAGCAATGTTATCCCCTCCAACAAAGATAATGAAAAACACAAATGGCCAAAGTTTTACTACTACGAACAATTTATTTTGAAATTTTTGGCGGCGATCAACTCACAAAATAAATTGAATTTATTATCATTGAAATAATAGAAGAATCAGAGCTGTGTACATCAGTACACTTGACAGGCTGTCGACTTGGAATAGCTACGCGATGGACACTTTGGCCGCTCCTGTTCTATACCATATTATAAGGCTTTGGAAATGTGTTTCCATCAGTGCTCAAAATTTTTCCAGTGTCCACAATTCTGTACCAGATTATTCAGTATAGCTTGTACTTTACAGTTTTACCAAAATGTGAGATTCTAATAGATGATCCGAGACTTCTAATAGATGATCCAAATAATATCATTAAAGCTCACATTTAGGACAATGAAACATTTCAATATGATTTGTAAAATTGATGTATCCAGTAGCGTAACTAATTGCAATACTGGGTTCGAGACAGTGACGACTCGTCCATACGCACTGCGGAACTGCAGCACCTCCAAGCAATTTGTGAAAAATGTTAAATTATAATATAGATACATAAATTTGTGAATATTATTTGAAAATATCATTTACCCCTTCCCGGGCACGCCCGAGTATACTCGGGTATTGAAAGTCGTCAAAAACGGACATCACGAGATAACTCGGGCAAACTTCATACGAAAATTACAAATTTGATCTAGTCCAAGCAAGGGCTGGACACAGACTAAGAGATAAAAAATATTTTATCACAAATTTGTGTGTGTTATTTTGCATTTTCAAATGTGCACATGTTAAATCAATTGGACCGGCAAGTGGTTAAGCGTGTATTAAGCTTGCCCGTGCACTGACTGATGCATCCGAAAATTATCACACCGCGGTACTAATATATACAGAGTACTGTTTGCAATGGAATATATTCGACTTGACGAAAGAGGTGAGTTCGCACAATACGGGAGATACAAGCTAGCTGTGGTACTGTCTTTCTAGCAGTGTTTCATCAGTACGTGTGCGAGCTTTATTTCTTCTAATTTGTTTCCGATAAGAAAGTGTTTTACTCAAGGAAAGAAATGCATAGCATAATGATTTATGAAATGCATGTCGTTTATAATTGAAATATTTTTTATGTTACTAGTAAAATATAATAAATATTTTTTTTTAATTTTTAATCGACGGCAGCAATCCCAGCTACCTTATCCAGGAGCCGCTACTGGTTTTCGAAGTAGCAAAAATGTGGAGCATATACTCCTAATGGAGCGTTTCTTATCGTAAATATTTCTACGAGAAGTTGTCACTCATTGCTCAATTTTACTTGTTTCAAGAAACTAATGATAGAAGAATAAGCCTCAAGAAGGATTAGTGGTAAGCTAATTGCTATGGTTACAACTTGTTTTTATGATAACATGGTTTGGAGGGAATTTTAATCACATATGCCTCCCGATACCAATCCATAGAGATATATCAATTTATAAAACTAACAAAGTGGGATTCAAATGCGTGATCACGAAACTGTAGCTAACAACCACTTGGTGAAACAACCGATCATTCTCGGTATCCGGGTAATTTGCACTATTTACACAGTAGCCGAGCGATTTCTCAAAGGTTAAGAACTTCAGTGAAATTGATATAACACTGATGCTATATAAGCTACGTATATTGAAAATGGCTTTGATGACAAAAGATAAATGATTTTTGGTTATTAACTCCATGAGTTCGTACTCTCCAAGTTGGGAGAAGACATGGTTTAAATACAGGATAGATAGCAAAATATTGATCCAACGGCGAGAGTACTGGCCTTTTCGAAAAATAATAATAATTTTTAAATATTTTACTGGAGCAGAAATTTCTATTTGCTGTTTATCTTACATCAACAGACAATAATGTGACTACTGTCAGTGTGTTCGGTAATAAGTAAACACCCCGCAAACATCAGCGCCCACGAAGACGCACATACAAGACCCCCAGACCGCTGGTTGTCCAGCAAGGATGTGCATACTTCAACGTGTTGAATTAATATTACATAAAAGACAAGTATGAGCACCCTTTAATTATTTGACAAAGTAGATAACGGTTTGATGGATATTGTTTTGAAGATCTACTTACGGACGTTGACATTAGTGTGGTGATAAATTGGCTGCATTGGCGGCATCGGCTGTTGCTGTGGATGTGGCTGGTCGTGTATCGGATACGGTGGAGCGTTTGGGTACTTTTCGTACTGGGGAGGTTGCATTTGATTCGACATTGTCTTAGTTTGAAGTATGCTTTATGATACGTGTGATATCGCTGCCAAAATAAATATAATAAAATTGAAACATTTAATATCATTACTAGACTAATATTTTGTTAGTAACTGATGCTAATATAATGTTAGTAACTGATATTGTTAGTTTGATGACGTAATATGAAGCATTAGAGCCCTAATTGACGAAAGGTGTGGTCTAATGTTCAGCACTCTTTGTTATGTGCAGTGAAATGTGTCGAACAATAGGCTAACAATTTTGCTACTCAATACCAGTGCAACTATAATTTGGATTTCGAAGATCAACAACAAACAAGACACTCTCCTAGGGTCACAGAAGCACTTGTCTGGGGCCGGCATATTTACTGACGAATGTCAGCAAGTCTAGACCACCTGGATTTTCCAGAAACAGGCTCATCTGGCTAGAGGTGACTGCATGGGGAGTAGCTGGAAGTCACTTAATAGCTTGTGGATGATACAAAGCCTCAACCGAGAGACATCATTGAAGGTAATTTCACGACATTCAAATTAGGATTCAACGATAGTGCTGACAGGAATTTAATTTAGAGGACATAATTATATTTATATTGGTGGGAATGTGTTTGAAAGCAAAATGCCAGTGATAATATAGTTAACTGTGACATATAAAATATGGACTTTTCAAAACTATGCACAAAGCAGGCACTGTCGTGGTCACTGAAAGCACGTGCACTGTAGAGTTCTACACTTCAACAAATTCCATGCCACTGGAGAAATTAACCAAATAATTTATTTAGGTAAAAGTTCATCAAGGGATTGATAAATATGTGTAAGTAATTAGAAATGAAATCATATTTTACGTAAGTAATTGCGGACCAATTACATGAAAGTCTTCTAGCTTCGTGTTCTGATGCACAGTGCTTTCGTAGCGTTGGAGGCGCTTCTGGACACCACAAAAGCAATGCTTCGTCTTAGAGAAAATGAGATATACTTTATAAAATAGTATGAGATTTAAAAGAATACAAGGATTTGAAATTTATGTGAGTGAAAAACACTTTTAATGAATTTCGGCCGTTGACTGAAGTTTCACATTGAAGAGTGAACCATAGATAAGATACAAAGACTGAAGTCGATCGCCAGAGGGGATTCACCGAAGATCTTTTATAAAACAGCTACTCTTGAATTATTTTTTGCTAGCAACTGCTTCAAACGTCAGGCTTTCAAAAAGGTAGACAAAATAATAAGTCTTGGAGGATTGGAAGGGCTTAACTGAGATGGTGAAAAATATTTTATTTTTGGAAAATTACATAAATGCATTAAGACAGTATTCTGGTCTAAAGGCTGAAATTTTAGGTGTTTTTGCAAGTGCTATAGAAAAAAAAGTAATAACAATCGTCCATTTTTTACCAGATATTTAATTATATTTTAAAAATATACAAAAAAATATTCAAACCAAAAAACTAATAACCTAAAAAGTTACAGGCTGGTAAAGTAGGGGGTCTCAAAAAAATGACGCTCCATAGTTGCCACGATTCCAACTTTTCTAGTCACCTAAAATATAATTAAAAAATATATCCTTAATTGGTAAAGATGTAATTTTCGCGAATATCAGAGAAATGTAAAAATATTTATTTTTCGCAAAATGGCAGAGGTTTGAAAAAAAACGTTTTTTTCCTGTTTTTTGGAGATTTCCGAATTTTTTTAAAATAGTAAAAATTGTTTTTTTATATAATCTTAATATGCGCTATAACTGGATGTATTAAAAAGATTCACGCCAAATTTCATGTAAATCGGTTGAGTAAAACTTGTGATATCATGGCAATTATTTTGAAAAAAGTAGTTTCGAGATAAACGTGTTTAAAGTTTTGGGCGAAGCTTCGCTCCGCCCAGACCCGTTAGATACTACGTCACTAAAGTGGCTGTATCTCTGAAAATACTCGGAATTTCGAAAGGTCCTTGAGAGGGCATATTCTTAAAGGTTTGAAATTTGAAAATATGCCAAAAAAAATATGGTTTCTCCAAAATCCTAGACCAGAATACTGCCTTAAAGCAATAATTTTATAACTCACTTCATATTTTTTATTTATTTCTATTCAACAAATATTTCAAAAATGAAATTTCATATGCAAAATTATATTTCATTTGCTGCAGAAGCATGTCATCAACAATGTGCTGATAAAATCATTTCATTTATTTTCCTCTTGCCTAGACATCTTAAATAAACGAGAAATTAATTCCTCGAAGCAGTGCAACCTGTCAACGCTCTCTCAATACGTGTGATGCGCAGGGCTGTCGAGTCGGTAAAACATGTTCGGCTCCGACTCCAGCATTTACCAAAACCACGACTCCGACTCCAACATTGACCAAAAAAACGACTCCGACTCCGACTAAAAAACGATTAATTACGTCACGCTTTTTTTTCTACCTATTAATTTTTATGTGTATTCAATTATATACCAACCAATCAATCCTGCTAATAGCCAAATTTGACATATTAAATGTAAAAATAAAATGTAAAATTAAGAAAAAATTAAACGTAAAAGTTCAACCTTTTCACAATTTCCAACGACGACTTCGACTCCGAACAAATCGCCACGCCGACTCCGACTACGGCAATAACCTCCGACTCCACGACTCCGACTCCACAGCCCTGGTGATGCGTATGAACATCTTAGTATCCTCTCTATGTCTAAGATATATGGTTAGTATGTTGTCTATGATATGTTGAGAGAATGTGTGCGAGCTTCACTTAAATACATTGACGCAAACTTGCCATCTGTTCAAAAAAATTTAAAGCTTTAATTGATATTCACAAAAAATAAAGAAATTGAATAGATAAGTTTTACATAGATGCCTCTGTAACATCATGGTAATGAACAAATAGATTTCTTATATTGTTTTGTGTGAAGAGTTAAGTATCCATAGATAAGATACTAAATTAGCGTCTTATCTCTACGTAGTCTAGAAAAGTGGTTCTCACGTATAATTGTACTGAGGCCGCATCGCAAGCAAAAGCGGTCCTACAGAAAGGTCTGGTGGCAGCACCAAATTTTGTTTGAAAAACATGTTTGATGATTTACTATTGGTATTTATTGCATACGAATTGTTTCATTTTCAGAATATTTGTCGATACACTAACTTGTTGAAAATATGCTCGTCACGGAAAAATGCCTCGAGTTGCCGGTACCCACATACAAAAAAGCTCGAGTTTTAAAGGTTAAAATAAGTCATTTGAAACATTTTTACTTACTCATTGTTACAAGTGAATTTTAATCAATCGAAACTTCAAACGCTCATATCTCAAAACAGTGTCAAGAGCAGTTAGAACCTTTTCAAAGTAAGGTGTCGAAATATCAAAAATGAGAACAGAACCCAAAACAGAAAGAAGAGAGGTCTCCTTAAAATTACACGAATATCCATGTCTATTTTACTCAATGGTTATTCTAGCCCCTTGATGAGTGATATGACCTATATATACCGTTAGTGAGATTCATCCTGGGTACTACAGTTAAATATGGGAATTAAACTTGAATATTGGCAAATATTTTTGAATAAGTAGGCAAGCAACGGAAAATTTCACCGACTAAAATATAAAAAAATATCGTTTCGTCGCGTATTTTCAATTGAAATGCCCATATTTTTTTCGGAAATACTGATTGAATAAAATATAAACTATTGGTAAATTTAAAAGCCGCATTTTTTTTTAGATTTTTTCCGTGAACTATTCTCTCAAGGATTTATGCAAAGAACTCTCATACCTGAGTATATTCAATTTTAACCGATTGACTACCGCGCGAATAAATGATTGACGTGTCCCAAATACCGCGTGTTTTTGAGGGCCCAAAAAATATAAAAAGCGGTAGATTATCGATTATAAGCAATTTTTACCAACATATTATATATTATGTTTTTCCAGTCTTTAAATGAAAATTGCGACGTTTTGTAAAAAATGTTACCACAGCAAACAAATATATATTTAATTTTAATCGTTTGAATTTTGTAATTTACCATAAGTTTTTTCACCAACTACCCGGGTGAACTGACAGTTCAAGTACACTTGAAATGCCTGAAGATGCTGAAAAGAGAAACTCGGGTCGTTACGACAATACTCATGGAAAAGTACAAAATTCAAACGATTCAAATTTGATATTTAAATTCCAACAAGCACCCTCAGTCGAAATTCTTAAATATATATTTCTTCATTTAATTATCAATTTTGTTCAAGAATCAAAATTCTAATTTGTGACATGTGGCAACCCTTAGCCATCTCGTGAGACAAGTTTGAGAGAAAACAATAGTTTAACCTAAAATACGCTCAAATTCGATATTTAAAAAAAAACTATATAGACTCAGTTTCGATGGGATACACATATTACTATTTCGTATATGTCATTGGGATACCGAGTATTTTTATTTTTTAATTTCTTGACACCCGTGTCTGCTTGGGATCCAAGCGGTTAATTACAATTTATTAATAATTTAATCTTATCAAGCAGTTTGGCCCAACACAACTAAGTCACAGACTTCTGATCTGGGGCCATGTTGTTTTTTACGAGAAAATCGACAACTACGTAGTTGGAATTTATGAAAGAAATAGTAAACGGCTGTCGAATACGAATCATCGAACAAGGATTGAAGATTTGTTAAAAAACCCCATTTTGACTCCAACTCTAATCACAACTAATATCCCAATAATTTCCTATTTAAAAATCGTTGAATTACTCAATATCTTATATATAAAACCGAAACGGCGTATGTATGTCTGTGGGTCTGTAATTCCCTTTTGCATTGTTGGTCATTAAGTTGCCATAAAAACGAATATGAAAGAAAATATGTTTGAATTTTTATCGGCGAAGACATTTAGTCAAAATGTAATAAATTAGTCTTCTACTGAACTTTTCCCGGTTTTTATTAATATAATAATGTTTATTATTTACGTGAAGGTATTATTTGACATTTCTTTGACAGCAAATTAGATTTTTTCCTTGAATTTGGACATTGTAATGGGCGAGAATGGGGCTGTCATCAAATTGTGATTTTATTTTAACTCTATTTTGGATGTTAGATTTTATGATATAATTATGTCGAATGATATAACATTAAATAATTATTGGTCTCTTAGTCCGAGCGACGCCAGGTAGCAATACTAGTATTTTATAAAAATAATGCAGGTAGATAGCCTGTTTTGCACGTGGTTGACTTCGATTTACGTATTTGGAATAATACAATGAAAGGAAAAACTGTTTCTTAAAAACTGGAAATCAAAAAAAAAGTTACATAGCCAACATATCGTTTCAAATATAAGATAGCGTATTTTAATTTTATTAATATTGCAACGAATATTTTGAGTATGATTATTATTATGGTGAATATTGATTTTATCTTGAAATTATATAACTGAACGCTGGTAATTGAAGTAAATTTTGCACCATGGGTAGGGCTCGAAACGGATCAAAGAATATCGAAAAAACTTTTTTTTAACGATAGATACGTTCCACCGAATAACAGATAAGGAAATTTTCTAAAAAAGTGTAATATTTTACAAAAAAACTTGTTCGATACTGCGCGCTGATTACGCAAGAGTTCTAAAAATAGATTGTATTTGCAAGCTCACGAGTTCGCCCTTTGCCTATCGACTGACTATTGTTTCCTTTTCGAATCACTCTAATAAGCTTTGGTGAGATCCTGCAAACTATAAAGGATATGTAAAATTCATAAGCTCCCAGACCGTATGTAATTGGATGTCGTTTATTGAACACTGGTAGACAATAACGCGCGAAATTGAAAATATGTAATATAACCATTAGCGATTGTGGATAATATATATGGGGGTGCTGTGGTTGATTAAAAAATATTCAATACTACATGCATTTCATAAATCATTCAAGCTGTGCATTTCTTTCCATATGTAAAACACTTTCTAATCAGAAACAAATAAGAAGAAATAAAACTTGCATCCATACGGACGTAACACTGCTAGACTAGAGCAAACTTGTATCTGCAAACTCTTCTCCCCACGCCCCTCCTTCGCCTACTCGAGCATATTCTATCAAAAGCGGTACTGCACATATATTAGTATGGCGGTGTGATAATTATAGGATGTATCGGTGTGCGGGTGAGCTTAATACACGCTTGAATAATATTGATATTTTAAAATGATATACATAAATTTAAGTATGTACATATAAATATTATAACATACAATTTTTCTCAATGTGAATGGGGGTGCTGCAGTTTTGCAGTGCGTATGGACGAGCCGCCACTGAATATATGCAATTGTGACTAGGAATTATGTTATATTTCGGGTAAAGATATAGTAATGTCTTATTTCAAAACTGTGTAAAAATTAGTTGAGTGTACCTGTATGACATATAGCCATAATTGAAGCCAAAAATTTAAATGCATTATGCGTTTTTCTGGACTCGTTACAAATGCCTGACAGAAAAATACCTCAGTTACATAGTCCTGATAATAAACAGCATTGTGTTTGTTTAACAAATAATGTGAATTGGCCAAGCCGTGTGCAAATAAGATACACTTTATATTACCTCATTAACAGTGCAAGTTCTGCGTCATACATATTCGTCTACTCATCCTAAAGCAGCTCTCATGTGACTTTTTATAGTTTATTATTCTAGAACAATGGTCACTAAGCTAGGGCCCGCCAAAGATTTTCATCCGGCCCTTCAAAAATTATCGATTTTTGAAATACGACAACAACTAAAATAATGCATCTATTTTTCTAAGAATATATCTACATAACGGTAGATATAAATGATAAAATGTTGGTTTATCCTGCATGTGTCAATAATTGACTGTATTTATCGTAAATATTTTTTCGTAGAATTTGCATGCAGGCGTGAGAAATAGGTCGGTAAACTTATACCTGCGCTGGCCTTTATGTCGGGCCCCCAGAGTCTACTACTAGAATCCTTCGGGTCAATATGTCTGGCCTTAAGATTGCTAAGTGCTAAAATAAGATTTTTTTTAAATACATAATTCATGATTTGGTTGTGAATTCACAATATTTATTTCAATTCACTAAATGGTACTTATAAGAACCAACAACGTAAAAAAAAATCAATTTTAAATTGCAATAGAAATTACATTCGTTTACATTATATTATTATTTTAAAACATATAAATTAATATTCTAATTGGATTTCAACACGAATTTATTTGTCATCCGGCCAGCCAAGTTTTTAAAAATTTTAATCCGGCCCAAAAAGTCTGGTGACGGATAACCTGTTTTTGGATAATCTATGTTGTAAACAGAAACAGCTAAAAATAATATTTTATTCAACTTTCCACTAACTAGCTGACATATTTCCAGGTGTGGATGACTAAAGTGAAATTCTCACATTTTTTCAATTCAATTCACATCTAATTGTAGAAACTAATTTTCACCAATTTTCTTATTAGGATCTGAAATCATTTTGAGGCTGCAGCGTAAAAGTTTCCCCAAAACAACAGATCGTTATGAGGGTTTTCATAACTCCTTAAATTCCTTATTTCGCTGACGTCATCCGAGCATTTAGAACCTATTGAATAGGTTAAAAAGAAGAAGATTAAACATCCATGTTATCAATTAGTATTAGTCAATACCCATACAGGTGGCATTGAAATAATAAAAAGAAATATGAGAACATTTGTAATAGGGTGGCAATAGTAGTGCAGGTTTATCAAAATTGAGTAGATAAATTATATTTGGACGCCGAATGGCCAACATGCACTGAACACATATCAAAGTACATATAAATATGTTTAATTAGTAAGTAGATGCGACAAAATTGTTTGTTTTTTTCATATTCTGTTTAGCCATGTTCTGTTTAGTCATGTTCCGTTTAGTCATGTTCTCTTTGGTCAATCTATCAGTGTACATATGTACAGTGAAACCCCGATTCTACAATTTTCAAGGGACCGTATAAAACAAACGATTAATGCGGGAAACGATGAATGCGGGAAAGTTTTATATATGAACTAAATGCCGGGACTATAGAAAATGAACGCACCACGCGGGAAAACGTATAATGCGAGAACGTAAGATCGGAGTTCCACTGTACAAATAAATATGTACACTAAGATTAATGTTCGTTATCATTTTTTCTTCGATTAATCGAAAAGGATTATTAATACTAATCATACTAAGACAGTGCGGAGAATGTTCGGCAATACGCGCGAATAATAATTGTAAATGTATATATTTTTACGAATGTAAAATTAAATTGGTTGACTTGGCATTTACTTGGTAGAACTCCATTATAATACGGTGAAAAATATAACAATGTATTTTAATTCTACAGAAATTATTTTCATACAAAAAATCAATGTGTCACATTTAATAACTGATTATTACCATATAAAACTAGGATGGTGGAACAGAGAAGAAGATGTACTGTGTACCCTGTCTACAACGGTATGTATTGAATAAGTAAAGGGTTTTTCATTAAGGGCGCTCATTTTTTTTTTTAAATAAAACAAAAACGATTGAAGATATCTAAAAAAAAAATATTATGTTTTGAAGTACATTTAGTGGCAATTATGTATGAAAATCAATTTCCCTCGCATGACCACCGAGGGCACGTTTGCAGAAGTTCAATCGTTGAATCCAATTTTCCACCACTTTTTCACATAATTCGGCCCGAATCGCACCTATTTCGCGTTCAATATTTTCTCTTAGCTCTTGTTACGTCGCCGGCTTGTTGGTATAGACCAAAGATTTAACATAGCCCCAAAGAAAATAGTCCAATGGTGTTAAATCGCATGATTTAGGCGGCCATTGAACTGGTCCATTTCGCGAAATAACACGCTCACCAAATTTGGTTTTCAATAAGTCAATTGTTGCGTGTGCCGTGTGACTGGTAGCGCCGTCTTGTTGAAACCACATATTGGCCAAGTCCATACCTTGCAATTGAGGCCAAAAATAATCAGTTATCATGGAGCGATAACGATTACCATTCACAGTAACATGACGATTAGCATCATCAACAAAAAAATATGGTCCAATGACACCTCCGGCATGTAATCCACACCAAACAGTGATTTTTCCGGGATGCAATTGTGTTTCGTGAAGCACGTGTGGATTGGTGCCTGCCCAATAACGCATATTTTGCTTGTTTACATATCCATTGAGCCAAAAATGAGCTTCGTCGCTAAAGATGATTTTTCGATGGAATTCAGCATCATTTTCAAATTGTTGTGCAGCCCAATTGAGGAATTGGCGACGCTTCAAATGGTCAAGCGGCTTTAGTTCTTGTGTCAACTGGATCTTGTATGGATGTAGGCCAAGATCTTTTCGCAAAATTCGACACAATGACGTCACAGAAATGCCCAATTGTTGAGAACGTCGTGTCAGTGACTCATTTGGGTCACCAAGAACAGATGCTCTAGCGGCGGCAATATTTTCCTCAATTCGTGCATTTCCTTGTCTCACTGGCACTGGAACATTGTGTAGCGACAATGTGCTTTCAAATTTTTGCACCAAACGTTGAATTGTTGAAGTGGCAGGCAAGTGATGACGACGATAAAATGGTCGTAATGCTCTTTAAGTTGCGGTGAGCGAACGCGAATTTTGGTAGTAGATTTGAATAATTTGCAAGCGTTGCTCCGGTGTGTACTGCTCCATGATGATTTGCCAACTAAGTACGAGTGTTAACCTCAAAAAAAAATTGAGCGTCAAAACGTCAAAAAGTACGAGTGTTAACCTCAAAAGTTTGAGCGTCCCTATTGAAAAACCCTTTAAATACATGCAGGTTTAAACTTAGTTCTGACGGTGGCGTAAGCCGAAATAGCTATCAACAAATAAATATATAAAATAATATCTGTAGAATTAAAATACATTGTTATTTTTTTCACCATAATAAATTGATAGTTTTGTTATTAAATCAAATTTGTCAATTTCATTATGAATTAAAATGAACTTCCACGAAGTTACCGCCGAATCCATCGAAGCATAATTATGTAGAATGTGTTTCCAACAGTGTCCGTCCCCAATGCATTCGAATACAATCTTAGCCATGCAGTTGCTATAACTAGTTGAAACATTACAATTCATTAAATATACGTGAAAATGGTACGGCGATTACCATGTACATATATGTCTCCAATAGGCTTAAATTACATAAGACAATTTAAAATGGTCAATTAAGGTTATTGGACAGTTTGACACGATATTTTTTAGAATGGCGTGTTACAGGTTAAAAATATTCGAGTCTAAAGTTCAATATTATAATCAAAATTACAGATTACTTTCCATTATGGATTTAAAGCTGATTTTATAATGTCGGTAATTATTGTCAATGCGATAATATTCAGGCAATCGTGAATATATACATATATTTATCAAATCATCTGGTGGAAATGCAAATTTGTACAGCTGGCCGTAAGTCAACAAGCGAGATTTCTTATTCTTGTATTTGGCACTCGTGTAAAGCGTGTTCCGTGTAAAACGTGGTATGGGTAAGGGGGCAATTTTATTTCAACACTGGACCGTCAATGACGATAACATTTTCGCATATAGTATGTGTAAGTATACTAGTATGTATGTTGTTGGAATGCTGCAGTATTTGCAATACATAGAAAGTGAAATTTATATTTTTTTATGTGCTATCAAGCGTGTCGGACAAAGCTAGGTATACTTCCGCGTGCGGTAGAGGTCTGCACAGGTCGAAATTTTAAAATTTCACGCGTTTGTTGTGTAAAAAAGACCCATTTCTTGCCGGTAAATTTAAGAAAAATCAACTTAACAAATTGAATTGCGACCGATCGAAACAGCCATTTAAGAAACACTGAATTCGGGACCGTATTATGAAATTTATTATGCGTGTTGTACATATTCCGGTCCGTGGCGTAGTGTCAACGGCGTTGGCTTGTTTGCCGGACCGCCCGGGTTCGATTCCCGGTACGAGCGGATTTTTTCAGTCGATAAATCTGTTCAAAAGCGTGGGTGTTTGTGTTTTTGAAAATCCCTTCCCACCTTTCCGATCCCAAAGAGCGACGCATATAGACAGCGATTACCTAATCACTAGTCCTGGCCTAGTCCTCGTATACTTTCCATCCCTACTCTCTTCGAAAAAGAGAGGTTCAGCAACTCAGTAACAAGCAGTTCTCGTAGAAGAACATATGTTGAGATAAACTCCGTGAGGAGTCCATATGCTCCAAGCTGGGAGCGGACATGGTTAAAAAAAATTATACACACTCCTCAACAGCAGACATCATTAAAAAATAATATAGTGGTGACAGCACTCATTAAATTATGAACAATGCGTGCCGTTCTATCGAATGGATGTGTTCATTCGAGAAGATAAGGTTTTTAAATAACGAACAAGGAAAAGATGACTGTAATACAAGTACGTGAAGTTTATTATAGTATTAAATTTAGATTTACGTTAATGGTGAGCTGATTCGTAAATAGCCCAATTTTTGTAATGTTTTTGTGTGCGTGGGCCCGAGCCCGGCCCGGGCCCAAATCTGAGCCCGTGCAAACCTCTAGCGTGCGGTACAAAACCATCAATAATTGCGTTCACAGCTGTAGGTCAAAAAATTCATCCCGCTACAAGACAAGTTATAACAAACAGGAGTTTAATTTACTTACTTGCTTGACAATGTTAATATAATACATTTACGTCATATAATAATTAAATAATATTTCAAATCTTAACGAGTGATTCACGTTTTATGTTACACTGATTTTATTGAATTGTCGGTAAATTATGGATATATGGTCACGGGACAGAATTTTTGTAAAGATTTATGAAAAATAAGCACATTAAATAAAATGAATGTAAGTCTTACGATTTTTTTTGAAATGTGTCGTCTTTAATTTTTAAATATACTATAATAGAAGATCCTAAAGAATACTTCGCAATAAGTATGAAATCGAGTTGTTTTAATTTACAGGAGCAAAAATGCAACCACAAACTACACAAATAATAATATTATACAGATAGATAGAGTCACATAAATTTATTATTTGTTTAAAATATAAAAAAATAAATATTATAGGCTTATATTAAAAAACAAATTCTCAAAACATAAAATTATAAGCCAGTAAGTATAAATTTTTTGAGCTTAGCTCGAGAGAATTGTGATTCTGTCCCGTGACCATATATCCATAATTTACCGAATTATCTCTTCTCGAATTCGACTTCTATCTATATTTTTTATCTCTACTTTCCTACTGAAACTACGTGTTTGTATTTATAACTTGACCGACTTGAGAGTGCATCGATTGTTTGGGCACCGAGGAGTGCGAAATAAGTTCTTATGGTAAAGAGGGTTCAGAAGAAATTTTTCAGAATTCTCTATTTGAGGACATTATTTGAGGCTTTATCCAACCGACTTTCTCTTAGGCATTCTCACTTTCAATTGTTTGAATGCTCGAAAAGAAATGTACTTTTCATTATCTTTCTTTCAGCTTATCCGAGTCCAAAATGAGAATTCCACCATTCTTGAGAATGTTAACTGATAATTTTTCGAGGAATCGAGAACATGAGTTGTTTGTTCTTCCAAGGGGTAGAACCAGTCTGCCAACGGGGATGCCACTGGGAAGAGCTTTAACAATTTTAAACGGCATTGCTTCGGATGTCGACATATTTCATATTGACGTGAGTGGGTTCAGACGAATACTATATTTTATGAATAAAAGTCTATTTTGTCGGAACTCACTCGGTTGACTCTTTTGAAAATTGCTAAAGTGATTTTATTAATTTTTACTCTCTGTTCTTATGACTACAATTTGTGATTTTTATTTTGTATACACAGGTATGTATTTATATATAAATAAATGTATTAAATTTTGTCAAATGCATGGCGTATTGGCATGAGCTGTAATACCATGATTTATATTTTGTTTTTAATAAATAAATAAATAAGTCAGTGGATCGGGCACCTAGTTTCCTGACTAAAGTTTGTGATAGAGTGGGTAGAGATATTTTTATTCTTTTTCCACGTGAACGATCGCGAAGTGCTATATTGTAAACTGAAGGCTTTGTGTGGGGAAAACCAATACTCATTACTAAATCGTAATACATATGGTTAAATTCTTCCTTGAAATTGCTCGTAATGTTAATTAAAATTTCACAGTAAACTATATTTATAATAATATTCCTGCCCTGTCTCCATCTAACACTATATTACAAAGCCGATTCCGACTCGTATTGTCAAGTGTTTTGCACTTTTCCAAGGGCTTACGCGCTTGAGCAATCAGGTTCTTGGAATCCGCGAAAACCGAATTGATACGTTGGTTATCTAGAAATACTTAAGATTATATTTAATACGTGTTGACAAGGAAAGATTATCAGCTTTTAATTTTAATTATCAACCATTTCAGCTCGTCTATTTTCCATTAAGAACCGATATTTTCATTCACTATACAAATATCGGTAATCAAAAATAGACTTTTAAACAACAATTTTAGTAATTTAATGGAGAAAAATACAGTACGTGGCATTACAGCTGACGCCAATGCGCCATGCATTTGACAAATACATAATATATAACAAAACAAATAAAGGGTCTTTTTATAAGGACGCTTAGTTTTGAAATGTAAATAAAACAAGTTGTTTGTGAGATTTCGACTAAATTTTAATTTCATTTGTAAGTATATTTTACGGCATTAAATATGGAATATGGCATCAAATGTCTGCCAATATCCATTCATTAAAAAATGGGCCATGTCGCTAAAGTTGACTTTTTTGACAAATTTGGGTAAACTTCCAACTGCTCCAGAACCCAATCAGGCGTTGTCTGTGGTCGTTTACCTGAAGTTCCTTGGTTAGTTGGATTTTATACGGGTGCAGACATAAGGCCCGATTCAAAATTCGCCAAGTTGAAGTCGGAGAAAAGCCAAGTTCTTGTGAACAACGAGAAATAAGCTGCCTTGGGTTTTCCTGTACACTTTCACACACAGCAGCAATGTTTTCACCAGATATTGTATTTTGATGACGTACAGGTAGGTGTTGGCCGATTATTTACCAAACTGGTTGACTCAAATTTGGCCACTAAACAATGAATAATCTACTCAGCAGGACAAAGTAACATATTTTGAGCGTCCCTATTGAAATACCCTTTATTTATAACAGTGCAAATCTTTATTCCAAAATCAAATGAATTATTATTTTCAAATACTTGCTTTGCGATCAATACGTCATTATTTATTGATTGAACTTGATAGAACTCCATTATAATACGGTGAGAAAAATAACAATGCATTTTAATTCTACAGGAATCTACAGAATTCAGAAATCTACAGAAACTACAGAAATCTACAGAATTCTACAGAAATTTCTGTAAAATTAAAATACATTGTTATTTTTCTCAACGTACCGTGGTCATTATTAATGGTTTTATTTGAGATTAACAAATAACAAAAGTGTCTTATTCCAATTTATATTAGCTATGTACAATGTTGGCACATATGTATTGCGAAACCGGATAGCCAGTAATTTTATTACTAAGCTTAGTGAATGATAAATAAAATTATGATTATAAAAAGCACAATATGGACTGGCTTAGTTAACCAGATAACGAAAATTGTGTTTCACTCAGTTTCATATAGAGTGGATAAAGCCATGTTTGTTTTGTAACGTCACATTGAAAATAATTATTCTTAAAATAAAAACATTGTTATTGAAAGGCTATGGCCACAGTGGCGGGCGTAAATTTTGGCTTGGCGTAGCGTTACTTGCTTCATAATAAAAGGTTGCCGCAATGGCTTTAACGATTCGAGAAGTCGAAACGCAGCGTCATAACGTAAAAATTTGTACGCTGAAGCGAGCGCTATTAAATTTTAAACTAATTTGACTTCGGTATTTACGCTGCGCTTCGCCTTCTCAGACAGCCCCATCGTTAAAGCCATTGTGGTACCTTTGACTTTGAAGTAAGTCTCGCCACGCTTCGCCACGCTTCGCCATGTGACTGTGAGGACACCTAATAGGCCTAATAGACATAACCCTCATTGTTGGTATGACGTGATTAGATCATTTTAAATTATTACGAGTATCATCTTTGTAATTAGGGCATAAGCCACCGTGCCTGGTATTGACTACGAAGCGCGAAGGTCATGCCAGGCACATTATTTTCTGACTGTATTTTTTTTTAACTAAGATCGCTTCGAATTATCAATAACAAGGTCGATTTTACTGGACAGGAAAGGAAAAAACAACGATTACATTTGAAGAGAAATCGTAACGTTGCGATCATTCATTCTCAATCAAATTAAAAAATATTTTCAATGGATTTGACTACAGTGGTGATGAGTAGGGTTTCCAATCCCGAACCAAAATTTTGATCCCGGGATTTCGGGATTGGAATAAGTCGATCCCGGGATTAGGATTTTTTTTAATGGTCGATAATTTGTATTAAATATTAGCCATGTTAATTTGTCATTAAAAATAATTGGTGTCGCTATCTTTTATATGAATTTAGGTTGTTTTTCAATTATTGAAGAAGGATAATATTTTGTTGAAATACCCATAATGTACGAGAATATCGGTCTCATTCGAATACGATGTGACAACAAATTGAAACTAAAATATGTCTGGTTATCCACATAGCATAAAGAGCATTGTTTTTTTTAGTTCCACTTTGTTAAAATGACACATAAATGAAAATAAATAACGTTTTTATTTATTGATTGAGTAGGCATTTACTTGGTAGAACTCCATTATAATACGGTAAGAAAAATAACAATGTATTTTAGTTCTACATAAATTATTTTATATATTTGTTGCTATTTCGGCTTACGCGAACTAGTTTTTATTGATGACAAATCCATTACCATCCAGAATTTTGGAATCAATGTATGTATTTGGCATTCATTAAAACATTATTTATCACCATTAATGAGCTCCAGTTTTGTTACTTGATTTTTTTCGTCCTCAAAATTTATTTCAAAATAATATTTTATATTCGATAGTGTCATCAATGAATAACGCAAATAATTAATTTTCCACGAGTATCCGATGCTCCAAATATGACACGTGCAAGTACACGTACAATGACGATTTTCTTAAGATAAATAAATCAATCCCGAATATTTCGGGACCATGTTTTATAATCCCGGGATTCATTATTGAAAATCCTCGAGATCCCGGGATCCCGCGATTGGAAACCCTAGTGATGAGTGTCTGCTGGGGAAAGGCAAACAGCAAGTAACCTTAATATATTGCGTAAAGTTGAACAATATTACTTTAGCAAATATGAATTTGCTATCATATTCACGATTGCAGTCGACACACATAAATATACATATTGTCAGTCCCTGTGGTCTAGTGGCAAAAGCTTTGTCCTACCGATCTGGAGACCCAGGTTCGATTCCCGGCGAGGTCAGATTTTTTCAATTGAAAAAAGAGATCTTGGGCTGGGTGTATGTTATTTATTGTTGATTTTGTGCACAACTGATTCATTACTTATCATCGAGTTAATCTCGTATGACTTTCACAATTGAGAATATTTGGCGCATTGGCGTAAGCTGTAATGCCAAATATTATTTTTATATTTTAAAAATAATAACTAAAAAAATATTATTACATACACTGTTCACATAGAATAAGTCGTATATTATACCGTCGACGTTCTGCCAGATTATAAGCTGAGAGTGAATCGATTTTGAATGATTATATGTGTCAATCACATACAACAATTATTATTACTAAACAGTGCATTTTTCTTATCAGTTGATAATGCTAGCAATTAACTCAACCGGTCCTGATATGTATCAGAGTATATGTGGAAGCATTACTATGTGACATGTTCTATTTATTTAAATAATGCATTTACACTAACAAGTGACAGTTATAGCTTGGATTATTATTCCAAAATTTATTTAAAAAAAATAATACTTACATAATTTCTGAAATTGAATTATCAATGCCATTTGCTAAATATTTGTGAAAGCTATAAATTATATGATGCTCACTTTTATAGCAGTATTATAAATAAAATACTCTGTGAAAAAATGGCCATCTGCTAAATGTATAAGTATTTCTAAGCAAGAAGGCAGTCCATGCAACTTCTTACTGCTTGTTTAATAAGAACTTAATTCATTTTCGCATCAACCGCTTATTATCAATTCTCAGTAGTAAAACATCAAATAACAGATTATGGCACTTATCACTTTCTGCCTTTTTGCTTATTCAAGAAAAATTAGAAATCAGTTAACACCTTAGAAGTAATTAATGAAATGAAGCAGCGTATTGGGAGACAAATTTAAACAACTGAAAAAATATACATTTAAACTAATTAATTAATAAAGATTCTCATTACAAATAGAAAGAAAATATTTTCATAAGAAAGTATTGTTACGTAATAAAATGATCAGCATTTTCTTCGCTACTAATCCATTAGAGTTGAGTATTTTGAGTTTTCGCATGTCTGATACAAACATTTAAGTTTATCATCGGTTTGTGATAATGAGTATCTGCAGCTTAAATCGTGTGATAGGAATAGGGATTGCTAACCCGTTCTTTTTTGTAAATATAAAATAACATACAATAAATACTTGTATTGAACGCTTATTCGATAACTTATATATAGAATTATTTACTAATAAATATATTTATTAAAATTTATTCATTTTCATCGTCCATCGCACCGTTTAATTATGATTCACTCTTTGTTTCATCAAATTATATTGGAATGAAAATACACCCAACGCGATACGTTGGTTCCAGAACGTAGCGAGCATAAAAACACCTTACTAATATATTTATATTTTGATAAATTGGTTCCAAAAATCGAAAATTCATGGAAAAAACGAAAGTGCATAAAAATCATGTAAAATTTAATTTCTATAGACACATGCATAATTGTATTCACATAATATGTATATGTAAGAGTAATTCGCTGCTATTATTGTCGGTTACAAAATTTGATTTTTTGTACAAACGGATTGAATTTTGCTTGAATTTGAATTTTACTCGGACTCATTTGATGAAATGCTGTTTTTCCTAGTTTCTTGATCTGAGTCAATTACATATTATAACATTGGATTTTTTTGTTGTTGTTGGATCAATTATTTCTCCTTTCAAATATGATATATAATGTGTTATGAATTTTTGGTATGATTTTTTAAAATGAGAATGTAAGTGTAAAATATTTTACTTTTAAATGCGTTCACTTGGAACGTGCCTAAAGCATCACCAAATGAATGTATCTGTAGTGCATATTAACTCTCTGTGATACAATTTACAACTGGGAAACGTGCTATTCAACGAATTTAATAAATGCATTGTGTATAAACAATTTTTAAAGCAGATTCATCAATTACATCATATAATACTGCGCAAGGTCATCTCTTTTTAAAGCGCAGGGTCACCATTTCTTCTGTAAAAAAATCAAAAAAACCCCGTAAAAAGATAACTGGTAAATCGTGTTTTAATTATTTATTTATGTAAAATTGTCTTCATCTCACAACATTTTAGTAATTGCGCGATGGAATATAAATTTCCTCATAATACTATTACACCCATACATATCAATTTTAAGGTGTTCAATGTCAATACTTGGTGGAATGGCATTATAATAAAAATAATAAAACATTTTTAGTACTTATTCCACATAAAAATTATTATTTTTACCATTACATATTTAGTATAAATTGTAAGCTTTGTTCGTTTAGTAAAAAGCCAGGCAGCTGCTTTGATTCAATTTTACAAAAATATTTCGTGCTGGATGTAGAAAAAAATACGATGTTATCAGTAGTACATTATTTTACGATACTAATCTCAACTAATCAATATCCATCGTAATAATAATATATAGTTTAGTCATACATATAGAATATGGTCGATACTGTAGATATGTATGTAGATAATACAGTGCAGGTAATCTTCGTTTAACGTGACCCTGATGAGTGCGGATTCGATTTAACGCGATCGAATTTTAATATTTTTACGGGGAAATATTTTTGTGACAAAACGACTCTATCGACTGGGACTCTATTGGAAACGAATACCAACATGGACGATCGCGTTTATTGCAATTGAAAACTTTCTTTCAGGACACAAATTTTAAATCTTTGTTCATGGTAGGTTATTCTAAAACAGTGGTTCTCATGTGCGGCCACCAGAGGACATGGTCGCGGCCACCGACATCTTTATAAAAAATATTGATATTTAAAAAAGTGGTTTTACAAGCAGGACTGTGGAGTCGGAGTCGGAGCCGTGGAGTCGGGCTTTTTGGCCGGAGTCGGAGTCGTCGCGGCGGTTTGGCCTGAGTCGTATTCGGAGTAGAAAATTTTGAAAACTTAAACTTTTTATTTTTGCATATACATATGTATGTCAAATTTGGCTATTGGCCGGATTGGTAGGGTTGATATTTAATTGAATACACATAAATAGGAAGATTAGGAATAAAAGTGACGATATTAAACTTTTTAGTCGGAGTCGTGTTTTTGGTCAATGTTGAGAGTCGGAGTCGTGGTTTTGGTAATGCTGGAGTCGGAGTCGAACTTTTTTTTACCAACTCCACAGCCCTGTTTACAAGTCAATTTGTCAACCAAGTCTCTGAAAATTGAATATATCGGATGCAATTAATTCCAATAGTTGAATTGGGTTGAATATCAATAATTGAAAAACATTTTTAGGTACATTTGACATACACAACAGACTCAAAACAAAAATTTGGTGCGGCCACCAGACATTTCCTTATGAACTCTTTTGTTAACGATGTGGCCCCGGTGCAATTTTCCGTGAGAACCACTGTTCTTAAATAATTAACCACCAATTATTTACAAAAAGCCATACGTCAACACACGAAATCGGATGTGGGAGCGTATTTTATACCATAAGGAATCGGCTAAAATATATTGAGAAAAATATCATCGGCTCCGTGGTCGAATGAGTTCGGTTACGGAGTGAGCAGACTCGAATACCAGTCCGGGCAGTTTCATTTTTCAATTGAATTGTTGGTTTCTGATAGGAGACACGGATGTATGTGTTGCTGAAAAACTGAGTACATAATATGCAGTTCTCTTAGCAAATTTATGTTGACGTAAATTTCATAAGAGATCCATGTGCTTCACATTGGGAGCGGACATGATACAAATAATTAATGCAACAGTAGCCATATAGGTCAGCCTGTCGCGTTAGGAGAATATTTTGAAAAAGTATAAGTAGAGCATAGGTTGATAAAATATCCCATTTTTCATAAGGTAATTAAAAAAAAAACGGAAATGCATGAAAGTGAATATTTTTATTAGTTGACTGTATAAGTTGGCGACCCATGGGCTGGGAACCCGTGAAGTACATAGATACGCGAGTAATAATACTCGCACTGAACAAAACTAAACTCATTCTAAAATTTGAGACGTTTAATTCTCTATAATTTTTGAAATAAATGTTTTATAAATTGAAATAAATGTTAATGAAATTCAATAAGTCTTGTTAATAACGTTTAATTATCTAATTAAGAATGTCGACTGAAGGTGCTTGATGGAATTTCAATATAAAATTTGAATCGTTTGAATTTTGTACTTCTTCCATGAGATTTGTCGCCAAAGTCCCAGGTTTCGCCTTTCTTGTACTTGAACTGACGTGTAGTAAACAGTTTGTATCGTTTATATACAACAATAAAAGTAGATCACAAAGTAAATAGTAAATATCAATAGAAAGTCAATTAAAGTAAATAGCAATTAAATATGGTGGTCTAATTTTATTTTTCTATATAAACAATACAAACTGTTTACTACACGTCAGTTCAAGTACATCCGTGCACTTGAAATGCCTAGGTCGTAAGCAACAAAACTCATGGAAAAGTGAAAATTACAAATGGTTCAAATATAGTTTAATTATCTGCTGAAACTATTCCACTATTACACTTAAATATCCATTTCAGATATCGAAATGCACTCCCATTCAATGTTTTTTCAAATGGTCACCAAACTACGGCCCGCCAAAGATTTTCATCCGGCCCTCCGAAAATTCTCGATTTTTGAAAGTAAATTATTCAAAACAAGATTTTTTTTTTAAATTTTATGATTTGGTTGTGAATTATTAATTCTAATATATGTAAATTCCATCTGTTTACATTGTATAATTAATTATATCATAACATATAAAATAATATTCTAATTGGAATCCAACACGAATTTATTTGTCATCCAGCCCGCCAATTTTTATAAAATTCAATCCGGTCCGTTTCTTAAAAAGTCTAGTGACCCCTGATTTAATACTTTATTATAATTATTAATGTTTTTTAGATTATAAGTAATAAGTAGAGGGTGAATAAATATAGTTTGTAATTATGATTATGTTTCTACAAATTAATACGGCTGCATTGCTTTGATTTCAATCACGGTTAATTGTTGCGAGTTTCATTTGGATTTAATATTCATAATAAATAAATTAGTTATTGTATTCACTGTTAATTTAAACATGATTAATGAATCGTGACTATTTTTTATATCATTTACCTTATTATAAGAGCTGTAATTTCTTCGTTAAACGCACTTCAAAATTTATCAACTTGACTGATATAATATCTTTTACACAATAACTAGCCGACTACCTTATCACTACGTTATTTAAATAATAATATTTATATGTTTGTTGCCAACAGAAAAAAAACGATCACTTTTTAAACGTCATCGTCGTTCCAAGACTCATCCAACACTATTGGTGTTGTTGCAATGGAAAATTGTACGCTCGATGTGCTGTTCTTCGTGTTCTATCAAGTTTAAAATGTCTGCCGTGGGCTGTGAGTAAGAAACTCCAATCCCGGGATCCCGGATCCCGAAATCCCGAAGATTTTCAATACATGGTGAATCTCGGAAATTAGAAAAAATACTCCCGAAATATTCGTAGTTAATTTATTTATAAAGTATAAACGATTTATTATTTTAAAAAAATCGTAACATTACGTTGACTTGCACGTGTCATCTTTGGAATACCGGCTGGAAAATAATTTATTTGCGTTATGCATTTATGACAGCATAAAATATTGTAATAAAAATAATAACACATTTTTAGTATTTTTTCCACATGAGATTTATTTCATCAGGACCGGTTTCGCTTATGGCGAGCATTATCAACTGATAAGGAATACAATAAAACAGTGGTATTTATGCAAAAGTTAAATAAGTTAATATAACGTACATATTTCAATAAAATATTTTCGCTCTTCAATAATGGATAAACAACCGAAATATAATATTCATAAAAAGATAGTGACATAAATTATTTTCAACTATTTTTAATGATAAATTAACGTGGCTAATTTTAAATAAATATGAAAATTATCGACCATTATAAAAAAAATCTGCATCCCGGACCAGTCCCTTATTGCAATCCTGAAATCCCGGGACAAAAATTTTGGTCCGGGATTGGAAACCCTAGCTGTGAGCATCGTTTTCTATTTTTTCATGATATTTTGTCAAGCGATGGGCGCGTGAAAATGTCCGCGCTGTGGATGAACTGGGACAATATTAAAGAAAAACCATCGGCTAGAATTTACATGAAGATGAGACCTGCAACTGTTTTAAAACCGCGGGTAATTTCCACCGATGCCAACACGGTGTCCTTCCATTCAGCCGTGAAAAAACAAAAAGGCGCACTTACAGAAAATATTCAGTTGCCATAATTATATTCAAAGTCAACTGTTATTACAAAAAAGTCACCGATTAGATAGTTTATAAATATTTAGATACTTGTTTAACCGTTCTAAAGCTAACGACACACCGGTGGGCAACTACTTTTAAGGCGTCAAAAAATAATATTTCTTAAATTAACACATCGAATATGTATCCTAGATCTCTTAAGGCTCACAACATGAATATAAACTTTTCGTTTTAATAGTTTTCTTAAAAGATATTCAACATGATAGCCAATCGGGGTGCAACATTGAGATAATATTATAAACTATATGTGACAACCCTTATCGATGATTCGTAAATATGCTCTAAAAGCCACGCGATATGGTAATTAACATGGGATTGCTTTCATAAAGGATCAAAGGCATCTAAGCCCTTAATTAACGTAAGTACTTTTAAGGTATTATCGTTATTTAATTTTTTTTAAAGTCGTAGCTGGCAACAATTTAATGACATATTCATTCGAATTATTAACACCATTATGCTATACATAAATGGTATAGCAAGTTTCATATTATTACACATAAATAAAACAATAGTGAACAACTGAAGTATTTATACAAAAAATAAAATGCCCAGTCATTAATATTGCATTTTATTTATAGTATAAATTGGAAATCTACAGTTTTAAAAGGAAAAGTTGTTTCTTTCAAAAGTATATTTGGCGTTTAGATAAATCTTTGTTATTTTACTCGTTCTGCAACTGGAGGTGTCACATTTTCTTCTTCTCTGTGAAGTATCTTAAGTAAATAGGCTCCCAACCTTTTTCGGGTGGCGACCGCATTTTATAAAAGCCATATGACCCGCGCGACCCCGATGAAATTGAAAAAGGCATTTTTAATAAGGTAATTTATAAAAAACAACGAGAATGCATTAAAATGATTTTTTTTAGTTGACTGATATGTTGGTGACCCCACAGAAAACCCGTCGCGACCTATGGATTGGGAACCCGTGCTTTAGTATGAACAATTAATCAATTTTTTTTTAAAGATTACATTAGTTAAATCATTTAATAAGCAAACTAAATTTGATGATATTTATTCAATTAACTAGATGCATGTTTCCTTTATATAGTATTGCTAAATAATATTTGATTTAACCTAGCAACCGGTTCGTGCGAACCGGCGCGATAATTATACCGAGCGACGGAAAAAACCCACATCACTACGGTATTACCATTATTATTCACTTATTAGCTAAGTAAATCTGTACATTGTGTGCCACTATGTAAACCAATACGTCATTAATCTGGAAATTTCTTAATTGATTATGCACAATGTTGCCTTTATCGTTAATAACAATTGACTTTAGCATTTACACTTTATATCAAACATTTTTACCTCACATTTTTACTCAAATGGCGAATCATAATGAAGTACGTTAAAAATCGTTGGTCGAAGACCAATTTTTGAAATCGGTTATGTATGTTCCATGTGATAATGTCATTATACGCTGTGACTATGTATCGCCGGGCTGGATGCCGAATGGTCAACGTCGATGGTTTGGTATTCACAGATTTAAATGCCAATGCGGACAGAGAGTGGCAACCTAACAACTGATCCTTACCTAGCCTTATCCTTATATCCAAACTAACTCCGAAAAAAAGAGTTTGCGTGAATGGATAGATCATATACAACATTTTATTTTAGGAGTACACATGCTCTATGTTGGGATATGGTGACATGGTTACAAAATGTGTATTCTCTAAAGAACTTCTTTCGTGGATTCGGCGGTAAACTTTGTGTAAGTTGATTTTAGTATAAAATTTTAAATAACTCAGATTATTCCACGTATTGTGTGACCATTTGTGACACGTGTTTCGCCATCTTTAGACTTGAAAACGCAAAGTAAGTAAGAGTGATTCAAAAGGGGAAACTTCTTTGTTGCTTTTGAGGTGTTGTAAGGCAGTGCTTCCCAAATTGGGGAACGCCCAAACATGTTTTTTTGTTCAGGGGGCTGTTGCATGTAAAAGTTTGGGAAGCACTACTGTGAGGACGACGTCATTCTATGAATTGGCTGTAACAATAAATACACTAATTCATTATTCATAATATACGTCAGTCAAATTGTTACTTTATCAATTGTTATTTTGTTTATAATGTAAGCTTCAATAAAGTTACTATTTTAGGAAGAACTGTGCTTATGAGATCATAGAAAACATCCTGCAATGTATGTATGTCTTCTGTAATGATGTAAAATGTACGAAAAAACTAACAAACACGAGAGTAAAACGTACCAAATTCAATGATCGCCGGAAATGACATCGTAAAAATATGTCAATATTCGTTCATTCTTCAATGAATTAATACTCGAATGCCAGAAGCAAAGTGAAAGTGGTGTACAGGTATGTACTTGCATTCGTTTTTTTTTTAATTTTATTTTTAAATAAAGAACAGTGACAGGCAAGATTAAAATCGCAGCCGTTCACTTTCACAAAATGCGTAAATTTTTCGTCTCGGCGCCAGAATAATTTGAACACAAAATCGAACGGAAACCAGTTGGTTTCCCCGCCCACCGAACACACCAATATCCCGCTAATTTTACTACCGCCACTCCAAGGATACGATCCATAAACAGCATGGTACAAAAAAGTACCACTTCAGTATCGTAAGTAAAGTCGCAAATATTGCAAAATATATAAATAATCTTCCTGTTCTTTTCATATTCTTATAATATTTTTCTTTTCATAGCTGGTGGCATCTATACACTGTCTCTAGAAATGGTTCTTCTGTCATCAGTTAATCTTGTTGAAAAAAGAAGTCGGGCAGTAGATATGATCAATGCGACCATTTTGGTCGGTACTGAAGCGATTAATAATACAGTCAGTTCTCGACTTACGTCGGGGTTCCGTTCCACCACCTAGGACGTAAATCGAATTTCATACAACAAAATAATGAAATGATAGACATAAAAAGTGCGAGATACGTTAGTGGTATTTATTTCAGATTAGGTACTTTAAGTAATATATATGTAATATATTTATAATATAATAATAATTACCACAATCAAGTTAGAATCGATACTGGAAAAATCATTCGGTAT
Organism: Himalopsyche kuldschensis; assembly: GCA_028554975.1. Lineage (NCBI taxonomy): Eukaryota > Metazoa > Arthropoda > Insecta > Trichoptera > Rhyacophilidae > Himalopsyche > Himalopsyche kuldschensis. The sequence goes on from JAHFWI010000038.1 coordinate 11,747,934, forward strand.
TCTATAATTAGTAGCTTAATCTCTTCCTCTTATTCGTCAGATACATATCATGTCGCCAGGACCAAAACTTTGGTACGTTTTTGGGTCAATTTTGTCGTTTCGGTCACCGTCGTAAGTCGAAAGCTGACAGTCGACTTATTGAAATGACTATCCTTGAAATGATTATAACATAGAATGTTTCATTAGAATATAAATGTAATCACATAGAATCACAATGCGAATGGCGTTTTACCCATTTTTTGGAATTTTGTGGAATTTCAAGTACAGTTTGTGCGCAGATGACATAGATAGCATTTAAATGTTTTAATTTCAGAATGTTACCTACATGTTTGCACCTACATATTTTTTTTTGTTTGTATACATATTTATTGGATATATTATTTAATTTAAAATGCTTTCATTGGAATACCTTCAACTTAAATAATAATATATTTGCGATCAGATGAAATTACGAAGAGTGACTTATTTTGAAAAAGAAGGCACCGAAAGTGCTCAATTCGCTACTGGAAATATAACTACGTGTTTAATAATTATGACTAGAATATATGAATAAATAAAATGGCAGCTTTTTTACAACAGATACCGATGTGAGTTTTTAAAATTGACAATCAACCATGGATCAAGGAATTTACACGAAAAGTCTTAGATTTAGAATAATGTCTTCACAAGTTGTGTTTAAAACAACTAACCATAATAACTCTGCCTTTTTTTTTTTTTTTAATATACAAACATCGCCAGAAAACACAAGCCTCAAACTGTTTATCTTTTGCCAGGCTGAGGGTGAAACAGTCGACCACCATTACTACTTTATCTTAAATATCTATCATACTTTAAGTGATACACCTTTACCAATACAACTTTTGGTATTCTTAAATCATTATTTTTTACATCTTTTGCAGTAAAAAAATATAAATTTGATAGACTAGTTTCGTCGCAATTAAATAACAAAGAAAATTAGTCGGATTATTATTGGCCGACAACCATTTATATTGTCGCTATTTTTATAGAACGATGTATAAAGACACGTCAAAGCATAATCAATCATTTTTTTTATTGCAGTCTATGCCAATAAGGCCATACCACTGGGGTCTTTTTTATACCCCCTCTCGGCCTACGAGCTATTTTTCAAGGACAGTCTTTCGAAGGTTAAGCTTGCCCTTTAGTCTGTGAAGTGTTCTTTGAAAACATTTACATTTTTGGTTGGTGCATATTTATAAATAGCGCGGAAGATCACAACCTCTGTCGGATACCATCTTCTTCAATTATATGCATCTTCATCGTCAGCTGTCGCCGATACACTCTTAGCAGAGTAAATTTCCAAGATGTACCAAAACTTATCAATGTATCGAGTTTATTAACGGACATGGTGGTAGGCTTTTTGACAAATTTGCATCGTTTATTCTTTCAACGTGTCTTCAGTGACGGATTACCCCATAAGCACAAGAGGCACGCGCTTGGGGCTTCCAAGTTTTGGGGGCCTCAAAAATATCTAATACAATCTATACCAGTGGTTCTCATGTGTGGCCACCGGGGGATTTGGCTGCGGCCACTAACTTCGTAATAAATATTAATAGTTAAAAAAAATGTAGTTTTACAAGTTAATTTGTCAACAAATACTCTGAATATGAAATATTTCGTGTGCAATTAATACCAATAGTTAATTGTCAGACATGTTTAGGTAAATTTGACAAAGATCAAGCATAGCAGTTTCAAAATAAAAAATTGGTGCAGCCACCAGACATTTCCGTATGACCAGTTATATGTACGATGCGGCAACAGGACAATTTGACCTGAGAGCCACTGATCTATACATATACGTTTTGAACGATGTCACACCGAAAGATCCATTTTATTAAGCAGTTATATTGAATGATTTATGATTCATAAATTATAAAGTACGGTGTGTGGCTATGCTAGATACTCATTCTGAATAGTGTCTAGTGAACTGCGGGGAGTACCGTAAATTCAGTTTCAAGCTCTCTCGATCACATACGATAAAAAAGTAAACGACTATTTGATTCTTAATGAGAAACTTCAACCAAAAATCTTCCTGCAAGTCTGGGGTAGACAATCGGCTACAAAATCAAATATTAACAAAAAAAATGGATGAGATTCTCTTTACTTCACACCTGGGCTGGAATTAAAAGATCAAATTATGAGAAACTAATTCAACTTTAATTATTAAATAAATATAGTTCAAACTGAGGTAAAAAACATGTCCAAATTTATGTAAACAAAATTTATTTCACCAGAATTTATTACATATTTACTATAATTATTTCACCGTAATCCCATTGGACCATTTGGTAAACGCAGATTTAGTATTTTAGTTGAATATATTTAAAAATAACTAAACGCATTCAAAAGTATAATTTAAATATTCTCTATTGTAAAAATGCTTATTTCTTTTTCATCGGCCATTTTGAATTGTAAATTTCAAATTAAAATAAGAACTAGGTTGCTTATATAAAGAGCCAAGTCCTTCAAATCACGTTAGAGCTTTACTTTTTTTTGCTGTGACTGAGAAGTTTCAAGATGTTATTTATATTTTTAATTTTGGGACTAGTTTTAATTTTTATTGTATACCGTATGCGGCCTAATGGATATCCTCCGGGTGAGCATTATTAAAAGTATATCAAAACATCGCCACGAATTTTTTAATTTTCATCTGTCAAACATTTTGATATATTTTTTTGGGAAATTGAAGATATTGTATTTCGTCTTCCACGTATTCAAATAATTTATATCTTTGGAAAAACGCCGTTCTCATTTCTTTCATGTTTCTAAATAAAATATATTAGCAGTCGTTCAAAGAAGCTGGAACGCGTTATATCATTGGGGCGTTACTTCATCCAGGCAGGGCTTCCAGGCATCTGGTACTTCTTCAAACAGTTCTTATCACTAATATGTTTAAAAGAATTTTAAAAAGTATGACTTTTAATTTGTTTACTGTCAATACCTAGAGGATAGGAAATATAAATTTGTCAAATGCTTGGCGTATTGGCGTGAGCTGTAATGCCATCAGTTGTATTTTTTTGAATAAATAAATAATAAAATATTAAAACAAATTACTTATTCCACAATTAATTTATTGATCGGGACCCGTTTCGCTCAACGCGGACATTTTTAACTGATAAAAGAATACATCAATACAGAGTTATTAATGCAAAAATAAGGAAGACTAATTTGGATGTAACAAACAATTGGTAACAGATATATGCTTTTTTATAATTTTCTATGTCTTGCTTAGTTTTTTATAAATTACTCTGTATTTTATTATAAATTGAAAATGCTCGCGGCGAGCGAAAACAGTCCTAATCGTAATAATTTAATCGTAAGTACAAAAAATGTTATATTGTTTTTTAACGAAAAATTATGGCGTTACTGTGCTTATTAAGGATTATTAAGGATTATATTTCTATCACATTTTTAAAAATGTTGGTATTATAGAAAATGTAAGGTGTTGTGAGTGAGATTTCAAATAAAACTAACAACTCAAGTTCACTCAAGCCTTTCTTGCGACTTATTGATGTAAATTAAAATATTTTGTTGACATTTTTTTAGGGCCCGCTCCGTGGATAATTGTTGGAAATATTCCTCAAATATCAAAGATGATCCAGAGGCTGGGATTTCACTATCTCATTTGGTGCGAGCTGGTAGACAAATACGGACCCGTCGTTGGACTTAAGCTCGGGAAAGAAAAGATCATCATTGTTGCAAGTATGGAACTGATCAAGGAAGTTTCTCTCCGGGATGACTTTGACGGGAGACCCGATGGATTCTTCTGGAAGTTGAGGGCCCGCGGCGAGAGATTGGGTAAGTTTGATTTAAAAAAAATGTACAAGAACATGGAGTGTTTGCTACACTCTGACTTCTTTAACAGTTCACTCGAGTTTACGGCAGCCGTTGTTACTAAATAATTTTTCTCCCCTCTGACAGAAGAATCCACCTACCGCACTGTGCACACGCGTTCAGTCAGTCAGTCGTTATATCAAATAAGGGAATTTAAATTTTTTGAACTCTGGCGATCTTTTTTTTGTCGGTGACGTTCAGGACATTCTCACAGCGCCACTCTTTAGAGTGCATAAGTAGCGTGGTCAGTCTGTATTATATATTGTAAATTTATATTTTACTATACCCTTGTCCAGTGCGAAGGATATGGGTTCACAGTTGCGTATTTTACTACACTTAAACCTCTTTTTTGTGCGATTTCAAAGTTACGCGGCTTTTTTTAAAAGCAATTTTTCAAAATATATTTTTGAGACTACATAAACGTTCATATGTTTTCACGTAATTAACAGCGCGTTGTTCACATACTGTACGTGCAAAATCCAGTGCTTCATCTGTTTTTTACAATGTGACCATGTAAATGTTGGTTCCATGACAAATCAGAACATGACTTTTCAGAACACGACTTTTCAGAACATGACATTTCAGAACATGACATTTCAGAACAAGTCTTTTCAGAACATGACATTTCAGAACAATCGGCCTATCTACGGACACCGTCCGAGCGCGCTCGCTTTATAATATTGGGTTTTCACATACATATTTGTCTATAAACAATTAACCAATTATGAATAGGGCTGCCACAACAAGAAAATAACTGTAATTATGAGATCGCCGAAATTAAAATGTGTGTTTACTAGCTATTGTATTTCGCGTGCGACATTTTAAAAATTTATTCGCAGGGCTGGCACAAAAAATAAATAAATATATATATCATTTTCAGATGATTGCGTGGAGTTTATAAGTAATTTACTAAATAAAAATAGGGTTACCACAACATGAAAATATCAGCATTTCCGAGATCGACGAAATAAACAGTAAATGTGTACTTGCTATTGTAGTTCGCGTGCGGCATTTAAAAATTCATTCGTAGGGCTGGCACAAAAAAAAAATATATAAGATTTTTTTATGATATTTTTTCTTTTATGTTGTTATTATTAATTAATAATTTTTATTATTGTTAATAATTAATTTTAATCTTAAGATGTTTTATATATACATATGTATATGTAGGATCTGGCGGTGGAGTCGGGCAAAATAACGAAGGTTTTAGTTTTATAATACGTCTTTATTTATTAACAGTCTTAACACCGGCTTATTCTGGCGGAAAAAATATCATAACAAAAAAATCTTAAGATTAAAATTTACATTTATATAATATTTTTACATGCTTCTCAAATGTCGTATCGAGATCGACTTGCACAGAATTTTTATACACATAATAATAACATTAAAAATTATTAATTATGTGTGGCCGATTTTTCATATTTTTGTGATATTTTGATTTTTGGAACCAATTTATCAATTCAAATGAAAGAATGGTTTATTTTATGCGATTTTTTTGAACGAGTCACTTTCTGAAACCAATGTATCGAGTAAAAAAAAAATATTGGGTGGAAACGGGATGTGCAGCGAACAATTTAATAAGTGTAAATAAAAACATAAAATAAGGAATAAAAAAAATGTTAATGAGAGTCATTTCCAGATGTATGATGAAAACTAAGAATTGTCAACTTACTATTACAAACATAATCAAATCTGTAATATTGCATACAATTTAAAGGGATGGTTTTCACTGATGGTCCAATTTGGTCAGAGCACAGACGTTTCAGCGTGATGCACCTGAAGAACTTAGGCTTCGGGCGGAGTTCTATGGAAGATTTGACAGTTGAAGAAGTATCTTCCATGATAGAATGGCTTATAACTACCAACAGTCAGCCTGTACTCATGGACAACATCTTTGACATTCCTGTCTTGAATATTCTTTGGGCACTAATATCAGGAAAACGGTAAAATACATTACATTAACGGTATATTAAATTGCTATAATCAACTAACTGTGTTGACATACTGATGTAGATAAACTGTTTTATAATATTACTGATCATGGTTTGGTGGTCTGATCGAAAGACTCGATATTACTAAACAATAATAAATATTTATAACTTTAATGGATTCAGCGGTAATTTTGTGGGGAAATTCATTTTAACACATTGGCTAAGGTGGATACAGAGAAATGACACATATTCCATGTTCCCTGTAGCCTGATGTATTAATATAAAATTAAATTTATAACTTTGTTTACTAGACGTATTGTGTAACAAATAGTGACACGTGTTTCGTCTATTTAAGAAGCATCTTCAGAGTTACTATTGTAAGGTTACTTTCGTAACGTAATTACTAAAGTAACCTTGAGCTGGTATTATTATAATACAAAATTTAATATAACTTTGATTATTCCTCGTATTGCTTGCCATACGTATACATATTCAATACGTGGAATAATCAAAGTTATTTTAAATTTTATATTAAAATGAGCTTCCACAAAGTTACTGCCGAATCCATATGGTATTATTATTATTGTTTGTATCTAGCGCTCCCTCCCTGTGTCATGTAAAAATGGAAAATCTCAACCTTCATTTTGTAATATTTAATGTAAGAATATTAGAATTAATTTTAGCCTTATTAATAAAGTTACCTTGCAATAGTAAATCTGAAGATGATTCTTAAAGAGGCGAAACACATGTCACTATTTTTTATACAATACGTCTAATAAATAAAGTTACATAAATGTTTTTAACGTTATCTTTAGTAAAAAATCTAAAGGACGAATGTTGTTTCCACACAAACTAGCCTAAATATACTATCTAAAAATCTGTTTTCAGTAAATAATAAAAAACACATTTGTAAAAAAATCAACAAAAATATTAAAGCCAATTTAACTATTTTCAATGGTAAGTTTAATATACCATCACAAGTCATATTGCAATACTCAACCAAAATTGTTTATTTCATAACACATTTTAATATGCAAGATATTAATGAAGAAAAATCTTTATGTGCATATATTTTTACTAAAACAATACAACTTAAATGGCTGTAGAATATATCTACTCTATGGGGTCAATTTTAGTTCCGAATTTGGCGGCGTTCAAGTAATGATGGTACATCTATAATTAACACGGATGTGCACGATAACACATATTTTTGTTCTAATTGAGTCCCTCTGTGGATCATATAATTTCAGATATAATCCAGAAATATTTATATTTTTTTCTTTATCAGGTATGATCGCAATGATGCTAAGCTACAGCAGGTATGTGAATCCATTCACGAAAGTTTTAAGATGGTTGATATGACAGGAGGACTTCTCAACCAGGTGCCTGCTTTGAGGCATATCGCACCGAAGTTGAGTGGGTACGAAGGAATAAAAAATGATCTCGCCAAGATGTACGGCTTTCTTACTGTAAGCTTATTAAATCAATTGAGACATATTAGACACCTAATCCACTTACAATTGGCATTTTATCCATGACACATTTACTCTGCTGCAGTTCTTATGACTATCATTTGTAATAAAAATAATAACACATTTTTAGTACTTATTTATTATACAAAATTTATTGCATCAGGACCGGTTTTGCTCAATAAGTATTAAAAATATGTTATTATTTTTATTTTAATGCCATTCCACCAAGTATTGACAATAAACACCTTAAAACTGTCATTTGTTTTTAAATCTGTATTTCAACCTTTTCACAAAGTTAAATATATATTGAACTAACCATTTATTTTTTTGTATAAAGGTTCATCCGAGTGTGATTTTATCAATTAGGTTCACAGTATCAAATTTCTGTGAATATTTACATGATTAAAAATGTTGAACATTCATGAATATCTTGTAATGTTTTAGGAAACTATTGAAGAACACAAGAAAACTATCAAGAAAGGGGATGATAGAGACTTTATTGATGTTTTTCTACATGAAATGGAGAACAGGGATGGGGAAGAGTCTACATTTACAGGCGAGTGGTTTATTCAACGACATAAAGTTGTAAATTGTGTGCATCAAAGAAATGCTTCTTCAGTTCATACAGATAAAGTTTTTGTAGTACAATCTACAATACAGCAATATAATAATTACAGACATATTATTACAGTTATAATGAACAAAATTTCCATATAAGTAAATATAATAAATGAAATTTCTCATTAAAAAGGAAGCTTAACACTGGAACTGTGGAATGTGAAAACATTCACATTCCATAGTTATCCTGACCGTATCGAATTATTGGCCATCTTGAAACTGAGTTTGACTAAATTCAATAAATAACTATTCCATTTTATAAGAACCCCGCTACAAATGCAAGATTTAAATACCCAGTTTTTGCCAGTCAGTTTTGATGTTAAATTCTGCTAAGAACTTAATAAAATTATCAATCATTATCAATTTCAGAGGAACAACTTCATGTTATGTGTTTGGATTTTTTGCAAGCCGGTGCTGATACAACCAGCAGTACACTTTCATTTTTGATTCTGTACATGATCAACTATCCTGAAGTTCAGAAAAAGATGCAAACTGAAATCGACAATATTATCGGAAAAACTAGAAAGCCTTGCCTTCTTGATAGAGTTAGGTATACCATATAGAATAGCCAATATTATTAACTACTTAATCGTTGTCATTTTTCCAATACTCATTCTAATACTCTAAATATCAAATCAAAGGTTAATTGACTTATAATATAAACGAATTGATCATGGGGACATTGGATTGCAAATTGGATTTCGCAGAGCTAAGCTGCAAATGCTGGGAAGAGGATGTTAAAATTACATGTACTCTATTGGTGTGAGCGGACTGAATTTATCTTGTTTCTTTAAACTTTTTAAGGTTACCATATGTTTCTGCTGTTCTTAATGAGCTGCAAAGAAGAGCAAACGTTACTCCAGTTTCGGTCCCTCACAGAGCCATGAAGGATACAATGTTAAATGGACATCATATACCAAAAGTAAGTCATTTTATTGCCATCGTAAAAGTATTTACAGGAATGAAACATTATTAACTTTTGGTCCAACCCAGTAGAATGAATTAAATTCAATATAAATTTTTAAAATAACTTTGATTATTTCACGTATTGGTTTACTAATTTTGAAACATGTTTCATCGGTGTTTCTTTAGAGGCATCTATGGAATTCCTATTACAAAGTTTGCTTAACTAATAAAGCAAGATTATGTTGAATTACATTCACTCCTTGTGAATTACACTCACAAGTTGCTCACCAGTGCTAAATTTATTTCCTGCAACTCATGAACTATTATTTGTAGTGAGTAATATTATTTTTTGTTTGTATCTAGCTTCTTCCGCGTCATGTAAAAACACCTAACCTCATTTATGTATTTTATAATGTTCTTACATAGATATGAATCAATCTTAACCTTATTATTAAAGCAACCTTGCGATAGTCAATCTGATGGTGATGCTCTTTAAGAGGTGAAATGTGTGTCACTATTTGTAACACAATACATGGAATAAACAAAGCTATTTTTAATTGTAAAACATTTTATTACTATTTTTTTTTTTGATCTTATATTTTATACAAATATATATGTATTGATACAAAGGTCATCGAGATAGTAGCTATTTATTAGATCTGTATAGTCTTGTGTATAATATAAATAATATTCACTACGTGTGTTGATAAATATCCCCTGTAGCCAATGTAGTAAGATGCATTTTAAAATTGATGTTCAATATAGGATAAGGCTTAAGCAGAATATATGTAATCTCAAGTGAAAATATTAGATGGCAATATTAATTCAAATTTTTCAGGGCTCCACTGTCTTGCTATTATTGCACAGCATGCACATGGATGAAAGGTGGGGAGACCCCGAAGAATTTAGACCTGAAAGATTTTTAGATGAAGATGGGAAGATTATTCGTCATGAACTTTTAGCACCATTTGGCTATGGTAAGTAAAATAATGGAATCAAAATATATAATATCTTATTTTGGTCTCTTGCAATTCTTGAATTTGATATAACAAGGGGTCTCATAAATATCATTATCTTACTTTGAAAAGGTTCTAATTGAAATTTTTGCCTAAAATTAATTTTTGGTCGGAAAAACTTGTATTTACCGCATTCTATCATATATATGAATTTCAGAATTATTTATGGTTGAATTCCGGAATTGCACTGCATCTGCACACTTGTTTTACTTAATTAATTGTTAAGTTCTAAGATTGTCATCATTACTTCCATCATTAGATCTTTAACATCATTATTTCTCAGCAAGAGTTGTGAAAAAATATGCTTAAAATAAGTAATTTGAAACATTTTTACTTGCTCATTGTTACAAGTGAATTTTAGTCTATCGCAAACTTCAAACGCTCATATCCCAAAACAGTGTCAAGAGAAGTTAGAACCTTTTCAAAATGATGTGTCGTTATATGTATAGTGATATGTTATATATCTAATGTATAATACAAAATGTAATGACCTACACATTTATTTCATCAACCAGTTTTGATAACACGCACTACCTTCGTCATTTGTTTCCATATATTCGATTTATAATGAACATCTACAATAGTAGTTACTTACCTCACATGAGCATGTTTGCACTAGTCTCGTGTACTCTTAAATATATTAATCATTTTTTTCCAATTATACTGATAATGCTAAAGATATGTTGTGTTTGTTTTATAGGTCATCGAAGATGCATAGGAGAAATTCTTGCCAAGACGAACTTATTTCTTTTTTGTGTATTTATTTTTCAAAGTTTTGAAGTATTAAGAGCACCTGATGGTGAAAGAAATTTTGACATTTTTAACGGTGTTGTATTGACGCCAAAGCCATTCAAAGTCATTTGGAAACCAAGGATATGAAAAGGTGCATAGGAAAATAATAATGAGCAAGTAATAATAATATGTACAGAGAAATGATTAATGATTTATTTATTGTCAGAAGTAATTGATATTTTGTCATACAATATTTTTCTTTGTTTAAAATCTGTTTCTTTAAATATAGGAAAAATATAGAACAATTTAATTATTAGACTTCACAAATTTTATAATATGTAATAAATTAAAACTTAGAAATGCATAAAAATTGACAAATTGCATGAAAATAAATTTTTAATCATTGACAGTAAATAAGATTGGATTCTTAAAATTAGATTTTACATACAATATTCAAGTGGGCCTTAGTATTGATTTAAGTAAGTCATGACAAATATTATAGTTTTAGGATGAGAATACAAAAAATATAAATGCATTTCTTCAATGATTGATTTGACGTAATATAACATACGAGAAATTATATTTCAAGTCCTTGATCGATATGGGTAATCACAACATAATGATTAAAAGATCACAATAATTAAGTTTTAATACAACAGTAGAAACAGATGAATTCGGTTACGTCTAAAAAGATGCTTCTTCATATATATTTATATAGTTTTACATATTTTTACTTTTAAAACACTTACAGATAAATTTCTCTCAATATCAGGTCATAAATATTTATGTTGTATACATTTTAGTTCCAATATAAGCACGTTGTTTTTCAATACTAAATATTACGAAAAGGGTGAGAAAATATAATTGTGCCAAGGAAAACGTTGGCAACAGGACTTGTTCTAATAGTTAGTGCTAGTTTATTCATCACCATCATTCGATATGTAACAATTGACTTAATTATTAAGTATTTCAGATATAAGAACTTAAAAAAAATAAATGTATAACTGCTGAATCCACATATATATGAATATATTTCACCCATGTCAAAAAATGTCTTTAAGACAGTTCATAGAACTGTCTTCTACAATGACATCTGTACTTTTGAATCTATTTTCTTATTTGTACCAATAAAAAGCGAACTTAAATAGTTGATAACTACAAAATTACACAAAGCATAATAAGTTGTAAAAAAAGTAGTAAAAAAATGGCAGCTGGTTTCAAGCTGGCTAAGTAAGACATAGAATATAAAAAATGAACACTCAAATGAGACTTGCAGCTACAAGTGAGATAAAATGATTTACGATTATGAGAGACATCTTAATATTATATTTTAAATTCCTATTTTGCGGCATGGCACAGATAACTCAGCAACATCATACTTATATATTAATAATTGTTTAGTCAGGCTTAAAAGCGTCTGTAACAATCCTCATATATTTTTCAGTATTTTTTCCTAACAATATCTTCAATCTTCAAGTTGTAAGTTTATTCATTAGATCTGAAAACAAAACAAAAATGTATTAGTTATATGGATATAAATGCACAACACAAATTGTTTGGCAATACTGCCCTTTATCAAGCATTTAATAAAACATACTATTCCATAAATTTCTGCAGGTAAATATATTATATCATTAACTAAGCACTACTATAATCAAATTTGTATATATGTAATAGCATTAAAAATGTCTTAAGTGTACATGATACTTTTATGATAATGAAAAGTTCAATTTTGTACTTTCATAAAGAAATTAACCATTTATTATTTCAATCAGTTTGATGAACTCTGACAGTTATGGAACCAATTTTTACTCTTTATCGTTATCGATTTGATGCGACACTTTTGCAACTGTTTCGTAGATTCCAATTCTATTTATTTGTGTCATAATACTGCATTGATTGATATTGTTGGTCTATAACAATTCTGATCAATTGACTCATCAATTTGCTTTATTTTTCATTTAAAGACTTATGTAAAAGATATGTAAAAGACATACAAACAAATAAAAAAACTACGCATGTTAGAAAATTACTTACATATTATAGAGGTGACTGTTTCACTCAGTCTCAGTTCATCATTAAGTATAAAAATATAACTTAAAACTAACAAGGGTAAACAAAAATGGACAGGGAATAAATGGACTAATTGGTGTCTGCTCGGCGCAGAGCTAGGGCGGGGTAAATGATGGGGATGGGGAATATACACAGGGGGTGGATACTCCACCGCATCAAACTGCTCCCAGAATGTCAAGGAGCCTGGCGATATGCTGCTGCATTCCAAAGAACAATAATCAAACCATTTTTAAGACCTTACTACAACAGTTGGAACATTTAAGCCATCCTTTTAAGTTGTTTCTTCTTGGTGGAAAGAATCATTTAAAACAATAAAACACATTTTTTGGACTACTTCCACACGTAAAACTATAAAGACCAGAACCGTTGCAGAAGCTCACCGCGAGCATTTGAAACTGATCTGATTTCATCATTGAAAAAATGTGTTTTATTTAAGCCACGGGTGGGCAATGTGTATAAATTAGATAAAAATCTTAATCCATGTAAGAATTGATATTCAATTATTTTCTAATTGATGAAACTGATATAATGTTAGGGTTAGTGATTAGAAGGATTAAAAATATTTTTTTTTGTATTAGAAATATAAATCAGAATTGTTATAGTTAAAAAAACAGACAGTTCTTTATACAGGTATAATATTTGTGCTATCAGCAGGTTAAATTGATGAAGTAAATGCTAAATGTTTACTAATTTCACCTTGAACATGGGTTCGCATTTCGAGATGCGACAGCGGAGTATCCCAAATTTATGGCTCCAGAATCTAGGAACTCAATCTGGTGGATGCATCCGTTAAAGCCAATAAGACCAATTGAAGTCATATTGCTAGGTGTTCCTCCTGCAATCACAAAGAAAAATAAAATTAATATCTCTTATTCAACATCTTTTATTTGACACTATAATTTGAGGTTTTTCAGTAAGGAAGGCATCATTCGCAATGTTGCAGATAAGCAAAATGCATTGTACTTTTATTGACATATAATTATTAATCCTTTTCTTGCTGAGCCACAAAACGTATAAAACCTAGATAAAGATTTCAAACCTGTGAAGGTTATCAGGGTGTATTTTATTACAAAAGTAAATCTCAATTGCAGTATGTTATATCAACAAACCGCAACCGGCCATCTCAACAGTTGCAATGTTAGCTACCAGGCTACTTACTGAACGAATCTATGATTTTTATAATAAAACTTTGATGTTGATATTCAAAAACATCTGGAATATTAGCAGAATCGTATCAACGTTACTCCTGTATACAGGAGAAAGTAACCAAGTGTAAAATAGAAAAAATAAGAAAACAGGTTTGAACATTTGTAATTAATCTTAAACTCCTCATTTTGCATTCTTATTTCTGGGTATGAGGAATGTAGTGTTGGATATGTTTTCAAATTGGTCTTAATACCATTATTGTGAAAAATGAACTTTTTTAATTTACTTTTATATGCTGACAATATGTCAAATAATTTTGAACTTTTTATATAAAACTGGTGTATGTTCTTACCAATATAGAGGTTTGAGTCTGCGTTAAGTGTTTGTGACATTCCGCTGGATTTGCCAAATTCTTCTGTTTCGTCAACTTCGAGAATTGCTTCAGTGGCAGTTCTCTTCACAACGACTTGATGGCGATTGTTGTCGCTGACTTGGACTCTATTCTTGACAGTGTTAATGCCATCTCCCAAATCCCACTGTAATTCAACGAATCCACCGGCAACTGGAATGGAAGGAACAAACATTTGTGTTATGGTAAAATCATACAAAAATTAAAACAGATCTACATTTAAATGAAATCATCATGTAATTATTTATAACAGACAAAGAAATGGCAAAGTATAATTGATATTCATTGACATTCTATATATCGTTTTAATTTAACTGAAAAAATATTTTTCCACAAACGATATTTCAAGAAATAATTCAGCATGTCAGTGCTAAATAAAATTATAGGGATGGCATGGCGGTGGCAGAATAAGTTAACTGGTATTTAAATACTGTTTTGGGTATCAACCAGTGCTGTCGCCTTAAACTTCGCAGACGGAATACAGCAACGCACTCTCAGTGCGATATCATATACTCTTTATTGAATTGGCCTTGACATGGTAGACCTCCTTTGAAATAAGGTATATTTTTACATTGTATCGATAAATATTTTTTTTTTAATAATAATTGTTATTATGATGACAATGACACACGCAAAAAGGATGATTTACCAAGTGTACTAAACGATAATAGTAACCAAAATATCAGTTCATTATTTGATTGCTGGTGAAGTATTTTAATCAAACCAGAGGATTTATGCTATTTCTACGAATATAACAGAGAGTATACAACGTATACCATCTACTACAGCACCAATATCAAGACACTGTAAACAGAAGTATCATATAAGTCAAGTTTGCAGGCACCAAGTAAAATTTATTTGATAATGATTAAGTCGAAATATATGCACTCACTGTTAAGCATGAAGAAGTCTCCATCCCTGCCGTTGCCTGCTCTCTCGCCCTGGAAGACAAGCAGACCATCTGGTTCTGACGTGGTGAAAGCCAGAGCAATGATTTCTGTTGCAGATGGATTATCATGAGGCAACAAATTTGCTGGAAGCTCTACATAGCCTTCCCCGGTAAGTGACACGCTATCCATGAGTTCAACACCTGTTGATTAATATAAATAGTGATTATGTTATTTAATATTATTGATTTATATATTTAGATTCTATAATTAATTTTAAAAACACTTACGCTCTTGGCAGTTGTATCCTCCGGTACCTAGCGGACAGTCACATTTCCAGAGTCCACCGTGGTCTGGACGGCAGGTTCCACCTCCTTGGCATGGAGATGCGTCACAAGGACTTCCGAAATCCCTTGCGTTTTGTTCGCAATATCTTCCGGAGTACTCTGGTGGGCATTCGCACTGTGAGTCAGTTGCTGGCTCTCGGCAGTAACCTCCATTTCGGCATGCTGAGCATACATTGTTGGGCTGTAAACAAAAATAGAAGACAGGTGTCATTCAGGATTACCATTGCACTTGCAAAATACATAGGGAAATCAATATATTTGTATGTGATTGGAAAAAAAAGGTTTTTCTCATCTATCAGTTCTTCATGTTGATGCTAAAATTTGGGTTGTAGTATACAGTGGAACCCCGATCTTACGTTCTCGCATTATACGTTTTCCCACGTGGTTAGTTCTTTTTCTATAGTCCCAGCATTAAGTTCATATTTAAAACTTTCCCGCATTCATCGTTTCCCGCATTAATCGTTTGTTTTATACGGTCCCTTGAAAAATGTAGAATCGGGGTTTCACTGTATTTTCAAACCCCCAAAAATGATACATTTGTTGGTATGGGTAAAGCAATTACTTTACTATAATTTAACAAAAATCCACTTGCCTACATTACAATGTTGGTCAAATTATTATTTAAACCAATCAGAGACCAAATGCAAAATGAAACCTCATTGCTTCATTACTAGTGTGTTCATAAGCTCTGTACTCAGAAGCATGCTCCTGATAATTTTTTATTCACAATCATCACAAGTAAAATCTTTCTTTTTTCTAATTAAATAAATGAACATTAAAAATGTTCTTTTACCTTTTGTGGTGGAGAGTCATCAGTTTCTGGGATGTCCCCTCTGTATGTAGTTACAGGAGCATCAGTTCCACATTCGTAAACATTCGCAGAATCAATCAACGATTTAACAACATCAAGTTGATCATTATTAACTTTAACCTGAAAATATAAAAGCATTGAAATAAATCGATTCTCTATGCCATATATACTACCTATAATTTCATTGACCACATCTAGGTTAAGCTTTTGAAATAAATGAAAAGTAATTATCCGAGCAATAGGTAAGAAATTTTTGGCATTTTTTGTTTGTCCATTAGTGAATCTTGAATATGGACTAAAATTATTATTAAGAGACCGATTTGCAGCCAGTTCTTCTAGGATGGTTATAAATATACATAACTGCGGTGTGATACATGTATAATATAGTTTACATTAATTAGGTGAACGGCGTCATTTGTAAATTCTAAAAATTTAAAATTAATAATTGATATTACTTACGTCAGTAATACATCCTCGGAATCCATTTTCAACTCCAGCTTCCTTATTAATCGTAAGTCTTTCACTATTGTATCCTCCTACGTATAGTGGTGTTTTCAGATCGAAGTTCATCTAGAAAAAAATCAAATTGGAAATGAAATGCTTATTTCTAAAGTAATTAAAAGGGTCCTTAAACAAAGTGTTAACACATTGTTTATGGGCCTTTCAATTATTTTGGTAATTAGCATGTTATTTCGTATTTAACGGCCAATTAGCAAACGCACAAATTTGTGCACTCCTTAAGCATTGTGTAAATAATAAAAAAAAATGCATTTAAATGAAAGTATTTCTTACAGCAGAATTCGGCAACATTAATTTACTAATAATTGGGATATGAAGTGATTATTTATGTGATACATTGATTAATTCATAATACAGTGTACATTTTAGAATGTTTTACACGCATGGTATGATGATTATAACATACCTTGCCACTGGTGGCTCTTGTTACAGTCTCTTGTCCTTCAACCATAAGTCTGGCTTGGTTCATAAATCTTAAGATGGATACGTTAACCGATTGGTTTGGATTCAATGGCTGTCTGCTCCTAAGAATGGCCGTTTCTGAAATATTAACAAAATTAAGTTTATTAATAAATCAATATTCATACAATCTTTTTTATAGCAATGATAACAAAATGTAAAAGAATAACCAGATTTTCTTAAATATTTAAGTCAACTGACAATTTTTTCTTATTAATATCTTCTATGACGATATAAGTTAATTTTACCTGTTCCAGCACTAAATCTGAACTCTAGATAGTCATCCTTGAGTGCTAAAGATGTGAAGTCACCATGTCCATGTCTTGATTCTGCCCAATATATGATAAGGCCATCTTCCAATGTTCCGGTAGTTTTCAGTTTCAGGGATACTTTAAGATGTTTTGTAGGTTTTGGCGACGGAAATGCCATGTATGCTCCACCTCCGAACGCTGGGTATTCAATTTTCAGTTTCGTTTCACATCTGATAAAAATAAAATATCCAGTTTAATAACAATACAAGATTTACAAATATATCAATATAATAGAAAATATTATTTAATCCTAAATATTAATAAACAAATGCTACAATTCCATACCAAACTGTGAAAATTGTACTAAAAACAAATACATCTAATGCAATAAAAAAAACATAAAAAGTTTTTTGAAGGTTATCAATAAATAATTTAAGAAAGGGGTAAACAAAGAAAGTTAATAAACTGATGTGTTTATTGAGACATTTCTATATTTTTAACCTCTGTCCACCAAATCCAATTGGGCATGAGCATTGGTAGCTGTCAGTTGTATCAGAGCATTTTCCAGGTCCACAAAGTCCAGGTACGCACGCATCTCCTGTGCTACTGCAGTCAAGTCCTGAGAATCCTTCGGGGCACAGGCATGAATATCCGCGCTCATTCAGGGCTTCCTGGATATCAAAAATACAATGAATGATTAATTGTACACTGAAGCATGTTAATTTTTGAAGTGCCTTTTAAATTTTGCTGCTTGATTTTTTTTGTAGTTCTTAAATCAGTATAGGTTCACTGACCCTGGCTTACTAAGTTATCCTTCTACTTAATAACATAAACATGTCATCATTTTCCCCTTTAAATATAATATATCGAATATAAATTCATTTCAATTGTTAAGCTGACTATTGTTACAGCATAGCAAATTTGAGTTGTTATGAATTACCTGACATATGGCTCCGTTTTCGCAGGAGTTTGGTGAGCATGAATCGCACTCCAGAATATTGTCCTTGAATTCAGCATCCTTCATAAGTGGGACATCAACATTTTCAAGTACTAGTTTGCCAATACATCCAACAAATCTATAAAAATATATTAGATTATTAGAACGTTGACCATAACAATCACATTTAAATTATAAAAATTTTACTATTTAATATTCACTTTAACAATTTCGCTTTTTAACAGACTGTGGCCTTTGAGAATACTGATGGGCTGAAACTGATGACCGGCAAATGGTAAATATGGGACTACTATTATATCAAGGTAATATTTATGAACACTAAAACTAGGATATAGATAAATGTGAATGTGTATTTATTAACTGAACAAAATTACTTGAATCCTCATGAGGGTAGCAAGATATTGTATTATAGAAAAACAGTGCCCGTGATGCAAAAATCGCAAAAGGCTCTCTATTAGATAAACTTTATAGCAAGTATGTATTGAAATCTATCTGATTAGGGAGTAGCTTCTTTAAAATTCATCTTATTTTTTTACCCATACTACTAATAATGAATGCTTTTTGATATTACAAAGAAAAACATTTTTACACTTTAAAAATTAAGGTTTTAGTCATTACCCATTTCGTGGTGAAAAGTTTTCAGGGTATCGATTGAGCGGTACACCTCCAATATATAGTGGTCCTTCTAAGTCTAGTCCAAGACCTTTTCCGGTCACAGAGCTCGAGAACGGCCCTTTTCCATCAACATAAAGGTATCCTGAAATAATTATGAAAGTTTAATTGTAATATTCATACAGTAGTGGAAAACATGTTCAATTTATTTATTATATTCCATAAAGATTTAATGTAATATATATGAACCGTCTCTTCTGCTTCTGCTGATTTTGATGTTGTGCCATTCATCAAGTGAAAGTGGCTCGTCTCCTTTAATGAGCACTGACGAATCAGAGCCTAAAGCAAAGCGGAATTCAGGATAACCATCAAGGAGTGCTAGAGATATCATATCCCCGGAACTATCGAGATTTTCAGAAGTGAACAGAATCACTCCATTGTAATCTAGAAAAAAATTTCAATTGGATGAGTGACATAGACATAACCCAAAGATATAAATATTTTGAAGTTATGACAGATTTGTTCAGCTTGTAAATTATATGGTATGAGAATAATGTGTTTAAATTATTTAAAATATATGGATTGTTATCATATAAGTAGTCTCAAATAAATGTTTCATAAATTATTTTTGCTGAAAAGAAACATTGCGACACATGACTCAATAAAAGAAGAATAGATACAATATATACTATCATAGAAAATGTATATTTTAATTACTGAGCATAAAAAGTTCACTACTGTTATACCTTGGGGTTTGATTGAGATTTCAATGTCGAAATATAAATATGAGTCTTCAAGCTTCTTCAGAGCCATGAAGCTGTCCCCGGTGAACCTTGGAACAACATTTGTGACTTTAAGAATGAGTCTGGTTTCCATTTTGGAGCGTCCATTGCTGACTTTGCAGATGTAAGGTCCAGCATCATTCTCACTCAGCGAGGTTAAAGTGAGAGTGGGCTGCAAGAAATAATAATAAATATATAAATTTATTGGCAAGTTGTAATATTCAATTTTATACATTTAAAATTGATTTTCTTATTGATCGTCTGATAGATTTTTTTTACACTGACATTGTTAGTGAGTAGACTTCTAGACAGCCTTGTGTAGGGTCTTTCCCACTGGAAGGTGACAGGTGGAGTCAGGTTTGTGTTGCAGGGCATTTGCACGGTGGCTCCGAGTTGGGCCGAGTGGACTGCTGGAGCATCATTGTACATCTCTGGAGTTGACGGCCACATTGGCTGCGCTGCAGATGGTGGTGGTCTTGGTCTAGGTTGGGATGGTTTGTAGCCATATAGGGACTCTGAAACATTATGTCACTTTGAGGATGGATACTCTGATGATAAAGAGCTTGAATTTCACTAGCGAGGACTAGCTTTTATTTTCCAGCCATATCACTCTATATGTGTTTACAAATTTTTTATGTTAATTAATGTCTATATTAAATACCTGGGTTTACTTCAAGTTCAAACTCATCAAATGTGGGTCCATCGATTTCGTTGATATCGTTGCATCGATACACACCTGCATCATCTTCGGCAATATCAGACAGCTCAAGAATCAATCGACCAGGAGCACTCTGAAATTTTTAAACTATTACAACACGCCTGTACGATATTTTCTCACGTATTTCATTGAAAAAAACATATTTACAAATCTAAGATTGTTTTTGATGATGAATCCAAGTTTTTGAAGATGAATTTGTGAAAAAAAAATATAAATTCATGTATGTAAGAAGTTAGATTAGATCATTGAAATGAAACAATTTGCTAGGAATGGCGAGTTGATATTTTACTGTTAAATATATAGATTACTAATATGCATACCCTAGTTTGAAGGGATCGGCTGGGATTCTCTTTGGTCCATTCGAGCCTCTGTGCTGGGCTGGATCCAACACATTCAATTTTCAAGGAGTCACCTGTGTCTACAACCCTACGGTTTGGGGACCTTATTTGGACAGTGCCTCTGCCTCCATTTCCGCCTCCGCTTGAACTTCCGCCTCTGCCTGAACTTTCGTCTCTTCCTGAACTTCCGTCTCTGCCTGAACTTCCATCTCGGCCTGAACTGCCATCTCGGCCTGAATAACCGTCTCTGCCTGAATTTCCGTCTCTGCCTGAATTACCGTCTCTACCTGAATTTCCGTCTCTGCCTGAATTACCGTCTCTGCCAGAATTTCCGTCTCTTCCTGAATTTCCGTCTCTACCTGAACTTTCGTCTCTACCAGAACTTCCACCTCCACCTGTTGATCAAAGTTAAAATAGTGAAGTCTAGATTTTTTTTCATTCATTATCACAAGCCCAATCTTTTGGCATACATTTTTATGTATTACTTTTAAGATGGTATAGATTTGAGCTTTCTAACACGCTACTTGATACAGCAATAGAGTGCTGTTTGTTTACTCAGTCGCTCAACCTCTCGTTGATTCGATGAGATTAGGGATAGAAAGGATAAGGCTAAGACATAACCTAGTGGAAGAAATTTTTTAAGACAATGCTTTCGAGTAGCATTGATAAATCAACTGAAAAAATGCTGCTCGTACTGGAACTCGAGCCCGTGAGGTTTGTCAGAGAAATCAACGACATTTACCACCGGACCACAGATCCGATAAGTAGATATAAAGTTATTATTAAGTTTTTCTTCCTTGGCAAAAAATGTGAAATGAATGATCTTTACTCACTAGGAATATCTCCACGAATTGGTCCTGAATCAATTTCGTTATTGATGAGTGTAAGTCGTACGGATTCATTTGACTCTCCAGCTTCGCTACGGGCCATGCAAGAGTATTCTCCCTCCATCGACTCATCGAAATTGGGTAACCTCAGCATTGCAGATCCTCGAGTTTCGTAACCAATTGGGCGACTTTCTGGAGACACTGTAATTATAATAATTTATATTAATCACACAAATAAAAGACTCTTTTAAATATCATTTTAATAGCACAAAATACCCTTACAACTTTTGACTATTTCTTTTTTTATTTATGAATAAAAAAATATTTTAGGATGCTAGTTCATTGAATGGTAAACCCTTACCCATTGACCATTGAACAGTTGGTTCAGGATATCCTGAAGCTCTGCACTCAACGACAGCATCTTTTCCTTCATTGACTTCGATGTAAGAGTCGGGCAAGATTGTAATCACAGGAGATGAGTGGATCACGATTGTGGCATTGACTGATCCCTCTCCGGCAACATTTGATGCGGTACATGTGTAAGTTCCTTCTTCATTGATGCTGATTGATGTTAGGCTATGAATTTGACAAAAAAAACATAGTTAAGAACAAGAACAAAACAACTCGAGTTCTAAAGTTGACAATTTCATTAGCTCGAAACATAAAGATTTTTTTTTTAAATATTCATTACCAAAATCTTGCCAAAAGCTTATTTATGTGAACCAATGCTATTTTCATACTACATAATATTTTAATTACATTATGATTTAGGGAGCATAATACAAAAATGATCAAATATGTGAATATTTCTGATTAGTATCAATTCAATATTTTTAAAAATACCTAAGTACTCCATCGGGAAGCAGGTGTGTGTTGGTGGAGAGAGGTCTTCCTGAAGGTCTTGACCACGTGATTGCGGGATCCGGAATGCCTTGTGTAACGCGGCACTGGAAGCGAGCACTATTTCCTAATGCTACTGATTGGACTTCTTGGGGCCATACTTCAACAACTGGGATTTCACGACCTGAAAGAAAAATGCAGCTAGTAAAAAGTATTTTGACATAAAAAAATACTGATTATTATGCAGCAATATTATTCTATATCTTACGTTCAACTTCGACAATGGAGGAGGCTTGAGCCATGGATGCATCATTGATAGATCCGATGCATGTGTATATTCCTCGGTCTGATAATCTGGCACGAGAAATGACGAGAGCGTTTCCTCGCTGACTGACTCCTGGACCGAATGTCGAGCCATCCTGAAATTAATATATTTGATGTACAATGTGATTGATGTCAAATCAAATTTGTTGTATTCATTTTAAGTGCTAGTTTTCAAACAATGCATGTAAAGAATTTGAAGAAATCTACAAAACTTATTGTATGTCAGTTGCTTAACTTCTTTCAGATAGGATGTAGAAAGCGATGAGATAAGAAAAGGATAGTTGACTCATCGCTCTCTACGTTCTGATTTTCAAACTGAAAAACGCAGTCAGAAAACCATTCAAAACCGTCCATACTTCTTGGATTCAAAATACATATTACAGCTGTAGCATCTCAAATCTGTACCTTAGTCCAGTGAACAACAGGCATTGGATATCCGCTGGGTTCGCATTTGATGGTAAGTGATTGTCCTTCAGGAACGGTGGCTCTAGCTCTGTCCACAGTTACTCCGACAGGCCTTGATGGGTTACTGTCAAACCTTTGAACAGTGATGGTGACAGTGGCAGGGTATACTCTTTCACTTGCGCGGTCTGCTGAACATGTGTAGACACCAGCGTTTTCCGGTTGAATTTGGTCAATCCAAAGCTTTCCATTTGAGGAAACAAAGTTTGAGGGCATATTGTCATTTTCCCTGAAAATATCATCTCACAATTAAGTTACTATCCATGTAAACATTTATATGAATCCATTATGTTTTGTTTTTCTAATTATGAAATATGCATCAGTTTTTAAATACTAGAGAAAAGTCTTAATTTTCTTTCAGTTATTTCATTCTCATACAATGGCCAAAATATTTTTTTTGTCAACAGCTAACATTCATCCTCTCTTGAAGTAGAGAAGAAGCTTTTTTTATATGAATCAATATGTAAATTTATTCTTAAATAGATAATTTAGCAAAAAAAGATAGGTGCAAATTTTTGATATAAATATATATTTTATTTCGCAAATACCTTGACCACGTTATTAAATTTGCTGGTACAGAAGTATCAACAGAACATGAGATGGTAACTGAATCTCCTTCTTTCAGAATCGGGTTAACTGGGCTGATAGTCAAGACATGTTGTCTCGGCTGGTCATTTCGTGGTGCTACTTGAACAATGGCGGTCTTCTGATCGCGCCCAACTGAATTGCTGGCCATACATCTGTCAAAAAGATAAAAAAACTTTAGAACCATGTTTTTGAGAAATTTTCTACAAACTTACAAATTAGGAGTGAAAATGTACTATTAAATTCAATAAGGTTTTTTAATGTTGTGATGGACTGTGAAGGTTATAAGTAGAGGAAAAACATGTGGGTAAAGGAACTTACGATTATATACTACGGCAGCGAGATTTTCATTACTTACTAGATCAAACTTGTCTTAAATGTAAGCAGTAAAAATGAATCCTTTTTTCAATGGATATGAAAATTATTTATTCAACTGCAGTTTTCTATTACCTGTATTCTCCCTGGTCAGATTCCCTTGCTGAGCTGATTCTGAAAATTCCATCGTTGAAAGAGTAGTTAGGGTTCAAGGGGCGGCGGCTGGTTCGTACCCAGGTCAAAGTGGGTGTGGGGTTTCCGGTAGCTTCACACAATATTTCAATTGGTTCACCTTCATTGACGCTGGCGTAGTTATTGGTCAAAGTTACCACTGGGGCTGTTGCGTCATTTCCTGCAAATCGATTATAATTATTGAAGTCTTATTTACAAAACAATGACTGATGTATGAAATAAGTTTCTCGTTGGCTGCCGTTGAATTTGTCTCTGATTAGCTGCGATAAATATTCTTTTTTATAAAAGTTTATTTCCATGTTCTGTAACAGCTATTAAGTCTTGAGAAAACGTAGAAGACTGTGATTGTTAATAAAAAATGTTAAAGATTTAAGATTTAGAACAAAATATATTTGAGGATTGGTCTTACCGGGGGCATAAATTACACTATCAGGAAAAACTGCAGCATTAAGAGGAAGAAATGTATTAGATATATAAACCAATGACTCGTTAAAGCATTTGTTATTTACAAAAATATACAGATCGTTTTGAAATTAGTAAATAATATATTTTATTGGTGTCTTCCTAGGCAACTTTTCAAGCAAGTAAATTGATTTCTCAAAGAATTTTTGCTACTAAAAAGAGGTGGAAAAGTTTATATTTACGCAGCTTATTAATAATAAGTTATGTATTTGTTTCGACTAAATTATTTTTACTGAAGCTTAAATAATTATGGTCAACACGTTGATAACTTTTTAGTTAGTAAAATAAATCTGGTTACTTTGTTTTAACTGATTTTTAGTATGACAATCTGATTTTAAGATAGATTTCAGTAAAAGTAATAGAAAAGACGTTATAAGTGGTAAGATGCATATTTATTTTATAGCTCACTTGGTACTACTAGTGTAGCGGTCACTCCGGCAGATGATGAGCCGTCGTTAGCCTGGCACATATAAGTTCCCGAGTCGGTAACCTTAAGATTTTGAATGATGAGAAGGCCGTCATTGGGGTCTTCGATGAATCTTCCTAGTGGCAGGGGGCCTCCTTCTTTGCTCCATGATACTTTGAGTGGGTACGGTGAAAGGCGGCTTCGAGCAGTACATCTGAAGGTAGCTCTGTCTCCGACAGGCAGGTTTTGGAATTTCAGAGCATCAATTTCAACAACAACAGTGTCTTCTGGGATGGGATATGTGCTGATCACTGTTTTATTGGTAGAACCTGGGAAGTAGACAGTAATAAGTGTTAAATAACAAAAAAAAGTAGAAGGTGAGAAAAATATAAAATAGTAGAAGTTTATCGTTGCTATCTCATCAATACCTATTGAGGCTAAATTGTCAAAACAATTGTTGTTGTTTTAACATTTTTTGTCAAAGAATGCGTCTTTAGGGGCAGAGTGTTGATTCATCGGCACACCAACTGTGAGTATACCAAATCGATATCACGCAATTCTTATGTAAGTTCGCACTATTAAATTATATCGAATATAAAACATCTATTTCATTTTATACATATTTAAAACATTTAACTCTTTCATTTGTTGATAACATATGCACAATTACTTAGCATTGTCATTCTTTTATACTTTACTTTGCATTAATATAATATTCATTGATTTGAATAAACACTTCACCCTTTTGGATAGTAAATTTTTTTTTTTTTGCACAAAATTCTAAACGCAGTTCATTATTTAAAATCGATAGTAGTAGTAGTTATTTCTAGGAGAAAGTATTTAATCATTTAAAATAAATTACCAATAAGTTCCTTCCTTACAATGCAAAACTCCTTAAAATGATAATATATATTAATTATTCTTATTCACATCATTCATTTTCATATTATAGGATAAAACAACATTAGGCTGCAAATACAAGCAATGATATTCTGACGTTGGGGATGGGCTATTTTTAATGTCTGCCGTCTCATCCTGAAAGATGGAATATAAAATATCCATTCATAAGTGCATCGGGATATTCTATTTTTAAACCAGTGATTATGGATCAAAACAGTTAGTAACCATCTCACTTGTTTGGTGACAGTGATAAACAGTAACAAATTTTACTTATTACCATAGATCGTCAATCCATTTTGTTTACTGATTCAACAAAGTTTTATGGTTTCTTTTTTTAATTACGTATTCAAATTAATATGTTATGAAAAAACTTTGGGAAGTAAGCAATGGCGACTATTTTTAAGTAAACTGAATGACATCTTCAAATAATAAAATGTTAGCCCATCTTCACATACCAGGTAATATAGATCAGAATTTACCAGGGCTCCGGGATTTAATTCCATTAATTAATAAAAAAACCACACTTGGATTCAAAAAGTATTTTTTGTAGACAACGCCCTGCCCTTACAGGCATTTAAATGTACAATGTTATGATAAATGTAACACATTATACTTTAATTTACTTATATTTTGAATCCGGCTTTCACCTTCTGGTATTTTTTTCAATTTCAATAACACCAGCTACCACAACATGGTTGGAAGCCCTCGGTCTAGATAATATTTAAAATATTTACCTACTTTTAATGAGCGTGGTGAGATACAATTATAATACACGTCTCAATGTTTTCCGTTTTTAAATTTAAGATGTTAGACAATAAAATAGACCAACAGTGACAGAACATTGCATGTATACATGAGATATAATTGTAATAGTTAGAGAAATTGCAAGGACAAAATTTGATAAGATTATTCTTACAGTGGAAGAAGTGTCGATAAAGCTATTGAAGAATTGTTAATATTAAACTAATAAATCTATGCACACAAAGGATTGGTTATTTCATAGTTATTTAAAATAAAAAAGAGCATAACTAACTATACATCTTCAGAACAAATAAAATATTAGTTTGTTACTGTTCAATTTGAACTCTATAAAATGACAGATAAATTTTACAATTATGTTTTTATTTATGAACATTATAACTGGTGTTAATGACAAAACTTTAACAGAACCTTCTACAAACTATTTTATATAACACAGTATTTTTTCACAATTATTATTAGTTAAAAAATTAGTACATACATAGATGTCGCAAAACCCTCATGTAATATTTATTTACAAAAAAAAAATGATGTTGATTAGTAAAAATGTATTGTATTAGAAGGGTGCAAGAGTGTGCAGAGGATCCCTTTAAATCACTATATTAGAACACTTCTTTTATTGGACAAATAAAACAAAAAATATTGGTTAAATAAATAAATATCCAAGTATCATTTAATATCAATGTGCAATAAACGTTTTAAAACTTTAAAAAATAAAAAAGGTGTTTACAAGTATTATATTTTGAAATGTACAAATGTCTTTGGATATTTGATTTATTTGACACAATAAGAGTAATCTCTGCTGTTAATATTTCGAAAATAAGAAAGTCTTTAAGGTATGTTACGATGTTAAGTCAATGGAGAATAAATTCCAAATTTATAAATTTGTTGAGGTGTTAAAAATACGACAGTAGATACAATGACGAGAAATTGACAATCTAAACACATCAGAATAACCAGCATTAATTAATAATAAGCACATATGATAAATGGTCCCCCATCGCTATGTAAACGCCCTTTCACATTTGACAGACATATTCCCTTCAGAGTCCAATATCAATTGATTTCACACAGCTACCTGTTTCTGATGATGCCAGCATGCCCACAATTTCTTTAAACCTGTTTATGATCAAACAGTCTATATGCTTAATGCTGGTTGTGAGACTCTGACACGCCCCGTTAATTTGGTAAACAATAGTCTGTGGGTCTCCCTTGATCATCTGTCCATTAATTGATGGATATAAAGCTCGCTTCTGGAATGCTATCTCAAAGTCCTCCATCGATCGATAGGAACATGTGTATTTGTAGAAGCCGTTTCTTAGATTTTCTCGATTCATCCTAATTTCACCTTAATTTTATGTGCGAATGGTCAGTTGAATGTTTTCACAGAACTTTATTAAAAACATATTGAATATGACAGCAATAAGTTGAATATAAAAAAATATACTGTTTATTCTATGACTATGAAGTTATAATTATAAAACTGTGTGTGTCAGTTAAATCTTTTAAAGCATATACTTATAATGTTTTGCTGATACATTAATTTAAAAGAATATTCATTTTTATCACTCTCAATACAATATGTAATTAATTTAGAGGACTTTGTATGCCCTATTCGTTTCTGAATGCTTTTTACCCACTGTTTGCTTAAAAAGTGTCAGGATTTTTTAAGCAACTTAACAAATCATTCTCAAAAATCTATGAAGAATGCAGTGATACTTAAGGGTTATATCATTTAACGTGTATATACAAAACTGATATAATAAAAAATGATAATCAAATAGCCTGGTGTCTTCTGTCCCGTGAGGTGTATCTTGTATTACAACAATATCAACCTTCACCAATAGTTCAACTATATTATATTATTTGTTTTAAATATAACACCAATCTGATACCGTATTGTTATTTTTGATTTTTTTTAAATATATATATATATATAATTAAAATGTCCCATGACCTCAAAATAAAGTAATCATCATCTAATTAATATTAATAACAAAATTTTAACTAAAAGTAAGTAATAAATAACTCAATATTAAATATCATTATATAAAAATAATAAGACGGTTTCAAGTTAACAGTCAGTTAAATGAGAGCCTTGCCATCTGACATTTTATTGGCTGAGGCAGACAATATTGAAAAATCTTTCAGCAATAATTAGATTGAGCCCTGAAATGAATTTGAGTATTTGCTGAACATGCTATTTAAATAGACTATTAGGCATTTGTACCAAGCGCTTGGATTGAATTAATTGCTGCTGACATAAGTATTTATAAATGGCAAATATCAACTGCCACATTCTACGCAATGAAACATTTGCTGTGATTACAACATCAGAAAATATTGTCATTAATTCATAAATTGAAGTAGTCAATAAAATTTTGTAACCAAGAAATCAATAAGGCTGATATTACAGTTTATGAATTATTGATCAAAAATTTAATTTTTCTACCAGCTGTTTTTCTACTTATGACAAACTTATTAATGGTCAATTGACTATAAATGTTGTCTAAGCAGCATTAATAAAGGGATAATTTACAGGTATATTTGAAGTCTTAATACAAGAATTGGAAGAAGCTTTAGTATAGTTTTATTTATTTTTCAATTTAAGATTTAAACTGATGATCGATGGATCTTCAATATTACATTTGACATTCGGTTGAATTTTAAATATATACATAAGTTTTGTCACAAACTACCCAGGTTTCGCCTTTGAGAACATTACAAGATGCTGATAGGTGAAACCTGGCCAAGAATTCGAATCTGTAACAAGTTTTTAAACAAACCAATTCTAAATGACACATTATTGATATTTTGTTTCAAAAAGAACAAAAAAACAGCTAGAGAAACAATTTCAATATGCATTGTATGTTATACATATTATTCTGTACACATGTGCCATATGACATTTAGTATGTTAAGGTGGCTAAGATAAGTAAAAACTGTGAAATGGCTTGAGATTTCACCATGTTTTTCTTACTTGCACTGGAATGAAATTTTTGTTTTAAACACAATGTAAATCAGGGGGAATTATTAATAAATGTGAAAATCAATGAAGTACTTACTGACACTGGCGCAGTTAGGACCAAAGTAGGACGGTTTGCAATTGCAGGTGACACGGTTATCAGGTCCAAGTTTGCACGACTCTTCATTTCCTGAGCAGGGACATCTTTCACATACCTGATACGCATTGTGATAATATCCTGAATTGCAAGTTTCACAACTGCTTCCACCGTAGTTAGCTGGGCAGGTACATAACTGGTAACAAAATATACATTTTTTTAGCCAATAACTCAATGTCCTGATGATGAGAAAAAAAATAACACGTTTTTAAATGAATGTTTGGTATCAAAGTTACAATAATAGTAAAGATGTATAAACATTGTACTATTGCTATGGTGGTTGGTAACAGGTATTACTATAGTTACAATTAATTAGTAATACTAGTGTACAAATAATTAAGTTTGCATTAATATTTACTTCAATGTTTTCAGCACGGGGTGAGGATTCAACAGGCTCTGCGGTGTCCATTGCAACATCGGAAATGGAAGTGCTTGACATGGAGTCTGATAGACTGGCTCGTACAAGGATCTCCTCCAGGTTGCTAAGTGTAGCCAAGAAGTCAAAACGTGACACAGGTCTGGCATTTTCAAAGGTGTACCAACTTTCTTCAGTCAATGGAACCATGTATGCCTGAAAAATAATGAAAAATAATTTTAAATCAGTTTAAATGTAATACTTGAGATTACTATATTTGTGACAAAAGGAATGATCTATATTTGATGACAAATTCTCGAATAAGTTATGTTGAAAATTGTTTGACATGTCTATAGAATACTTACAGATGGTGAACCAGAAGAGAGGCGTTGTGGGTTGGACCAGTAGATAGTATTTTTGTCACTCTTAAGAATGATGTCTTTGCCAGGAGACGAGTAATCTCTTCTCAATAAATTGGAGTCGAATTTCTGAGTGATGAAGAGGTGTCCTCCATAAGACTTGATCCTATTACCTGTTGAACGAAAAAAGAAACAATATTTCAAAAGTGGCCACTAAAATACGATAGCTGATATGTTTTAAGCTTGTACTTCCACAAATTTTACAGCTTTAAATATGTACAATCTTACAAACTCAATAAGCAATGTTTGATATTAAATGTGTATTAGTTGAAGACATAAAATTTGGATCTTTGTCTTATTTACTGACATAAAAATGAGTAAAGAAGAAATTTACTCATTTATCGATAATATGTAAGTATATAAATGTATACATATAAATAAATGTATTTAAATTTGTCAAATGCATGGCGCTTTGGCGTCAGCTGTGATGCCATGATTTGTATTTTCTTGGATAAATAAATGTATTTGGCCTATTAAATCCATTGAAGAAAATCGTTGAGGTATTTAATAAAACATAAAATGCTATTTTGTTTCCAAATCAAATACGACACACATAGTCCTAGATGTAATTCATCAGCAAATTTGACTGTATGTATGTGCTTATTTCAACTACATACAATCAGTACATTTTATAACAATTGTATTATATGTTTTAGTATATCCATTCTCTATTTGTATGTTAGACATATGGCCATACCTGTGAATGTAGCTGGTAGTGACCAGTAGTATTGATCAGAGGATGGGTTTGGTCCAAAGTCATAGCTGATTTCGTTGAGGAAAACGTTGAGTTGGAAGTTTGCATTGATGATATCATCGTGAGCAACGGTGGTCAACACAAAGCCGTGCGAGTCGTCAACTATTCCAGTTGGTATTTGCTGACGGTACAAATGCTTGGCCTGTGAAAATTAGACAATTATTAAATTGAACATAAATATGATAAAAAAAATCCAGCAACATCTATTGTCTTGAATAAGAGTGAATGTTGGAAAGGAGTTTTATAAATGAGAATAACTTTAATATTTTGTGATGATATGATAAATCAAGACATATTACCTACAAAAATTTTACTTTAGAAAAGAGGCAAAAAACAAATTTATAACAATAAGGCATTCACAGCCATTAACGCTCATCAACTACTATGAAAAAACAAATTTCGAGTACAAATATGCGGCTATCAATTTATATCTTTTGTAACACATTTGTAGCAACAGTTATACGATAGAAACTGAAGTAATTTAAATTATGATATGTACTTTTGTCTTTCTTATTTTTATCTTATATTTTTAATATACATCAAATATTAGAAGCAATTACACAAACTTTATTTAAAATAAACTAAATTCGTTAATTTACCTCGCTACAGGATGAGTTGGTATTAGAACAATAGCACGGAGAGCATCCTTGAGAGTTTGACTCAGAAAGCTTGAAGAAGCCATCTTTGCATTGATTGCATGATGAACCTTCAACGTTGGCCTTGCAACGGCAGATGTTTGAAGAGCCACTGCATACTGGTGACAATGTTCCACGTGGATCACATCTGTAAAAAAAGGACATAAATGGAATGCTAATTTTGTAAAAATGTCTTTCATTTATTTTCCTGTTGATAATTCTGAATAGATTAAGCAGATGTTATTTTAGATAATTTAGTCCCTACATTATATCAATTATGCTTCTTACTGTATGGGCTATAAATATAATAAAGTGCAGTTATAAATAATGGCTGTGTGTAATTACGAGCATCTGTTTGTCTCTCCGAATGGTGGCTGGCAATCGTCTGGTCTACCGACAGTGGCATCTCCATCGTATCTCTCCTGACAATCTTCACAATAGTCTCCCACAGTATTATGTTCGCAATTCTACAGAAAAGGGAAAATTTAATGAACATGAATATTTTTCAAAATTATTTTACTAAAAGGAAATGTGATTATAATAAAAAACGTATTATGCAAAGATTTCAATTAGTAAATGTTTATTATTTATGTTACTTACAAAACATTCTCCAGTTTCGGGATGGCATTGGTCAGAATGTCCGTTGCACTTGCAGAGTTCACAGAAACCAAGGTAAAGGCCACCAAGACTCCTGTAATATAAAAGAGTATTATGTTGTAACTGAAATCTCAAAAGTTACAATGAAAATGGACATAAAGCATCTTAAGTATAAGCCTATGTCGTCTTTTGTGAATCTACTAGATGATTAGACATTTCTCTTCCATCATGCAATAGTCAAGGCAGATAGAAATTATAATAAGATTAAAATTAAATTAGCAACAAGAAAATTGAAAATAATCTATACCTTGTATAACCAGGTGCACAGTCCTCACAGGAAGGTCCTAAGTATCCTTGTGGGCATTGACACTGTTCAACTTCTACAGCTCGATCACCATTTCCTCTATCATCAGCAGCTTCCAAAGAAGCGCTTACCAGAGATGCTTGCTCTGTCCTTGTTGTGTATGTTGCTTTGATGAGAACATTTTCAAGATCAGCCAAAGCCATTAGGATGTGTTCACGGTCAGTTGGTTTACCGTCGCTCCTAAAAATGATTTTATACATTATAAGTCACTCGCATAAAGTTATTGTCTCATAATTATTGCAAGAGCTGAAGCGACATGAAATCACAAGAGTTAAAACTACCTAGAACATTTTGTAATTTATTGTTTCCGTACATCACTTTAAAAAAGAAATAGTCTTACCTCTGCCAGTTCTGTTCCAGGATTTGAACAGATCCACTAATGATTCCATCATAACCAGGCATTGCTCTGCTGTAGTGAACCAAGGTTATATCATTTTTCTAAAACAAAAAAACAGAAAAACGTCAATAATTATTTTAAAGGGTTTTTCATTAAGGACGCTCAATTTTTTTTTTTAAATAAAACAAAAACGAATGAAGACATCTAAAAAAAATTTATTATGTTTTGAAGTACATTTAGTGGCAATTATGTATGATATTCAATTTCCCTCGCATGACCACCGCGGGGGCACAATACAATAATAGTACAATAAACAAAATATGTATTTCTTACATCTTAGTTTTTCACTGCAACTTGAATCCAATTACAATTAATATTTTTTCTTATCAAAAAAACTAAAACATTGAATATTTGTCCAATCAATAATATTTGTCATTATTGAATAGTTTTCAGTAATAATTTAAATTCTGAAACTAATAATAAAGATATATTGGAAAATTTTGATGAATTGAGTTGGTTAAGCAAATATTCCAAATTTTCTTTGAAAAAGTATAAACAAATGGTGTTGGAACATGTACATTGGTTATTATTGTACATTTGAATGGATGAAGGGTATAATTTTAATATATTGCAAAGTTTAATACTAACGCTGATCAGCTGAAGATCTGGTGCATTGTTCTTGGAACTGGAACCGCCCGGTGAGGGAACATGGCGTACTGTATAATTGAGGTAACCGCCATAAGATGTGATTTTATCACCATTGAACCTGAAACAAACAAAATGAAAGTATTAGATTAGTATGAAAAATAAGATTATCCCTTAATTAAAGCCAGTCCTTTATTTCAAATTTGAAACTAGTGAAATATTTATTTATAAAACATGTTTCAGTCTATTGTAAAATTTTTGAAAGATTGGTCCCATTCAATTGATGATTAGGAAACCAAATTAGTTGAAGATGACAAACCAATGTTTCACAATATGCGTTTACTAACTGACCTATGAACATTCAGTTCTTAAATAATTAGGATAAATATACGATCTTTACCTATCAGGCAGACTCCAGTAGTATGCATTTGTTTTGGAGCGATCAAAGTCTTGGAATGTAATCTCATGTTGAACGGCATCAGTACGAAGCCTGTCAACTGGTAAAGTGACAAAACTGTCCTTGTCAGACTCCCACTCTAACAAACCAACACCGTTGACCGATGAAGGAGAGCCAAATCTAGCAGTAATTGCGGATCTCAACATTGAAGAGCTGGTGCAAGATCTTGTAACGCCCATACAGAAGCACTGCGAGCATCCAAAGCTGAAATGATGAATACATGATTAGGGTGATTATATTTAAGCTTAAAAGAATCTAAGATAAATAATTAATTTTCACAATGATATAGTCTTATTAGATTTTAATATGTCAAATAAGAAGCTGTTTAAAATAATTTAATATAAGTACTGCTTATGGTGTTCACAATTTTTTTTTATGTCTTTCCATATTTACAGTTTTAATGATTTCCGAAACTGGCTTAAAAGTATGGCAGTTATGTTAAATAATATTATTACTTACACATTGTCATTTGATAAGTGGAATGATTCATTTGCGCATTCTGAACAATAGGTTCCGACAACGTTAGCTTTGCAGCGACAGATGCCATTCTTTTCAGCTGATGTTCCTCTGGGATCACATCGTGAAACTGGTGGGGAGTATGGTCGGCAAGAATCGCCAGGAATGAGTGGATTTCCAACATATCCCGGAGAGCATGATTGGCATTGTCTGCCTTGGTATCTGTAAGTCAATAAAACATATTATTTGTATCAAATCATATTGAATTCTGCAAATTCGGTGAATTTTATGAAAATATGTATTCATTTTTTAAAATACAATTTTAGTGGAATCCTTAAATAATTATAAAGTATTTACCCAGTAGGGCAGTCACATGTGATTTGTCCATCAGACTCAAGCGAGCAAGTTCTAGAGAATTGATTTCCTGGATTAGTAAGTGGGCATGGGCAAAGTTTGCAAGTTTCTCCAACTGAAGGGTTGCCGTAATAGCCAGGAGGACATGGAGGCTCATCTTTGGTGCAGCGACCAAACCATGGGCCAGTTGAAATTCGAACGTAACCGGGGCTACATTTCTAGAAATAATTTAAAATTGATTATTAGTAGCATAAAACAAAATTGTCATTAATTCAATGTGGCAATAAAAATATTGATAATAAATTAACAGTTTTTTCAAAACAATGAACTTACCTGGCATGAGAGTCCTGAGTATCCTTCTGGGCATGAGCACTCTTCAACGAATGGTGCTGGTCCTTGGTTGGTATCAAGAGTTCCTGCAGAGTCCATTTGGAAGTTCTTAACCATGACTCCTGATCCACCGACTTCGCCTCTAATCAAGATAGCACTGATTCGGGCCAACCTATTAACAATCCACATGTATATATTAAAATCTGAATTGCAAGTAAAGTAAAATAATTAATTCACATAATGCTGCTTAATTGTGTAAGAATTATTGAAATGGTAATAATAAAATAACTTACACCATCATGATGTCTTCCCTAGTGGCTGGTTGAAGTCCATAAGGTGTCACCTTTTCCCATTCTCCTTGGAAGAATCGTACAGATACCTGAGCTTCTTGGTTGATTTTTAAGCCTCTTGCTACGCTATGCACCAAGAGAATATCATCACCCTAAAAAAAGAAGAGAAAATGATATACCATATTTAGAAAAAAGTCTAAACGCAAATTACAATATAAGTGAGATTCAAATATTCATTATCTTATATCCTATAGCCTGTAGCATAAGCAATATTGTAAATAGCATCTATTTGTTTTAGTAAAAGTGACACGAGTTTCCTGTCTTCAAAAATATCGTGAAATTAACAAAATTAAGCATTGTTTATCAATTCTAATTACAAGATGAAAAGTTTCAATTTACCAAATAAACTGTATTTGATTATTTTCCAAAGTTTGCAAAAAAGATTGAATAGTGCATGTCTAAGATATAAAATTTATAATATTTTTATTGAGAGAGATCGAAAAACTGTTTTTATTTTATTATTACCTTGATAATGATATCAGGTAATGGTGAGTAACCAGCAGGTGTGTTGTGAGTTCGGCTGGATCTGATTGTGTACTTGATGTACCCTCCATAAGAAGTTAGCTGACTTCCATAGTATGTCTCTGGTAGGCCAACATATGGGTATATATTACGTGGTGACCATTTACCAACACGGGTTACCTGTAAAACATAATAATAAATTGTCATAAATCATCTAGATTAACAGTGCACTTATTGAATATATTGACGTTTAGCTAATATGCAAATAGCTTCTTATAGCTTGAGTGTGTCAATGTAACTGTGATAAAATCTGATCTCATTGTATAAAATGAGCAATCGATCTTTCTCGAGTCTTGAATATATCGAGCTAAACCATAGCTTAGTATTGATAAATTTATTATTATATGCAATACAACACTTACGATAACACCATCATAGTCTGGATTGAAACTGAAAATATCTGATATCGGCTCGTCGGTGATTTGGATCTGTTGACCCTCAGGTTTAACAACTCCGGCAAGATATGAACCTTGAGCATCACTGGGTGATGGAATCTGGTAGATGAAGACTTCAGCGCTGTTACATTTTGTGGTTGCTCCAAAACAGAAGCAGGATATGCAATCATCTGGAGTACGTGCCTCACTGAATAATCAAAAGTAAGATTTTGTTATATTATTGGAAAACAAAAGATAAAATAACAAAAGGCATAGAAGTTTTACAGAAAAAGAGCGCTACAGACTTAACAATGATTTTCAAATTAAATGTAATAATACATGATAGGCATTGAGTGTTTATTCATTATTCTATAGATATGGAAAGGTACAAGGGATAAAATCATAGATTATGATTGATATACATTTTTACATTTTCTCTTCAAATAAACAGGTTCAATATTCCAGAACCCTGTCAAGTTCACAATTAGTGGTCTCAGATATGGCCATCAATCAGGTGTGGTAAATAAATGAGAAGACTTGACAGTCTTCTGTCATAATCTGTTATCCCAACTCCTGATACAGTAGTAAATAGTTTCTGAATATAAATAATAATACAGTCTTATCTGACCTGTTGAAATATCCAGCAGGGCAGACATTGCCGACTTGAGTTTTGTTGACAACCAGAATTGTGTCAGGTACAGCGAATACCGATCCACGGTTGTTTATCGCTTCACAAGAATATGCACCTTGGTCTGCGGCCTGAAAAGAAACATTACTCAAATAAATTTTGGTGTTAAATAGACTTTTGACACTTACATATATACAAAATGAACACTTTGAGTCGATTCATACTGAATCATTCATTTGATTACCACTGCACCGAAAAAACGAATGATTCGGGGGTAAATTTTAATTGAATTCCTCATGAGCCCTCTTCATTGGAATCATGGAGAATATATCCATGGAGGCAAACAAGTGACTATTTGCTCTCTAATGTATTGATGTTTCCCTTGTGTGATTGTTTGAATACTGTTTTAACAAAAAGCAACACCAACATCCTTACCTTGCAGCTAGTAGACAAATTCTCAATTTTTTTATTTTTATTTTAACATTTAAGCATTCATGTTTCACCTGAATATCGGGACATGTGAGTTTGCCAACTCCTTCAACGCTAGTGTAAGAGCACTTCTCAGGAATATGACCCCAATTGAGACGCCAGATAACTTCAGGTGTTGGTACTCCGACAGCTATGCAGGAAACTGTGAATGTGTCATGTTCTTCCAGAACAATCATTGCTGGTGGAGGACGTGATATGTATACTTTTGCTAAAAACAAAAAGTTGCATATGTTATTCAAGGTACATAATTTATAAAAGAAATAACCAAGGTAAACCTTCTGTTTATACATTATTAATAGATGGATCCTTGACTACGGTACACTTTAATTGGTAACTATTTGAAAATAGCATTGATAACAGATTGATTTGCAGGTGTGAAGAATATGTTTTGGTATATTGAAACATCTTGCCTATGCAAATGTTCAGATAAAATAATTAGAAATGAAAAAGAAAATAAATAAGTTTAAAGTTACTATACTGTCTGTTTTTTTTTAAACTGTACTTTTGACAGGTACAGTTTAAGAATTCTTTTATTATTTATATTGATGACAGCCGTGTCGCATATCTTAAAGTTCAGTTGGTGGTTTTTGTTTTTTATTTGAAGCACACAGCAATTAAGTTTCTCTGTCTATCCCCAAACCATTTAAGCAATGGTTAATTTGCAAACTATTACTTACAGCAACCGACTTCATCAGATTTGTCTCTGCAATCTTCTTCGCCATCGCAGTGGAAACTACGCGGCACACATTGGCCACCGGAACGGCACTGGAATTCGTGAGGCGAGCATGGTGATCCAGGTTTGGAAACCGCGCAATTAGCTTCATCAGATCCGTCCTTGCAATCATCTTCAGAGTCACAAAGCCAAGTTTTCAAGACACAGCGCTTGTTGTTGCAGCGGAATTCGTTAGGCTCACAGAGTCCATGAATGTCTGATGATTTGAAAAACATTAATAAATTATTATTTATTCAAATTATAAATCATCAGATTTGTATAAATTTTAACAACTTGATGTAAACTTTTGACAAAAAAGATAAATCACTCACTGCATGCCATCTCATCAGAGCCGTCACTGCAATCGAAGTTTCCGTTGCAGACAGCGTTTTTGGGAATACAGTCACCATTGGAACATGTCGCCTCTTCCCTCTTGCAAGATTCACGGGGTCGGTCCATGCCAGTTTTATCTAAAGGCAAAAATTATTTTATGACTTTTATCTTTTTAAACTAGCTTATATCGGCACATTTATTACATCTTCATAAAAGAACAAAATATATAATGAAGTATATAATCCTTACGTGGTTCAACTGTTAGTCGTACTGAAAGTTCAGCTCCAGGAGTGTATTTTGGATGATCTACAGCATGGCAGACATATGTTCCACTGTCGGTAACCTGTAATACATTTAAAAGTAAGTATTACCTCCATAAGTAATTTTGCCATGTTTTTTATTTTACAATTTGAAATGAAATAGTTTTATGCAATCATGCTATATATATTATCACTCGTTGCTAGAGATGTATACTATAATAAATTATGCTATGTATGTATAATATAACAATTTTCTTTCATTTAATCTATTATACATTTAAATTTTATGCATGGTAGTAACTATTTTTCGGGGATAAATGAGTATAGATTTTAGGTATTTTAGCAGTTTTGCAAAGGTAAAAATAATGTTTCCTATATAACAATATTGTTTCTCATTTTACCTGGATATTCGGCATCTCAAGACGTCCATTCCTGTCAATAGATCCAGCTGGTAGCGGGCGGCCACCTTCTCTCTGCCAAGAGACACGGGCCCTGAGCGGTCCTTCGTCTCTGCATTGGAACACAACTTCTCCACCTACATAGCACAATATAAATTAATAAACAAGTAAAATAATGTTAATACTGGAACAGTATTAAAGAATTTTTCAATAATATACAATTCTACTTTTTTCACAATTATTTATTTTCAAATCCAGCAATATGTTAAGAAGAGTTTTTTATAAGACTGCATATAAATATATGGTCTGATTAAAAAGACCAAGTACTGTATCTTTCAACAAAAAAAAATATACCCAAATAATTTATTTTTATCAAACATACATGACATGGTTGACGATTTTGGAGATATAAATGTGTTTTAATGTTCTGTGATAAATATTAACAGCAAATAATTTATATGCGTATTTTCATTTATTAGATGATCTTCAAATTATTTGAATAATGTAAAGTTCCCATTAACTTTTCATTGACATTAATTTATTCAGGGTGGAGACATGAACTCCTGGTCCTTATGCTATTTATAAAGTTAATAAATGATGAGTGTCGACAGATTATTTAAAATTTATGTTTTGTTGAATCAAAAATGGGGTGCTGTGAAATATGAATATTGACGATGATCTTCAATAACAAAAATTAGCAATAAACTGCACAAATGATTATACTTTTCTCTCAGATCCCTTTAGGTGCATGCTACAACGTAATAACAATTCAGTATTTGTAAACTGATTTAAAATATGATTAAAATGTAAAAAATCTTAGATTTTAATGTCAAGTGTAGTAAAAATATGGAAGATCAAATGTAAATTGTACAATGGGTGTTGGTTGACAGCTGAAATTTTTAAAGTAAAATTTCATTATTTCACGGTAGATAGTGTTATAAAGCAATGGGGGATGGTTTTTTTAGTATGGGTTTAATTTTAAATCAAAGCATGAAATGTACAAGTACAATGCAGCATAGACTTTGAGCACCATTTTAGATCTTACCTTTTGGATATGGGCCTTTTGGAACAGCACCAGGGAAGGTTTGAAAATATTCAAGAAAATTCACAATAAGAGTTAAAGATTAGTTATTTTATATACAGTATTATCATTGTAAGATTGGTGTTAATTAAAAGAATAGAGATAGAATATGTACACACATAATATACATGTCTCATGATAAAAGAGACAGCTAAATACATCACTACTGGTTCAATAAAAATGTCATACATTACATTTAGATAATTAAATGTGACTACATGGTTAGCTTAAACTATCTTGTCACTTAATTCTCAAAAACAATGAGTTTATATTTTGTCAGGCTGTGGCAGCAAAATTGATATGATTCTCCCTGTCACTTATCATCAAATTATATATTATTAGCCCCCTCCCATCTTAGAGTGTGATGCCATTTATGGATGACCCATAATGACAATAGAATTTACTGATGGATAAAATAGTTTATTCAAAAATTATTGAACCAATAGGGATAGGGGTATTAAATAAATAGTTCTTCAGAATGTAGAATGATTAATGTATACAGGTGTTATGAATCAAATTGGAAAACTTTGCAAAAGAAGTAGATGTATGTCATATTTTCCTTAGTCCAATATGAAACAATAGTTTCATTATGATATTTTTCAAAAAAACTATAAATGAAAAAAAAAGAAAATTTCAGTTTATAGTTCTAACCAATATGTTACTGAAACATATAACTTATAATTGTTTCTTCAATTTTATATGAAGTATCAACAAAACATTGTTTTAAATTCAAAACACCTGAACATTGAACTATAGCTACAAAGTTAGACTCAAATTTTGAAACACACAAGATTTCGCAAACCATAACCAGAAGTTTTTAAATGCAGGACATAAGAAAAAGTTAATATTTTTATATTGAGCTTTTGAAAAACCTCGACACAGCATTTATAACCTTAATACTACACAATGTATTATTAGTTGTAAATAGTTTAAAGTAAACAATATTAAGAATCATTGGAAACTTAATATAATATTACAGTGAAAATACTTTTTTCCAAACTAATAAGCAAATAATAAAACAGGGAATATTAAAAAAAATAAGCAAAATAAACTACAGATTTTATACACACTACTAACTACAGGGAGCATATTTACAAAGCACAAATAAGATGTTAATACAATAAAAAGAAACTTCACATAATGTGAATTAATTTCACTCAAGTAGAAGTTTTTAATAAATTAAGAAACTTACTTTGACGGATGATTTGTTCATTAGGGTAGGTCTTCAGATTCAATCGTGCATTTGAGCCACCAGCTGAAAAACATACAAAATAATTTGTCAAAATTTTATTAAAAAAGCATTTTTCATTGGTTAACATTGAAAAATTCAGCTAGATTAATTATCTTTTATTCTACGAATATAGAAATATTCTTCATACATTAGAATTGGGCTCCTGATAGGCAAAAGTCACATGTAGATATCATTCAGCGGAATTGAATTGTTTATTTTTTTTTTTAAATCTAATTAAATTATAGTTATTGGTGACATTCAAATGCATTCTAGTATTCAGATCATGTGTGATTATTAATATCCGCTGTAGAAAGACTGTCTAGTCTTATTTATTTCACAGCGCATTTTTAGACATGCGATAATTAATTATTATATTACTGCCTGTTTACAAAGTGAAATGATCCAAATTGATTTTAATTAGGTTATTATTTTAATTATTTTCTTACATATAATATTAATACAGCGGTGAAAATTCGTTTTATATTACCTATACACTGTTTTTATTTACATTTTAAAATCGTTACAGATTTTTGGTAAATCATCCATAATTTTCATCATAATTATGGATATATGGTCACGGGACAGAATTTTTGTAAAGATTTATCAAAAATAAACATTAGATGAAATGAATGTAAGGCTTACGATTTTTTTGAAATGTTTCGTCTTTAATTTTTAAGTTTATTATAATAGAAGATCCTAAAGAATACTTCGCAATAAGTATGAAATCGAGTTGCTTTAATTTAGAGGAGCAAAAATGCAACAACAAACTACATAAATAATAATATTACACAGATAGAGACAGTCACATAAGTTTATTATTTGTTTAAAATAAAAAGAATAATTTTATTATAGGCTAATATTAAAAAACAAATTCTTCTTTCAGAACTCATACA
The DNA here is from genome assembly GCA_028554975.1 of Himalopsyche kuldschensis. Taxonomy (NCBI): domain Eukaryota; kingdom Metazoa; phylum Arthropoda; class Insecta; order Trichoptera; family Rhyacophilidae; genus Himalopsyche; species Himalopsyche kuldschensis. The sequence continues at coordinate 11,790,942 of JAHFWI010000038.1, forward strand.
ATAATCAGTAATATTCTTCAGATTTAATCATTTCGATTCCACATTTTATAATAATCCACAAGAACTCAAAGAGTAAAGTCAAAACATTAAATTATAAACAGTATGTATAAATTTTTTGACCTTAGCTCGAGAGGATTTGGATTCTGTCCCGTGACCATATTATATCCATAATTTCCCAGTTTTTTTTCAGATTTCATTATCGAGGTTTGGTAAATAATGTTGAATTAAATTAAGTTCTCATAGTTGAATTAGTGTTTCGATCGATAAAAACAGTGGCTACAAGTAAAATAATTTTTCATCGAATACACTGCGTAAGCCTGATTTTAATACAGCTATTAATATTATTTATAATAAAGTTAAGTAATTTTTTTTGTATATTTGTATTAGGGTATATTATACATGACATTTAAGGTTATATCAAGCGCTCCTATTTTACTTTTTTACATTACAATGCAGTACAATTTATCTTGCACTTTTATGAAATAATGTTGGAGAAACACTATGGACTGTTCATAGTGTTTCAAGATAAGTTGTTTGGCAAAATCCGGACTGCATTTCTTAAATCTTCTTGTTTGTATAGCATAAAGATAGCCGGTTAAGGTTGGAGATATATAGCTGTTAGATTATCGCACTTAGGATAAACGAGAACATAAATCACTTTTAGGAAATGTTATATCCTAGAATGGTCCGCCATTGGATTTGATTATCTGTGAAACAATTAAAATTGGAAAGCGAGAGCGCTATATATCAATATCGTGTGCAGATGCATAATATATGTACATACTTACGTAAAAAGCTATATGGAAGATAGTAAATATAATATATGCTATAAATAAATTATTATACATAAATTTCATTGCATTTTCCCCACCTGATTCTGTTAATTAAGAATATTAAAGTGAGTGATTAGATTTTTTTTATATTGTTTGTTGATTTTTCTTACAGGGGCAGTCCAATTCATCGCTAGTGTCGCTTGGGCAGTTGTAGATTCCGTTGCAGCGAAGGTATTGTGCAATGCACTGACCATTTTCACATCTCCACTCATCATAACGGCATGATCGATGCTCGTCTTAGATATCAATAAAAACATCATGTTCACTGACCAGAAATAACTCCATCGACCATCAACTTAACTAACTCAGATTTTAAAATATTTAGCAAAAAATAAATAAGAAATATTTTTTATAAATAAACTATTTTGTGAAGTGATATATTTGGCTCTATTTCTGTGCAGTGAAGATTTGATTCTATAAGAACTGTATTGTATCTTTCTCATGTATAATTTGTAAATATACATATATATATATAGATATATCAATTACAATTGAGTTGATGGTCATTTAACTAATGCAATTTAATGTTTTCAAAAATAATATTAAAACATTAACAGGCAATGACAATATGTGTGTAAATTATTATATGAATACATATCGTAATTGGTGTATTTTAATATAGCTTATTATTACCTGGAGACCATGTGGGTCTTGGTGTATTTTGTGGAGGATAGAATGGACGAGATGTGGTGACTTGCGAGCTGCAAGAAGATTCATCTGATCCATCAGCACAATCTCGTACACCGTCGCAAAGGCTTGATTTGCTGATGCAATCTCCTGAAGAGCAACTCCATTCGTCGTTTCTGCACCCTTTAGGAGAAGCAAATAATTATGTTACTTATGATAATATTTATTGGAATTTAAAGTTGTTTTAAGTTAAGCAAGTGACGATCTTAAAACTTTTTTAGTCGAATTTTGTGGATTTTTTGTAGAAATTTAAACAAATCTTTAATTTGAATCAATTTTCAAAGACAACAGATAAATAATTTGCTATATTAACGAGCTTAGTATTATGAATAAGGATTTATTATTATGACTATATCATACAGTATGTATGAAAAAGAATGCTAAGTACGAAAAATAGTGAGGTGGTCTATGCTTTCATAGTTTCACGAAAGTAGAAGTAAGTTTTGCTGAATATAATTTTAGAAAAAATATGGTGTGATGTTTTCTATACTGAAAATTTATTGAAAATATGCGTCTTTGAGAATTTTTTTCTAAAATTCAATTTTCCTTTCCCCCCTCAATAAATATTTTAACCTAGACATGTATGTTGCAGTTATTTTAGTCAGTCTGTTTTTTTGTTCAGTCAAAGACTTTAGTTTAGTCAATTTAGATATAATTGAATGTATAATATAATTGACGGTGTATGTATGCTTTATATACAAATATGACAAAAAGACAAGAATCGTGAAAACCATACCAAACATAATTTTCTTCTTACATATTTTCCATGCCATCTCATTGACAGGTCAACGGATTAAAAAATACAGATGCATTGAAAAGAAAACATTCAATAATATGTTTATTATTTTTTTTAACGTTTCAATAAATGAAATAATAAAAAAGAAAGAAACATAAATGATATTATCATTTCAGTAAACAACACCTAATTTCTCAATTGTATTGGATATTGGGGTGTAAATGCAATATTTCGGAGGGTACGAAGACCATGCTTCTATTCATGCCATAATATTGTTTGATCAGAGAGTTCATGTGCTACATTTTTGTTCTCATTGTCAAAATATTATCAAATTCATTTCAATATGACTATCTATGGATATATAACATTATTAAAATAATAAATTGTCATAAGGCATGTAATTATAGCTATATCATAATAAAAATTTGTAAAAATCTTTCATCGTTTAGTTTTACTATCCGCTATATAAATCACCCAATATATTTTGAAAAATGTAGATACGATGCGAAAATATAAAAACATATGTCATAGTATATTTTTATAAAAATTGAAATTTAAGTAAGTCGTATCTGTTTATAATAAAAGCATTAGTATAAAAAAGATAATCTTCTTAATAAAAACAGTTGAATTCCTGAAAAAATCATTCTATTAATACAATTTTTTTTTAACCTCAATATTTTTGGAACTGAGATGATTGGATTGGAGTTGAATGATTTCTTGCTAGGTGACGGCACGGTGATATTTTTTACACAACCTACCTTCCAGTGCTAGATCTGGTCTGAACAGAAAATGTTCACATTTTTTTTTACATTAAAGTGTCTAAAGAAATTCTCTACAACTACTTCTAATGGAATTAAAAAATTACATCAATACCTATATGCTTATTATTGAATTTTACAATAATTCATCAGTTACATTGTCAATTTACGAATGTAACCAATTGGAAGATGCACCAACCTCTGATAACACCTCAGAACTAAATAAAAATAACGAACACCACAAAGTAAGTTTACATGCTATTTCCATTCGAAAATGATGTCGATAACAAAGAGTATGAAAAGACTTTTGCATGCCTAGATTGTATACCAGAATAGAAACAGTTCTGTTCATCAGAAAAATCACGGCAATCATAAACATTGTCGCATCGTTGGATGTGTGGGATGCACCCTCCGTTGTCACATTCAAACTCTGATTCCTTGCACTGCGCAGTAGACACCAGCCCTAGCGACAAATAGCACAAAGAAGAACTCACCTCCCAATGAACTGTCATGAATTACATGACCAACGTACATTTCTCCGTGGGATTGGTAATTTTAACAAATCAATACTCTTTTTTTATTTGAATTATAGTAGAATTGTGTTATAGAAGAAATGTCCTTACATTTTATAGAACTTCTGGTAAGCAGGCATTCAATGGTATAAGAATTTGATTTGTATTACCACAATTGTAGTCAATGTATGTCAAGTTATTCAGCAGTCAGTTTTGCTACGATATGAACATAACATATTTTTAGTATTCAACAAGTGTAACTTTAATTTGAAAAGTATATTTAATACTCAATTGAAAGTGGTGTTTATAAAGATGTTTAAGTATCAATCAGTGTATGCAAACCTGTACGAACCATCAGGAGAACAGTACTGTGTAAGAGTTAATAATAAAACGAAAACAAGTGAAGTTAAAAATCACACAAATACCCAGACGATACCGGTGTCATCAGTCCACAGATAACATAAATTTTACTGTTTGTATAATTACTATGAAAACAAAATCATATTTTGTATACATAGGATAAAATTTTTCCTTTGTGAAAAGAAAGAATTAAATACTTTTAGATATATTTTTATAAACCATAGCAAAAATAGATTTATTCATGAGGACTCTAGAAAGGAAAAATGAGTACCCATATATTCAAAAATTTACAGAGCTAATGAAAAGCATTTATTCTTATACATAATTCTTATAATCTCATAAAGAAAAATATATTTAAAATACCAAAGCTATATATTTATTTCTGTAAATTATCAATATTATAATTTTTTTTCAAGAATAATATCAAGAAATCCAGTATATTTATTTCACATAAGAATGGAATGCATATTGCAGAACGCAGTAGTTGTTGATAGTCACAATAATTATTTTTTATTAGCTTAGATGTCCTTTTTAATTTCATGCTTTTATTTGGTGCGTAGAAATTTTACATAAACACTCTATTTTGAAGTATCTACTTAAGAAAATTTTGTGCATATATTAATCCTATTAGAATAGCTGTAGTTGACCAGGAAGAGTTAATTTATGTTAATTAAGCAGTGAAGAAAAGAGAGTAGTAAATACAAAATTAATATTTACAAGGGGGGAGTCTTTATGTTTGTGAAATACAACACAATTAGGACTATTCAAAATAAATCTAGATAAATAGAATCGTAGGGGATATTTACCTGTATCGCAATCCCTTTCATCACTGCCGTCGCTGCAGTCAGCGTTTCCATCACAGACTAAATCGTATTCAAAGCATGTTCCATCTGGGCAAATATGTTTTCCTTCACAGTTCTGCTAGAAAATAAAATGATTTCATGATGATGTCATTATATAATTTATGAAAATATATTTGGCATTATAGTTAATAATTGCCAAAGTAACTCGAGATCACCTTTGATTTACTTTCCCAGGACTTCAGCCAGCACTGATCTGTTCGCTAGGGTAAAGCTATCACGACTAAACCACATAACTGATATATATCCAGTCACTGTAACAGAACTTATAAAAAGTACTTTGACACGAGGTGTCTGAGATACAGCCTAGGTAATTTATAGGATTGTAATTTGAAAGTATGTATCGATATAAATTTTAACTTACATCTGAATCTGGGCAGTTAGCTTCATCTTCTCCGTTGCTGCAATCGTTCCTTCCGTCGCATTTGTAATTCGGATCAATACATTTTCCATCACATGAAATGCTTCCAGGGCTACATTCTGTTTAACAAAAGTAACAGTGAATACATTGAAAAGGTTAGTGTTCGACAATACTAGTATCAAAATGACCTTGAAGAAATGTCAAATTAGCACAGCTTTGAAAAACATTAATAACTTAAACAACTAAACCATTAGATCCCCAACCATTTTGCAAGTGCTCGCAAAAATAGCGGGACATTTTTTTGCAAAAAACAGTAGCCTTTCTTTTATTATTTTTTAATGGTGTATGGTGTAATAAGTAATTGTTTTAAATCGGATTTAAAAGCATATAAATGAATTAAAAAATCAAATGCCGCTAAAACGTCTGGCGCCATGAGATTTGAAGATTTCTTTCCTTCAGCGATTTAAGTTATTAAAATAGTAAAAATAGTATAGGTTTCAGTATGGTTACCTCGTGAGTCTGGGCAATCGGATTCATCGCTTTGGTCTGTGCAGTCGACAACGCCATCACAGCGAGTTGATTCTTTAACACAATGGCCGGATGCACATCTAATGGAGAAGAAATAAAAAAAAATGGTAAATAATAAATATACACTGAAATATCTCATGCTATCGCTTTCAAATCATTAAATAAACCTCTATAAGCCGAAGAATAGTCATAATATAATGTCACTTTAATTTGATAGTTTAACCAATGAAATAATTTCTGAAAATAGAAATAATTTTTCACTCTCATGTAAATTTATCAAAAATATTGACTCTTGATAATATATATATATTCTCAGTCTAAATTACAAATTTCAAACTACGGAAAATGAAATGCTCTTTTGAAGCATAATGTTATGTAAAAATAAAATTTCTTCAAAAATATTGAATATTTAAAACAGTAATAAATCCCATCATTTTTGGTGGCCATTTTAATGCAGCTGGTAACCTGTTATAGTGATGCCAATATAATCAATGTATCTTAGAAAGTATAATTAGCAAAATATGTTTTTTTTTCGCACAAGCTCTGTACCTGAATTCTCCCGGTTGGCAAACGTCGCAGTCGCGTTCATCGGTTCCGTCAGGGCAATCGTAAACGCCATTGCATCGCTTTGAGGTGTCAACGCATGCGCCATTGCCGCATCGGATGTCGCAATTGCCAGGTGGCACTGCAACAACAACACATCGGTGGGTCAGTTAAGCAATGCTTTCAGGGCAGCCTGTCAGTTTGCAATCTGAGTACACCATCAAATTTGTCATCTGACAGGCTAAAAGGCGACATCCAATCGACAAGTGAATATTTTACTTGAATGAATTCCATGAAGTAAAAACTAGGGTCAGTAGCCAATGACTATTTGACACGAGTCGGTGTAGATGAATATAGACTCCCAGGCCTTTACTATTATGTACTCATTGATTGTAGCAATCTGACATTTTAAATAATTACTATAATAAGGAAATTAATTTTGATACATCAATCACAATTCATCTCAGAATATCATTTGTGACAAGTAACATTATTGAAACTAGAAATAATTATAACTTCAAAAAGAAGTAAATTATGAGACAAACAACATTATATATTGGAAAACAATGGGTTCATTAAATAATCCATTATAAACAATAACCACATGTAAAAACAAACTCAAATGTGAATAAAATTCATTTTCTAGTTTCAACAGCATAAATGACATCAAACAGTTTCATTTTTATAATAATCATCCAAAATTTGCTACATAAAAGATTCATCGGTATAAACTTAATTATGAAAAAGAAGCTAAGCTAAGAAATGTAAAGCATTGTTGAATCTCGTGTAAAATAATTTACTAGGTTTGTGATAGATATTACTGTATTGAGCATAAAAGTTGAACTAAAAAATAAATTAAATCACAGAAATTATTGCAAATTGGAATATTGTAATAATTATGAGAGATTAACAAATGAAGGTTACTTATTAATGGACAATTTTTCAACACAAAAACTTATAAAACATGGAATTCCTACAACGGGGAAACTTATTATTTTTATAGACTGTGAAATATCTAAAAACCGTTTGCTGTGAGAAATTCAATAATTTTACAAGCTTTTGTATCTTTTGTGTTTTGTGTATGTAAATAGACTTGGCTATTTTGATTTCCAATTTTACAAATGGAATAAACATTGTATGTTCTAGTTAAAAGCTGTAAAATATGAATGATTGAGCTGGCAGTTATTTATGTACATGGCTTCAGACAGAATACACTAAAGACTCTACTACTGGTGACTGCAAGGAATCAAATGTATTCTTTGACATAGCTGTCGCAGATGGAGTTAATGTCCGCCACTTAAAAATCTATATTCTGTCGCTTGCTAGCATCATGTTTACACCCAACTCATGCTGGCATTGTACGGCAATATCCTTAGTGGTTTTGCATGATGCCGGAATGTATTAGGTCAAACAATGAGTCAGGTGAGTTCCAAACTGTCGCGTTGAGGCGTTCACAGCATGTGCAAAACTGCTGTCATAAACTTTAAATTTTAATTGGCACTCCCTTATCTCGGAATTCTTCACTGTTGCAAGGGAGCATCTTTTTCTAAAGCTAATCAAATATGACATGAAAAATACACAACATTATTGTTAATGTGAAAAGGAAAATTTTAGTATATTATCGCTCAGAGCCAAAAATGAAAGAATATAATAAATTACCACACACACGAGTTGATGTAATGACGCGCATATATGTATGAAATTGCAAACAATCTATGGAAACTTCAATCTAATTTTCAAAGCCATAAAATAACGCAAGCGCTACATTTTATCATATAATACCACGGGCAGAATGTTTAAGTGCTTTTTAATGCTATGTTATACATTTACTGATTTCAAATGATAAAAAATAATATAATTTCGACCAACGCAAACAGAGAATGAAAGAAATTCTTAATGATCAATATAATACGTTTCATTCTAACAGTATAAACCAGAATATTTTAAAGAAGCATTTCATATAGCTAAATTTAATTATAGAAGTATTTCTCACTTGAAAATAAATAATAAACTATAACAAATTTATTACAAAATTTACCAAAAGATATGCATTTTAATTAAGTAATTAAGTATTTCGACTGAGGGTGCTTGATGGAATTTCAATATCAAATTAGAATTTTTTGAATTTTGTACTTTTCCATGAGTTTTGTCGCTAACGACCCGGGTTTCGCCTTTCGGCATCTTCAGGCATTCCAAGTGCACGGATGTACTTGAACTGACTGACTTGTCAGTTCAAGTACATCCGTGCACTTGGAATGCCTGAAGATGCCGAAAGGCGAAACCCGGGTCGTTAGCGACAAAACTCATGGAAAAGTACAAAATTCAAAAAATTCTAATTAGATATGCATTTATCTAACATTTAATTAATTAGCCTTTAAAAATTCTGTTAAATTATCTGAAAATTACTTGATGTTCTGCACTCAGTTTTGGATGCTAAAAATATTTCAGATATAAATGCCGTAGTAAATTTTACCATGAAATATAAACTTTTTGATTTTTCTTAAAAAAATCTTCTCCAGACACTGGAAATATTTAAATAATTAATATAATACTTCTGCTTGAAATTGATACATGAATTTTATGTTTACGGCAGAGGAAAACTTCAAAATGAATATATAGTGTAGAGTTTAGAATTCAAAATGGACCTGTAATTTGTTTTATTATTTGAAAATAGTTAAAACTAACTATTTTACTATAAGTAAGTTTAACGCTTTCAATGCTGAGCCTGTTTTTTAGTATGAAAATGGACACGCTAGGCATTTTCTCAGCATCCAATGTGTTAAGGAATAATATCAAATCTGTCAAACAGTAATAATTTACATCCAGAAATCAAAATACATTATACAATCATGTTTTAAGTAATTGGATTGATGAAAACAAAAATGTATACTTTTTGTTTAATAGATTATAAATAATATCAATAAAAAAATAATTATTGCTAGGTTCGCGCAATTTTTTTTATGAATGTATGATATTTATGACAGCACAAATGTGTTATATGATATGTGTAAAATGTTGCATACTTTTAATATTAACTATAAGTAAATGAATCTTAAGCTAAAGAAAAATTATGATTTGCATTGTTAAATTAAAACAATAATGAGTACATATGTGAATTACGGATTTAAGTATTATTATCTTAATGACTACAAAGCTTTTTGATTGTAATACTGACACATTGCGCATCCTTCTTCATCAGAGGAGTCTCGACAATCTCGGTTTCCATCGCACCTGTACTCGTTGGGTATGCAAGAGCCATCAGAGCAGGCAAAAGAAGAACGGTCACATTTGTTTCCTTCTGAAAATATATTGTAGGTTTATGAATACAATGATAAATAAACATTTTTGAAATATATAAACGGAATGTTTGTAATAATATTTTTTTTATAGAATGGCATTTTTTAGTACCCAATTTAAAACTGAAAAAATAAATTCATACAATTGAATAATAATTAAACATTTTACTACTAAAAAAATCCTTTCAGTTTATCTGTAAAATTTAATAGTATTCATATTGTCATCAAATTATGCTAGTAAATATTCAAACATAAGAAAAACAAGTGCTTTGAGCCTGTATTACAGTAAACGATGCTGTATGGATATTAAATATTAGACTGTCAGTTTGACATTTTTGGCAGAAGAATTAAAAAAAATTTGAACAATTTTGAAAGTTTAATATAGGCCGAAACTCAATGAGCCTTAATAGTGTGAAATTGACAGTTGATTCAATTTTATTCGATAATAAAATCAACAAAGATAAATGTAACCTGAACATACAAACATATAAGTATATAGTTATTAAAATCTATAAATATGATTTTTATATAGAATGAACTGTAAAAATATTTTCACAAAATTAATTCAGGACTCGGTGGGTTAAATAATGTAATGTATTACCCATTGTTGTGATAGTTACAAATAATGTTGTCATTTTGTATTATCATTGGTTTTGGAATAATAATTCAAGATGAATAATTAAGATTCATCTTCTTAGTTTTTTTTTTTTGAATTTATCTTTTGCATGTCAAGCTGCGACTGATTTTATAGATTTAATGTTATTGCCTTTATTAACAATAGATTCGATGCAATACCTTAAAATAAGAAAGACACAGATTTCCAAATTTCATGCATGATTTTGAAATATGTTAAAACTACTCTTAACTTATACTTATTATTAGTGACAATTCATGTGTTATTTATATTAATTTGTTGACGCCGACAAGTTTTTCTTGCTGAAATGATTATTTAAAAAAAATATTTTATAGTATACATCTAAGATTTAATACAGGTAGTTTTAAAATGTCTTTCTACATATTATGCTTTAAGTTGATTGATTTTTACTTTTGTATTGATAATAGATCATAATTTCATTATTCATTTGATAATGGCTACTTGCCGTTTAGCATTTGACATTATTGAAATTATTGTTATTGAATGGTTTACTGTATAAAATAAGGCACCGAATGAGTTTAAAATATAACATAACAATATAAGTTAAGTGTTGCACTCTTGAAGAATCTGCTAATCATTTGTATAATATGTATATCTTAAATTGTAAAAAGCTGAAATGAACAGTACAAAAGAATGTTAATCAGTTTTCATCACAGGTTCTGTTGAAAAACAGTTGAGGCCAAGGAATTCGCAGCATGCATTCAAAGCCCCTAGTTTGTTTGAAACTCACCCCGCAATTCATCCGAACGATCTGCACAATCAATAACTCCATTTTGTCTGAGGGATTCATGAATACATTTGCCGTTCTTACATTGCCACTCATAAACTTTACAGCCTAGAAGAATTATAATAACAGACTCATGCTCATGCTCTTATTAGAAATTTCTAACCATCACCGTGCAGTTCAGTACATCAGGAAGACTTTAATCCTCAATCTACTACATATAGCTACTATACTTGACTAGCCAATCTTTTTAATAAATATAATATGCCAATATAGAATTGAGGAGAGTTGCACTCCGAAGTAACTATATTGAAAATTATCTTTAATCCCACGTGTCCAGTGTATCACATACAGATCCAGGGATTTTCAAAAAAGAAATCTACCAAGCATCTAATTATAGATTTAAATGATGGAGCTAAATATTTGTTCAACTAAAACAATATAATTATGCCATGTAGCACTATCAAGTTTATTTATTATTTAAGAAAGTCTTAAGTAATAAGACCCATGACAGCCCACTGATACTAGCTGCATAGGAGCATGTGAAGCGATAGCATTAGGTAATTGCGGCAGTCAAGTATGAATTAATATTGGTAAAAAAATATTATGTCTGCAGATGAATGTAGAAATATGTCAGCCAGTATGATGAGCTTTATAAACAAATAATTATTACAATCATTAACGGTCCTCATCACCATTTGTTACGTAAGCCATAGATACCACTTTCAAGTGTACTTAATGATGTAAAAGCCTACACCACTGAAATAATTATAGCATTTTAAATAGAATTGGATATCAGCTGTAACAGGTATAATCAAGGATATCCATTTTAATGTATATCAAACACACCATTACTTATTAGTATGTATATTTATTATTTTGATAAAATCTTTAACTACTCATTTTGAATAGAAATTTAAGTCAGGTTAAACTGTGATTTTATCAATTCTTTGGTCGGTGAAACAATAAATTGTCTTTATAACAAACTATTGTTGTAAAAATTTATTCAATAATCAGCAATTGACTAGTTAGTCAGCCAGCCTATACTTGGTTCGTGATACCACAACATTATGGTAAAATAGACCAAATTATGATTTATGATTGGAATAATTATGAGCTGTTTCTTGACAGGAATGAATATGCAAAAAAACTCACTATAAACATAAATGACAAGAAGATTTAGTTTATTTGTGCGATAGTTTGCAACTGTGCGATTTTATAGAATCCATTCTTTCTATATACGTAACACCTCCAAATTGGAACGTTTAAACTCAGAAACCAATATAAAGTTAACAGCATTTTGTGACATGTAAAACATAATATTTTTAATGGTAGCTAATCTATAGCTACCATCTATGTAATTGTATTCCCAACTACAAAGAGTATGCATATTTAACTTTGTTAATGAACCATTCATTATAATAAACGTGTTCGCTTGTTTGATTCATTTAATTAGGTATTTCCAGTAATATATCATTACATATTGCGTGAATTGGCATAATATGTGTGTATGTATTATTTTTTTGATTTTGACAAAATCTGGATGAATATTATAACAAGATAGCAAATTGTCCTATACCATAAACCAAGAATAGATTCAGAGTATTTTTTTTTGTTTATTATAAATTACATGATAAGTAGTTCTTTACCAATGAAATTTAACAATGAAATATGAGCTTTATGGTTGGCATGTATAAAGCATTTTTAATTAAATAAATGAAACCAACTACAATGAAAACAACATCGCATTTAAAAAATGATTGTAAGCATTTACTTACCACAATTTCTTTCATCCTCTTTATTCGAGCAATCATTGATGCCATCGCACAAACGTGTTATACCAATACAAGTTCCATTGAAGCATCTGAACTCATCGCTGTCACAGCAATGATTCTCATCAGAGCGATCTTGGCAGTCAAAATGGCCGTTGCAATGTAACATTTTGTCTATGCAGCCACCGGACAAGCATTCAAATTGATGATGCATGCAAACTCGAGGCACTACAGCAACCATAACCAAAACCAATTCTACAGATTAGATTCAACTCAGATACAAAATTTAAAAGATGCACTAAAAGATTTTAAAACTCAAAATTACAGACTGTCAACTGAATTCAAAGTAAACCTACAAAAATTAATTTAAGCAATGACACTTTGATATAAGAAATACTGGTACGTTTAAATATTTTATTCAATAAATAAATATTATTTTTAATATTGAAGCTATGAGAAATAATATCACTTTGTATTCACTTACTATTTTTATAAGAGTTATATTACGGCCCCATAGTAGAAGAGAAACCTTACTGATTTTTCTCTACATTTTAGGAGAGCCAAAAAACAGGTATCACCAGTAATCAATTATACCTATTTTTTAACAGATTCCTTTTTTTAAAGGCCATGCTTTGGATTGTTAAATATATAATAGGAGTGTTGTTTAAAGGTTTAGTGGAGCTAGTGTGAACAAGAAAGTGATTTTAATATGCGTTGAAATATCTTCATACCGGTAAAAACCGAGATACATTTCATTTATGCTAAGGGGCCGATTAGTTATATCCCTTTTAATGTATTTCTGTTTAAGGTATTGGAAACCAAGTTGAGAATAATTCTGAAGAAAAAAAATATCAATCGCCTATTGAATAACCTGGAATAATTATATTATCAGATAGAAAAAGATATCGCACCAATACAATATTCCTCATCGGATCCATCATTGCAATTACGGACACCATTACACTTCTGCTCTATTGGGATGCGAATATTATTGCTCTTGCACACGAACACATCTGAAGACCTGTTGGCTATGCAGTAATAGAATGTTAATGATTATTTTTATTCACTTATGGTAGCGAATAGCTTTAAGAAGACATTGCACGAGGTAATAGAGGTGACATTGATAGTATGCCATTTTGAAATGAAAGACGACCACCAGTAGAACAGAAGAAATCCATAGTAAGAATGAATGAAATTGTATAAATTATCAATCACACTACATACAGAGCTTGGGGAAAATCTCAAGTGAATTCACTTCAAATTTTCGAAGAAGAGATTGCAATAGTAGCAGAAAAAATATATAACTAGAAGAAAAATAGTGTATTGGTATTATTGACAAGAAGTATTCAATAAGATGATTAGTACTGAAAGAAGAATAGTAGTACAGAAATGTGTTCATCTTTATAATAGACATTACAATATCTTCACTGGATATTCTTTTTATTATAAAGATAATATAGGTGTTATATATAGATATCCAAGATTAAGAGGCAACATTTAATATTGACATCTTGGATAGGGTATATAGAGTATAAGAAACCCATAGTGACTGTCAGTGATAGGAAAGTTAAGAACTTATTGAATTTCCTATTTCAATGATTGGGACACTAAAAATACTACAAGATTAAAGCTGAATTGAAACAACATAATGTTGAAAGACTGTTGTTATATTCTGCGTAAAAGACAGTACAAGTTCCAAATTGTTCCAATAACTGGCCAAATGTGAAGTACATATGTATTGAAAATGTAAGGAATGGGATATAAATATAAAGTGATATTATTTATCTTTTGGTATAAATATACTAAGAAGTGTAGATAGCAGATGTATAAATTTCAAGAGCCCTTTACAATAATGGAATATATATCATCATATTCCATATTGCAATATAATAAAATACTAGGAGACGAAAATATCTGATTTATCAACTGTGTTATATTTTGAAATGTTTTTATATACTTAATATTTCTACAAGACTTAATGTTTTATTATTATCTTACATTGTGGCGTATTACACGTTCATCTTTATACTTCTTTGACAATACCATGTGAGAGACATGAAGTTTTGTAAAAATTACAAGCAAAACAAATAAAATTATATGGCATAATAATATGTTTGAATGACTGTAAAAATTGTTAAAATTAGAGAGTTACAAATTATTCTGTCACGATGTACGAAAACTACTTTCATTTGTTTTTTTTTAAAAATTTAAATCTAATGAAAACAAATTACATACATACATCACATTTTGTTTTATATATAAGATTTACAATATTGAAATACGAACATGATCGTGTAATACCAACATAAGTGATTTACTACTGTACAATACGTGATATTATAATACACTACTTAAACAAGAAGTGTTTGTAAAAATTACCTGGTTTAGTAATTAATTGTAAGCAATTTCACATAAAATCAGGCTATGGGTGCATGATAAATGTGGCAAGCAATTATAGAAGTGATGCAGATATTTTTCTGAAACACTTACCGAAGCAATGTCTTTCGTCGGATCTATCCGTTGGACAATCCACGTGACCATCGCATCTTTTCACTTGAGCAATACAAGTGCCAAAATCGCATTGCCACTGGTTGGATGTGCACGCTACAATTCAATATGCCCAATATAAGTCATGCTTTTTGAAAGTTCTATAAAAATTCAATCAATATTCATTTCAGTCTATATTGAAGGTGCCAAACCGGTCAATTGAAATTTGCAACTGGAATTGTTGTATGATAATGAGTTGAATAAAATATAATATTTTGTGATGTACTTCTAATTATTGTACTAAAAGATCATTTATTTGGAACTTAAGCTGTCCCAATTAGTCTGAATAGTTTTACTACACTAACTACCGGCCTGGCCTGTTCACACGGCAACGAATCGTACTTTTGCAGAATGTGCGATTTATAATGATTTTTTTGTTTTAAAGTTATTTTAAAACATCAACGAGCGAGTTAAAGCGCACATACGTCATTACAAATCCGATATGCTATTTTTTTCCAGGACTAATGACTTTTCTCTTGATAATTGTAATCAAATAATTGAAAATGTCTTGCCATAATTGGCTCATTGGCATTCAAAAGGTTCTAATATGATATCGTTGTTTCACAAGATGATGTACTCAGTGTCTTCTGATTTTCCTCCAATGGGAACGGCAATGAAACCAAATCAAAATCATGAGAGTAATCATGTTCATCTCGTTGAAAGGTAGGATTAATACTGAACAGTCACGATCTGGCTTGAAACAAAACGGAATATTTATTTTTGGCAATTCTGATTAATTACGATTCGTCATAGCCGGAGCACCATGTGAACGAAGCTTTACACAGATTTTCATCAAATATTCCTATTACCTCCAAATGAGTTGAATTCTTACTTATTGATTGAAACATATCTACTCTAACAGTTGTTTTTGGTTACATTCTCTTTGATACACAAATTCAAACGTTTTTTACTAAACCCTACAATGCATGGCTTATTTTAAATTTTGACTAAAATACCAGTTTCTTTGTGAATCATTATAAAAAGAATTTTGTATCACTATATATTCATTGTAGGGCAAGTGTTTACTGTAATAAGAATAATTAGATTAAAATAGAATTGTAGTACATACGGCAATCTATTTCGTCTGCCATATCATTCGGACAGTCAACAGAGCCATCACAGCGAAAGAGCACTGACAGACAAGTTCCGTCAGCACACTTGAATTGGCCCACCAAATCGCAAACGTGCACTCCCAACCAACTGACGTTTCCTACTCACCATTTTTTTTTTAAATCATTTCATCGTTTACAAAAATCCAAATGATTAATATTAAAAGCAGCGTTTGGGATGGGAAAAGGAACAAAAAGTTATTAATACATGAATAGAATAAATTAATATACATTATAGATTAAAAAGCAATAGTACATGTTAGTAAAGTAAATATTTCAAAGAGAATCAAATTTTTTTGATAACTAATACTAGTCAGAGAATTAATTAAGTCAGTCAAAATTGATTAGGTTTTTTTGTTAAACTAAATGTATCATAAAATTCCATGCTAAATGCATTCCGGTTTTAATGAAACTTCACATCTGACATGTGTAATTTCAAAGCATTGTAGTAAGAGTAGAGCATACTCTACTCTTACTACAGTTGTAGATGACCTTGAATAGATCTTGATGTCAATCTGTGTTCTGGTTAAAAGGTGGGTTACCTTATACAACACCATTCGACAGAAATCTCTAATGAATTACAAATGAATGTAATCGTTGATTATTGATGACCAATCAATTGTTCAATTGAGTGATGTAAAAATTGTTTAAAATATCAATCAAATTTTTACCTGGTGTTCCTGGACAATTGACTTCATCAGATAAGTCGTTGCAGTCTCCCTCGCCGTCGCATTTCTTGTTTCCATCAATGCAAACTCCGTCTCCACACCTGAAGTCTCCCTCGGGGCATGCTGAAAACATGAAGTATGTTCTTTCATCTTTTGAATTGAACAAAATTATCAAGTTTCTGTCATTACAAATTCTTCATAAATTCGCCAGTGTTTGCTACAACAAACTGTATTTGAAGATTACATTTTTTAACTTACTTATAAATGGATACGGACCGCTTATTTGTGACAGGAGTTGTGTTACAAGTATTGCTTAGTTCAACACTATTGTGCCTATGTATGTATATGGTATATTATGCCTCGTTTACACACATGTAAACGCTTACGACGACTAAAGCGTGTAAGTGAGAAATTAGACAGATAGGCAGTACTGGCAGTAGGTAGCCGGAAAATCTATGAGGTAATGTGTGATGTGTACCCAAAAGATTGTCACAAAAAATCCCTTATAATCATCAAATACTTTTAAAATTATCAAAACCTTGTTGCACACAACTTCGGTTTCAGAGATTGAGGCATAAATGTAGTGTTTTGTTGGTCGTGTTTTGCGTTTACTTACGTTCAAAAAGACTATGTTAATTGAGTTTATATCGAAATTTATATCTGGTAGCCTGAACATGTTTCAAGCAGGCTTAGGTACTTCTTTCATTTATTCAGGTTTAAATAACAACAGCCGCCCGGGTGTTTTGGCATTACAAATTCGAACGAATCAAACTAAAGAAATGAAAGACCACAAAATTTGATTCATACCTACAATATTTCAATTCCACTTGGCCCTTTATTTTTATTTATATATTTGGTTGAATTTTTACAATTTTAGGCAGTCACATTATTTTTATTATTTGTTTCGAATAAATAACAGAATTTAGTAGTACATATCTGTAGCCATATATTATTGAGCGTAAAATCCATTTCGTCTCGATACGCTTCCCGAAATCAACGTCAATAAAGAACCAAATATCCTCAGTTGAATGCAATAAATATCTAAGCCCGAATTTGAAGTTAAAACTTTCAACTTATTATTTCAAAGTTATAAAAAAATATTTCCAGGGCTGTGTAGTCGGGGTTTTTTGGCCGTAGTCTTCGCGGCGTTGTGGCCGGAGCCGTACTAGGAGTCGAAAATTTTGAAAAGTTTGAACCTTTTCTTTTTGCATAAATTTGGCTGTTGGCTGGATTGGTTGGTTAATATAAATAAATAGGGAAAGATAGGAAAAAGAACGTGACGAAATTACACTTTTCTTAGTCGGAATCATATTTTGGTCAATGTTGGAGTTGGAGTCGTGTTTTTGGTAAATGCTGGATTCGAAGTCGTATTTTTTTAACGACTCTGCAGCTCTGATTATTCCATTTACGTTTATATTTTTAGCATTTTATAATTCCAAAAATAAATTCGATATTTGAAATAATTAGTAATGTTCTTCCCAGACTAAACGAAAACTTAATAAAAAAAACCTAAATTAATCCGAAATAACCAACCACTCGAGGGTTAATTGATAATTAATTAATTAAATAATAAGTATTGTTTATGTGAGACTGCAATACATATTGTTCACAAATACGTTTAAAATTTTAAAGTCATCTAGTTACGCCTGTAAGAGCAAAAAAAAGTTTATTGGAAAAGTTTCAAAACATGTTTCGGTTAGGCAAATAAGAACTGAGCCCTAACTTATATTAAAAAAAAAAGCAACAAGAGTAAATAATTTTATGAATAGGCCGTGAAAGAAACGCTTGTGCAGTGGAAACCAATAATTCAATTTTATGACAATACGGTGTTGACAATATGTGTTTCAGAAAGAGCGTGATTCAAATTATTGATTATATTATTTAAGAATATAACTAAAATGTAAGCCTATAGTCAGAACTTTCATTATAATTTAATACTATTTCGTTTTCCGCGAACGAAAGTGTGAGTTAATGGCGTTTCAGTAATGTGAACACAATAACTGTGGAAGATAACGTTGTACAACAAGAACAATACCGATTTCTTTAATAAGTAAAAAAGCAGTTTAAATCGTTTAGTTTTTGAAGATATACAATGACTATATTCAGCTCATGTAAACTCAATCAACGTAAGCCTGTTTTTAAAAACAATGACAACAATGTTTTTGAATAAAAATGTTAAATTGTTCGTTGAATATACTTTTTAATCATGTTTGCTCCCAGTGCGGATCATATGGCCTCATAATGGAGTGTATCTCTACTAAACTCTTCAAAGAGAACGGCTTGTTACTCAGTTGCTCAATCTTTCTTTTTTGAATAAAGTAGTTGTAGAAAGGTTTTCACGAAGACATTACTAGTGGTTAGCTAATCGTTTTCGCTACGTCCCGTTTAAGGAACCGGATGAGTGTGGGAGGGAGTTTTAAAAAACACAGACACCCATGTCTTCGAACAGAAATCAATAATTTTATTGAAAAATTAAGCTGCCCGACCAGGGATTCGACCCCGTGGGCTCTGTGACCGAAGCTAACGACGTTTACACTCGACCACAGAACCTTATAATAATCTAAAGTAATTATTCTTTTTACATGAATAATATAGATTGATAACTGGGTCGTAAATAATACTACTTTTTTTTACAAAACTATCGAAATTTACCGTCCCACTTATATGTTGAATACTATGAGACTTAAATAGTAATAGATATTTTAAATCTAGTGAGAAAAATACGCATATAAAATATTTGCCATGCGTCGTTCTCGGTTAAGAATCTAGTGTTATCATTCAACTCTATTTATTTATCTACGTCTCAAAAACTTATAGCAAGGCGTCAAATTTCGTTTTGATGTTAAAAAAAAGCATTAAGAAGTCGCCAGCAAACCCCTTGCTTAACCATAATTACGTACCTACATATTTCAAACAAATTAATGTTTCTTTTTGTGGACAGAGACGTTTTAAAATAAAATCTTACAATCCGTTAAATATGTTCTGATAATCTGTTTCAGATTTTGGAGAATAATATGGAAGCATAGTGAATACAAAATTGGATATGTAAAAAAAGAATTTTATACTATCATTGAATATAAGAAACTCGCGTGTGACACATTTAAAAAAAAAATATGAGTCCATTGCACTCGACAAAATCCGAATTATTAAGACTATTGCTTGCCAGTATTTTCTTATTGCCTCAGTTGGACTCGTTATTACAGGTTTGAAAATTATTGAATCAAGTAGGATTCTGTTTAGGCAAAAGGGTACTCGTTACCTTACTTTCAAAGGTTTCTAATTTTCATTTTTGCCTAAAATGACCTTTTGGTTGGAAAAGTTTGTATTTACTACATTCTATCAGATGTATGAATTTCAGAATTATCTATGGTTGAATAACGGAGTTAGCAGAATTCCGGAGTTGCACTGCATCTGCACACTTTTTTTACTAAATTTATTTAACAAAGTTCTAAGATTTAGTTATTTCCATCATAAGATCTCAAAGAACATTATTTTACAGCAAGACATGTAAAAAAATATGCTTAAAATAATTAATTTTAAACATTTTTACTTGCTCATTATTACAAGTGAATTTTAATCTATCGAAACTTCAAACGCTTATTTCTCAAAACAGTTTCAAGAGCAGTTAAAACCTTTTCAAAGTAAGGTGTCGAATTGTCTTTTCAGTGGTAATCGCTGTGTTACATCGTCTTTTTAAATATTCCATTTCCTTATGTTTATTGAATTATTTATTTATTTATTTATTTAAGAAAAAGCAAATCATGGCATTACAGCTGATGCCAATGCGCCATGTATTTGACAAATATAAATACGTGTATTTATATATATACATACATGTAAATACATAATATTAATCACTAATTAATTAAAAACAAGATGAAAATTATAATATAAGTCAGCACGGGATCGGGTAATGAAGGTTTGAGTTCGGGCACGGGCTGGGCTCGGGCCTGGGTATACGAAAATTAACACATATATCAAGTTATTTCCGGATTTACTCGTAATCTAATCGTAAAATTTCACACATATTATTAATATTCATTGAAATTCTGCCTTTCGGCATCTTTGTCTGTTCAAGTTCATTCGTGCACTTTAAATGACTGAAGATGTCGAAAGGCGAAACCGGGGTTATAAATAGACGAATATCATGGAAAAGTACAAAATTTACACGAATAAATGTCGAATGTGTGTGTTAATTTTCTTATATAATTTCAGGGGTGTTAAGTCGTTAAAAAAATTACGACTCCGACTCCAGCATTTCTCAAAAACACGACTCTGACTCCAATATTGACCAAAACACCACTCCGACTCCGACTAAAAAACATAATAATTTCGTCAGGTTTTTTTCCTACCTTTCCTATTTGTGTGTATTCAATTATATAACAACCAACCAATCCGACCAATAGCCAAATTTTACATATTATATGCAAAAATAAAAAGTACAAACTTTAAAAAATTCTCCGACTCCGAGTACTACTCCAGCCAAAGCCC
The DNA here is from genome assembly GCA_028554975.1 of Himalopsyche kuldschensis. Classification (NCBI taxonomy): domain Eukaryota; kingdom Metazoa; phylum Arthropoda; class Insecta; order Trichoptera; family Rhyacophilidae; genus Himalopsyche; species Himalopsyche kuldschensis. Next base: position 11,812,382 of record JAHFWI010000038.1, read on the forward strand.
AGCGACGACACAGACTCCGGCCAAAAAACACCGACTCCACAGCCCTGTATAATTCTTCAGTAATTTGCTCGAGTTAAGAAGATATATATTTATTTGAATAATTTGAATTGAATAACTCACGGCAGTCTTGTTCGTCCTCGCCATCTCGGCAATCGATGTAGTTATCACAACGTCTGAACCCTTCAATGCATCGCCTCTCATTACACATGAACTGGTCATCGGTACATTGATCTGCAACTAAATACATCAAAATTAGTTATGTACATATACCTAGTAAACAAAACGACATTACATGGCATAACAGTGGACGACATTAATTTCGTCGATGTTAACTGAATCGGTAATTAATTTTAAACTTTGCACAACGTACTTAAAAGTTTATAACGAGGCCGAGAATAAATCTGATGCTATTACAAACCACTTCAGGAGAATGATTTTTCACACACAAAACGACGAACTCACAATTCGCATTTTTTACTAAACATCGACGGTGTTTATAATAGAGTCTATATTGATTTCAAAGGTATGTAGTTTTTTTAATGCAATTTTTTATTTCTTTAAATATATTTTTGGGACCATATAAACCAGTGATGCACAACCTGCGGCCTTAAATAAACTTTCATGCGGCCAGCAATGACATACATATATCAATCACCTTTTTATGAACGATGCACAAACAAGAAAAAACCATACAATTTTCAATTTTATATACACCAAAAATATCAATAATTGTATCAGTTTTACCCATGCGGCCCTAGATTTATCTGAAAATTGATAATCTGGCCCTTCTCCCAAAACATATGTAATAACGTAATCAACAGCGCGTCCTTCTACATGTTATGTTCCCATATTTAGTAAAAGCTTTTTTTGAGCGATTTTGTTTTGTGCGAGTTTCCGCGGAACGCATCTACAGCATTAAAAAAGGTTTAAGTGTATAAGTCACGGTGCGTGTCCATTTTTATTTAAACTTTATAAAAACATTTACATGATTATTTATTATATTAAATTTCAAAAGCCGGTAATAAAAAAACTGTATAGCACAGGACATACAATGCAAAAACTTGTGTTTTAGAAGTTTTGCCTATTAGCTACATATATATGTGTTCTCATCGCTGACTATATCCACTTCTGGTGGTGACGTTTGGATAAGCTGGCAGCCCTTGCATCTGACTCCCATCATGGCGCGTTGCAATACGCCACCAATAAGACGTCATTTGATATTTGACGAATAAAAACCTAACACTTCATATCAGTATAAATGTCTTTCTTATGAACTTTCTCAATTACTTTTTATTGATTTGACGTTTAAAATCAGATTTCGTTACGATATAGATAATAATAGATCAACATCAATAAAAAAAGTTCTTATTAGATTAGTTAATTCCATTTCATTCGTGCCATTCAATGGCATGGAGATGATGAAAAACGAAACCTACGCGAGTAAGAAAATTTGAAGTGACAGAAAAATAAGAAGTGTAAAAGAAGTAAAAGATTAAATCTATTTTGTTATTCAATTTATGGACCTTTGTTCGAAAGTATGGATGTGTGTGTTGTCTAACTTACTTTCATACCATCAAATACTAAGAGCTAGATAAGAAACTCACTTATCCTGTCATAATCTCAACTCTTTCCGATAAGAGAAGTTGAGCGATTGAATAACAAGCATCTCTCATAAAACAACTTAGGTATGCTAAGGTAAGTTTATTTAGTATTCGATATGCTCCGTGTTGAGAGCGGACATGGTTACAAAAAGTAAGAAAGACATAGGGGATAATTTTAACTGTAAAAATTGAGAAAACACAATTTTGAAACACTGTTTTCAGTTTGAGTGTTACGCACATCTTAAAACAAAGAATGTTTTTAAGATGGTGTGTAACACTCAAAGAATAATTAAATTGTCATACGAGCAGCTCAATTCATTTTAATTTTATAAAACCATTTATTATGAAGCCTAAAATGTTCAAATATTTTTAGCACGAATCGATATTTATACAATTTAATCCATTTTTTACCGATATGCTAATATGTTGCAATCGTGAAAATCTCGCCCTCGGTTGTGACGCCTGGTAAGTGTAACTTTCAGGCAGTTATACTTTAAACTTCTCTCTGGACGGTCGCGATGAAACTATAATGTCAGTTGGTGAAACTAAAACTGGATACTCTGTGGGTATGTTTGAATTATTGTTTAAATTTATCGCCCACATATTGGCAAAAGATGCGAATTGGATGGTTAATAATAATCTGATTGTTTCGCGTTGAAAACATTTGAAAATTTGAGCTTCTAAGATAGCCTCTTAATCCCCTGCGTCATTAATAATCGTATATGTTACATAGATTTACGCCAATCTTAAGCAAATTAAGTTTGGTACTTAACCGGTACAATTTCCTTCTTATTTATTGCATTCTACAAGTTCTATTGTACAAGTAAAACGATTATTTCTTGGCCGTTGGTCGGATTTGGAACTACAATTTTCAGCTTCAGAAAATACCGCCTAACACCATATTCTTTTTTCCAAGAAAATTGTCTGATGATTTCATTCCCGGCCTTTTCTAGTTGATTGGTGTTTTATTATTTACACTTGTACAACAATCGAAAGAATGATAGTATGTATTTATATGATAGGGGATTAACCTGCGTCATTAATAATCGTATATGTTACATAGATTTACGCCAATCTTAAGCAAATTAAGTTTGGTACTTAACCGGTACAATTTCCTTCTTATTTATTGCATTCTACAAGTTCTATTGTACAAGTAAAACGATTATTTCTTGGCCGTTGGTCGGATTTGGAACTACAATTTTCAGCTTCAGAAAATACCGCCTAACACCATATTCTTTTTTCCAAGAAAATTGTCTGATGATTTCATTCCCGGCCTTTTCTAGTTGATTGGTGTTTTATTATTTACACTTGTACAACAATCGAAAGAATGATAGTATGTATTGTTCTTTAAGAAAAAGGCCTCGAATACAAACAATACTATTTTTATTGTATTACAATTCTTTATTTCTTATTAGAAAATAGCCCTTCCGCATTCTAAAAGTTTTGTGACGTGAATTTAGACACGTGATCCATTTTCCACTGACAAATTCGAGCTCATGTATTTGATGTATTTGTATTCCATGTATCTGAAGAACAATTATTGTTACAGTTTGCAAAGACTATTTTGCGTTGAGGTATTGTCAAGTTAAAGATTCTTCTGCTGTTTATTATTTGTGATAATCTTGTTCAATAATTGTTCATTAGGAGATGCTGTGGTGCATGCTCATCATGGAAAATTATATGTTGCAAATATCATTAAGATTGAAAATTCAGAGAATTCACAGATGCTTAAGGTGCACTTTAACGGTTGGAACAAGCGGTGAGCATTTTTTTGTTTTCATATTATTAAGTGTTTTTAATTAGTATACTTTTAAGACAGTTAACACTGTTGGAGGGTTGGGGTGTAGGTTTTAGTAGTATGTCCACCTGTAATACCCTTTAAACATCAAGTGAAATGTGACAGTGAGTAAAACTGCATTTTCACACTCGGCTGGCTTATGAGACTTGTAAAGATGCTAGTCAGCTAAGAGGTTGAGTTTTCTGAAAACACTACATTTATATGTTGCATGAAAAAAGATTTTACGATATTCAACTCAATTATATTAATACAGTGCGGTCTGCCGTTTTTCCCACGACTAATTGGATTACTTTTATGGTGTTAACTTTCACTTCTTGGTGGAAAGGAACTGTTTAAATAAATAAAACATATTATATGGTACTATTTACTGGTTTCGCTAATCGTGAAAATCTTCAACTGACAATAGTTGTTGATCTGCTCAATCAGTTGACAATGTTTGCGATAAGCAAAATCGGTGCTGCTCTTTATAAGAATACATGTGAAAATAGGACCTTATTGGATTATTGAATAGCACCTGTTGCCAGCTTATTTACGTTCATACTGTTTACGAGACATAGCCAGTGCAGCCTTCCAAGCTTAATTTAATGGATTGCATTGTAATATTCGTAAGGACCTAAGAGCTCAGTAAAATGCCTTCTTGTACAGTTGCCAAGATTTTTATTCGTAGTATTATTATCAGCGTCTTAATTATTACTGCCACTACAACAAACTGAAAATGTTTATATTACAGGTACGATTGTTGGGTTGCAGTCGAAGATATACTACCATACTCAGTTGAGAGGCTACCAGCAATAACTCTCCTTAATGAGGATCGTGAGCCCATACCGTATAGTTAGTATTCATTTCAAAACCTATAGTCTGGAAAATATTGACTCTGGATTTTTTTAATCAGTTTCTAATTCTAAACATTTCATCACTAATTATAACCGGTATTATATCTCGATAGAGAATGTCAACCTTTTTTGTTTTGGAGAAGTAAAAGACTATTTAGGTTTTGTTGTGTGGGGAATTCAGTCATCATTGACACGCCTTAGAACACCCAAAACCATAGATTCAAAAATCACTTAATTGATCTTTGTATTAGAATCTAAACAACAGCGGACAACACTACAAAAAAGCAAGGTGTCGGTCGTCCCGCCAATATAACACAATATTATATATAGATGACACAAACATAATTCTAAAATAAAAATATATTGTCTGCAATATTGAGAATATAAATCATTTAATTGGTATTTTTTTATTTGATTGACGAATAATTTAACAGTTACTAATTCAAGTGCTTAATTATCATGAGTATAATGAATTGTTGAAATTTTGGAATATATTACTAATGAACTCACTAAAAGAAATGATATGAATCCGGTGAAAATATACACTTTACAGTGGAAGGCTAAAGAATTTCGATTTGAATTTTATCAGTTGTGAAAATGTTTTGAATTCATTTTAGCACTGTCAAATTAAACTGGGGTTATTCCGCCTGTTTTTCTGTGGTGTTTTTTATTCGTATTTTTTTATGCAACGTATCTACTATTATGCGGTTTTTATGGTTGTATAAACTTAACTGCAGTTGATACAAACATGTAGGTGAAATAACCCTGGCTCTCAGGGCTTATCGGCCTACTTTTAGAAAAATCTGACTATGCCATTGTTACTGCTTCGCAGTAATGCAGAAGAATAATTTTAAACCAAATATGCTGTGTACTGTGCATTGATAAGTTGCAGCCATACAAGCATAATAGTTTTTTTTTAGGCAATGCGGAATTATATTTGGCCGGAAAAATAGCCCTATATGACAGTACCAACCATTTTACATTTTACATGAAAGAGGCGAAACACGTGTCACAGTTAGTTACACAATACGTGGAATAATCAAAGTTATTTTAAATTTTATATTAAAATGAACTTCCACAAAGTTACCGCCGAAACCATCGAAAATATTTTACATTGCTTAAAATGTTGGTATCTTCACTGTTAAATAATTGTTTAAAAATTTTCAGCATCTGTCACTAAGTATGCATTGCAAAATTTGATTAAAACACTTGCAAGCGACAGAGAAACGGACAAGACAGACGTAAATTTACTTCAGAAATCAGCATAATGAGTGTTTGGAGGATGACGTTTACCAAAGAGGTCATTCGGACAAGGGCAGAATCCAGCAAGTATTTTACAAGGGTGACTATTTCAAAAAAAAACTCTTGGGTGAAGATCAGTGTGCAAATTACAATATGGAGAAAGACAGATTGGGCGAGAGATAGTTGGCGAAAAACAGTCTGGACGAAGAGCATCCAAAGGAGGGAACATTAGACCAAGAACACTTTTGAATTGAAGAATTCTGAACACTTATATTGTTAAAATATTTAACCGTCCAAACATGTAGGTTTATAGATTTTTCTTTTAATATACAGGCTCAATTAATAAATTCCTGTCATTCTCTTAGATTATAATGGTACACATGTATGTGCAGTAGAGGTCTGCACGGCCGAAATTTTAAAATTTTACCCGGCCCGGTCCAAGCCAGAGGCTCAATTCCAAAAATCGTACACAAATCCAACATTTTTCAACCTTGCCCAAAATAAACCCGATTTTTTTTTCGATAATTCTAATAATAATTAAAATTGACTCACCTTCTTGATCTTGTGTGTGCAGTTTTGTAAAATACATTTCTTCTAAATTACTTAATAACTTAATGACTTAACAACATACATTTGTTACCACTCCCTGGTTACCAGTTTCCACTATTTTAAATTCAGTGTGCTCATTCGAAAATAGCCCGACTTTTGTTATATTTTTTGTGTGCCTGGACCCGAGCCTGGCCCGGGCCTGAATCCAAACCCTCGTTACCCGGCCCGGCCCAGCCTGCGGGCCTAACCCGAGCGCGTGCAGACCTCTAATGTGCAGTAACCCCCTGATTATTATGTTTTGGATTTAGACAGAACCTTTCTACTGTTAACAGGGGTCACAGAGGTATATCACTTGTGGGGTGGTGAAAAAACCTGTGTTAACAACTATAATTATAGCAATTAGAAATGGCTGGCTGAATTTTCACCTTTGAATGAATTAGTGGATGGATAAGACTCTGTTATAGTGGACGGATATGCCTATAAGTAGCCACATATGGAATTAATTGAATTTTAATCCTTCGTGGAATTTACAGCAATTGTGACACACATTTAAGAAGCATGATTTTTTTTTTAATATTTATCAATTACAGATTAGTATTTGTTATGATAAATCACCTCTTCGTCCTCTAATTCCTTCTGTTTGAATATCACCACTACAAAAGCTATAAATAAAAATTAAAATGCTCTAAATCTGCAGCCCTTGATTACAACTTTTTTCCATATTTTATCATACAATTACTACAGTATTATTAATTTAACCACCATTGATTTTGTTATGCATGTGTCTTATTAAGAATTTTAGTAGATTGGAAGTGTTAAAAAGTTGGTTCAATACAAAAAAAACCAGTAGTTAATAAGAAAATTTATTTTCACAAAGTTTAATTTGATGTTATAGTAAAATAAGAATTCGACACCTTACTTTGAAAATGTTCTAACTGCTCTTGACCCTGTTTTAAGATATGCACGTTTGAAGTTTCGATTGATCATACTATTTTATTCAAAACATAAAATTCACTTGTAACAATGAGCTAGTAAATATGTTTCAAATTACTTATTTTAAGCTTTTCCGACCAAAAGGTAATTTTAGGTCAAAATTTCAATTAGAACCATTTCAAAGTAAGGTGACGAATTGTCAACACATAAAACCATTATACTCGCAAATGCTGCTTTCACACCAGTATGTACATAGATTTGCAGCATCACAACAATATTAACACTACAGTCGCGACAAAAGAAATCCGCCCACCCTTCACAATTTCATTCATTTGCGAATATTTCCTCGAAATCTTTACCGATTTCCATTTTTTTTTTCCGACTAAAGAAAACAAAAAGCCATATTTTGAAAACAGGCGAGATTTGACGGCTTCAACAGTACTGAGCCAGACCTAGTCGCCTAAGCATCTGATGAAATTATGGAAAACCGCAAAAAAAAATAATCGCGATTAAACCCTAAATTGAAGCATTTTACGGGGGAAAACTTACCAAATTGAAAAAAATCCCTGCGAAAACTCCTTCAAATTGGGCTTTAATCGCAACTACGTTTTTTTTGCAGTAATCCAAAATTTCGATTTTTTTTACGCGACTAGGACTAGTTACTGTTGAAGCCTTCAAATCTCGCCTGTTCTTCAAAATGTGGCTTTTTGTTTTCCCTACAATCGGAAGAAAAAAAAATGCAAATCTTGCGCGAATTGTGAAGGGTGCGCGGATTTCTTTGGTCACGACGCAGTGGTTGTAATAAATTGTGTGTAAAATAATTGTACTAGGCAATATCCAATGTATTCGTAATAAAGCTTCTTCTATATTTTCAACATAATTTTTTTTGATCGAAGAAACGAATTGAAATGAAGCTTAAACTTTGTAAAATAAAGAAAATGGAGCAATTATGGTAAGAATTTTAACATAATTTGATATGAGAAATCTTTAGCCAACTATTTGTGGTAACGAATAGTATTGAAACTAAGAGTTGTTGAAATTGAGGAAAAGATGTGATGAAAATAGTAATGAATGTTTACAGAATGCAATAAATTCTGGTTTTGCTAATTGGCCATTAAATGCAAAATAATATGTTAATTACCAAAATAATTAAAAGGGTATGGGCAAGTGTTATGAGCCATAATGAGTGTTCAAATTGTAGTTGTCCGATTGGTGGAAAGATTTAAGCTTCAAAAGAAAGTCATATACTGGTATCCGGAAGGCAATGCCGAGTTAAAGAGATAAATTTACCCATTGATTCCTAAAGCTACATATCACCATTTTATAGCCTAATTTTTGTTTTAATTATGAGTATGGTCCCATAACTTCAAAGTAACAGTGAGATAACTAGAGATATACGTTGATTATTCAATTGTCGAAATAAGACTGCAACACTTGGATATGTTTTCATCGCTACGTGGCATCTATGAATATTCTTTCAGCACCAAAGTAGGAAAAAGATTGGTTCTTTGAGCCGATAGGTGAGATATTTCTGCAAGTTTAAATTAAACAAGTGTACCATTCATTGACCGTAGTTATGAAAAAGGGTGATCGTCCACAAAAACCACTTGCGTAGCGCTAATGTCAGTTATGATTTTCTGACTAGAAAATTTATATACTGTTAACATATGCGCAGAAGTTGGTAAGTAACATATAATTAACAGTTTATTATCAACAGAAAATTTAAGTTACTATGATAGGATGTCGTGCTGTCGTAATTATAATATCAAAACAGTTTCTTTCATAGTTTTAAAAAGTCAAGAATAATTAAGTAAGAACAAAATAACTATTTAATAAAAATAAACAATATTCTTGCATTGTATTCTTTATCAAAATCAAAATTTGATACTGTCATTTATCGAACACTGGTTGTGCTTTTATCATCATTTGAACTGGAAATGTAACCTTCGAGTACAAAAAGCACAAAGCAACCAACTGACCACAAATGTTTATGGAGAGTTCTTTTTAAATTGTCATGAAGATGTAATATAAAATAAGCATTACACAATTGAATAATTAGATGCAGAAACTGTTCAACATACAGTGGTGTCATTTTTAGAAGACAATATGTACATAATTAGAAAATAAATTTAAACAATATAATCAACGATGGCGTATTTATGAAGTTTTTTTACCATATTAAGTCGAATAGAATAAATAAATCTCCAGAATGCTTCATCACTCTATATTGATCTTAAAATTACATCTATTTCTAAGTCACCTCCATTGCTTATAAATGGATTTACAAAAAAAAAAAAAAATGAAATTTTTGATTTTGTAAATGAAATTTATTTAGAAAAAATAGGTAATGTTCAGCAAAGCCCCCTTTTTGTGCATTAAATTACTCATTTGCCTTTAGTTAACGACCACTGCTCTTGTCTGAGGAAATACTGTTTCATGTTTAATTAATATATCAGATATTGGAAGGGCTTATTAACTTCTTAATTATTTCATGGTTGAATAAAAACAGCAGTTTTCTTATTGATTAAATATTTCAAGGTAATAAGACAAAATTATCCACAAGGTATATTTTGAAATAGGTATTGTAATGTTTTAAATAGGTAACATGGGTCCATTCATTATCATTCATTTAAATTACTCACTTCATATATTATTTCATAGATGGCAGTGTGTGACACAAAATACGTTTTTATACTGATCTAGTCTAGAATATATTATATTCAAATTTACTATATTATTCAACAAAAATAAAAAAGTTTGCTCTACTACTTGATACTTAAATGATTTTTTGAAATAATATTGGATATACATTGATGGATAAAGCCGCGAGATGCCATGGGAAGCTAAGTTTCCCATTATTTTTTTTTAGACCCATCAGAGCTATAACATAGGGATATAACGAGAATTCTTAGCTAAAAACTAGTCTTGACCTAGCTCAATCGTTTCTGTCAATACTCTCTTTGAAAAAGAGAGCATGGGAGAGCAGTTTTCGTAGAAAACTTCTGTTCGATAAACTTCACAAGGAGTCCATATGCTCCACATTGGGAACGGTCGTGATTGAGTAAAAATACGATAAACATAAACGCATTTCTATTCAAGGAGATTAAACTTCTATCGATATCGTAATATTTCTTACACGTTACATTATGTTTATAATTGACATATGAAAATTAGCTTTGTTAGTATTTCATTAGGCAAAATGAAGCGATATTTTGATTGATTGACAAAATTTAAATCACGCACTCCCCTACCCCAAACCAATAAATTTTAACATGCAGCTCTTCAACTGTGGTGCGAGGGGGCAGTAATTATTTCTGAACTGAGCTTTGAGCATATATTTTTATATTTTCAGAAAGAAGAACAACAAAACCGTGTATTTTTTTAATTGTGTATGATTTTCTTAACCCTTAGAATACCAAGAGCCGATTTAATCGGCTTTTGCTACCTAGCGAGAATTGCCAGATACGACGGCTCGCCATCGTGAAATAATAAAAGTATGAGCTACATTTGAAACGGCTTGTGTTACATATTGCTCCAGGGGTATATAACATTTTAAAAATATATATCGGTCAATATTGCTACTAATCTGTCAGTGAGCATTTGATTGAATATCGAGTGGACCACTGTCGTTTTCATGGGCTTAATGATGCAGACAAATGAGACATGGCCGAAAGGTAGCTTTCATGGCCTAATTGTTATAATAAGTTGGATTTTATAGATATTTTAACAATTTGGAAATCCATGTCCGTGAAATTATTCATTCGCGGACTCAAACCCGCAGACTACCGCTATCGAATAGAATGGACACCAATAAGCGTTGACCATTCAGCTATAGGGCCAGAATATAAATTTATTATAGCCCCGTAAAGCAGGGACTGCCAATGTGTGGAGATTCTTCGCAATGGAGGATTGCTGCGGTATTTTAAAGATTTTCAATATGTGTGCTTTATTTTGAGTAAGTATATCTTCGGAGGGGGTTAATTATAATTTGGAAAATGTTGAATTGAAATAAAGAAGTTGAAATCTTCTACCATACATCATCAAAAAAGATGACGAACTTCGTTTGAATACTTCCAATGTTATCATTCAAAGATTCTGAGAATGATAATTGAACATGCATTATTCTTAGGAGTAAAGATTAGATGACAATTCGTTACCTTACTTTGAAAAGGTTCTAAATGACATTATGGCAAAAAATTACCTTTTGGTCGGAACAGTTTGTATTAACCGTATTCTAGCACATATGATAACTTGAGAATCATATTTGATTGAATTATAGAGTTATCAGAATTTCGGAGTTCATCTGTACACTTTTTTTACTAAATTTATTTGATAAAGTTCTAAGATTGGCATCATTATTTCCATCATTAGATCATTAAGATTATTATTTTTCAGAAGAATGGTTTGAGTTTTGAAAAAATGTGCTTAAAATAAGTAATTTGAAACATTGTTATAAGTGAACTTTATCTATTAAATTAAATAATATGATCAATCAAAAATTCAAACGAATATATCTCAAAACAGGGAACAGAGCAGTTAGAAACTTTTCAAAGTAAGGTGTTGACCTTGAATAGCTTTAAAGCGTTGAATGATTGGTGACATCATCTTGATATCGCACGATTGAGATGCGCTGGTTTACACATTGTATTCACAAGCAATCACAATCAAAACAAAACATTTTCATTTGATCGCCACGTAAAATATTTACCAACAATTACTTTAAGCGCGAGTGGCTCTTTATCTGAGAAAAAAATCAAAGTGTACCGACTACAAATATCGTGTACTTTATTTACTATGAAACTTCGCTGTGATATGATTGTTTTAACTGGCAATAAAAAATCACAACAATGAAAGCAAACACGCGCTGTAAACTGCCGCTAAGCACAGTTATAATATTTACATTTAAGACAAATTCGTCAATATATGTTGTATTAGTCACTTTTAAGGTGTTCTCTGTCAATTTTTGGTGGAATGGCATTATTATAAAAATAATAACACATTCTTAGTACTTATTCCAGAGCATTATCGCATAATTACGGCATAATGCTCGCCATGAACGAAACCGGTCCTGATCCAATAAATTTTATGTGTAATAGGTAGGTACGAACAATGAACTATTATTTTTATTACATGTTCTATTCGTTTTTGTTTCTCTCTTTAGAGAAGGTAACGATAGAAAAATTCTCTTAAGGAAATGATTGGTATCTTTCTATATATTTGCGATTCGAGCTCATAACCGTCAAATAGCACGAAATACAATAGAATTAGATAAAAGCTAACTCCTTAATTGCATATGCGAGATGTATGATTTTGATTTTTATCAAATGCAAGAAATAATTGTAAATTGGTATATAGAATTTCAGTAAAATAAAAAGTTTTTTTATTTGAAATAAAAGAGAAAAATGTAAAAGCTAAATATTCAAAAACATCTGGACAGTTCTCGATGTATAATATTCGATAAAATTCTAAGGAAGACTGTATTTTAGCCAACTATATATTAAGAGTTTCATGATAGCCAATAGTTGTAAAGTAAACATGGTTCAAAGGTACGAATGTCTGTATACACCTAATGGCGGGGCACAGCGACAGGGATCAGCAAACTACTGATCCTCTGTTAAACATATCCTTCTATACGTATGTCTTTATCAGGAGTGGCCAAACTTTTAGCCCCTAGGCGCGACTTTCTTATGAAATTATTGACGGCGGTCTACTTTCATGAAAAGTAGTAATTATAAAGCCAAAATAAGTCTGAATTGAAAATAAAAATATATAATATCAACACCAAGTTCAAGTTATTTTAATAATGGTAATAAATGATGACTTGACACAACATTACAATAGTGTGTTAATAAAACAAGAAGTATTCACAGGCGGGTTACTGAGAATAGTTACACGGTCGACCAGTTGACCGCGGTCTACGCTTTGGCTATATCTTCGCTCTCGTCTATATCTTCGCTCGTAGGAAAACTACTATTTAGATACTTTATTATGAGTCCAAATGCTCCACTTTCAAATATGTTATAATAAATAAAATATTTGAACGTGAGTTTTCGAACACGCTGTGTATGCCACAGGCTTGGTGAAATGTATCAATTATTATTGGATACCGGACTGACTCTTTGGAGTTCTGATACCCACTCTAGTGATGCGCCCGCTCCAGATATTGGCTGACAAGCGGCTCGCCCATTTTCATCAAAAAAACGGTCCACAAAATGTCAGCTTAAGAACTATAACTTTACAATTTTGTAGTACTCCATTTCTGCTTTACATTCACGAAATACCAGCCGGACACTTTGTTGAAAATTTACGAATAGCTGTAGCCCGTTGTTGCTGTTTGTTGCCCGATGAATTGTAACAAATTTTATAAAAAGTAACAAGGTGACACAAGGTGAGTGAATGGAATATGTGACGTGCGAAGTAATATCAATAATAAAGCTTTTTTTTGATACCCACTACCGGAGTTCTAATTTTAAAAGCATTTGAATGACAACTATCATTCTCAACTGCTGAATACAGTTGGTTCACTAATGGTCGTCGTTTTTGCCAACTGTTAACCACAATAATAATGTAAGCGATAGGAAAGAATACCACAAGAATTCCATAATATAGTCGATAGCTATCTAGGCATCAGGCCATCGTTGTGACTATGCTTAAGCGGCAATTAACATGGAAGGCATACACACTTTTTCTTATGTTATTATAATGAAGTTTTACCAACTAAAAACTAATTCAATCCTTCCAATTTTCCACACTGAAAGCATATTAAGAGGCAAGAAAATATAGTTATTAAAATTCATGTCGACATTAAGGGATATTTTTGGCTATTTTGAAAACATACCCCATCAGAAATTCACACCACTGGCGTGCATCACTGCCCCCCTCCCACTTCCTCACAAGAAACGTGCTATTGTTTAGAAACGAAAAAGAAAAACACCTTTGCTTGGTTGAACGGCGTGCCGGCTAATAAATTGTAAATCGCCATATAAATCATTTCCAAATACAACAAGGCATTGAAAAAAATGGCAGCGATAGTACATCCGACTTCCGGTGAACGCCACCCCGAAAGCCTGACGCGGGAAGGCTGCGTTGTGATACGTACGCCGCTTTGGGAAACCGGTGCCCGTGTCCGAAAGGAATTTTTGTTTTCTTATACGCTTCTTGTCTTTTAAGGTAGTTTATTACAAATAAATATACTTTTAATAAAATAAACCTAGAAAATAATTGTTTTTAACATACATATAAAATATTGATAATACCTTCGAAAACTTTCAATAACATACGATGTTGTTGATCAAAGATCGGCAAGAAAACATTTTTTAGAAAATCAAACGCAAACAATTTTTACTTGACTTCTTTCCAAATTTATAGCAGGAAATCAAACAATAAGTATCAATCAATTGTAATGACCACACGTTATATTTCAATGACTGTCTCGCATATAAAATAGAATAATCTTGAAATACGTTGGACACCTTTGTCGTACATTATATTCAAGATACTATGTCATGGAGACGGTGATTGAGATGATGAGAGATTTCTTTCGTACAAGTTTTCACATTGCAGATACACAGTGTCATAATACTCGTAAGTTCATTAAATACTGCCATGAATATGTACAATAATACTGGAGTACTAATAATACAAGCGTGTGTATTTATTTTTTTGGAAAAATGTCACAAGTAAATTAAAAAAGCGTTGGTCGATTTCTGACTGACTTAGAACTGAACAAGACATATTAATATATTTGTGTTTTATGGATTATTTCCGGTAGAAATTCCACAACGACAACATATAATATAATAACAAGTCAAGGGATATAAAGTTATGAGATTTACGAACGAATGCTACGAAGAGGGGCTTGACAAGATGGCAAACACGTGCGCTTATTGATCATGAATACATTAAAAACAAAACTAAACATACGTATGTTTATTGTCATTTTTATATCGTGTTGCGGTTAATAATTTTAGATCTTAGATGACTTATTTATTATGTCATCTGTGCCATTTTGAATGGGGCTTACCATTAAGTTTGGCGTTGTTAAGTTCAAATGAGTTATCTTATTCTTGATTATTTTGTACGTAAATGTGCATCATCATTATTTGTCACGGGTTTAATGTTTCATTACAATATCGCGAAAATAAAAAACGATTTTTTAGGGGAGCTGTTCTGTAAAAATGTGAATGCGGTGATAAAGTATTAAACTGCCAAGAATTAACAGTAAAAATATACGTATGTGAACATTTATTATAGTATAAGTAAAAGTAACACTTATTTGGAAAGAAGCCGTGGCGTGGTATGACTGATAGTTTTTTTTCTGATTAAGAAAACATTCAGCAGATACGATACTGTTTTAAATAATTTCAATGAAATATGAAAAGTTGGTTAACATTTCATGGTTAAAATAAAAATCAAATAAGATAAATAAGCGAGAAGAAAATTTGAATAGCTTATTATCGTCAGATCAGAATAGATCTGTCAAAGACGATGTATATATGTAATATATTGGATATCCGTTTGTTTAGCTACTATTATAGCTGCACGAAAAGATGTGCAGTAAATATAATTTCTCACTTATATATCGATAAATATAATTCAATCGCGCATATTGAGTGGATTTAAATTCAATATAGTTGCGAATACATGTTTAAAAGCAAATAAATTTGCACTGAAACGATGTCGTTTGCATTTTGATTCTATGATTAATTACGCAAGAATTAAGTTGTTTCTGCCTTTTCCACTATAGAAATAGATGTAATCAAAATTATGTGTAATAGACAATATAACTACTGTCAGTAAAAAATGATATTAGTTAATATTTTATTAATTTTTACTGTATTCAAAATGTAATTTAATAAGTATTTTTTTTAATAAATTTGCTTCTTTTAATTTTGTAGTAAATAATACTTACCCAACAACCATTCCTTAACGAGGGAAATTAAAGAATAATAGTGTTAGAAACGGACTTATGGTTATCTAATCGTTCTCAGTACCCCATCCTATATTCAGTATTGGATTGAGTAAGGTTGAAAAAACAATATACATTTGAAAGAAAATCAATTGAAAAATCGCTGCATGTATAAGGTGGTTTTAATATTAAAATTGCTACGTGGAATGCATTGCGATGTCGCAAAAAGGACTGAAGGAGAATAAAAGCAATATTTATGTCATTTATAAAGTATCTTAAGTGACTAGTACCAGAGATGTATTTTCACATACCTATATTATCATTTGTCGCTTATGAATGTCCTACACTGGAACATACTATTAGCAATGATGCACACGAGAACAGGTACTAATTATTTCAAGTAGCCATACACACAAATATTTTAATGGATGCTTTAAGAAGGCATCTCAACGGTCAATTGTAATTAAAGTGTTCACAAAATAAGGTAGTTATGACACCGGCGTGAAGCCGAAATATAAATTGAATATCATAAATCATGATCAACTAATTCATTCGAGTTCTACTAACTAATTGGCAGTCCGATCAATTTACCAAAACAAATAAGCTACCGATATTTGGTTTTATTTCAAGAATAACAGATTAACAGAAAGATTGAAGATGTTAGAATTTACACTATCCACTTTTAGATTGTTCACTGTTAATTCTTGGTAGAAAAACAATATATAATATTTAAATAAATAATATCTTAAATTACATAAACTTAAGTACATAATATACTAACGATACTGGGCAGTAAGACACGGTTATACATATAATAATGTTACTTTGAATGTATTATATACAGTCGGTAACAAGTAATAACGAAAATTTCACTATGAAATATTCAAGGGAGCGAAAAAATTATGTGACAAACAATTTTCCATATTTTTTTGATTATTTTAACACTGGTTAAAACGACCATGATATATAATAAATAAAAGTTAAGTCGTTTGAATGAAAATAGGATAAGTCAATGTATATTCAGTGATCGAATTCATTTTTACGCCATTTTAAGGGACAGATATTCATCAGCAAAACCGACCAAAAATTTGCACGTGTATGCGTGGTAAAGATTACCATTACCTTGGCTTGAAACCATAAAAACTGAGCCACTAGTGTCTAGCTACGTGCCAGGGTTGCGAAAAAGACTCGAGATGATTAAATAAATGTAATATACAGTGAATCCCCGATTCTACGTTTTTCAAGGGACCGTATAAAACAAACGATTAATGCGGGAAAGTTTTAGAAAGACTATAAAAAATGAGCGCACCGCGCGGGAAAACGTATAATGCGAGAACGTAAGATCGGGGTTCCACTGTATATAAATGATGAAAATTATTATTCATTAAAGAATATCTTTGCTAAAAACTACAGTTCTGACTATACAGTATCTGTCAAAGAACCCCGTGATTTCTATGATCGATATTTATGATGTAGTTCTGAAATAAATATCAGCATTACATAATTCTTGTGGAACTAAATTATAAAGGAATCATACGTAATAAATGTTTTTTGAATCCATATACATATGTATAAATTCGGATAGATTTTTTTGCTGTGCTTTCATTCAATTATTGTAAATAGAATACAATGCCAAATGTTGTATTATTATAATACACATTTAATTAAACTAATTGTATAGTCAATAGCAACGATTAAAAAGAAAGGTTCTCAAACTTATTCTAATTCGGTGGTAAGGGAATACTTAAACCGTTCCACAGAGTCTTGAGGGAGCTGTTTTTATAGGAATAGACCAACTTAAAAATATTCATTAAAAAGCAATGGAAGCAGAAAAGAAACTGAAGTCTTTAGGGCCACTTGGTTTGATGCTTTTAAAGTGAAATTAGTTTATTGAATAAGATTCTATTATGTCTGAAAAAAATATAACGATAAGGCTAGATTTAAATGACGTCGATATACGTACATAATAAAGCCCCGTATTTTCCCATTCAAAGATTTATTTTCCCGCTACAAAACATTTGAAATATTATATGATATTTTAGTAAGGCGTCTATGTCACCATACTGCGTTTCGGCTTGCGTTATATATCGCTGTATACATTTAATATATATTTAATTGTAAATTGTATAGAATTAAAATATAATAACGCCGAATCGATTAAATATATTAGTAGGCCTTGCTGTATATTTTTTTACGAGTAAAAAAACTCCATTTACTTTGTTTGACGTTAAACCGTTAGGAGATGACCAGGTTCGATTTGACAAGACCCATATATACCGATACATATAATATGGTAGCCCTAATATAAACTGTATGCTTTTTGTAAAATGGTTTCGAGCATAAACATACGTTAGTTAATACGGTTACAATAAGCAACAAGTAACTGACTTAGAAACGTTTCTTACATAATCTGTATATGAGCACTACAAGTAACGTATATAAATATCATGTAATAATATTAATTTTATTCAATGACTTGAACCAATTAGATTGAATACATAATTTTAAAAAAAGTGTCAAAACGGTCTAAATATGAGTAGCGCAGGGTTTTAGTTTTTTTCGAGAACTATAAATTTTGATGAATCTAAAAACACATGGAAGGGCTGGACATAAAACGTTTTAAATTTACAAAAAATAACAAACTATTTTTTTCAATCACTGCAAGCTTGCATTGCTCTACGATTGGTGCGAATTAAAACTAGCATCGGTATGGATTTCTAAATATTCAATACATTGTCGATGTCGTGAATTTTTACTTTTGCATTTGATGTACTTCATCTTATTCTGTAAGTATTTTTTGTTTTGAACTAAAAGAGTTAAGTTTATTTGGCCAATTCTTAATTGAATTGAAACTTTGAAAATAATTCAAAAATGTCAAATCTGTTTTGTGATTAGTCTCCATAGTGCTTCGATTTATGTGCCAAAAATATACATAATATCGTTTTAATTTGTAAGATCACACACATCTAAAAGCTTTTTTGCTCTCGGTTTGGTAGTAGAAAGGAGACAATTCCACATTGTAGCTCCACACAATCTCACCGATAGTAATTATTATAACAATCATAATAAAATCACACGTGCCGTGTCCAGAATAAGGCCTCTAATAATTGTCGTCGTCCTGCTGGAATACCAAGCCGTCGGACAGCTAATAGGATATGTAACTTCTAATAACGCGTCTTTTCCATGACGTACTAATTGGTTCTCCGCTGAAGGAAATGGACTCCTTTTCACCGCTCAACCACTTAATTACCAACAACGGTAACGGCAACCAATATCCGAGGAAAGCTTTTTAACACCAGTTGATATTCTTTTATGTGTATGTTCAAGTACCTATCATGTGGACTGCTTTTAAATAATATCTATTCGAATAATAGTAACTGATAGGACTAGAAACGTTATTATTATGAGATCGTAAAATTCAGTGATAAAAAAATTGTACCCATAATGTCGTAAAACGCTGACTAAAACAAGCTTGTTTTGAGATAGTAATATCCACTTTAAAAATCTTAATCGCTTGGCAAAACTTATTATTAATTGAACATTAATAAGTATACATTATTTGAAATGTATTTGATTGATATCAAAAGATTCAACGTTTTTTTTTAAATTGGTGTTTCCGTTTTTTTGCACAATGCAGTAGTAACTGTAATACAAGAGGAAAATTATTGATAAAGAAGCGCAGGTAGAACTAGATTATCTAAGCTACGCAGCCTCCGTAAAAAGCTCGGTGTCCAACGCGTAGAGCATTACTGCAATTCGTATAATAAAGCTCCAAATCAAGAAGAAAACTGTTCAGAATTTAAGCTCAATATAGGCAATCGATGTAAATTCTACACCTAGGACTGAAACGAATATCCATAAAAATAGTATATACAATAATTATTATAATAGAGTAAATCATTCGTGATCCATAGAGCTATAAGTTCTGAAATTAAAACTAGAGCGAAGTATTTTTGCGACATTATTCATTACGTAAAAAAGACATATAGACAAATTATTATGAAGTGTGTGAAATATGCTGAGCGGTGAACGTTACTTTCTTTTTGTTGTAATGTACGTAACGAATTCACAGTTTATTATTTAAAGGTTTGGACTGTGTCAGTTTAGAGAGTCTTACAATATAAGTAATAAATATTAAGTATTAACTCTTACGTAATCAGTGGTATTTGAACTATCTTATTTACAAATTAAACCTGATCTTGCTATTTCGTAATAAATCTACAATGATTTAAATGCATAGAATATATGACTGTGGTTCTAGGGTACAAACTTTGAAATTTCGAGACATGATTAAGAAATATCACAAATGGTAGTGAATCGAAAAGAAAAAAAAATAATATGTATGTCACAATACTATTCATCATATTTCCTCTATTGTTCAATCAAATTAAAAACTATAAAGATAGCTTGGAGTGAAGAAGCGGCAATAAAAGTTGTGGAAATTTTAAAGGTAGATATTATTTGAATCTGACTGCGTAAGATACACAAATTACTTATATCTGAGTTATGATTAAGAGTAACATCTTGAATGCGGACTTTTTTCCCGACATAAAAAATAATTGAGTTTATAGCTCACTCTTCGTGATGAGAAGTATTTATTGTGTGGTCTGCGTGCAAGTTATTGTCAAAAAGGCTAACGACTTATAAATTATTGTTCTAAGTTAGCTTTATTCATATTACGACTGTCTGTCGTTCTGTCTGTAACTAACTCCCGTTAATTCATTTACATTGTTATGCGACTTAATCCAGTCCCTTTGTTGTATTACATAATTTATAAGCGGAAAGAATCCACAAAAGTCAAATTGATTTTAATAAATTGTCTATGAAGAAATTAACTAATTATTATGAAGTTTACTTATCATGCGATGCTAAAGCATTTTTTTGGTATCATTAGTTAAGAAATAATTATTTTATTAGTCGGTATCGAATATATTGGGTGATTTATATTTGTCATTGCGGGCCGCATGAAATGTCATCGAGGGCCGCAGGTTGTGCATCACTGATTTAATCTATGATTTTCAATTAAAATTAATCAATATATAAATGAATTCATGTAAAAATATACAGATATATTAATCTTGCTAATGTAAAATGTTATTTTTTATTATTGGAGTTATAGAATAAAATCTAATATTCTGTAATATAAATTTCATCGATTGATGAATGATTTTAATGTAAAATCGAGAGATATCAATATTATGTATGGAGAATTTGTTGTGATTTGACTTAGCTTCTCTCAGAGGTTACAAGCGATAGAATTATATTCGTTCTAAAGGGTGAATAGTGACCAATTGATTTTCGATATATTATTTAGTTTAGGTTATAGGATATGGCGGAACGCCGGCAGCCATGATCCCGGACTTGATTTATCAAATTACTAATAGTATGTGAGAGAAGAACAGAATGTAAACACGAAGTCATTGCGAGTATTACGATATGTATACTACTATTTAGCCAATGTTTTTGATCTTCATAAAATATGCAAAAAGCTTTTTTAAAAAGCTTGATTTGTCACATAAGACTCAGATATAATAGTTAGTTTATTAAATGATATTTACTGAAGGTGCCGAATGAAACTATAATAGCAAATTAAAATCAGTCAAATTTGCAATAGCTCGTATTTGAATATGCTTAAAACTAATAATGCGACTTGTTTCAGTGGTTTAATATAACTTTTTCAATCTTTCGGATATGCTTTTGTATTGATAATATTAAACTGCATGTAAATCCCTTGTAACTGATGGGAACATATTCGTTTCACGTGCTGTGAAAAATATTTATAATTTGGTTATTTTATTGTACTTTCGTGTGGAAGCATAAACGTAATATACGTAAATAAAGATGAAATCAAAATATGGTCTCAAATAGCGAAAAAACAACTTTATGTTACATTTCCAAGTGGTATCGTACATAAACATGGTATATCCTTGACCAAGAGTGTAAAACCGTAACTTGCAAAATCTTTATTTAAAAAATATATGGAACTTTTTAGCTCACTTTCAATGTTTACGATATGATATTAAATACGAAGTTCGCGTATTTTTTGCGTCATTGCTCTTTGATATCACAAACTAATGGGAAAAGTCAAAAAGGTTAAATCGAAACCGAGCTAAGAGAAAGATAACAATGAAAAACAAGTGTTATTAATAGAGAATAATAAAAAATGCATATAGCAATAGCCGAGTGGTGGCGGCTTGGATTTTATTCTGCCCTTAACACTGGTTTCAAATATCCAAATTTTGGCATATTCTTTTTTTAAATATTCAAATCAGCACACGAAACACTGCAGGCAATATCGTACCTACAACGATTTAATATTATTTTGTTTTTGTGATGAATACGAATGCATTACTAGATATCCATCATCTTTTGATATTTGTCTACATATTGAATGTTCTACGTAAGATTAATAAATAGATACAAATACTGTGTTTTAAATCTCCCTTCTCTAACTACTATTTTAAGCTGGATGTGCAGTAATTGACTAACAACAGGTAATTCTTTAATACATCGCATGTTTTACTCTCTCCGAAGATGGCGTTTTGGTGACGTACCAATGATACACAATAATTAATAGTTAATTTGGTCCACTGATTATTAAAAATAAATGACAATTGAACAATCTTACTCCCAAACTCCTTGCATACAACAATATATATTGCTTGGGTGACGTCACTTACCTGTAAAAAAAAGAAAAGACAATCATTAGGATTTGTTGTAAATACATATACATTATAATAAAATAAAGTTACATATACACAGGACCACTGTTTACTACGAAAACATTTGACGAGAAGAATCGCTTAACACAAAATAATATCCTGGTCGTTACAAAATATTTTATGATTTCATGTATGGTTTTTTTTTAACACGAGCCATATTTCCATATAAAATATGCACCAAAAGATGGACCATATCAAACAATAAATATGTAGAAAATGTGATGATAAAAAACGCTCCTCTATACGCAATCTACAAAAGGGTTTTTTTCGATTATTTCTCCCTTTCATTGCAGTTTTGAGTTGTTGTTTTTTTAAAATACTGGTATGTGAAGTGTTTGACAATGTAAAGACTGTCAATGTACCTGCTAGTATGAATTTTGACATCAACTTTGGTATTATGACATTGGTGGTTTTTTGCGTGTATCGTGAACGAAAAAATATTTCGGTCCGCATAGTTTCGTGTCGAACGATTTTGACTGCGTATTCTTGTGTAGTTGTAGATTGTAGTGTAGTGTATTTTTTAATATGAAAAATTATTGAAACATAACATAAATAAATCGATATAAAATTGACTCATCGATTTCACACACAAGATACTTGGCTTTTGGTTTTGAATTTTCCACGTGGTTTGAAGTTATTTCTAAAAGATCCGACCCATCATAAGGCCACACGGAGGAATTAAGTAAGTAGTTCAGTTGAGGACACCAAAAATGAACTGACTTCGAGTACTAGAAATATATGATCGAAGTTTTTATTATTTTGATATATTTGCCGTCGCTGAAATTTTCAATATATATCTTAATATTTTTATGTTTCCTAACTTTATTTTAAGGTTGTAAATATTTTTTAACAAATAAATTCGCTCGTTATAAACAACATGTTAAAAAATCTCAGAAAGTTAGTGCTTTCAGAAGTGATAGTTTTATGAAAAGAAGTCATGTTATTTAAGGGGTTAAGTTATCGAATAAACGACATTAGTGCTGCGGTTTCGTGCACACTGAAAACATATCGTGTCATCAAAGCATTTAAATGTTAAATCATTAATATGCCAGTGGCATGCTATACATATTTTTACGGACCGAGTAAGCTGTCTGCATCTGGCACGGCACTGAAACTTTTGAGTTTTAACAAAATATGTATCTTTACTACTAAGGAAAATAAAAAAAATCGCTTTCATTAAATATTTATTTTTGTAACTGTACTAAGGTACTGATTAACATAAGTTTTTTTTTTATATTATTCATTAACGGAAGAAGATAAACTATTTTTATAGACATAATGTAAATTAATTTGTGAATGGTCTAAAATAGTCATGTTTAAAATAATCTCTGAAGATAATCAATTCAAATTATAAAATTTAACATATTAAATCAATAAAAATATATTTTTTTGCAAAATTTATTTAATTGATTTCTCATTAAATATTCAATGCAATCCTTTTTCAAGCGGGGTGTGTTTGCAAATTGCTTTGGTTTTAAAACTATAATTTAAAAAAAATACTTTCACCGATCTACACACATAAAACATACACTTTTAACAAAATGAACGTTGTGTCGAAAGAGTTTTCGCTGTCCAACTTGAAAATTTTGATTTATATTTATTATTATTATCAAAACAAATTTCTATTCAGTATAATTATGCTAACGTTTTTGAACCACAATGAGTCCATTACTGCTAAATTGAAGTTATTGGCACAATACAATATCTATTGCAGCAATATTGTTCGATAGCGTCATTAGGTAAATTAGCACTTATTCAACTTTTAGAGCAGTAAATAAACAAAAAGCTATTTAATATACAGTCACACAATAAACGAGACAAATTCAGCTATAAAAAAATAGATTTTTATCACTTGTGAGTTTGTGACTAGAGACTCCAATTACTTTACATCTCAATTACTAGCCTATCGAGTAATAATTTTTTAAATACTCGAATAGTTTCAGATGTACCAAAACATATGTTATTAATTCAAAATTGTTGAAAAATAGATGATAAATAGGCAAATATGCTTATATAATTTCATTAATACATTTATTTTAAAAATAATAGAGAATTAAACGTCTCAATTTAATTTAAAATTTGTTCTAAGCTTTATTTTTATAATTCCCGCAGTAGAAAAAAACATACAATAAAATATAGACGTAAGACTCAGTTAAATGCAACGGTTAAACATTACAGATATATTTTTTTGAATAAGTAAATAAAATATGAAAATAAATCTTCGTTTATACATTACGAGTATTACTCGAGTATTTTGAAAAATACTCGAGTAGGTATCGAGAACTTGAAAAATGGACGAGTAATCGATACTCGAATTGGAGTCTCCACTTTGTGACCTTATTATATCATAAACGAAGAAAGCGCGTAGAATTTATTCGGAGGCCATATTCATCAGTGCGTCGGGAACGGATGTATCCATTATGATATAGGGATGAGTCAGTATAATCGAATATGTTCAAACGCATATGCACATTTACATTTATATTAATTTTTGTGAGATCAATAAAATCATTATAATCGGCTTATAATAGTTTTAGTTTGACTTTGGTTGCCGGCTCTAATGGGATTAACTCTCATTACTTGACCATCGCTTCACAACCGAGATCTTCCATCTCAAACGATAGGTAAATAGAGTACATTGAACATGCGACAATATGACAAAGGATGATGATAGTATCTGTTGTGACGGCATTGATTCTAATCACTTAACTTATGGGCGTGAGTTTACAAGATATGAATGAGGGGGACGGAAGAATATTTCATGAAAAGAGAGGGGGTAACTATTATTTAAATCCCAATACTACGTGGATAGTAAATTGGTTATAAATGATAAAGTAATAAATTAAAACCATGGATGCACTGTTATTTTGATTTCCATCGTTATGATTATGTTAAGGGCTAACACAGTGATCGTCAAACGGTCGCTCGCGAGCTACCGGCAGCTCATGGTGGCATTGTCGGTTGCTCGCGAAGGATAAATTTGGCCTTCTCACGCGTTGGAAAAAATTATGTTGTATCCGGAAACACTTCAATAAACAGAAATAAGATATAAACTCTTTTTTGCTTTGAGTGGCATTGCATCGCATTCCGGGTACTCGCTGGTTTTGTGTTGGTACAATAAAAGATGACGATAAAATATATAAATTAAAGTGGCTCACCAGACAATTTCAATTCCTGAAAGTAGCTCGCATCTTCATTGAGTTTGGAGACCACTGGGCTCATACGTTTTAAATAAAAATGAATAGTTTCAATATACAAAAACCAGACGTATAAAATTTGAAGTTTTGGAGTTTATGTCACCCATTTAATCGTTACGTCAATCATCCTACTGTGGATTTGATCTAGCGATATAATATTCGGAATATAATTGCATGTCTTCGTTTGAAATTATCAAAGCAAATTTTAAAATTTATTTAAATAGATTAAACTCAATCTGATCGTTTTGTTATACATAAAATATACACGCATTGATTGACAATGGTTCCAATTATTTGTTACCAATGTCACACGGTCAAGAGGCTATCGACAAGAGAGAACAATAATATCGATATAATAATATGTATCTGAATAATAAAAAGAAAAATAAATTGACGCCTCTGGTAGTTTGTATTCAATGTAGGTTTCTATATAAACAATGAATGATAAAATACAACAATAATAAAGCAATTAAATATCTGAATATAACCAACACTTTTATTAACGGGTAAGATTAAGGGTTGCAAGAAAGTCCGTCGGTGAGGTTCTCAAGGGAAAATTGCAAAAAAATGCAAAAACTAATCGCAATAAAAAAATTAATGAATATTTAATTCTACTTTTCTCAAAACTTTTGTTAATTGTGTGTGAAATAAGCGTAAGGGCGATTTATTTATTTTTTGATTTGAAAATGCATAGTTTGCCGATATCCAATTTTACAATGGAAGCGAAAATTGAACAGAATTTTTTCTACGAAAACTGCTTAATACTCAGTTCCTCAAAGTCTCTTTCTCTCGTTACGGTGGTGCGTAGATCAAGGACATAATTTTAGACATAACAGACATCTATATGAAAGTTTAGTGTCCATTAACTTGAAAGAAATCGTATACATTTTAATTGTAAACATTTTATTATATTTAAATCAATGAATTTTTATTCGATTGTTTATTACACCTTTTCAAGTCTTCCTCAATTTGTTTTACATAGCCAAGTTTGTTTTTTATAATTTCTCAATTAAAAATGGTAATGCCGAGTGAAAACGGTCCTGATATTTTCAAAATGTATGTGGAAGTAATATTTAATAATATACATGTGTTGATTTTTTGATAGTTACGCTCAATCAAATGATGGGCAATGAGTGTATGTACCTAAGTGTTTGAGAGTGGATGTCCAGATCGTGTAGCCATCGCTTTGGCTACTTTAGAATGTAGAACTTTAGAGAGTGGCGGAACAAAGTTCTGCCAACACGGTGGTTTCAAATAATATTTAACAAGCTGCAGTTTGTTTTGTCAGTCTAATTTATAACATAGTCAAAATCTTCATATTTTTCAGGTGTGTTATTGTCATTAGTATTTAATTTGATTCTTTCGGTTTCGAGTATATGGACTCCTAACGGAGTTTACCTGGACGGAAAATATTCTAGACAAACACTTTGTTACTCAGATTCTCAACCTCTATTTCCCGAAGATAATAAGGATAGAAAGATGGGGCTAGGAAAGGACTAATAGTTATCTAATTGCTCTCTCTACACTTCGTTTTCTTGGATCTGATGAGTTAAAGGAAATTTTAGACAACCATGCATTCGAAATCATTAAAAATTTTAACTTGTCAACTGATGCAATGAAACAGTGATATTTATACAAAAGTTAAGTAAGAAATACAAGGTATGGCAAACAATTGGTACTACAACTAAGCAAATAAATTGAGCAAAATACAAGAAAAAAGGACTATAAATAAAATGTTGAAGATTTGACAATGCTCGCCATGAGCGAAACCGGTCCTGATCTAATAATATATGGAAAAAAAAAGTACTAAAAATGTATTATTATTTTTACAAACACGCATGTCCAAGATCAAAGATTATGAAATTTAAAAATGCTTACAATTTAAACACAGAGCCATCAGTGTTATAACCTCTAGGCTTTAGAAGTCGACTCATCGTTTATTGTTATTTAATACCCACCGAATTTGAGGCCTTGAAGCAAGACACATATTGCTGATAGATATACGGCTAGTTTGTTAATTCATTGATATTCATATTGATGATCGCGCAATAAATAATATTGTGTCACTTTTAGGCCAAAATTAGCCCAACTCTTAGACGGTATACGTATACCTCGCAGGCCAAAGTTCACTTGAGTTTTCTAATTAAACCAAAACAAAACAGAAGCTGCAGGGCGGCTGTCTTATGAGAACACCGCGCACTAACACCCTCGTACAAAATAATAATACATATACGATACGATACATACACCTTTACATAGAAAAGATCCAAATTAAGGTATTTCTTGAGCCCAGATTAATATATCTATGCAGACCTTAAAACATCATAGATTTGAAGTTCAATAAATGAAAATTTTTGATTACATAATTTGTATGGCGGTTTTAGAGAATGTGAAATGATCATAGGGTTGATATTTAATTGAATACACATAATTATAAAAAATAGGCAAAAAAAAAGTGACGATATTAAACTTTTATAGTCGGAGTCGGAGTTGGAATCGGAGTCGTGTGTTTGATCAATGTTGGAGTTGGAGTCGGAGTCGTGGTTTTGGAAAATGCTGGAGTCGGAGTCGGACTCGAACTTTTTTTCACCGACTCCACAGCCCTGATCATAATATATGTAGTATATGTAGGTCCAAAGGCATACCCAAAAAAGATTCCTTTTGATATCATGACGGAAAAGATAAAAACAACTTTGAATTTGAATTAAGAACAGAATAAATCTGTATCGAGTACAAACAAAATATAGATGTGATAGATTCAAAAAGTGGCACAATTGGTTAAGCTAGTATTTGAACACGAACACAAAAGTGAAAGCGCCCAGTGATTCCAAAGAACCATCTTTATTTATTTCAACAAAAAAAAGCGAAACTATCAACGAACTATCGGAAAATGCTGTTTTCAATATTGATACGTGGCCTCAAATTCAAAAGAGACCTGAAAAATATTTGTGTACAGAATGAAAATATACAATAAAAATGAAAATGAATTGATCATTTTTGTGGTGGTGGCGATAGAGATTTTGAGTAAAAAAGTTTTGTTTCAGAACTAGGCAGAAAAAATGAATTTCATTTTAGTTTATTTTATAATCCCGCATTGTCATTCTCAATATGGATTCGACGGCTATTTACGCTGTTTATTATTTAACTTTACACCTTATTTGTCTACCGCGTAAATCTGAAAGGGTTTTAAGAAAGCTCAACAAAAAAATATTCTGTAACGTTATAATTTATCGTTTAATGTGTGACTAATGTTTGGTTACCTTTTTTATGGTTTTATCAACAATTCACACGACCCTATGTGTGAGTTAAAACTGATCGTGTATCATAAATAGATTGTTTTTATCTATTCTTGTGGTAAATGCGGTATTATGATAATAAATTGCAGTATCACTATCTGAATATTCTAGGTAAAATGGCGTTTTGTTTATCTATATGGCGAAAATCTAAAGAATGATGTATGTAACATTTTTGTAATAATTATAGATATGCAACATCTCCATTTAAACTATTTATTGTTGATGCACTAGATCAGGGGTCACCAGACTTCTTGAGAAACGGGCCGGATTGAAATTCTTAAGAACTTGGTGGGCCGGATGACAAATAATTTTGAGTTGGAATCCAATTAATATTATTTTTTATGTTCTAATACAATTATATAATGTAAACAAATGTAATTTCTATTGGAATTTATAATAGAAAATATTTATTATATTTTAAGGAAAAGGGTGTTAAAACGTGGATTTTATTCTTTTTCAAAATGCAAAAAATCGTGTATTTCAAGGTGATGTATGAAACCAACATAACTCGTTGAATTGAAATCAATAATTCAAGATCTGTGACTTGTTAAGGTAAATAAAAATGGAGAATACATTCTAAGGGTGACAGATAATTGTCATGAAGAATAGATTTGCTTATATTTTTTGCACGAAGAATATCAGCTATTTTTCAAATATCCACGATGAAAACAGAATATTTCGCACTTTGCCAATGATAGAAGGATTAATTTAGACAAGAACAGAGATTTTAATCGAGTTTTCGTTGTAACGACAATGTTTGCGTATGTCAAATTAGAATTGGCAAAAGGTAACAAGATTGCCTACCAACGATTCAGCCCTGCCCTTTTCCGTGCGATATTAAATTTATTATTAATAGTAATAATGTTGTATTTAAGTACAAGTAAGTGGTGCCTTCATATATTGTCGATCTGGGAACACGCGGAGAGGATCTCCATAGTGACGTGTCTTTGGGCTTGACAAAAGCCTTAGAATACGTTTCATTGTAGTTGGGTATAGGTGAATACTGAATACAATAACATAAAAGAAGATATCACATTGTTTTTACTGTCAATCCATTAAGAATGTCATTATATAAATGTTATCGCAAAATATTAACAACTATACTCTTGAAGTCATTTCTGCTGTGAAATTCGACCCTCCAGTATGCAATTGTTGATTGTTACACATGCTGCAAAATTCAGTCTAGACTTTAAAAGCCAAGAAATTATTTCTACCAGTTGTTTTTAAAGAATTTTTCGTGACAGAATTGTCACTTCATTGAAAATACTCAATTATACATCAAAAGCGATTCTCAGATTGTATCGAATTTATTGGCATGATTATAACGATGCAGTAATTATAAAAATAATATAATAGTTTAAATTAACCTTGTGAGAAAATTGCATTTTATTTCGACTTCATATCAAATTTAATAACAATATATTGACATGATTATGCTTTCATTTTTAATTCGTGCAATTATTTATCTCACACATACAACAATTCACAGACAGCCTGTCTATGCTTTAAAATTTAACTCACAAACGATCAGCGTTATTGGATATAAAAGTTTTTTTATTCTGACGAAAATAAGCTTCAATTAATATTTATATTCAGTTTTTGTAGATAAGTGGTTACTTCTCCGCACTCTTAGCTAAAGATTTATAATATGTCATTCATATAGCCCCCCTTTTCCCGAATTGTATTAACGCCTATGCTTATCAAAGCAAACAAAATTAACCTATTTTAAAACAACGATAGTATATCCACGACTTTTTTAAAGGCAAATAAACCTCAAAAAATGGGTTACCACTTCCCGAGACCGCATCCAGTTTGTCTGTTTTATTGAAACAATAATAATGATTCAATGTCATGAATATATTGAATATGGTTATTTTCTTATGAGTAATTACTAGCTGTTTTGGCATGTACATTTTCTTTATTTTTCATTTCGATTCAACTTATAAGGTGACAGGATTTTAGATAAACAATGGAGACGGTTTCACTTATGATCTTCGCGTATGCTTTGAAATTGAATGATTGGGAGTGTTAAATGATTTAGTTTAGCAGAGGCAATGTACTTTGTAGATTGTGTATTTCAACACTGATAAGAAAATTTCATATAAAAACGGATGACTATGCCACATTCAAACGATATGCCATCAGTTGATAATACTCGCGATGAGCGAAACGGTCCTGATCCGATTAATTTAATGTGAAATAAGTAAAAAAAAAATGTCGTGTTATTTTTTTAAATCAAACAAATTGAACATTGGTGTGATAGTAACAGAATCTATAATAAGTAAACAACGAAGAATTTGAACGAAATAACACCAATTTAAAGGTGATTTACAATTAACATTGATATCTTGTTATTGCACTGATTGTGTTAGTAGAAGAGAAGCATCTTCATACTAACTCTATCTTATCTGAAAAGGCTTATCAAAGTTGCAAAAACGTGTCACCCCAAATTAAAAAAACTATTGTTATAACTGTAATACATGTTAATTTTGTAATCAAAAAAATAATTTCCACAGAGATTAATTTCGCCGTCGACAATTATAAAAATTATGCATGAAAAACTTGTCTGTATTAAATTTATGTTATGTTAAATCGAAATAAAACTATCATAATGAAGGAAACTAAAAACACATGGATGGCCTTGAGATTTATGATTGATTTACGCAGTATTGCTATTTAATGCATAAATATTAAATCGGGGCTGTTTGAGCATAACCTGATAACTGCATAATATTGAATTTACAGAAGGAATATTCAAACAATATATAAACTATGAGAACAAATAAATTATTTTCTGAATTTAGATCATTACAAATCATCGAAACAATATCGCTTTTAGGGTGTTCACTTGATTTCAGTTGACAATGCTCGCAATGAACGAAACCGGTTCTGGTTTCAATAAATCAAATGTGAAATAACTATAAAAATGTGTTTTTTGATGAAATAATAACGGTTTAATAATGGCAAATAGCAATCTATTATATATTGTACAACATGGTCGTGGAGGTTATATATAATAAATAATTTGTCGCACTTGTAATAAAATATATTTATTAAATTGATGTGTACGTGACACTTACGTAAATATGGCCGATCATATCGAAGATTTACACGTCATAGAACTAAAATCGTTTCCTTACCATATTTGTGTCGTCTCTGCGCCGTCGTCTCCTGGAGGAGAATGATGAGGCAGCAGGCCAGCACTGCTTTGCCAAGTGACGCCATTCTGTGAGCAATTGCTCCACTTCAATTGAATTCGTTTGTCTTTCACTATAATTAACAGTTTTTTTTTATTCTTTATTGTGTATATTTATTTCATTTGCTCGCCACGCCTGATTAAAAGATATACTTT
This sequence comes from Himalopsyche kuldschensis, assembly GCA_028554975.1. NCBI lineage: Eukaryota > Metazoa > Arthropoda > Insecta > Trichoptera > Rhyacophilidae > Himalopsyche > Himalopsyche kuldschensis. The sequence goes on from JAHFWI010000038.1 coordinate 11,844,813, forward strand.
TTTAATATTTATCTTCTAAAGAAAACTATCATACGACTAATAATTGAAATTACATTAATGGAAAAAATAAGGACAATGCGTCGCCGGAATCGACGTGATTTTTGTAATCCATTGCTCAAAGCCGTGAAATACGTTGAAAACTAAAAAATATATTTAGACTTCATAGCAGTGTATAAATGAACGCATGTTTTTGTTTTATATTGTACTTATCGTTTTGCATTTGTAAAGTGATCTGATAATTAATAAATTACGTGAAACATAATCTGTACATTTGAATTATTTTGAGCGCAGTTTGTTTAGCAACGTAATTAGACAATAATTAAAAATTTTGGCGTACATGTATGATTTATTGGTGCATGATCGTTGACTCCTGATAAACCCACGTACAAATAATTTTAAACCAGTTTAAACTTCGGCCATTATTGCAATTTTAAACAACAAAGCGAATGATTTTAGTTTATAAATACATATAAATACAAACACTATCAGTAATTTGGTATGAACGTTTTCCATACCTTATTTGAATCCCTAATGATGTGAATTAGTAAATTGAAAAAAAAATCCTTTCAACTTTCCGGCATTCGTCCTACTCGGTTTCGTGATCATGTTTTGTTTTCTCTGAAACTTTCACACATTATTTATTGTATTTGTACCAAAAGGAATGGATGCATGTGATGTTTTACCCGTTCCTAGAACATGCTCGTAGAGAAAGCGATTAGCATAGCAGTTTTCATGTGCTATCCTGTATTCGCGAACCGTTTCTCAAAATAGATGATGAGCCGCTGGCATACAATCAGACACCATAAAATAATAGCTTGCGATATGTTTTATTTATTTTATATAATTTTTGCAACGATTGGCAGTAAACGACATAAAATTGTATTATTCGTTATTATTCGTTTAAGTTTTATATCAGTTAAAAATGCTCAATAAGGATTGATGTTAAATTTAAAAATTAAAATACTTTTTAAAGTGTACGTGTGAAAAAAAAGCTAAAACAAAAAAGTGAACATGTCAGGTTTTTATTTCGAAGTTTTATATTGTTTTTTTTGTATCTGTTCAGATTTGATTTTGCTAATGTTTGAGTGGTAACTGCGGCGATACTTTAAGCCGTTCTGTGGACAGACTTCTGCCTGTGTAAAAGAATTAAAATTGGAACTTTCTGATAACAAGCAAAAATCGTAAACCAAATAATGATCGTTATGGGAATGAAATAAAATGTCACCTAAAAGTCCAGCCGTTCGACGCCTTAATTAGCTCTGTTCAAATAATTTTAATCTTTCATACTGGAAGAACAGTTTTTCCGTATAAAATTACGAATTGTATAGGTACGTAGAAATTGTTGTATTTGACTTTTGATAATAAGTTCTTTAGTTTATAAAGCTTGTCCAGTAATTGCTACCAAAAAGTAAATATTCAGAAATTAACTAAGTTTCTTTTGCTATAAAATCTTTAATAAGCCACGAGCACTGTTGATTGTAAATTCTACGTGAATTATAAAAGGGATATAATGGAAATCATTAAATACACATACTGACACGATAGTTCGGTTTCACTTATTTAAAAAATTACATTTAATTTATGATGTATTATATTAGGTCAAATTAAAAATATATTCAAAGCCTAAAAAGGTAAGATTTTTTACTGGTGGACAATTACCGTAACCAGAATTAAATTCTTCTATCAAATGTATTTCCGCTCATTAGTTTGCTTTTCAATAAATTATGTTTTTTTTTAGTCCATACAAAGTTGTAGAAAATCCGTGATAAACTAAATAATTAGCTAATTAGAAGTAAATAATTTGCTTTGTCGGAATTAAAGATAATCAACTCTTCTATTGGTTTCAACAATAATATTTTTTGAGTTATTATTAGAATGGCTAAGATTGTTTATTTTGCTGAAAGAGTTCGATGGTACGTAATAAAAAAAGTCTTCTAACTTAGCAAGCCAAACAATTCAATGAACCTTGTTTGCGTTCTGAAATGACTATACGTAGATAAATATAATAACATAAATTCTGCTTGAAAGAATGCATACAAAAAAGATTGAAGAGCCATTTATTTCAAGGCGTCGATACCGGTTCGAATTGAATAATGAATTATGTACCAAGAAAAAAACTGACAAAAAACAATTATGAAATCTATCGAATTGTGGAGGTTCATGGCCATAGATTCGTATTTGATATTATGCAGAACGAACTCCTCTCTCGGACCAATTCGTGTAAGTAGTTAAGTATTATATTTGCCGAAGACAGGACCGAATTCATGCAATCGAAATACAGTTTTTTTCATATTACTGTAATACCAATCTTATTAAAATATCCAATGTATAATAGGATTATTAATTAATATAAAAAATCCCACACCTCACGATATCAGAGCTCTGTTTTGATTGAACTTTTAAATTTAAAAAAACATAATCGAAAGCTTGAAAATAGCGGAATTCTACTATAGACCAAGAGCGATTCATGAACTAACGATGCTGAATACAAATGACCGGATAACTCGTGAATTAGATTATTGTGTAATTATTATAAATGTATGCATTAACAAGCATGTGCTGAATCGTGAACCGCGTTTGTAATAATGCAATCAATCAAAAGTTAAAAACCACAAAACAAACATTCGTATTTTATAATTTATTTACCACATAGTTTTGAATTTTCATACAGTGTAGGGCTCAAAGAAGAATTTCTTTAGAATATTATTTAACGTGGTTCTTTTGAAGTATATTTAATATAAATTCATTGATAAAACAAGTTCTACTCTGCGCAAAGACGTGCAGTTTACATTAACGTAGGCACGGTGCACACCTACAATATTATATCTATCAAGATTCCAGAATCTTGTATATCCTCGTCTCGGTGCCAAGAGATCAGTCGGTTTTATTACGATATTCCAGACGTTATTTTTTCAGCTTACATACATATATTACGGAACCGGTCGAATCGACTGCGACTGTTACGTGCAACACAGTGTTTTGAATTGAGTTATCATTAACTCGATAGCATCATTGTATCTCATTCATTGTTTCACGTGAGAAACCATCCAATCAACAAAGAGAATATTTTTTTTTAAAGTTAAACAAACATAATATGATACTTCATGGTATTTTTTTTAAATTAGGACTCGCATATTTTTGTTTAATTTGAATATTTGGTGTTTTATTGTGTACCAAACTATATATTACATAATTGGATTTATCGATAACGCAGCACACGCATGTAATCCATCTCACTGTCTGTACATATTTGCATCAAGCGTATTGAGTGAATGATGACAAATGGTACTACTTTATTTATATAATATATTTTCAATAAATGTGTATTCAATACCAAGCCAACACGGTGACACAGTGAGTGTGAGAGTGAATAAGTGTTTTACATTACATCTTTTTTTAACAATTAGAAATTGATATGTCAAACATTCGTTTCAGGATATATATTAAATGGAGTATATTTCGCACAGCCAATATAATATAAATCAAATATAATTTAAAAAAATAGCTAATAGAATATTAAACGTTTGGGAGAACGTAAACATCGTAAATTGCATAACTATGCAAGTTGTATATAATATATAATCGTTAATGAATCGTCAATCTACAATATTTAATAACAAATATTGAGCTATTTATTTTATCTCGCCAATAAAATTGTTTATTACTCAATTAGCTATGTTTTACCGCTGGAAAAAGAAAACTTAAATGGAACATCAAATGCTCCACATTTTAATTATGTATAATCTAGATTAAAATATATTATAAACATCGATTGGAAAAAAGCAGTTACTTATTGGAATATTGCTTTAAGGTGTTTAAAATTAAATAAGTCTTGAGGATTGATTGAAGGGTTAGTAATACAATACGCAGGAATTGAAATCAGAAGTCGAAGTAATTTGCTTATATTTACCCTTATAAAATATAAGTAATACATTGTATTTAATTTCGTCTTGGTTCTAAATTACCTGTCACTTATCCTGATACATTTTTAATAGTTTATTTTAATACAAGTAATGCACACAATGCCATCTATCGAATGACAAATTTGGTTAATGTTCCATTTCGCAAGAGCACCATAATATTTGCTTAGTGTAATTAAAGTGGAAAAATTGTATGGACATAATGCAATACTGCACTAATTTTGGCTTAGTGATTTTTTTCCGTTCAATAATGGGTATTAGCATGCAACGATAAAACACACCTAACCACCATTTTAATTGTTCACGTGTCATGGGATTGTATGACAATAATCTGAGTATACATTAATTTAGGAGGGTTTCGCCATATCGCTAAAATGTGATATTTGATGGAGTTTTAAGGCGGAAAATTATGAATAATTAAGAAAGGGGTGCTGTTTAAAATAATGTATTAAATAACTCCAGTCAGTGTTGATATACAAATACAGCAGAAAAAGAATTTTGTAAAAAAAACGCAGTGTCGGATCGCGTGGGAGGCAGCCGCCGCAGGCGATAAATTTATATTCTGTTATGTATGAATGTATCGTATCACCTGTTTAAAAGGTTAAGGCCATGATTTGTAGATGAAACATGGAAAAATGAATAGTCAAAAATATTGAATTTAAAGAAAATCTAAAAATGATTTTTTTTTTATAATTTACGGATTTCTAGTTTAGAATTCTGCACAAATATATACATTTGTCATTTTGGCGCATTCATTTTAATGCATTTATGATCGTGTTGTGCATGTGATCGTTTACTGTTTTAACAATCTCTTTGATTATATTTTATAAAACAAAGCTCGTGGAAAATAATACAGATTTGGATTGGTAGAAAATGAAAAAAAACAAACTATAACTTTTTTGAATGTAAATATCCGCAGGGGGCTTACAGCTTAATCGTTGAACGGAATTAAGATTTTAGTACACACAAGGTGATATTACTCGGTCATGGTATTCATATTAATAATTAGAATATAATGATTTTATGAAGTATTTAGTGACACGACAAATGGAATATATTATCGATTACCTTTATTCTATTGATCGATGGTCAAGATTATAATAATTCAGCGGGAATTAATTTTCAGACAAAAAATTGATCTAGAATAGTAAATGTGTCAAATAATTCAACGATACAGTCCAGTCGTTCGGATTCGCGTCAGCTATGGAAATAATGTGGAAAAATTCTTGTGAATAAATATACTGTCTTAATATTTTCGATGGTTTCGGCGGTAACTTTGTGGAAGTTCATTTTAATATAAAATTTTATATTAAATATACTGTCATTAAAATCTTGCTATTTATTGTATACGTGAGATATTTAGCTTTGTATTATAGAAATTGTTTCTAGGGAACTTACATGACATCCGAAAAGCTCTCGCCGTAAAATGGAGAGCAAGTGAATCTCAAGACATAAAAGCTCTTAAAATATCCAAATTATACAATTTCACTTTCAGGAAAATATTGTACATGCGATCAAATCTTTAGATATTTTCATTGTGCATTCGTTACTCAAAAAATTTAGAAACGCAAGTTATTTAGTTATGCTGCTGAGTACACCATGAAAGTGATGTGAAGCCGTAGTGAGTTGTATTGGATAAAACGTTGAGTAATCAAGGTAATATGGTGATTTTTATTTTTAATTTTTTACTGAGTCCACTATTTTTGACTTGTTCTTATAATTAGTTGTTTTAAAAATCATTTTTGTACCGTGCTTATTTTCTGTGCCCGGATCATTTTGGCTATCTTTATAATGATAATCAAAATAATAACAAATTTGTAGTACTTATTCCACATTTCACAAAGTATTGAAAGTGAACAACTTTAAAGTGAATAACAATGATACTTTGTTTGCATTTTAAGTCAGCGGTGAATGAGTAAGGCAACATGGTTATGCGTGGGAATGCATTTAAGATCGATTACTTAGCGTCAAGTTCCATTACGCTCTATGTATACGATAATAATAACAGTGTGTACTAGTCAGTACCCAAAGGTAATAGAGATGGAGGAATGCTTGCATCTATATGCAAACACCAAACCAATCTAGCCCAGCCAGCCGAGCATAATAAGCTTACAGGCTGAAACTCAATGAAGCCAATTATCGGTGTTCAAAAATGAAATGTAAAATTAAGGCCTAATTCACCACTGACGTATTCTTGCTTTCATATACACAGTGTCGAAAAAAGAGCAATGTAATGTTTAATGTAAAAAAAATACTAGACAATCTAGAGCAGTGGTTTTCATGTGCGGCCACCAGAGGACTTGGCTACGGCTACCGGCAACCACATTATAAATATTGATATTAAAAAAATGTGGTTTTACGTTAGTTTAATTTGACAACTAATACTCTATGAATCAATGGAATGATCCATAGACTAATCCACTCAATCAATTTTGAAGAAGTCCTATTGGTAAAGTGGCATTCATGTATCATGTGGGAAATCAAGAACGGTTTCCCACATACAGAGAATTCGTTATTATAAACAAATTGTGTATATTAACTTCAGAGTATTTATAAAAAGGCACTTAGATATTATCTCATATGAAATGTCTCACTAACTCGATGAGCGAAACCAATCAAAGCTATTTCAGTGGTGCAGTAAATGTCAAATTAAATTAAAATTCCAGAGATATTTGATTGTAGTTTTTTTCGTTAAAATTGTGCAAAATATTTTCAACTTTACTAAATGAATCAAAAAGGATATAAAAAAAACGTTCACTTTTCGCTGAAATATGTGATCTGTATTATGGGGATTAATTAATAAATTAAACTTGTTAACGTATGGGTTATATAAATGGGTGGGGTCAGATTGACCAAAATGCACCAATTATGTTTAATTTAATATTAAGTAAACATAGTACTTAAGATCACTGCCATTTGTGTTCTGACTGGAGGATATAACATTAAAGATATGATAGAAATAATTCTTAGCAGTATAATTTTAATCCAAAAAATAAGTTGACAATTCACAAAATAAACCAGAACTAGTGCCAATATTAGTCGAGATCATTGGAAATCTGAAATAACTAAGCTTAGTCTTGTAATAAGATAATGAATATTTTTTTTATCATGACTGAAATTGTACTGATTTTTTACCGTCGGAAAGATGAACTACAAGTAAGATTTTTTTTATATATATTAATAACGACATATTATAGAAAGAAGTAGGCATACAAAAATATGACTCAGGTCAGTTAAAAAGAACGATTGTGTTGTTCAAGAAGTGAAATAAATATTTATAAAATGTAGCCTGCTCTTTGAGCACATCATTGAACTGGCAAAATGAAAAAACATAAATAATCAAATAATCAAAAAAAAGATAAGTTGTAAAATATTAAAAATGAGTTACTTAACTATTCAATTGATTAAGATATATATTATAAATATTTATTTCAAATATAAACATAAACATATTAGATACTAGGCATATTATCTTTTAATTTAATAAATACTTTAATGTCTTCAATGACCAAGATTTCATATATTAGTTAAGGTTATTGTTTCTTATATTTTCTTTCTACCGAGTAATAAACATAACATTTCAATATAGTTTTCTTCGAATCATTAATGATTATTATGTATGCTTAATTTTGAACAATATTAATAATAACTGGAATTTAAAAAAATACGATACTATATTCGAATTCATGTTCTTTTCTTGAAATAACATGTAAATATTAGTAGAAAAGCTGTATTTTTCAAAAGATCAAAGCAAATCGTATGCCAAAGCTACTTAAAGCCTATGGCTTTTATCGGTCTATATATAAATAATGATTTTATATTGGTATTCGGTTGCGGAGCTCGCAGCTTCGAGTCTCAGTACGACCAGTTTCATAAATTGATTTATCGATTTATATTCGAAGGCATGGATGTCTGTGAAGCCTAAAGCTTTCCACAAACTCGTTCCTAAAAAACGAAGTGTAGCGAGAGCGATTAGCTTACTACTAGTGCTGTCTTATCCATATCCTTATATTCCTACTTTGTTTGAAAAAAAGAGATTGAACCACTTTATAACAAGTGGTTCTCGTAGAAAATTTCCGTCTCCATTACGAGCTCATATGCTCCATATTGGGAGCGGATATGGATACGAGTTATTACGTTATGTTGTTATAAAGAAAAGGGACAAGTAATAAATTGAGTTATCTAAAACCTGTATACTAGTACAGATTTTCTTTATTTATTTAAAAAAAAGTTTTTAGTCCAATCTTTTTTAAATCTATCTATCTATGAATCTTACATACACTAGTGATAAACCGTGAAAAGAAAATGAATGGTTATTGAAAATATTTGATAGTGATTTTTCTATAAATATTATACATAATGCCGTCATAAGTATTATATTATATAAGACAGATTAGTTCAAAACAAATAATTGGAGTAATAACGAACTCTCTGTGATTTAGTTTTTTATTGTTACTTGTTTATACAACTCTATTGATTACCTCTATTTATGGTAGTATTCCGAACCGAATGTATCAATATTTTTTATGAGTTGAAATATCTATTTTCGTTTCAATGCTCAGTATATTTTCCTTAAGCCGTGTTTTTACTTACGAACAACAGCAGATCAAGTGTAAACGAACATGAATGATGAAAACAATCGTAATGTTAAATAGTCGATAGATAAACGATTGAAAAACTAATTTTTAAGTAATGAATTGGTACATTTTTTCCATTTGTCAAAAGCTCCGTTGCTAGTCCAAAATATTGTTCGGAAAAGATATGCAAATAAAAAATCATTATATTTTTGACGGAAGATACACGATTAAGCTTTTATAGATTTGTTCGCTTTGTCTATTAGAATTTGATTTCGTCTTTGGGTTACTTTGAGACTTATTATAATAATTTATCTATTTCTATGACGTCAGTCATGGAATACAAGTTAAATCAATATAAAATAAATCTAAAACGTAAGTGTTTTTCTTAATGAAGATATTAGAACATGTACGATTTTTGTCAAGATAAATGTGGTCCTAATATAAAATTTGTGATTTTATTTAATATTGTTTGAAACATTAAAATAAGACTTAATTTTAATTCAATTAATTCAAGACATAAAATTACCCACTAATGATAAATATCAACCCGTAAAACAATTACGACAAATATATATTTTTTAAATTAGTTGGAAAAATTTCAATGATTATTTTTTTCAAAAATCTAGCATTTTGATGCAAACAACTGCATTGAAGAGTGAACTGTATTATTTAGATAGTAAATTGAAACAAAAAAGTTATTTGTGTTTCTGCAGTGATCAAAAATGAGAACGTGAGAATTGCGCGACGGGAACCAAAATTTATTCAAAAGTTAACAAAAATTGTATTATTTATCATTCAAATCGATTGATGGGTGAATGAAAAGAAGAAAGAAAGTTATTTATGATAAAAAATACTTCCGTCACAAGTGAAAACAATTTGAGTTACTCACACCCCGTCGGGTATTTAATATCGATTTTTTTATAGTGAGAAGAAAAGAAAAAAGCTGTAAATATTAATTCAAAAAATCTATGTTTTATTTCGAGTGTACGAATGAATAAAGATTAAAACTAATGTAACGTTTTAGTAACGATAAAACGTTTTAAAAATTAAATGCAATTTATAGATTACGACAAACTTTATTGTATTGTTGTAGGTAAAAAGCTGCTTCATAAAATTTCGTCATCTAATTTTTTATGCTTTATACGAGTTCATGAAACTGTTGTAAAAATGTTTTCCCAGTATGGGGAAATCGTACAATGGCTAATGCAATTGTATAGTAGTATTTTTCACGGTATCGTTTTTGATGTTTTATCATATCATATATATTCGAATTCCGATAAATAAATAAACAATTTAATTTACTTTGTGCTCCACTAATGAGTTTAATGTTTCCACAAATTTAATACAATATCTAGTTTTGCCGATTTAAATTAAAATTTAATACTAAAGATAGTATTTTTTTGTTCATAAAACGTATAAACGGATATCGATAAGTAACTATTCCATAAACAGAGTGACTAGCAAAATATGTTCAATTAATGAGAACACAATAAAATGCATTCAGTATATTTTAATAACAAAATAGAATTGAGTGATTCAAGTTTTTCTAAATTTATTAATATTCACTTTTACGTTATAAGGCATGAACTATATTCTATCTTTGATATATTTTTCTATGATTTTACATAAAATATAATCAAAACTGAGCAATTATCACGTGTTATAAAAGCTAGTCACTTTAACGGGGTGGGAATATAAATATCAAAAGTGTTCTTAATTAAAAATATGTTCGCATGTTCAAAATAAATTTAAACGAAGCTTTATTGTTTTATAAGCGAAAAAGTTTCATTTAAATATAAAACCGCGGGAAATTTTAGTTTTTAAACAAAGTAATTCCCAATGGTTGGTTTTGTTCGCGGTAGTTCTTTTTTAAAATATTTTATTTAGTAGTTGGTGTTGTTTTTTGCGAACCTCTAATAGCGAAGCGAGATCGTTTGAAGCACTGTCACTGTTGTAGTATCACAGAGCAAACACCACTGAACTGACAAGCTCTAGCTACAAGGCCCGCCAGAGGACTGACTGACTGGGGCAGAACGACTAGCTAACCTAACCGCCGCCTGTTCATCGCCAAACTGATTCTAACGGCAACCGTTCGGTGCAACGCCGAAGGTTTTCCCTGCATTCCGATGCAAGCACACGCCGGAAACACACCACCGACGGAAAATAGCACCCGAAACGAAGCCTCGATAGAGCAGCACAAATAAACGGTCAAACACTTCTGTTTGCAAGCGGTAAACTGATGTCTTTTAAGCGCAAATATGATGCATCGACGCATTCTAGTTGTAATCAACGAACTCAGAAAACGCTTTAATATTGTACGCCAAATACCACTATACACATTATTTTTTAAATCGTTACTCCTAGAATGGTTATTACAAATATTACGTGGCAAACCCCAGTATCGCAAAAAGTAAAAATTAAATATAGAATATAATGCATTTTTTCATATGTATTAAAATACTATATTTTTGCAATCAGCCAAAGTCAAAATTATTTAATAATATCTACTGGTTTAATACAAACTATTGAACAGGTTATCTTACTGAACGAAACAGTCACTGTTCGTGTTATAAAAGCGTGAAAAAATACTTCATAGTATGTTTCAATTTCCAAAATTTTAATTATTTCTATAAAATCTTTAGAAGAGCATTATTCAAGTGTGACATATTTCATTGGTGTTTTTTCGTAAAGCAACATTGCGCATTTGTCCGAATAATGATTAGAGAATACTATGTGTTCCACCATAATTGTTTCATGCTTTGTATTTTTCAAGGCACTGATGATTAATTAAAGTACACGATAATGAAAAAAGTCACTTACGTAATTTAGAAAAACAGTGAAGTGAAATTTAATTTGTTTGGGTACACATGGAATAAAAAAAAACGTTTATGTATATATGTATACTTATATACACTAGGTACGTATATGAAATACTTTCGTGAATTAAATTTGTAAATGCAGCGGCAAAAGAAGACAAAAAAGCTTGCGCGCTGTATAAAAATCGACAGTTCTCTGTGGTCTACAACTTCCAAAGCCATGAATGTGTAATGCAGTGCTTCCTCAAGTGTGATCAGTTATACCAACCATGTCCTATTTCAATGTGGTGAAAATGGACTCCTAATCGAGTATAATAACAGATGTTGTAAAAGAAAACAAAAGGGCTAGGAAAAGAATATTATCTACTAATCACTCATTTCACCCGATTTTCAAGATCAAATAGGTTAACACAATAATATAAATCGTTTGAAAAGGTATTCAGAAATATATAATTTGATAAATTTGAATTTTTGAAGAAAGTCGTATTGCCTTGTTACTGTTGACTGGTTGTGATTTTTTTGTCAGTCATTCAACATCATTTATATATAAATAGCGAAATAGTGCAGGTTCGGTATATGGTATTGTTAGTCGTCAAAATATCAATTGAATAGTGCTACGTATTAATTCTTATTGTAAAAAGAATCTGAAGTAAAGAACAGATAAAACTGACATTTTAATACAAGGTTCACAATTTTATAACTAGTGTTGAATGTAAAGGTGGATAAATTTTGAAATAAAAATGATGTCTTCAATGTTTTCCAAAATTCAAATTGAATAAAGTTTTAATTATCATTGAAACATAATTATTCCTTATGCCTTATACAGTGAAAGGTTTGTGGAATAGTTTTATAATACCCTAGAAAACTGAGACGTTTTCAAAATTCTATCTGACGGGATATTATCAATTATTGCACACTTATCTTTAAAAAAATCGTTAGATATTTTTTCTCAATCAAAGGTGTTTTATAAATAAAGACTTATATTAGCCCTAAGAACGTATTATCAACCCTGTAAATAATTCTTTGCAATTCTTTTAAATTAATAAATCAATTTTCCGCACCGCAAAATAAAAGGTAGTGACACGTTTTGAGGATCGCCGATGCAGTGTGAATGAGGCCTTCAGAACCAGCGTTGCATTTACTTGAGTTGAATTTAACGTAGGGCATTTAATTTCTCGGAAAACAATTATTTTCATTTATTGTGCTTAATTTGATGAAAATTAAACACAATTTTCCGAATAAACTGAATTCGATTGAAAATTTTAAATCATTTCCTATAGTCACATATGGTCTATCTGTAAGATGGATACACTGATGCACTTTGAGATTAAATATCTGGATCCAAACAAAATTCGTTAGAATAAAAGAAAATCAATTTTATCCTCGTAAAATATTTATTATTAAGTAATAAATTTATATTACAAAAAAATGATAACTTCGATACTCCTTTATTTTATCACTTTTATGGTGTAATTTTTTTTTTTGTAAAAGCACTAAATTTGTAAAAATAAAGCTCAACCGTCCTATTTCCACAATGATATCGAATGATTAGGACCGGGTTTCACCCATCATGAAAATTTCTAACTGATTTTTAATTTTAAAATATTTTTTTTAATCAAAATTTTAAGCAAAAGATGAAATCATTTTTGACTTGCATAATGTATCTCTTGTTTATTTTATAATATCGTAAGTGAGAGATATTAGTAGGTTCCAGTTGCATAAATTTTTAATCTCTTTGCATAGAAAATGTTAATTGATTAACTATAGCAAGGATGGAATATATCTCGAATGCGGAATAGAAATATTTGATATCAGGATTTATATATGGATCAATATATTTATTATATATCAATAATATATTCGCTCAAAAGTTTATATATTTAAATCGTAGAAGTCACTTTTTAAGGATGAATAAATGATATAGACAATATAAAATTTAAAATAACTTTGATTATTCCACGTATTGTGTAACTAACTGTGACACGTGTTTCGCCTCTTTCAGAGGCATCTTCAGACTTACTATCGCAAAGTTTGCTTAAGTAATGAAGCAAGATAAATTCTAACATTTTAACATTTAGAATTTTTAGAAATAAATAAAACTCTTAATAAAAAAGATATATTATTAAATAATATTCTTAACAGGACGGGATGCTCGCCTCTGCTTACATTATTCCCAATTCAAAAGAGCAATCACCCAACCTAACTGATTGATTGCAGCTCATTAGTTTATAGTTTATTAGTTTGTAATGTTTAACGTCATTAGAAATATATTTGTTTGCTTTGTTTCAATTCTATAACCCTCTCTTGCGTCCCTTAAAAAGGAAAAATCCCAATCTAATTGATTGAGTGATTGCACCTTATTAGTATCATTATGTTATTGCATTGTTTTGATTCTATCACCCCTTCCTTGTTTCCTTTAGAAGGAAAAAAACCCGTAATCCATTTTGTAATTTCATAATTTAAAATGTTAAAATGTTAGAATTTATCTTGCTTCATTACTTAAGCAAACTTTGCGATAGTAAGTCTGAAGATGCCTCTGAAAGAGGCGAAACACGTGTCACAGTTAGTTACACAATACGTGGAATAATCAAAGTTATTTTAAATTTTATATTAAAATGAACTTCCACAAAGTTACCGCCGAAACCATCGAAAATATGATATAGACAATACTTACTTACCGATGTGTACTGTCACAGCTGATACGTTTTTTATTGAATGTAAAAATTCACTTACCTGTAAAAAAAGAAAACAATAAATTAGAATACAATATGGTTATAACAGAATAAAGGAATTCATTATTATAAGAATGCATATGAGGTGTCTAAAAGCAAGTATACTATAAGTCATTTCACATAAAAGGTTATGACAAATTACTTGCAAGAGCCGCTTAAAGCAAACGAAAAAAAATGTTTAAAATCACACACAGAATCATATGAACCTAATTTTATTTCCCTTGTATTTATTGTTATGACCAGCTGACGGGCAATTTAAAATAAACATTTTGTTTGTAACTGGTAATACAATACGATAGAAAAATATTTTATCGATACAAACAAAAGTTTTATAACTTCGCTTACTTCTAACGGTGCAAAGGAGACATAATAGATTTTGCTTTACGCATCTCTTATAATATTTGATTCCGAAATATCTGTTGTTTGCGACAATTGAGAAAAATCATCAGATGTATTACATTGTTACTGTGATTAATACTTTTTGTAATGATCATAATAAGCTTTTCATTGAGCTTTCAATTTGCGACGAAGTTCACTTAATTTAGAAATGAGGCCTTAATAGAATTTTGGTGTTGGATACTATCTACTTGTATATTTTAAGCTGTAGATTTGCTATTGATGTTGCCGGAACGTTGAATATTCTGGTTTCTAAGTGAAACTCTTTCAACTACGACATAAAGATATGTTATCAAATCATTAATTATAAATAAAGACATGCCCCTGTTATATTTATTTTTTATCAGTTGAAAGTTATTATAAGCGTATGAATACCGGTCTTCAAAAGTCGAATAACGGACAAAATGTATGCGTGTTTTTATAACGTCTTTTAATTCATCATACCAATGACAAACAGAAAAAATCTTATACTTATTATTCTGGTATGTAATTGGATGCATATCTTATTTTGAACCACGAACAAGAATCTAGCATCCGATCGGTGTCAAATTGGTTTTCGTTCCACACTTTATGAAAAACACTGAATATTTATGTATTCATTCAAATTTTAATAATATAATCAAGTACACATAATAAGCGGCATCGTTTCTAGGGATTAAAAGTCGATACGAAATAGGCACTAAATTAAAAAACAGTCAATGTGGTTTTTAAAAGCCAGTCAAGCAACCAAATTAGAATACAATAATAGTTTTGTCACTGTGAATTTTGAAATGGAAACATAAGTTCTGGGATAAGGTGAGTAAAAATTGCATCATGCGTTTAACCTCCGATCAGCTGTATTTTACAAATAAAATGATTATTACGTGATATGTTGAAAATTATTTATCTTTTTGAAAAATAATAATGTTTTATTTTCAATATGTCCACTCCCAACGTGAAGTACGTAACATAACGCATAACAAATGCGTATCTCTGGATTGTTTGGTGTATGATAGCTAGCTGTAAGTCACTCGTCTCAGCTTACTTATGCATGATGATAACCAATGAAGAATGTATAAGTAGTAAAGCCGACCATTTGAACCGTTTTATTGTTCGCATAGCATGGAAATAAATTCTTTAATCATCTGATTCACACCTGTGATTCCACAGTCGAATAGAAGGAACGTCCAAGAGCATCAACCACTCGGCTAAAGGTCTTAAATTTTTAGTGCGTGTAAATTTTGTATTACACTATTCACAACATATGAGACTTTTTACGTCACTTTAAAATGTACCACAAAATATTAAAATTTGAAATCTTTATAACTGTAGAAGTCAAACGAGATTACTTCAACGATAAAATACATTACATCTTTATCACTGTGCCTAAAAGCCACCATTTAATATTTGGACAAATTATTTAAGATAAAAATCTCTGTCATTTAATAATTTATGTACTTTGACTGCATCGGTTCCAACTGTGAAAAGTCATACAGATGAAATCCAAAAATGCCGTCAAAGCCAGTGCTTAACAGCCAATGACCCTTGGAATTTGCTGCCTGTAAGCAGAAACGTTTAAAATTCAACATTTTTTCTTTTTAATTGTCCGCATCTACGAACAAAATGGAAACACCGGTTCAAACTTTTATTTTATATTAGAAAGACACGAGCAGTAAAAACGGCGGGTTATTTGATTGATCCATTTAATCTATTAACCTGGCAGGATATGTTCAAATACTTTTTCGCTGCAAGAGCACAATGCTACTTGAAGCATACTTGAACGTACAGGCTGTAGTTTGATTGCATCCAACTTCACAAACATACTAAAATCAAAGATAAAAGAATGGCCAATAATCATTTTATTTATTTATTTCAAAGCTTTACATTTCCACAGTGTCCTTGTGCATTGCTGATGATAAATAATTGATCTTTATTAGTCTGCTAATAAGCAGTGAAAATTGAAATAAAGCTCAATTGAATCGCTGTGAATGTACTGTAGCCATGGCCACCAACGCCAACACATTCATAAATTCAATTAAAGTGTTGCGACCAAGTTTTTAATACACGAGTATATTATATTATCAGTGCTTTTTTATTTTCTCTATCATCGGTGATAACTCAATACCGCATACACCCAAAGTTAAGAAGTTGTTTTAGCGTCAATAACGTATGTAATAAGTTGGCAATAAATGTAATGTGTTTCCACGAGTCTTGGCAGGTGAAACCACATATTGAAATGCAATTGCCTGAAAACTATGTCTGTAAACAATGCTGCACGTATGTATGTAAACGATAAATGGGACACTTTGATTTTTATGTCATCGCTGTTGCACCCGATTCAATTATATTATGTGATTTTTGTTGTTGTTCTCATTTTTAAAATTATGAAATAGTATAATGAATCCAGTTTTTGACTCGTTTTAAAATCTAGCTTTATAGTTCGACTTTAAATATAAATGTTGATTTTTTTAACGATTTAGCAAGAAGGATCGGGACAATATACGTTTGCTTATTCCTGTGAATCATCAGAGCTATTATCTAAGTTATCAAAATAACTTAAATACGTGCATAACATTTTATAATATAAAATAATACAGAACATAATTAAAAAAGGAAATTGGAAAGATTTTATTCTGCGAATATAAAATCCTGATTTCAATAGATACACATGAAAATGAAATAATGAAGTGCATCTTTAAGGTGTTCACTTCAATACTTGGTAGAATAGCATTATAATAAAAATAATTACATATTTTTAGTACTTATTCAACATTGAATTTATTGAGATCAGGACCAGTGTCGCTTATCGCGAGCAAAATCAACTGCTTCCCTTCACTTGATAATTCTCGCGATAAGCGAAAGCGGTTCTGATTTTTACTAATTTTATGTTTTTGAGTTGAATTATTTTCTTACTCGTTAGCGAAACCGTTCGTTAGAAGTACCAAAAGTATGAATACAAAAACAACAAAGGTAAGAATATGTTCACCAAAATTATGTACAAATTGTAGGTAATTGTATAAATAAAGTATAATCAATAAATTTAAGTTATCAAGTAAAATAATAACAGCATAAAATAGACCTGAGACTTAATTTGAAATATTCTACCGAGTGGATACAAATACGTGATGTGAGCCTATTTAAGCATTGAATTTTTCGATAGATGACAAATATTATATATAAAATATGTGTGTGCTCATGGTTTAGATGTTTTCATATTTTCAGTATTAAAATACTTTTGTGAAAGGAGTTTTATGAAAACGACGAAGCTCTTGGTTCAAAATATGTCGAATTCATGCTTAAAATATTTATACCGTAATCGATCGAATTGACTTTCGCAGAAAACTGCGAATGACATGCTCAACTACCACGATAAAAATAACTAAACGTTTGTGCATTAGAAAAAAGTATATGAAATTTAGTGCAATCCATACTGATGTAGACAAATATGTTAAATAGTTGGTTTTTATCTGGCACTATTATACAACATTCTTCAATAAATAAAATAAAATCAATATTGTGCCAATTTCACATTCTTCTGACAATCGAAAAGGAAATGTGGCTCTAGGTTAGTATGTTCGAATGTTCATTTGTACGTTTGGTATAATGTAAAAAAACCTTACCATAACTGTCCCATAAAAACGTTGCTTAACATGATGCATTATGAACCATTTAATTTTCTATCCAAGTGAGTTTGGCAAACAAACTTTCAACAAACAGCGACCTTACTTTTTACTGTCAATAGTGCATTGCTTTTTTGGTATTTTAAGTGCTTAAAAAGTTTTTGAATCTCTGTTATAACAAGGTGTATTTTGCTTTGTTTATAAAACAAGGCAATTAACATTAAACATAGCTAATGGGCCCGATCGAGAGATTAATCAGATGCGTTTTTAAGTAAGTGGATGGCTAAAAACAGCTGGTATCTATTTTAAAACTAGCACAGGAAGCGCTAATTTGTTTTTAGTAAATTGTATATACTTCAAAAAAAAAACATCACCATTATTAAATGAGAATTTGTATGTTAAAATTAGAGAATTATTATAATAATTATTATGCCGTCTCTTGTTTACCACATCAAAGAAACGGTAATATACGATTTGCTGACGGTTTTCTTACTATATTCAGATTATTTTCGAGATTGATCTGAGCCGTTTATATTGGCCGATTTATAATTCAGACTTGATTCCAGGTATTCTTTCCATAACGCGATAGTAAAATGTCCACTCGGAACAGTCGCACCAAGTTCACTGCCTGTGGAAGCAGAGATAGCTTAAAATGAAAGTTGTTTACGTAACTAGTAAGTCTTAAATAATTGGAATAACACGATTTTTCTCTGTTTTTATGTAAATTTCTAGCTATTTACGCTGCCTAAAATTACTACGTGCCGTGCTCAAAAGAAAATTATTATCTTATTAAAAAAATAGTGCCTAAATATCATCAAATATTTAATTAAGTTTATGATATCATGTAAAAAAATAATTATTGTATCGCTTAAATGTTGACCTTTATAGTATAATCAATAATCGACCACCACCCACATTTGGCGAAATAGAAACTCACTCACGTGAAAAATTTGCTCGAATTCACGTAAGCAAATTATTATATCTAGCACTCGACAGCTGGTAATGCTTCGCCTGAATATTAGCATTGTCATCGCAATATAAAGATATCAGTACATTGCATTCAATGCCGCCTGCCTTTTTCATGAAGGATTAAAACCAGCTTGTAGTGACACTATAGCTAACTTAATCCTGATTATTTTCATGGTGAAAAAGCTATGAAATTCCGTTGCAAACGTGTATGTATATTATGTTTTTTGCCGTAAGTATCGCAATATTTTTTAGCCATTCAATTATTTTACAAATAAACCTTCAAATATTAAAAGACAGCAGTTGAATGTTACATGCATATGTTAAAACTATTCAAATATGTAACTAAACACGCATCTGACAAAACAATAACAATAAAATTGTATTTCCGTCTTTTTTACATTTAAATAAACTACAATGAATAAAATGTTGGCAGGGATGTGGAGTCATAAAAAAAACACGACTCCGACTCCAACTAAAAATGTTAAATTTCGTCACGTGTTTTTCCTACCTTTCCTATTTATGTGTATTCAATAAAATATTAACCAACCAATTCGACCAATAGACAAATTTTACATGTTACATAAAAAGTTCAAGCTTTTCAAAATTTCCGACTCTGAGTACGACTCCGGCCAAGTTTAGTTTTCAGAACACAATTAACAAATAAAAACGTCAAGTGTAATTACGGATTATCTTTTATTTGTATAAATACGACACCTCTGAATATGGAGTGTAATTAAATTTTACCTATTACTGGTACATTTGATTTTCCAGCATTCAACCCCCTTCTCTAGTAGCAATAATATCAGCTATAAATATTCAGAACTGTCGCTTATATTTACACAAGATTAACTTAGAATCAAAAATGGTCAAAAAGAATTGAAAAACTGTTAATTTTTTATTTTGAAATAAGAAAACACATACATAACCCGTCTTTAGTTTTTTTAGATTAAATATTGATAGGTGTCACTCGAACGTTCCAAGATGGGTTATCTGGTTCCGATATATCTATATAAGATGTCCATGAATATTTCAACTATGTATGTATCTACATATTGACAGACCGATCATCAACGTTTGATAAATAACTTATTCATTTAACTACATGTTTTTGTAGAGGATATAACATGTTTAAAACCATCAGAAATATTTTAGAAAGGTTTTAAAAAAGTGAGCGCCTTATAGGTACTAAAATAATTATTACTAACAAAGTATTTGATAGTTATTTCATTTGTTTAAGAGATTTTTTACAAGTACT
The DNA here is from genome assembly GCA_028554975.1 of Himalopsyche kuldschensis. Classification (NCBI taxonomy): domain Eukaryota; kingdom Metazoa; phylum Arthropoda; class Insecta; order Trichoptera; family Rhyacophilidae; genus Himalopsyche; species Himalopsyche kuldschensis. Next base: position 11,865,077 of record JAHFWI010000038.1, read on the forward strand.
GCTTATTGATAAGTTACTCAAGATCACTTTTTAGAAGAGAGTAGTGATATACCTAGAACTGGGTTAGTAATCATATTTGCTACGTTTTGTTTCTAATATCGGAAGGGTGTGCGAGAGAATTTTAGACAAACGCGGACTGAATGTCTCCATGTCGCCGAAAAGAAATCAAAAGTAGATTGTATTGGGATTCGGACATGTGCGATCCGATACCAACTACATTGACACTAAGGAACCAATAATTTGTTAAAAATTTTCACGGCATTAAAATGAATTCTTCAATGTTAATTCCAATCCAACCAAGAAGCCAAGAGGGTTAGCCATTAAGGCGGAAGCGCAGGATTATTTAGTGAAATTAAATAAACATGGACGCTTTTATTTGACAGTGGACAAATAAAGTCTGATTTAACGATCTAGTACATACTGGGATTTAGTAAAAAGTTTGTAACTGCAGTCGCGTGTTTACTATTCCGCTATTGTAACGTATGTCTTTTTGTTTATAGTTCGACAACTATACATAATCGATTGAGAGAGTTACACGAATATAATGTTCCACAAATAGAATGATGGCAGAGTGGACTATTGGCATTATTAACATTATCGTGGTTAATTAATGTACATTGATGTGGTGGACTGTTGAAAGGGTGTACAGTTTCACGACCACCTTGATCAAGTATTACAGTAACGAGCTCGGCTCACGTTTTGCATTTGAGATCCGATTTCTACTAATTTTATTTATTGATATGTATTTTGATCATTTATTTGTTGGTTTTTTTTAGTTTGGCTGCATTGTGATTTTCTATCTTGCATTAGGCAATTTGGCGTAAGGTGTTGTTGTAATTACAAAAGTTACGTAACGTTTATATTTAAGCACGATAGTGCACGGCTGCATATATGTATGTACATACCGTACGGACAACCAACTTGTAAACCCAATATAATATTTAATAACCAGTTATTTTTAAATGAAATATCCATCATCACGGTTAATTTATTCAATATCTTTGTAGTGGGCTGAGGGAAAGACATCACCCGGGCTGAACCGTAGCACATTTTAAAATTGATTACTAGCTGGATTAACAAAACTTGACTAGTCTGACTAATGGAATTGATACACAAAAAGAGCAATTAAATTATATGAGAATGAATTAACAATATTAATCCTTACTCATTCTAAATACTGAGAAAGCGACTTTTAGTATGAATACAGGGTATGGTTTATTAAAATTAAATGTGAAAAAAAATATGAAATTTAACATATTTTCATTTCACTGCTATTTTTGCAGATACAATTATTTTTCAATTACTCATAATAGGGTGAATACTTTTGTCAATTATCTATTCTTTCGCATAGTGCTTCTTCTTGGTTAAAAGAGATTTACAATTTTAATGTTATATCAACCACTCGACTAGTAAGACGGTCGGACTACGGAATTGAATGCGTTTCAGTGCAAAGTTAAGGAAAGATTTGTACATTTCAGGAATTTGTATAAACAACACGAAAGTATCTTCTTCGAAGTTTCCTGATGCCCACCACAAGTGCATCTAAATCTTTTAACGCGAAAGCATATTTTGTAATAAGTTTTTTTTGTAATTAAGAGTATATTCATCGATATAATTCATAAAATTGTTCTTCTATGGTACGAAAATATGTTTTTTTATAATTTACCGTAATACTTCTATATGTAATTGTGTATTATTTAATACTTTCAGAAATAGTTTAATTTTAACGTATTGTCAATGTCCAATTCGCTCAGCGATGACCCGTTTAAAACGATGCTCCTAATTGTAACTAATCATCATTGTTTAGGAGGCGATGTTTAACGATATTTTTATTTATTGACTTAAAATATTTTCGTCGCAAAAATTTGTTTGAAGTAACGCCTTCTTTGTCTAGGCCTAGACCTTGGTTTAGTAGAATGCCAAAACGGAGTAATGTCTAAGATTGAATAGAGATACAATAATACTATGTAATGACCGGTTGAATAACACAGGCGCGCACTGAGCATGTGGGCGGAATGCGAAGTGAGCTGTGGGCGTTTTGATAGATCCAGATCCCTGAGCCTGCTCATTCCATTCTTCGCGCACTGCCCGTGCCTATGGCAGAAGCTGCAAACCATCCGAAGAACATGCACCAATTTTACTGGTGTAATAACAACAATATCTCTACAAATATAATATCCGGATAAAACAAAAGCGACAAGAAATGGTAAATTGGTTTTCGTGGTACCTTTACTGCAGTAGCCCGCGAGCAATTATGTAGGTATATCATGCGAGCCAAATAATCGGTCACACTTTTCAAGCAATATAAAACATATAATATTAAACAATTCATTATGCGTTAGCAAAATGTGGCATATGTATTAAGTACATACTTTACAAATTTCGTAAAATGTTTGAAGCTTTCTCGGACTAAATTATTTATAATATATATTTGGGTAGACAGTCTGGCGAATCTAAGCCATTGTAGTTTACATACTCAAGAGTTGTGATAAAATATTGGCAAAATAACATTTTATTCCACCATAGTTCATTAACTAAGTAATGATTGTTCTATGTGTACTAATATGGTTAAACAAAGCGACGGAATTTTTAAATATAGCGGTAGGATAATAACATTTTAAGTAAGAAGCTCGCGCTCCTAGCCCAACGATTCTACACGATTCCAAGGGATGATTTAGCTACCCCTGGTCTCGTTATGGCCGTGACATGGTTGCCGTGTGCCGAGCATTGCAAATCCAGCATACCTTATGAGTTGTGAATCTCGCGACTTACACGATAAAGTTGACAAATGCCGCGAAACCATTTCGCATATTTGAAGCTATTATAAACAAAGGCGGCGAAATTCGCAAGAGCCGCTCGAAGGACTGTTGTTTTTTTTTCGAATACCTTTATTTTAGTAATAAAGTCTTGTGCGGTGAGCGCATATTAATTACTTTATAAAAAATGGTCCATTTCTTATGTTAAATTTCGATTATTTTAAAAATACAACTCTGTAGTAAAATGATAATACATAGTTATTATATAAAAATTAAACGTCGTCGAATCAAGTTCTCAACGATTTGGTGGGTTTCTTTTGTTTAGTTTAGCTTGGTTTGAATCCCCGAATGGATACTTTCATACATGAATTTTTAGATTAAATGCGTTTAAGGACACACGTGTTTTGTGATTTTTACATTCACTGTCACGCATTTGATTCCAAAAACTGTGATTTGAGAGAGCAGTGAGCTAACTATTATATTAGTATTTTTAATAAAAAGAACGCTCGGTCGAAAATTTGTAAAAAAAACTTGCAGTGCATCATTATCGGTTGTATTAAATAAATATGTAGATATAATAGCTATTTATTTCTAATTTATTTTTATTAACAATAAATACAAAACAATATTCAATTTATTTATAGCATGAAATAACACATTGATACGATAGCTAGTGCTAAATGCGATTTTGTGTTTTTAAAAAGTAGTCACTGAGTTATAAATATATTAAGTATGATAATATGTACATTTTGTATACTGAATGAATCCGTAGTAGAGGATGATTTCATGTTCATGATTATCGAACTATGGCCAAAAAATTAAACAAATCACGATTCCGGCAGCCGGGCTTCCAAATAATGGTTGTGTAAACAGAGAAAAGATATTGGACAATGTACGGAAACGAATCAATAAAAATTAAGCTACAGGCAACTCGCTAATTTGCATATTTGTGAAACGCAAAAAATATTAAACATCAATCGTTCAGTATAAAGGAAATTTCGTAAAACGCATCCGTTTCCGACCGTGGAAAAGGGCATGTTTTTAATTGAAATTTGGTAGGGCAAAAAAGAATTCTAAAGAGGTAATAAATGGAAAATCAAATAGCCCGACACGTTATTATCCCGTAGATAATGCTACGTGGCTATGTGCTGTAGTTCAAGGTTCGAACCAGTGGCTGGATATTGATGCAAATTGTTTATTCAACGAAAGGCCTGTCAAAATTTCGAAGCATAACTATATTTAATAAATATTCACATCAAATGTTATCTGCTCGAATTGTTCTTTTCAATAAAAAATGTAAAGCTTTTAATTTTCTTTCAAAGCATGTATATAAATGAATAAAATGAGCATGTGCAAATTAAAAAACATCTACCCTTCCAAACATTGAACAAATCTTCAACGAGTTATTTTTACGACAGCGTAATAATAAAGTCCTATTTCAAAAGATAATCAAGGGCAAACTGGCGTAAGTAGAAGTAAGAAGCGAATTTAGTATCACGTAGTTTTGCTCATTGGTCTGTTTTTATTTAGTGTTTTTTATTCAGTCGAGTTGAAGTGTGGTTATTTTTCAAAGTTATTAAAAAAAACATACAAACTACATAGTTTTAATTAAATATCGCAATCAATACAACGCTTTTTGCACGGAAATATTGTACAGTATGAGCCAGTCAAATAATTGGTTTGTGATTTTACAATACGATTAATAAGTTCCCTCCCTCATATTATTGGAGCGTATTCGGGGTAAAAAGACATATAGTATAATAGAAATGAAAATACATTTCATCATTAGCAACACGTGTGGAAAATCAATCCTAATTTAAAAGATTCAGGTTATTTTAGTGCAAGCTCATGTGCATGTGCGGAAGTAACTTTAGTTGCTCTTATATAAATCAGACTTAGATAAACTTTTTGAATGTAGTCTAACTTTAAGAATTTAAAATTATCGCCAGGCCCAAGTTTTATGTTATTTTTAGATTTAAATAAAGTATTACCAAAAACTAATTTCGGCATACGAAAATTAGCGACTCTCCAATCACCTAAAATTTTACGAGATAAATGGCTCTATAAACATGCCACGTAAAAGAAGATATGACGTGATACTGCAGGTGTTCGATATGATATTTTGGATACTGGAAAAAGTGCAGTTGCCTTACTACACAATGTAAACAAACTGCCATAGGTGAGTGCGTCTGAAGGTATAAAAATGTTTTCATCGCCAAGAAAGCAAAGTAGAGTAAGTCAGGAAAGAAAATGTGTCACAGCTATAAGCATTACGAGCGCAAGGATAATGAAACGGAGACTTCACAATAGACCGCATTGCTTTGCCTCGGCTATGAGAGCTTCTCAACACATTTATCCTTACTTAGCTCACAATACAACAAATATGCTCCAAATGTAGGGAACAGTTTTTCAAAGTAATTAAATCTCTATCAATAACGCACTGGGCTTTTTTTTGAAAAAAAGGTGCCGGAACTCAAATTTATCAAACATATGTAAAAGTAAGTAAATAAAATGTTCCGCACGTTGTCAATCACAAATGTCAGATGTTTTTGGCCGTTATCAGTCCTTGAGCACGAGTGACCAATGGGAACGTGGACATGTCCCTTCTCCCTCGTCAACACAGGAGAGCGCCAATTTTGAATCCATCCACGTCTCATCCGGTTTATTACAATACCATATTTAATAATTTTGATGAATTATATAAATATAGATAGTAATTACGTTAGCGCGAACATTATTTCGTTTAATTGATTTTGAAAATTAGAAAGAAGTAAAAACCGTGAAAAAAGGTGCCGGAACGCCGTTCCACCGCGTTATATGGAAAAAAGCCCTGATAACGCATTTCTATTCACAGATGATACTCTGTATCAAACAGATCTCAGTGGCTGAGCTAGTCACTGCAATTTTTTTTTTTTTTTTTTATTTTATTTTCTATTTTCAAGCACACTAGTGCATGGTTCAAAATCAGTCCCGTGCAGATCTCCCCGGGCCATGAATGTGACGGGTAAATTCCTTTTGCTAAGTCGATAGCGTTGTGAAAGGCGGCCATAAAACATTACCTGCATATACACAATGGGTGGTGGTGGGAAAAACCAACTTGAGTATAATGCCGTAATATATACATTAGTATCTTTTTTATTGATATACTGTAATATTTTTTTATATAGTAAACATCTACAGTTTCATGAGTTCGAACGTAAAATTGTGGTCCCATGAATACACATAATATATAAAAATAAGATGGTAATACCATAAATATTTTAATTGCTACATTTGTTTACAGACTGACCACGATACTAATGCACTCGAAAGAGTGGCGCTGTGAGAATGTAATGAATGACGCCGACAAAAAAAAAGATTGCCAGAGTTCGAAAATTTAAAATTCCCTAATTTGATAGATACTGAACGCGTAGGCTAAGTGCGGTAGGTGGATTCTTATGTCAGAGGGGAGAAAATTTATTAAGTAGTAACGGCTGCCACAAACTCGAGTGAACTGTTAAAGAAGTCAGAGTGTAGTAGTATCCGTGCGATATGTAAACATTTATTTTAAAATATTGTCACATTGAATTAAAGACTAAGTGTAATTTTATTCAAAAAAAAATTGTCTTAAAAACTATGCAATAATTTTACAAGGCGGGACTGTCACCTGACAATCTTGAGTTTATAATAAACATTGGCTTATTAATCGATTAAAGTAGTACATATCAAGATAGCAAATTTATGTAAGAAGAGTCATCACGCATTATCATTAATTAATTCATATGTAAATATAATATTCCATACGTATGCAATGTAGATATCTATCTGAAGATTAGAAAGCGGGCTCGATGATTAATTTTTTTAATAAATTTGAACATGTAGTATATTTTTGACATAATTGAAAAAAATAGTAACGGTTAAAACAGCTGCAGTGTCAAGATATATGCATTATGTAATGAATAAGAGAAGATGGAGAAAAATTGTCGATGGAAAAAAGTGAAAGTTTGAGCAAGAAGTTTGGGAAGCGCAAGTTTTGTTTGCTAGAGTAACGAAACTCTGTGATTACTTAACGATGGTGACACGAAGTAGAAAACCAAAAAAATGCGCTGGAAAATTATTCGCACGTGTACAAATTAGAATGAGTATGTAAGATATATATCTAAGATGATTTACTTTAGAATAAGAAAGAAGTACCTATTTTATTTACAGTAATTTGATGTTTATTTTAATAAAATCGCTGCTCAATTTTTAAGTTTAACAAATTTATTTATTGTTATAATAACATTAATTATTCTCAATTATTAAACGAGCTCGATAATGGTTTTTAACCGCATATTAATCTGAATCCACTCTGATTGAATTGATGCCCAGTGCGATCACTAATTCTAGGCTATCTGTTTATAAATATTTATCGGTCCTGCAGTCGATTTGTAAACGAGCTTGGGTGGTTTTATTCGTCAGTTCGTTACCTTACTTTGAAAATGTTCTGATTGACATTTTTGCCTAAACCGACCCTTTGGTCGGAAAAGATTGTACCTATTTACCGCATTTTATCATACATATGAATTTTAGAATTGAATTGCGTAATTATCAGAATTCCGGCGTTGCACTGCATCTGCACTTTTTTTACTAGATTTATTTGACAAAGTTCTAAGATTGTCATCATCATATCCATCAATAGACCCCAGCAAGTGTTAAATATGCTTAAAATAAGTAATTTGAAACATTTCTACATGCTCATTGTTACAAGTGAATTTTAATCAATCGAAACTTCAAACGCTCATATCTCAAAACAGTGTCAAGAGCAGTTAGAACCTTTTCAAAGTAAGGTGTCGAGTTGTTGTTTCCAAGAATTCGATAGCCCGTAGGTACAATTCTATGCATAAACACTATAGTCGATTGACAGATTTGTTTTAAATACATTGATGTTTATGGTGCTAAAATTCTCTGCCACTCATCTTTTCCTTTACAATCCCTATCTCAATATTCTTAACCTCTCCCATAAAGAGAGGTTGAAAAAAATGAAATTATGTTAGATTAAGCATTGCTTACTAACTATTAATGCGGTTGGATATCGTCATCATTCATCATGCATAAATTCGTGTCCTGGACCTGTTCTCAGCAATAAATCAACATCAATATGACATCATATTTGAACACAACCAGTTATTAATAATGTATTTTATCGTAATAAAAATATTAGACGAGACTCAAAACCGTCTGTCACGATCTGTTCTTTTCTTGAGATCATTCCAACTTTAACGTTTATTTAAGACACACTGTGGCTTTGTAGTATGTAAGGGCAACAACACATAGCTTAACTATATATTGACACTTCGTTGTATCAATATGTTTTCAGCATTAGTTTAATTGTTTTGTACACACAAGTAACATCATCTTTAGCTGGCCATATTTAAAAAAATAGATATTGTATTTTTACGCATTTTAAGTTTAGCTAATTTGATTATTAATTGAATGTTATTTTAGCATTAATGTAATCAATAGTCGTAAAATTTATTTTCAGTTAGATCCTCAAATCATTATTAGTATCGCATACTATTTAAATCAATAGTGTATTCATTTAGCAGAATTTAAATATTCCGCAATGTATCAGAAACAATTACGTTATATTTATGATTTTTCCGCTGTGTTAATGTTCTAAATAAAACGCTATTTATCCATAATATATTGATTATGGTGTTAAAATCTTATAAATTTCTAACTATCTTATTTTACTTTTCATTCATGACAAATCATATGACATAATAACGGTCCTTCTTTTAACGGCATTAACAAAAAAAACGTTTTGAATCAACCCCGATAGACAAACATTAATGCATTTTGCTGAAGAAGAATATTGATTACAAATTAGTAGATTGAAGATGATTATTTTAATAAAAAACTATTATTATTAGTAAACAATATTTTTCCACTCTCCAGTAAAATGTCAAAAAAAAATACTGCTATGTTCGCTGCGCGTATCAATATTATTTACTAAAATAAATATTTAATTGAACAGTTCACAGTAAAATCTTTACTAGTTTTAATATAAACGTTATAACCGTATGCGCTGAGCTGTATCTGTGAGTAACAGCTATTTTTAACTATTGATCCAATAAAAACATCTCAATCGTTATTAATAAATAAAATTATCATCGTTTGAGTATTGATAGAAGTTAATCAATACTGGGAAATGTTTATACAACACAGGATATGCTGCTCATCACAGAGACTATAATCTTTATGATAAGAAATCCACGTCATTTTTATTGTAATTACTTTTCAACACGGTGACATAATTTTCTTTGAATATTCTTTGCATAAGTTTCTTATATCTAAATTTAAAGATAAGTTGGTTTTCCGGATATTATAAAGTAAGTAATCTTAGAAAGTATATTTAATATTATTCAGTCACTCAACATCTCTCGCCAGCAATGTGGCCGAGTGATCAAAGCTCTTGGTTTTCGTACTACTCGCATATAAACTCATAGGCTCGAATCCAAAAACATACTCTTTCATGACTGAAGATTATTCTATTGAATTATGGATAAGTGTCTTACGGAATTGCCTTCTACAATTTTTTGTAATGCTAACATTTCATAACACCCATCTTTAATCCGAGAGCCCCAATGATCGACCGTTATAAGTTGGTCACTAAACCGGAGCGCTAGTGTTACATGCGGAGTGTTGCGATACTATTTTATCTGCCTAGCATTACATAGGTACTAGTAAAAATAAAATTATAAGACTGACGTTTGACAGCGTCTAGCCCTAGATTAGACACTTCTTCCGAATACGGCTGGCGACCACAATATAATATTCGTTCTTTGGCTTGCTAAGTCTGACCAATAATTTAATCTCCCTTTCGTGTATGTAATCGAAGAAACGTTTGAGTAGAATGTAGAGGATAAGTAAATTAGCTAAAAGGACTGTCAAATAACTATTTTGTAGTCTCCATATTCTTCTAACGGCATGTATAGGGATACATTTTAATGTGTCGTGAGAAGAAAAAATATTGACAACAGTCCGAACCTGGCTCACGAAGGTCTGTAGCATCACGCAATCCGACAGAATTCAGCCCTGCACTATCATATTTATTTATGTACCCGATACATATTGATTTGTTGTGACTAAGGTAAATACATAACTGCTTACGCAGATTAAATCGGCATATATTTACTTATAACTTACTAGTATAATATATATTTTAGCAATTATAATATGTTACAATACGTTCATATTTAAAATTTTATTACCAAAAAAAAATACCGTCAATATCATCTAAACCACGTCTGTATATTTCTTTGGAGACTAGTTTTAGTTTCGAAATATTTTTTGACATCTTTAACTTTGCGCATAAAAAATCATACTGTTGAACACTCTGCTTAGAATCTTCAATGTAAGTATATATGATATATATGTATGTATGTAATACAATACATGGATTTTTAAATGAAATCGATTTCATAGCATTTGCCTTAATCGATAACATGTCGTATTCCAACCTGCGTTAACGGTGATTTTTTCCAATGGTGTAAGTGTTTTCATGATAATCGCATGTACTACCTTTCATTATTATTCCAAATAATTGAAACTAATTTGATACAAACTTTTCTTTTCAACAGTCATGTATTTTACAATTATGTTTGTTATTTCTTATAATGCAGAGCTGCAGTATTGACATTTAAAGAAAAAATAGATTAGACAAATAATTTAATTACAGTAATAATTACGAATGATTGCTCGTCACACTTCGACCTTACGATTTGAGAATGTCACATCAAAAATGTCAGAAGAAGCTTCACAAATGTCGTGAATGTGATAAACATGCAAACTTATTATAAGTAATGTAAAATATAATAATGTCAAGAGTTATCAACTGAATGGTAGCCATAGTTTGGATTTGTTCAACCTCCATTTGAACCTCAGATTAAATCTTCATAAAAATGGCGCATGGAACACAGAAATCGACGATAAATACACACTTGATATTGACGCTATCTGTAGTGCTATTTAACCAAAACAGCGCCATTTTTTTAGCATTCACTTAGCAAAATTGGTTGAGGTTAATTGGCAGAACTTGAAATGAAAATTAAAGAAATGATTATTACTTACGGTGACATTTTCAGAAAAAAATAGCAAACTTTAAATTAATGTTGATTACAACTAAGTGATGTGAAGTTCAACTATTCTGTATCGCATTCTGAAATGCCAATTGATGTTTTCGGCAGTCTGTTTTTATATACATAACTGAAATTATATGAATTAATTTATATATCAGTTAAAACAAAAATAGTGTGTTTAGCTGTTTCAAAATTGACCTTTTAAAATTGTGTAGAATAAAATACAACACACATTCAGAACCGAATTCAACAATCGAATCCTACACGAATTTATGTCTGTTCGTAATGTGGATGATAATTAATGTATAATTTTTAAATTAAGGTGTAAAAGATAACTAGTACGTCAATATATATTTGAGCGTTCAGAAGGTAAGAAAGAGTAGGCAAGGCTATGAAAAATTCATGATTTTTAGATAATCGGATAAAATCATTATTTTAGAATTCTATTCGGGGAACCGATGCTGAAAGCCTACCAGAAAATGTTTACTCGGTTGTTATTACTAGACAATACCAGTCTAGTAATTTACTGTAAACATACGAAAATGAATGTATTCTCATATCGTAACGAATATAGCAGATTTTTTTAGAATACATAGTGAAATATAGTGCCCTTGAATAAATTGACGTCGCCAGGCATCGTTAGCATTTTATTTATCGAATAAAAATGTAAATAGTCCAACATTTTCATACTACTCAAAAAAATGTTTTTTGAGTAGTATGAAAGACACTTGACAATGCCAACGAAATAAGTTATTTTAAATTTTCAATCTGAAAAGCCGGACTAATGCATTTATCGAGTAAGACTAGACGATATGTTACCGGATAGGTTTCAATCCAACTTTGTATTCGGTCACTTTGAAATAAAGTTGATCGTCAAGTGAAATACTGGCGGTGTAAGTTACTACCAGAACTTCCATTTCGCTGTATTTAAGTAAACTACCAACAATAGATTGAAGATTGACATTAACTATTCTATAAGCGAATTCACTGCATTAATTGTTCACAACTAGAATGTCGTGTGTATTTTATATTTTGTTCCATAAACTATTTTAATTATATCTTCCTAATTACAACTTATCGAAACCTTAAAATCCAGATCAAAAACAAAAAATAGATACACAAGAATAAAAATAATAATACATTTTTAGTACTTTTTCCCACATGAAATTTATTTGATCAGGACCGGTTTCGCTCATGTCGAGCATTGTCAACTGATAAGAAATACAATACAACAGTGATATTTATAAAAAAGTTAAGTAAGGTATGACAAACAATTGGTAGAAAAACTAAGCAAATAAATGAAGCAAATAACAAGAAAAATAGACTAAAAATAAGAGGTTGAAGACCTCTTAGCAATGCAAACTAATTGTTAATGATAAGTCATATTTAATTGATTTATTATGTATTAGTGTGGAATACTAAGTAAGAATATAATACGAAAATGTAAAAAATTTAAACTGTTTTACCGATATTATTTATTATTATTCTATACAAGAAAAAATGTCATTATGTATAGGATTTTTTATCAAACGAAAAATACTGTAGTTTATTTTTAAAATTTCTATTGTTTTGATGCTAATTAAAAACGAATTAAAAACTATATAAATATACTATTTTTTATTTTTTTTATAGTGTTTGGTTAAATATTGTCCCTCTGTACGACGTCAAGTCCTCGACCAAGTTTACGATTATACCTTTTGTCAAGTATCCGCTTTGAATAAACTTTATGTAAACTAAATGATTCACGGGGATATATTGCGTTCATTAAAAAAACTTATTCTGCATTACCATTGATGGTAAACAAATACACAATCAACCCCTCTAATGAAAAATATCCAATTGTTAAATCAATAATTCAACGTAACTTTAAAGTTAATAGTACAATTAACTTCAAATTAATTGTATAGTAAAATCCATACCTAGATAAGTAGGTAGTAAATTGACGGTAAAAATGTTTTTAAATCAGTGATAAGGATATATTTTAACTTTTTTAACTAATTCAGTCATGTATTTTCAACATGCACATATTTAATATTGAAAAAATAGATTAAACTAAAGATTGTCCTGTATCGAATTAGCCCGACGGAGTACCTATTGAGTAAATATAATATTACCGCTTGATTTATTATCATTTTGCATTATTTACTTTGAATTATTATGAAAGTTGTGTTTTGTGCTTTTTATTCTTTTTTTAATTTCTGGTATAGTTAACTACATTTAAAACTAGATGGCGATTATTTTGTGGAGCTACCGCACGGTAAATAATAATTTGATAGCAAAGATAAGAGAGTTCGCCGACAAACACGAACGCTCAACCTGTGCATCCAAACATATTGCAATAGTTGTGTTCCCCATTCATCAAATACATAATAAATTATATCTGCGTACATATGTTACACAGGAATTGTTGCAATGTCAATAACATTTAGTAAATAAGGCAATAATTTATTTAACGTACGCATTTTGATGAGAAAGATGAATGCGTAAACTTCAAGTCAAATACGATTCCCAGTGTACAAAATATAATAGTACAAAATGTCTTGAAGAAAGGTTCACCGTAAGGTATTTTTGCGTTTCACATAATATTTTGCGTACATGGAATTATGTGGTATGTAACGGATACTTTTTTAGAAAACGAAAATTCTTAGAGCAGTTATTAAAGAGCAGAATTATTATGCAAGTATGAAGGTGAATAGTGAAAAATCCACTTGCTCTTGGGAAGCATTTTGAGAATCTGTGCGTTAAATAGAACCATCGCTCTGAACTGGTACAAAGACACGAAATGGCCTGGCAAGCAAGAGATGATATCGTGTCACCGCTCACCCCATACCATTCTCATCAATCCAAAATAAACAAATGCCACATTATTATTTTATCTGTGTACTTGTTTATTTTTAACAATAACTTTTTAATATTGCGAAGGTAGAAATAATATCATTTAACCGCTTAGTAAACGATTCGATCGTTAAAAAGCGCTTTCAATAAAGCGCTATAATATAGATCTTCATATTTAGCTTTAAAGCTTCGACAACAAAAAATACCACATCACTATTTATTTATGAAAAATTTTGTCGAAGACATAATTTAAGTTATTCTACATTATTATATATTCGATTAAAATTGATCGTTTCATCAAATTATTAAATATTAAAGCTTATACTTTTCTAAAATTATCTATTTTCAGTTTATACTTGGCCGACTGTCATTAAAAGATATACTCGTATTATCAATATTAAGATTAAAATTAAAACCAGTTATTAACCAGGATTATCTTTTATTCCCGTAAAGTTCTCATTCTAGTTTTCTTTAATTGGCTTTTTTTCAAATAAATCGATAATAATCAATTTTAATATATCAACTTTTTAAAGCACATGTTTTTTTTTATTTGAATAATATATTGTTCGTCGTTAGCTGTAATGCCATAAATAGTCATCACCTTTTTGAACTAATAAATGACAATAATAATAATAATAGGAATAGTTTAAAATACCAGACCGTTTTACTAAATGAGGTATGTATGTAGGTATTGTGTATACAAATAAAAGTTCGCTAATAATATCAAGCATCAAAAAAAATCATTTTCGATTTACTTTTCGGATATAATATATAAAACAAAGCTGACTCCGAATAAATTTTTTAAATCGTAAATAAAATACAGGTTTTTCGTAATTCTTTGAAAATTTCAATTGCTTATATTATAGTTTAATACATATCGACTGAGATAACGAAACGGATTCAGAGTGACATTGTTCCGATTTCCTTGAGTAAAACTTCCTAATAAGGTCTGAACCGGTTACATTTGAGTCTAAAGCTCCAAAGGGAGTTTCTTGCGAAAAGTTATTGTACGCGCTTTCGGTTTGTCTTTTACAAGCTGAAAAACTTCTCTTTAAAAACCGGGGCTTTCAACAACTTTAATAATTGGCATGGTGGGCTGCCGAAGTTTATCAGAGGACGGGGACTTCTCGCGTCACCTCAGATCGCTAGACTCTCTTCATAATAGTTAAGAATATATCTATGAGATTTGTTAAAAACATTTTTTTATGAATAACGTATTATTTAGGAAATTAAATCGAGTGAATCTGAAGGGTCTACTGAGAAAGGTTAAAACTTTTTGACGTTTCGTCAAATAGTATATGGAGCATATATGAGCTAATTTTCGAAAGTGGACAATTACAAAATACTTTTTTTCAACTGCCAGTTTTAGATCAAACCTTTGAGACCTTTTTTATTCACATGGAAAATTGAATGATTGAAGTGTTTACACATTATACGTAATTATTTAGTTTAAAACATATTTTAAAATATTGATAGTAAACACAAATTTATGAGGAAAAATTAATGAAAATGTCTCACATTCTCAGTTTTACAACAAATAGATTTGTCCACTTTTGAAAATTACCCCCAGATATATTTATAGCTTAGTTATGACTACTACGATAAATTGATTCTGCTCAGAGGTAATGGGTTTTTGTGTTGTTAAGTCCCTTGCCACCTTTCCGATACCCAAAAGCGTCGCATAGTGACAGCGCTTAGCTAATCACTAGTCCTGTCCTAGTCCTCGTATCCCTTCCATCACTACTTTCTTTGAAAAAGAGATGTTGAGCAACTAAATAACTAGCAGTTCTCGTAGAAAAACAAAATATGGTGAGATACACTCCGTGAGGAGTCCATATGCTTCAAGCTATGATCAGACATGGTAAAAAAGGACTACTGTTCAGCGAATTGCTCTCGCTTCATCCAGTTTTTAGTATCAGATGAGTAGCAGGTAATTAATATTGACAACACAAATATTGTTGGTGTTGAGTATCAGTTTTGGAGAGCTGAAATTAAATACTGAAATCAGCTTCCAAACGCGATCACCACCTCTGAGTGGATATCAGGCTTTAAAACCAAAATAACCTACGAATCAAATTATATAAAAGTACCTGTATTTCAATACCATTATTCGAACCAAGTGCTATTTGAAATAATACGTTTTTTAGGATATATTTTTGAAACATAAATGTGTTTAAATATAATATCAATTAAGAAAATGTTACACATTTTATTCACCACTTTTTTTTTAACATAAGTATAAAATCAACGATTGATTGATTGAGTAGGCATTTACTTGGTAGAACTCCATTATAATACCGTAAGAAAAATAACAATGTATTTTAGTTCTACATAAATTTTATATATTTGTTGATAGCTATTTCGGCTTACGCCTTCGTCAGAATAGTTCTGACGAAGGCGTAAGCCGAAATATATATCAACAAATATATAAAATTTAGATAGAACTAAAATCAACGATTGATGTTTTTGCCACTTGAGTGGGAACGATTGAAATTTTATTTACAGCTTTGTGAATTGTAGAAGAAAATATATTTCAATGTGTTTTCTTGCATTGAACAGACCTTCTTTGCTTTGGCCCACCGACCGCATATCGCACATTGCATACAAGGTGGTGTATAAATCAAAAAACAAGTTTTTAAACTATTATATGTACCATTTTTCTTTTTAAAACATCATCGGAAAAACAGTTTTATTTAACGCGTACGTTTCAAGTGAATTAATTATAACTGGTTCCCCGCACTAGTCTAGCTTAAATGTCTTCCTAACACATAATTAGATTCTTGGTATACTAATTTTCTAGAATTCATTTAACATTTCTTTTCATGCGAATCCCATCCCATCTTCATGAAAAATAATAAAGTGTGGAGTATTTTATAGATAACGTGTTTATATTTTGAATTATTTTAACATGACATTCTACCTAGGAATAACCGAAAATTAATCAAACAGAAAAAGTCGTAATCAAAAAATGAATGATCTTCTTAGTTGGTAAGCAAAACCATGGCCATAAAGAAAATTAAAAGCTTCATTTCGTGAAGAATAATCGTAGGCTTAACTTGGTCGTCCAGACGTATCCAAGAGATTGCGTGATAACGCAATTCAATCAATACATATGAATCTAGATCTTAGGAAGGTTTTAGGATAAAAGCTGATGGTTATGTTATTGGCCAGTGTGTTTCAGCAACGTTAGCCTCATTTAATGTAAGAAACAATCATATTTCGCGATAAAAATATTCTTAAATATTCGAAAGCTGCAAGGGTAAAATCATCCTCTGTAAAAGTGGTCGGCATTATTTCTAGGCACTCTATTTCTCAGCAAAGGCGAAATGTCCGCCCAACAATTAATTAGAATAGAATACAATGCAATAACAAACCTTGACGGATCTAAAATTAGAGAAATCAGTTCCTAACTACTGACATGTTCTGCATCCAGCCAGGCGAGTTTTGTCACAATTCACCAGTGGCTGAAAACTTTGGTTTACCATTTGAGATATAAAGCCAGCCGTTTCTTATAACGACAGAAAGTAGCCAAAAGCTTTTTTACTCATCCCTAATTAAACATACCTGTTTTAATTAAAATATATCATTTTAATTATTACTATTTAAAAGTATTCGTAAATGATTTATAAATTTTGATGCGGCTCTATTTTACCATAAAACGTAACAAAAACCACCAGCTTAGTTATTCAGTGCTTATTTCAATTTGATTAATATGAAACACATTTTAACCCGCTGATTGCCATGGTCTCAAACGCTGAGACGGCTGATTGCGGTGGGTTGCAAATTTATATTGAAAAATAAATAGAGTGTTAAAACTATCTTTTTTTTAATGAAATAGGTATGCATTATTTTGTCTGATAACTTCTATGCGTAAACTTAACACAAAAAATTATGGATTAATTTTTGAAACCTTCGTTGTTAATTGAATATTCGTATTTGGTTTTAGCAGGGAAGAGGTTAATATTACAAAATAAAACATAGGTATAACTAGTGGAGTTGAAAAGTTTCAATAATTGTTGTTTTAATAATTTGATTATAATAAATAATAGCCGGCATTTAAACACAACTGACATCGAACTTAATAGAGAAGGGTAGAGAATTAAAAATGAGGAGTAATAAATTACGCACCGCGGTCTGTCGTGTTTTTTGAGAAATTTGTACTGGTTATGAGTCACGCTCATCTCCACCGACCCAAGAATTTAATGCGGGCATAACTTGATTATACAAGTTTAGTTATTTCTCCGGCCCATTTGTTTTGTGTCATCGTTTTCGGCGACCGGGAAACACGGATAGCGTGCCACTGAGCCCCGGATACCGACCCGGTGGCTATTGGGTATGTCGCCAACGTAGGGTAACATGGCGGCAACCCAACACGGAACCCTTCAAAAAAGGGAAATTAACCAAAAAATAACTTTCAATGAAGTTATACTCTCATATATTACTTAATATAGGTACTGTTAGAATCATCCCTGCGATTAACTCTCACAAACCAAATATGATTTTTTATAAATGGTAAACACATATTGTATTTATAAAATTAATCAAAATTTAATATGCGTGTCTTGTATCGACATTACTATGATATAATAACTTACCAGTGGCTGTCTTTCTTTATGAATCAACAATCGTTTATGAAAATATTAATTCACTTACCTGTAAAAAAAGAAAAAATCAATTAGCATAATAAAATAGGTTCGATGAACTCTTTATATATGATGAAATAACTTTCAAGTCTGACGATGTTTCTTGAAGTGGCGAAACACGTGTCATTATTTGTAACATAATACGTGGAAGTTGTTTCTTATTTTATATAAGCATAATAATATGCAAAATTTGTAATAATAAAAAATATATTTAAAGCTATAAATATACAAAGATAATAATGTTACAAATGTATGAGCTTTATAATACTAGAGATTAACAGTTTTTCAATAAAAGCATCAAAATACATGTTGTGTTTAAAATATGTCTAGGATTGATTTGCAAGGAATATTGATAGAAATAAAAGGAATTTTTGCTTTTTTTATAAAAAGTTATTTGAATTGATTCGCTGTTAAAAATCTTTGATTTCTATAAATTATTAAGGAAACATCTATAACTTGGTGTCACCCGTAAATTCTGCAGAAATGAGAATCAATTTCATTCGTTGCGAATGCCTTCTGAGCTAACTACCACAGGTACATCAATCAAAATTTGACGTTTTGAAATACAATATCTCAATTATTATTATTTTATACACTTAAATATTTCTTCCTTTCTAGGTTAATAGTCATATCTCCTAAAAATAAATTATCGATAAAAACTTGTATGCTTTATTATAATGATAAAACAAATGCTGTTGTGCATATTCTTTCATTTGAAAATTACATAAGTTGTTTCGATTTATAAGTTATTTGAGATGTATAATTAGCAATGTGTTGGTGTACGTTTTGTAGTCTTTTACTGAGTGAGTTTGTAAATCTTTTTTAAAGCGTTTTTATTTACGTTTCAAGGAAAACTTAAACGGGTTCGGTTGTATGATGATCATAAAGAAAATAAAGCTTCCCTGAAAAGTTTCCACATGCAAATAAAAGCGTTTTTAACTTTTAAGTCTTCCTAGTGGAAATGCTTTAAATACATATAATCCAGATGTATTCATTTGCAATACATCCGATTGTGTTTTTTATGAGTATGATTCTTGGAAACTGAATGCAATTAAATTACTATATTTTTTATTATAAAGCACGCAATGTATAGTCTATAACTTTGATAAACACGCATTACTTTGAATTGCTTTTCTTATTATGTGTTATTTTTTTTTTGGATATCAATTTGACGGAGCATCAAGTACAAAGGCGTGTTAGCGTCCAAAGTTCTTCCAGTCTCCTTTGTCTCTAAATGTTTTAAACTCTTGAATTTTATTTGTTGCCATTCCCTTCTTATCGCTGCCGACAGGAGGGCGCGATCGATACAGTTGAGAAGTCAGTTTACTATTGCGTCTCTACCTAGATAGGGTCATCGAGAAGAATAGCTCTCGGCCTATATCGATTCTCTGATGCCTTCTAGTCATAATTCTTCAAGCAAGAGATTGTTGGGTTATCGTGAAGGCCCACAGCATTATGAAACTTTTTAGAGGTTTCACGAACGAATTCGCGAATAGTGGGCACACTTAAATCTCTGTGTAACAGCGATATAATTAAATAACGAGCTCTATGGAGGTTGACAAGTGTATATAAAAAAAACTGTGTTACTGCAAACTTATGATCATTGTAATAGTCTCAAATCCTCAATTACTCGTATAAAACATCACATAATGATTCATATTTGGTAACGCTTATAATTAAGGAATTGTCGAAAAAAAACCACAATTGCATTTCGTTTGGTATTTAAATATTAGGTGGAATCTATAATTATTGTAGGATGTTAAACCACGACGTATCAAATTATTTTGACGCTATCCGGTTAGATCATACACTCTGCCAGTAAACCTTTAAATAACAACAACTGTCAATTATGTCAGTATATTAATAATGATTAATTAAAAAAATATTCTACGTGTTAACCATCTTATAAAATGTGGAATTATTGTAGTAAAAATAGTAGTTTCGAATAAATTATCATATAAATACTGAACGTTGATAATTAAATCTCATATGAATCTTGGTGCAGTAAAATCAATTGGATTAATTGTATTACACCCTTATCTCTTAAAAATAAAGATGCTTGTGGCATAGCGACCAAAATGCCACCATTTTTTTTCTGTAACGTCCAAAAATGATGTGCTTTAAATCTGTACCTACATACATTAAAGTAGCAGTTTTATGACAGACTTAATCTGAATCAACGAAAAAGGGTCAAACGGAATAATAGAATTTCCATTTTTATATTGAAAATAAATCTGTATAAAGTAATGGCCGGGACATCAAAAATATTAAACGAAAGCTGTGCAAAAAGTGTTTGTATTTGTTTTTACTTCTCTAAGGCTCATATGTATATGGGTAAAAAAAACTTACATTGTTTATTCCGCCTGAACCAGTTTCATTTTTGTTTTATTGCTCGCATATACGGTGCTGATTAACGTTGCTTCCGAGATATATGAGTTGCTGGATATATTCAAACTATTTCACCGGTGGAACCCTTTTATATCAACCGCATTCGATGCACGGTGATATAAACACAGTTAATTTATTTAGAAATAAATAAATAATTTTAATTCCTTAACTTTCGATTTACACGTTGGATTTGTTTTTGAAAAGTTTGTGTAATTCTAAGCATTTTACACGAAAAAATCATTTGTAATTAAACTGTAAATTTATATAAAAAAAAGTCTTAAAAATGTGATTGTTTTGTTTTGGAAGTTTGATCTGTTGAAAACTTTCATTATCAAAACTCAAACCATCGATTATAAGAGATTTTTCTAATATTTAATCTTCATACATAACGACTAAATAAAATTTATTTGAAAATCGTGTTGAACTGATACATAACTGAGTAGTCTCGAAATGTGTTCCTCCGGGAGTATTCAAGATTTAAATACCTTAAGTGCATCGAAAAGCCGCTCGATTGGTGTGATAATAAAGTAAGAACGAGTTTGTAAGAAGCGCCAGTCCATGTATTGCCGCTAACTTCCTGATAAGTGAGTTTACATACTAGCTGTGTATTAAGTAAAAGTAAAAGAGAATAACAAATTCAAATTCAAAAATAGAATCAAAAAAAATAAAACTTTTAAATATTTTTCAATCACATGATAAACTTTTTACGTCAATATTTGCTAATGAGAATTATTAAATTATTATTCACTGTGATTATATTAATTTATCTATATTTAATTCGCCCGCTTGAACAACTCTGCACTCTTTGAAAGGCGATACGATAGATATATGAATATGCGAGTATATTAGACAAAGCGTTTTCATGCACTATTGTTATTACAATCGATCAGAAATAAAACTGCACGCGCTTTAGACTGAATCAGTAAACAAGTTTGCGTACAAACTTTACGCTGTCATTGTTAGTTCGTTTTAATTTATCGTTTATTATACAACCACGAGAAAATAGTATGGTGAACATTGTTTTAAGCACATTAATTTCAAAATTAAATGAAAGAATCGTGTGCATAATTTAATATTACGACTTCCCATTTGCATTTCGCAGTGGTATAGTACCTGAAGTTTTGGTAATTCAAAAAATAGATATCCAAATATGAATTCAACGTTGAAGCCTATTTTTGGACGCTTCCAGTGTAATTTTTACTATTAAAAATTCATTTTAGAATTGCTTAATTAGAATATTATTTAAAAATAGTAATGACTCTGAATCTAAATACATTAAAAGAATAATGTGTTGAAAACAACATCTAAATAAATATACGTACGTATTGAAAGATGTCCATTAGATCTCAGCGGTGAGTTGAGAGTGATTTGACGTTAAAAGCTTATTGCAAAATAACTTCGCCATTTTAATTTGAGTGAGTCAAGCTGACTTCAAATGTATTTTTTCATCTTTTAAATACACACATGGTGTACATAACAGAGAATGATTGTATACTGGAAAGACGAGATATCTCATTCAACATTGAGAATCTGAAAAGTAATTCTTAGAATTATAACTAAGAGAATGTTTACAACACAGATCCATTCAATTCACAAGTATCAATTGTACGCAGTACGTCATCGGAATATTTTCGCTGCCTAGCTGAACATATATATTTATATTTTTCAGAATACATTTGTTCATCTTTAATAATACTTGATGTTTATATCTAAACAGGCTTGGGTGTAAATTCAAAGATATGGAAAAGCTATAATGATGCGGTAACGCAAATATTATTTAATCGATGAAATCATGAATATGTATAAAATATATTGATATATTCACTTTAGAACGGAACATCTCAGCAGTGTTGATTCTTAATTTTAATGTATTCTGAAAAATCTGTATGCACATCGTTTTAAATATTGTCACATTAAGTTGAAAAATACTCGCAAATAATATGTTGATAAAATATTTCATTTAAAGTGAATATTTTTGCCGTTATGTCTTATCCATCGTATTTATTTTCCCCCCATAGTTATGTGTCGTCATTCACCCCATGATAACTAAACTAAATGAAATATATATCAAGAATAGTAAAATATGATACAATGAATTTAGTTTGCTTGTTATCTTGTTGAAATTGACATCCAATTACTCTTTTCAACTTAACCTGAATACTAAATTTGTTTCAATAAAAAAATGACTCACATAGTCATCAGTTCTTTTCGTGCAGAGCATACAAATAACTTAACTTACTGAGATGGATCGCAGATTGTTTACGGAAAGTGAAATATATTATCCACTCTCGTACGAGATGAGTTAGGAAGATTAGATTGACTGTCAGGGTAAGTGAACTGCGCTATTTTAGTCAGCCTTTTTAGTAATATTCTAGTATTTTAAATCCAGTCTGAGGAAAAAACATCAAAAAAACATTGAATATAAACATTGTAATTTATATACCGATACCAGATTATTAACAGGATTATTAAGGACGACAGAGCAATAAAGTGTCTTATTGTATTTTATATGTACACATATGATAAAAGCACGATAATTTAAATCTAAATTAAACAATTCTCCGTCATTTTCCGTAATTGTTAACACGAAATATATTAATAACAATTAATATTCTTAATGTTCACACTGATAAGTATTAAATCATAGGATTTAATCAAAAAAACGGAAACAATGTTAACTTTAACGTCTTGGTGCAGCATAATTATAAATTGACAAGTATTTTAATATATAATAAAATCGATATTGTTTTATATTTTAAAACAAATCGCTAATAAGCAGCGGGCTTAATTTTTATTGGATAATAAAAAAGGAGAACCTTTTGATTTACAATTTTATTTTTATTAAAATTTTAAGAACTGTTTCTTAATATTACTTAAAAAAAGTGGCTAAACAAGCTCACATTTTCTTTTTTTTTACTTTATATTTTTATTTTCTTTAAGCACCATAGTGCGTGGTTAAACGATCAGTCCCGTGCAGCTCTGTATCAGACCAAGTAATAGAGGTGTAAATTCGTATATTTTCTTGATCACGATCTAGAGTTATGGAATGTGGCCGACAACAACGACTGCATACACAAATCAAAAGGTGGTGGGAAAACTAACTTGTATACCCAAATATATATAAATAAGTCATTGAAATCTAAGCTTGATTTTTAAATATTTTATCGGGTCTCGCATGATTCGAAGCGAGTTTCCTTTACTTTGTGTACAGAGTGAAATTTAAACAGAATTCCGAACATAATATTACGCAATGTGCCGTTGTAAAAACAGAACCACTTCTGGTTTTAGTGTTCTATCAGTCGCGGTCCAGATTCGTAAGTAGCTTCGAAAGTGCTCATCCGCTGTTAATAACCTGGAGGTGGAACACAAGCGGTCACGCGGTAGGACGGACGCCGGCACCTGGTGGGACGGCGCCCGATCGACGCAATCGAAAAAGCTTTTCACAGGCGTCGCGAAACTTTCATTAGCGCAATATTATGATTGCGTGCTTATTATACGAACCAATGTGTGCATATATGAATTATAAATTACTAAACCAAACTAAAGCAGATGTATTAATATTTTTGGATTCGGCGATATATGTATGTATAGCAGTGGTTCTCATGTGTACTACGTATTTTATTATTCTATGAGACCTGCTTGTTTCTCAGTTGTTCAACCTCTCTTTTTCGAAGAGAGTAGGGGATGGAAAGGATACGAGGACTCGGACAGAACTAGTGGTTAACTAATCGCTTTTGCTGGCATTTTTTTACGCGTTAAAAATATAATTATCACATAATGGGATGCTATTTTCGAATAAATAGAAACAAAACAAAATTCCTCGTCTTTTTTTATGTACTATTTTTGAGTTCAGGGTTTTTATTATTCCAGTGTTTTATTATTTAAGTGTGGTACGCGTACCTCATGGGGGACAGAGAGAGTTTGGTATTGGTACGCGCTGCACCAGTGTTATTTTTTTTGAAAACAAACATAAGAATTTTAAGCAGTCTTGAAAAGTAGTGCAGAGTTTGACTAAAATTGACAATAAAAAAATTCTAGAAGCTTCAAGTGTTGATTTTAATTTCGAAATTGTAGTAAGAGTGTAAAAAATAAATATATTTTGATTGTTATTTATGTATGTATATGTGATTTTTTTTCACGAGGGGTACTCAGTGGTACAGAGATGTCTAATGTTTGGTAAACTCTGTATAGTTATAAAAAAAACTACTTTGTCGCTAACGACTCGGGTTTCGCCTTTCGGCATCTTCAGGCATTTCAAGTGCACGGACGTACTCATGGAAAAGGACAAAATTCAAATTTGATATTGAAATTCCATCAATCACCCTCAGTCGAAATCCTTAATTATAAAAAAACTATTGTCGCATAAAATAAGATTGGGCGGATTAGCGGGTATAAATTGCTGACGTCTGACTTGTAGGTATTATCGGAAGGCAGGGGCGAAATAGGATATCCACTCCCGGATCGGCGTAAGATGCCGCTCGCTTTCAAAGAGCACGGCCACTTTTGATCCTTGCCAAATATCTCTCACTCCATACCTGGCTTTGGTAACGGGACACTTATCCTGGCAAATATTCCAGGAGGTGGAAAACGGTAGCTAAGCAAGAGCCGTTATACTAGTAAGTGATATAGGAGATTCGTTACTGATTTGATAATACGTTCAATATTGAATTGGTACACTTAAGAATCATCGTGATATCTCTTTCACGATGTTTTTAAAATATCTATAAGATATCCACTACTAACTGATACTTGCAATATTGACAATGCGGTCATTGCAGTGAGAGGATTAATGCGCTGAAAATTCAAAGACTGAGTAGACCGATCCAATAAATGCTTCTTAAGGAGATCATATACTTTTATATATATTGGGAGCGGACATGAATTAAAAAATAAGGTAATCGTGGAAAAAGCCAGCAGCCCTTTCAGCTTCCAAATTAACGCCTTAAGAGAAACATCTTAAGCTCAAGGCTCGTCGATTCAGTTAGGGACTGGGCAGGTCTATTATAACATAAAGTAAACTCCTCAAGTTTACGTAAACATAACGAGCAATTCCTGGTAAGAATTGAACCTTTTTAATGATTCCAAGACAATCATTCTCGTATGGGGTTTTACCCACACAAAGCCCTCAGCTGACATAATCTTTTAGAAAGTTAATACTTAGCTAGCTTACATGCGGGAAAGGCAAACAAAGACTTTGTCTGTATCCACCCTAGCAATAAAAATAGCCAGGAAACTAGGAGCCCGCCTAGCGGACTCCACATATAGTTTCAGCAAGAAAGTAAAGGTAGGAAAAAAAATTAGCAATCAATTCCCAATTATGTGGATCTTCAAGATATTTTTGGAAAAATTTATTTATCAGATAGATTAATTAGAGTGCGCGGCAACCTGGTACAAGTGTGCGGAGGTTTTCAAATAGGGAACATTGATTGCAGTGAGAATTACTTTCATACTTTCGATGGATTTGGCGGTAATTTTTTGGAAGTTAATTTGAATATAAAATTTAAAATAACTTATATTATACCACGTATTGTGTGAGTATTAGTGTCACAGTTATTTTATATTCTAATTACTTTTGGGTATGTGTGTCTATAGCATAATTCGTTTTTTATTCACATCTGCAATATGTTTAATTAGCGTGTCAACATATTAAAAGAGAGTTTTTTTACTGTTTATTAACAACAGTATCGATGAGAAACAACGAAGTATTTTATTTCTTTTCGACATTTTTTATTTAAGTTTTCGTTTAAAAAATACTAACAATCAATCTTCACTATAAAGTACCAACTAAGTCGTGAGGCAAAGAGTTCGACAGGTACGCATTACGGTATTATTCGGTAAATGGGGGAAGGGGTGAGTTACTTATAAAGTCCCTCAAAGTATCGCCTCATCAAACAAGTCCACTCGTGGAGGAGATTACGCGCTGAACCAAGCCCAAACCCTCTGCCTCAACAACCACTCGACCACCGAGACACAAAATATGCCATAATATCAGGCAGTATGACAATTTCACGCGAGACACAGCTTCTCAAATTTTTCAGCGTCGTACAGATAATAAGAGGGATTTAATGTCAGTTCATTGACATCCGTATACTTGAAATGGCTGAAGATGCCGGAAGGCGAAACCCGGGTCGTTAGCGACAAAACTCATTGAAAATTACAAAATTCAAATTTGATATTGAAATTCCATCAAGCACCCTCTCCCTCACCCTTTAATTAAGAATATGAGAATCGCGATAACTTAACACCTTTGAATACTTGGCGGAAATGCATTATATTAAAAAATAATTACACATCTTTTGTACTTATTCCACAGTAAATTTATTTATATCAGGGCCGGTTTCGCTCATCGTGAGCATAACCTTTCAGGTTATTCAAAAAAATATTATTTTAATGTGAATTAATCGTTCGATAGTTAGTGCTACTTTTATTAAATGCAATTTTTATTCTCGATATATTTCTACAATAATTGCATATTAAACTTAGCATAAACTAGCCAAAGATGATCTTTAATGGTGAAGATATTTATTCACATTGATTGAGAGCCTATGTTTGAGGTACTTCGCGCGGGAAAATCTCTACAGACACTTTTCGCATTTTAAAGGGACGCGTGGATTTGCCACCCGTTTTTCGAAACCTGCTTGCAACGCAGCGCACTGCCGTTTCATTTTACTTTATTCGAAACTGAACATTAAGACGAGCTACATATATTATAAAGCTGAATGAACTACCCATCATTTTATATATTATGTCACAGATTACACTTCAAACAATTTATATGCTATACTACTATGTCACCTTGGCAAACTATAGCTATATGTTTTTTTCTGTTAAGCTGTATATAATTACTGTATCAATACAAATTCAACTGCCTTTCTTAGCAAGTATGAAGGGACATTTTTTGATAAGGAAGTTTTATAATTTTTTTTATAGTTTCTTCAACCACTTTTTAACGAAACTACTATCTTCTGAGGAACATAAAATAACTGATTATAAAATATATATATAATATTTTTATTGGTAAATTACAATTTTATCTCAACTTATTGGCTACGAGGAACGTGAAATACGCGTCGTTTTTGTATGTGTTTTGATTTCCCCCGTAAATAATGACTTATAATACGAACATTATTTATCAGTTGCCTCACAAGAATGATTTATATTAATTAATATTGGGATATTACTAATAAAAATATGTACCAATTGCTCGATATAAAATGAGGGCTAAATAAATATTCACAGAATTTCAATGTAAACGGAAGGATGAAAATGAATAGCATTAAGGCTAGCTTAGATAGTTAGGATCTATGGCGTATTTTCTGATGAATTAATTGCATTACACGTTTAAATTTATATTAAATTTGAAACGATTTTAAATAAAGCAGAAGAAAGAACACATGTATTTTATTTTGGTATTGAAAATTATTAAGCTTTTTGAATCATGAAGACTAAGGTAACAGTTGTTTTTTTATCGTTGTAAGTCATAAAAAATAAACAAATATATGTATATAACATATGACGGAGAAAATAAAACGTTTTGTTACTGAGGCATATAAATGTAATAAATTTTGTATATAATTACTGAGGCATATAATTGTTTTGTAAATATTCGTTCAAATAAATTAAATATTAAAATACGTTTCAGCTGATTATACTTATGGCAATTTCACAAAACCGTCTGACGTATATGAAATGCAAGTTCGTTCTTTTAACGGTGGTGGTAAATTTAGCATCTAACTGTTATATAATATTGTTTTATTTTATTTCAGAAGCGAACGAACACAATATCTCATTACGTTTTAAAAAATGTTTGAATTTCAACCCTTCATCGAATGGAAACAGCTGCGCTATGGGGTAGTGTTTTGCATGGCAAACCTGTGTATGAACTTTAAATGCCCTCATAACGATTAGAGGTCGTAGTGGTGAATAATTAAGCAGAATTGGTTAAAAAATATTCTAACTCTGCCATTGTTGATGGCAGCTCCTCTAGATTTAATTAAGCAAATGGGATATTGGCTATAAATCCAAACGAAACTTTTTCAATATTCATTGTAAAGAAAGAATTGCGCAATTCCAGCACAACATGTTTAATTTTGTAATGGAATAATATCACAATGTATAGTGTGTTCCATGTCGGTTGAGCGAAAACCAGTCAGCAAATTATAATTAATATGTCAATGGTTATGATAACATTATGTTGATTAACAAAATTTCCTGTTACAAAAAAATTTAAGTTTGTATAAAAAGGTCAGTGATTCTTTAATTTAAATTGCTCTAATATAAAATCTATAACTTTCATTTTGAGTGTGAAAATTTATCAATAATCAATTCGCCGAGAAATGGTTTATAAGTAATTATTAAATTGGTATCATCAAAACTGTCAAACTTTAATTGGTAAATGATTTCTAGACGAAGAGTTCACAATTATTATATTTAAAAAATATTTTGAGCTGTTAAAAATATTTCGTTTTTGAGAAATCATATTTTGTTGATAGAATAATAATTATACCATTGGTAGGAACGTCAAGAATGTGTTGCGATGTTATTTATGTGTGTGTTAGTTTCTTATAGCCATGTGTTTTTGACATCAAAGAGTATTTTTGAATCGGCATTGTTGGTAAGCAAGCGATTGTATGGACCGATCGTGACCTTTTAGAGATTAACGCATTAATTCAAAGGCTCAAAAAAGGCATTTGTCACTTGATGTTATACATTAAAAAAACGACTTAATTAAAACTAGATGTGTCGCCTCGTTAGTGCAGTGGCGTGCAAGTAATAGTTATTAAAAAAACTTAACAGTAAATTTTAATTGAATGCAATATATGTTGGATTATATAAATATAATAGAAAATAGAAATATAGCCAAATTTGATTTGTTTGAATTGTGTACATTTCCGTGAGTTTTGTCGCAAACGACCCAGGTTTCGCCTTTTGGCATCTTCAGGCATTCAAGTGCACGAATGTACTTGAACTGACATTGAATTACATGACATTTAACAAGACATTAAGCTCATGGAAAAGTACAAAATTCAAACAATTCAAATTTGATATTGAAATTCCATCAAGCACCGTCAGTCGAAATCCTTAATTAAACCGATATTAAAAGCATGCATGGGTTAAAGTGGAAATGAAATTTCTTTTCTTATTTTCAATTCAGTAAGTCATTTTAAATCAGTTAAACGTACGATATTCAAAAATTCAGTTGAGATAAGACACCACGAGGGTATGCAAAAAAATCAAGTAACAAACGTATTTCTTCTACTTCATCACGAAAAAGTTTTTCAGATTCTAAAATGTTTGTGAATCTATGTTCTATGTGACTTTGGAACTTCTCAATTTTAGGTGATGGAGTGTGAAAAAATATGCTACTTCAATTACATCCAAACATGATATTTTTAGTTTTAATGATGTTTTTGTATAAAGAGAACACTTCGCTACGTGTGAAATAATAATTAAATATATATCGTTGAATTTTGTACACGCTACTGTGTTTTTGCATACATGTGATACATAGCTGACAGTTTAAGTGAGCGATTGTCATATCAAGACATCCACCGGCCTGAGATGAATCCATATTTTTGACCAGATTTTAAAACTAATTTTGACAGTGATTTGGATTTCAAGGACAACATGTATATTTTTTTGGGAAATTAAAAAATAGTAGGTAACACTCCCGAAAACAAATATTATTTGTAAAAGGGAGCATGAAAACGTACCTTATTCACTTTGAGGTTTTATTTTAATTATCCAAGCAATATATAACGTAAATCATTATTTTTGAAATATTGATATTTGCACCATAATTATAATATGCGCAAAAATTAAGTATCATAGTTATTTATTAAACTCTCTTAGCACATTGTCTATGGGGCGCATGGAATGCGCGTTGTTTTTAATTTTACCCCGTAGCCAATGTGGTAACATAATTTACAAATTTGTAGTCCTTTTTCATATATCATATATTGATTTAAAAAAACATGGTATTATAAAGAGGATCAGGTAACGTTTATACTACTCAGCTTCTTATAGAAGTCCACATTTTCTAAAAAACGATTTTTTGAAATAGCTTCAAAAATATTACACGAAAAACATGTTTCGACACTATGTCATCACACAACAGAACATTAGTAAATACAACGACATTTTTTATGTTATTCGCAATTATTTTTATTATTGTTTTGAATCTTGGAAAGCCTAGTCAATATAGATAAAATAAAATTTGTATCGGCTTCGCCGTGCGTAGAAATAAACTATTTTACGTTTCCGGTATTTTATTTTCGAATTTTCCCGTAATAAAAGCGCTGCACAATGTAAAAACAAGTTTCATTCAACAATTTCCTACGAATTTTATATACGGTGGAGGCACTAACAAAGACGGCAATGATTTTATTTTTGATACATATTTGCTAATAAATAACTACAGTTGTAATGTTCTGCCAAATGAATCGATACAGATAATGAATTCATTTTGCAGATATAGATCACTGGAAGTTTTAAAATTAGATAAAACAGCTGGCTTAAAATAATTATTATTATATAATGAATTGTAAACAACTTATGTTTCATAAAAATACGTTTTTAAAGTAATTTATTAAATTGATGTTTTCAAGCGGCAAATTTCGATGACTTCACCAGCATCCGTTATTTATTCGATTATTCATTCACTTGAATGAAAATCTTTAAAACACATTGACTCGTACACTTTTTAAGTGTTAAAATATGCAAATATCACATGACTGTGTCATTTATGGAGAAATACTAGACACTCCCGTAGCAAACGATACGCTAAGCGTTAGATTTAAATGATATTAGTTTTTAACTAGTAAAATAATATTGATTGGCAATTTATTAATTGCTCTGGGAATATTTTGTTTTTGAATAGCTATAACTATATGTATCTAAGAATAATATATATTTTTTCTAGATCAGCGATGGCAAAATAAAACTGAGTAGGAAGCAACAATTTTAAATATCGTTATTTCTATTGCGAAATTGCATATCTGCATAATAAAAGAAGCATTAAAACAGTTAAACAAATTCACAAAAATAAAATAAATACTGAATTAATACATATTATTAATATAATAAGTTTTCTTAGATCTTCTTCGAGATTATAATGAGCGATAGAGTGACATGAGAAATATATATTTGTATTCGCCAAATTCGCTAGTCTAGGCGGAAATTTCCCGCGGTTTGAGAGAAGAAATATCTCAGCCGCCTTTTGGCCTCGCTAAAAAGCACTGACAAAGAAAAAGAATGAATAATCTCAACATGGCCTGAACTGAATGAACCCGCAAGCTGCGAGGAGCGAGGAGCCACAAGGCTGTAGGCACCCGACCTCTAGTCCTTCACTGTTCGCTTACGCTCGTCATTTCCAGGCCAGCACTTCGGGCCTGAACTCTCAACAAAACAGATATCATCTATTCTAAAGTCGCAGTGAAAATTAAGCTTACAGTAAAAATCACATCACCGTTAATTAGACACAAACTGCGAGCTTATTAGTTACATATAAGACATTGTAGCGATTGTTTCACTGTATATAAATGTCATACAGATGTTAAATACGTAGGAAAGACAATGTTTGGGGCCTTATGCTAGTGTAATAAGTGCCTTTGTCAAATATATAAATTGTTCAGTATGGGCAATTATTTGTTATGAACAGTATGTGTTTCTGAAAGTTCATTGTAATTTATGATATTTATGAAATCTATCTAGTTTAGTGGTGATTTTTCGCACTATAATTGCCTAAGTGAACATAGACATTTCTAGGCGCAAAATATGCTTCAACATTATTTTGATATACAAATTAGCTGCCCTTATATATAATTCATTTTTAATCGAATGCCATCCAGATTTCTAGCATAAAAAGAAAGAGTGTTTTAAAGTATATGGTCCAAATGGCCAAAATCTGACAAAAGCACTTCGCATAAAGGCCCAGATATATTTTCCCATCTGATTGTATTTTACTATTGAAGCAACCAACAAAATATTGAAAAGTGAATGGATTATTAAAACTTCAAATATTATGAATCTAATGTCAACAAGTTTTTAGATTAATTTGAAGAGATCTTTATCGATACGATACAGATTAACATTGTAAAAAATAGCGAAGAGTTTTGTTTGCGTAAAAATGAATTTATTGAAATACATTAGTGTACTCGAACGAACTCGGTCAGCTCAAATTTGATTGATATAAATAACGTTTTCATATTTTTCATACTAAATACTAAATGGAATATGTAATATAATATAAAAGTTTATGACTCGTTACGTTTGCAAACATTTATTTAATCATATGAATATATATTATTAATTGATTGAGTAGGCATTTACTTAGTAGAACTCTATTTTAATACGGTAAGAAAAATAGCAATGTATTTTAATTCTACATAAATTATTTTATATATTTGTTGATATCTATTTTAGGCTTACGCCCTCGTCAGAACTAGTTCTGTTCTTATTTTTCTTACCGTATATATTATTAAGTTATCTATTAAGATTCAATAATACCACTGATGCAGCTCTGTTGGCGTGGTGCTTACGTCTTTTGGCGTTTAAGTCGCTTAACGCTCTTCGCCACTCTAGCGACATTTTATTGAATGAATATTCATACGATGAGACCGCAATCGTCCGCGCTTTAACCTTTTAAATGCCCACTTGCTTTATGTCATCCCATTACAAGTAGATTTTTATCTCACACTCAATATTAATTTTATACAATCAATACTAAATTTGGATTACATAAAAATCTTATAACGTTCGAAATCGTCTGGTCCCTTAAAATCAAACCAAAATTGAACTCAAATTTATATTAATACTTTATTATCATAACGTGATATGTGTTCTCTGTTTCACCCACTTCACATTTGCTGTGTGTTCAAATGACACGGGTGACTGATTTCAGGAGCTTTTTAACGTTGGTTGAAATATATTCCAAACTATTTATTGTTCTTCGATGTAAGCATCGTCAAACGAAATATTTACGAAGCTGACCACTCGGTTACGATCAGATTCTTAAACTGATGTATGGCATCATGTTCGAAAACATGGATGTCTGTGATGTTTTAAATCTCTCCCACTCGATTCTAAAAATGGGGCACAGTGAGAGCAAGTATCTAACTACTAGGCGTGTCATAGTGTGAGGACTGAGCAATAATCAGCTCTTGTATAATATATTATATTGTAATAATTTCATATGCTTAACATTGGGAGTGGATAAAGATACAAAAAAAGCTTTTCAAACTATCTCGGAGAGGGCTTGTATTTGGCCGCGGAAAAAACATGAATATTGATGGAAACAACTATTATTTTCAATCTCGATGGCATTATTATAAAATTCATTCTACCTTGCTTATAATATCTACATAATTCATCATTGTAACTTATAGTGTATTTCACAAGTGAGGGATACGGGTGTACTAGTCCTTGGCATTCAGCAGGTTTACTCCGGTTAGCCTTCCACAGCCAGACGTTAAATGTAGTGGAAACATTTCAAACAAAATAAAATAAAAACGCTTATAAAAAAAAAATATTAAAATACCGGTCATGTCATAAAATGTCTTTGAAAAAAAAATGTATGAATAATAAATAACAGATTAATATTTAAGGCAAGCGCTTTAAGCTCATATTTTTTGGCCCCATCCGTTTCCGAAACGAGTATTTCAAGAGTTTATGTGTATACTATAAATGTGTGTAAATTAATCTTCATATGTTGAAAATTCAAATGCGATTAAAATGGGTATTGCCGAAAATATCACAGAAAATCAAACAAATAAAAATATAGTAATTAACTAAATTAAGAATCTAGAATTTCGGAGAGTAAAATCTCTATTGAAATAAAACGCTCATTTGTGAATTAAATGAATTAAGTTAAAAATTAAATAATTGCAATAACATTTTTTTCCTGGGTCGGAATTTGTTTATTCATGTTTTTATTTTTTAAGTTGTATCAGTGCATTTATTGTATGTACATTTATTATGGAATAATAGGTCGTAGCTGTAAGTAAAAAGGTTTCATTTTTTATTGCTGCAATCTAATATAATATGCGTTATATAATATAATACGTTCCACAAACATAAAAGAGCATAAAAGAACACAAAAAAAGCTTGAATTTCTTTGGAAAATTGTGATGAAATTTAATGAACAAAACGCAATTTTCTTGTACAACTTCCATATATAATTGTATAAAGATCATGATTGGTATTGCTCGTCGCGAGCACTCATCATTAGTTAGTCAGTTGATGACAGAACTACGAATAAAATGTGTTTTTCTTCTTTAAAATAATGCTTTTTTACTAAGAAGTGAGCTTAGAATAAGTCATTAAAATTTAAAATAAAAACTTTATATTTTAACATTAAGCTTTACTTTAAATTATATTATAATGTATAACTTCAAGTCGTATTATAAAATACTATTTTAAGAAATAATTATGTATCTATATATATATAAAAATGAATGTCTGTGTGTATGTCCGCTATGGACTACTAAACCGCTCGACCGATCGATGTGAAACTTTACAAATTTATTGAGTACACTCCCGCAATGGTTTCTGGCCTACCAACCCCTCCCTTTCACCACCCCCAACCACCACCTCCCAATTTTTTTTTTTTAACTTTATGAATTTTTCGAGTTTACTCCTTCGAAGGTTTCTGGCATACCCTCCCATACGCCCCCCAAACCCCACCCCGCCAAACAACCCCCCTCCCCCCCAAAAATTGATATCGAATTTTTACAAATTTATAGAGTA
This sequence comes from Himalopsyche kuldschensis, assembly GCA_028554975.1. Classification (NCBI taxonomy): domain Eukaryota; kingdom Metazoa; phylum Arthropoda; class Insecta; order Trichoptera; family Rhyacophilidae; genus Himalopsyche; species Himalopsyche kuldschensis. Next base: position 11,900,546 of record JAHFWI010000038.1, read on the forward strand.
CACATCCGCGAAACTTTCTGGCGTACACCCCCTCCAACACCCCACCCCCCCAATCCCCCTTACAATTGCTGGCGTAGCAACGCGCGCAGGGTACAGCTAGTATACTATAAATATTAAATTGATAGACATTCATAAGACATTCATTCAGAAATATATGGTTCTGATTATCATTGTTGACTCAGCAGATTAATCAGTTCAAGAATTGTCTGTAGTTCATTTTTAGGGAACCGATAATCGATAGGGGCGGCAAAAAATGGTTTAAGTACCTATAGTATATATTATTTAAGTACCTATAATAAATAGGTCCTGAAATTGTATTGCTGTACATTTTTTATCATTTTCAATTTATTCAAGATCATTTTTATGTAGTATACACCTACGTTTTCAATGTTAAATAATATAAATCGACGTCTGTCAGATATATTGAGACTTTATAAAGATCACACACGGCGTGCATAACGATTGAAATCATTTGGCTCAACACCGACATTTTTCGTTAAGCTTATTTTGTATTGACTATTTGGAATAATACTTCAAAATTTTACAGAATGCTCAAAACCGGCTTCGCTGAGATATTCTTTAATTAAAAAAGGGATGTTGTAACACAGTTCGTTTGTCCCGCGAGCGCTCGTTGTGTAGTTCAATGATAATCCACAACCTCATTCCATAATGCAATAGAAATATATTTAATCAAAGTGCTGGCTGATCTCTTATATATATGTACACTGCTTAATGTAAATAAGTAAAAAGAATTATAAAAAAACGTGTTATATCCACTTAGTTAAGATATTGTCAGCAAAGTAAATAAAACTAAAGAAGTATGACTATAAATCTATAGTGATAAGAATCATCTTTTAACAAGTGAACAAATGCGGAGAACAAGTGAGAAAATTTTACATACATACTTGCGTACATGTGATAATGTCCAATTATTACATTTCTTCAGACGCTGGTGATGTACAGTCACGCGCTGTGCATGCTCATCCACCGGGCCACGCGGACGGATATAGGTGGATAATATGCAAATACCCTGACTATGAGCCGGTCACGATCTCCAAGTTTACTGCTGCTGCTCAACTCTTCAAAAGGACCAGCGCCGGTAAAACGTGACAGTATTAAAACTAACAACCGTGTCTTTTTTCCTCCTTTCCCCGGCGGCGGGGGGGGAGACTCTTGCGATAAATAACAAAACATAACTAAATCTACTCACGCCTGCTATTCGCACATCAACCGTTCAGCTGGTACACTCGGTGGAGGCATTCAAGCGGTTAAGAAGGAATCACACGCTCAAGAATCGGTACACTTTGAAGTCAAAAGATAAAGATATTCATGATATTTTTTATACATTTCCTACGTGCTCAGCGAAAATGCATATCCAATTTTAATCGACAATCTTATAATTATTAGATCATATATTGAATTTTTTTTAAATTATTAATAACACAACCTCAACAGAAGTTGTTATATATATAATAGTAGGCTATTATTTATCTAATGATGATTCTCGATTTTCTAGAATACGATAGGTTTCCAACTAATCTACATTAGCATTTCCCATTTTTAATGATCAAGTGTAGACATAAGAGATACTTTATTAATTGAATTGGCAATAACTTGGTAGAACTCCATTATAACACAGTGAAAAAATAAGAAGAGAAGTTCGAAAAAATATACAAAATATTTAGATAGCTAGTTTTGAGGAGGGATAGAAATAGGTATCAGAAATATATCATATGTATTTTTTAGAATTAATCATGATTTTGAACACAAATCGTTTTATAAAAGTATCCCTACTGGGATTCGAGAACTTGGATACCGCAACAGAAGAAAACGGTTTTGGCAAGCTAATTATAGTTAATACTTTATGTCAAATCATTCCTTTCAAACATAAAATACTTTGAATCTATCAGACACACAACACTCTCAATTGATGATATCTGGCGTTGATGATGAAGTATTTTTCTTCACGAACAATGAATCAATGTTGATAAAATAAGAGTTTTTTCTTGGCCTAGCCGTGTAGTATACCTTTTTTAATATTTGAAAATGGATATCTTCAACATATAAAAAAACAATTACTTACCAATGAAGTTTATCATGGTTGATTCAGCATATTTTTTGAAAAAATTAAATTCACTTACCTGAAACAAAAAGAGAAAGAAAATGAATAAAACGTGTTAATTATTATTTTTAAAAAATACGTAATACGTTAATGCAGTAGAAATCTGTCGAATACGTGTAATTTAAAAATTCACCTTCATAACTTTCCTTCTGTCGCTTAAATTAAGGAATCCATTTCTTTAATATCAGTCTCGTGGAGCCCTGCTCTGGTGAGTAAATTATTTTATTACTGTATCCGTTCCAGTGTAGATCATATTTACGAAAGCTCTTTGACAACAATTGATCGTAGGTATAAAACTCGCTTAACTCCTCTAGATAGGGTATGGAAAAACTAATTGGTTAAGGACCAGATGTGTGTTATTCACACCGTTATTAAAAATGAATAAGTATCGGAGGAAATGTTTCCTCTAAGCGCAGCAGTTAGACCACTCCAATCTACCACCTAATAAAGCATTTCAACAGAAGTTGCTCGGGGATTGAAATTATCTGCACTGCAATATCGACATTGATCTTATGTTTTTATTAAAAATATCAAAAATACACTACAGATTATACAATACATTGTACAATCGAGTGGATAACAGAATTTTGTATACTCGATTGATAATTTCAATGTTTAAACTGTTCAATTCTTTTAATTTACGTCTCTAGCTTAAAAACTATTCACCATCGAAATCTCCCATATAGCTTAAGCGAATCTTGACTAGATGTATGTGGTGAAACGAAATTTATTTGAATGTAGAAGCTAAATCGTTCTTTTGAATAACTTTGAAAAATTTAATAATTTAAGAAAGTATGTGAAAGTGATTATCTTATCGATAGGAAGCCGGTAGTTTTGAGTTGGCTAATACGGAAGTTGGACGTAGTTGTTTTAGTACTAATATGATACTGCGGTACCCTGTGTATAGTCGGCGAACTAGTGTTGCGGTTATTAAGTGCAAACTGTAAACCTATTTTGATCAGAGTTGCTATATCGGATCGTTTGTTCTTAATACAAACTACTCGTAAGCCAGGAACGACGCTTGACTGTCGGCAGGGCTGCCATATTAACAAAGGCGAATATAAATCTCCATTGCATGTTTGCAACATCATCTGTGATACGCACTTCTATATATAAGACAACTTTTAAAACAAATTTCAATGGAACTATCAAATAAATTACAGACGGAAATCGTCGTGCTTCACAATTCAAATAAAACAGAGTAAACGAGTTATAAATGTTGTATTTATCAATAGTTAACCTCCATATAACGTGCTCAAATTTATTGGTTTATTTATAATCCAATATTTACATTCTTTTTATTATCTAGCTAATAATTTAAATTTCCTATACAATTAAGCAGTTTTATTTCTCTAGATAATAGCAGCCCCGTAGCACCATATGGTTAGCACGTATATGAACGAATGATATATAAACATTTGTCAGGAAATACGTATGTTAAACGGCGTTTTAATGCCCACTAAAGAGATAAATAAATAGAAAAATGTTTATAAAATAAACACCTTTGCGATACGTATAATAGGCGTGCCAAAGAATTTAACGAATTGTGCAGTGGATAACGTCTTCGGCTTTCGTGACGGACCTCATGTGTTCGAGTCCTATTACGAGCTGTATTTTTTTATGTCAATTCATCCATTACCCGATTCTATATGCGGGGCATATCCAGAGCAACAAGCTAACCAATAGTCATGTCCCAGCCTTATTGTTTCTGTCCCTACTCTCCTCAAATTAAATAGAAGTTGAGGCGACTAAGTAACAAGAAGTTCTTGTGGAAAAAAATACGTTTGAAGATACTTTGCATAAATTAAAATTGAGATATGATCTTTCATGTAGTTTAGTAATCATCGCTTAAATGAAACACGCAATCAAGAAGAATAGACACGAGGTTGAGTTAGTGATGATAAATCTAATTCAAAAGTTTCAAATTCATACGAATTTTCCTTATATACCTGCAAGACTCGAGCATCACGCATTAGACCATTTTGGTAAACATATGCGAGTCCACGGAAATATAAATTTTTGTTTATGATTTGAGTGATAATGTGTAGCGTTAATTTTTTTGTGAAGAATATTATAGTTCATACAATGTTTCATTCAGAACATTGTCAACAAGGGGTTACGTTTGCAAATATGTCCCGCAGAGGAGACAATGATAATAAATTTTTAATTTTATATATCTTCATTAGGGTTTATTTTTTGTCTGCTGCCTTTTTGCTCTGGTATTGTTTCGCAAATAATTGAGTCAACGTGATGCAAAATTGTTTGGTATTTATTATTACAACGGTGAGATAAAAAAACACACCAACAATCGTATTAAAATTGATTTGATCAATTGATAATAATTTCGTGTCTTTAATTCAAATTATTTTACATAAAGAAAACATAACGAAACGGAATAAACACAGCAGTTTTTTTTGTTTTTTGTTTATTCGATTTTTAAATTTATTCTGTAGAAGATTTAAAAAGCAAGAAGAAAAAAATTAATAAGCCCAAATAACAAATGAAGCGTACGTGTAAAGTTTTATTCGTACACGTTTAATGTAATATAGATTTCAGGTATGTAATGTTCAGTTTCCAGTCGTCGTGGCCGAGTGGTAACGATGCATGATTTACTTTCTAGTCCTTCGTATCGCGATTGACGGTTGAAATGCCCAAATGAACGCTTTATTTCTATGAATTATTTGAGTCAATTAATTGAAGTCTGCTTACTGTCACCGGTCAGTTCCAAGTGCTTTGGATATATTCTGAGTAATATGTATTTTAAACTAAATACAGACAGAAATTTCGCCCATCTTGAATCATTTTTTTTTCAGAATATAAAGTACAATTTTCTCTACGGGTTGGTTATAGATAATCAATTTTGTGGTTTGGATCTCTTTTGCAGAAAGTCGTACAATATTGTAAGAAAGTTTAAAAGTAAAGATATTGAGTAGTCCATGTTGAATTTGGGCGACTCAATTTCCCGGGTCGCTGTGTGTGTGTGTGCGGTTTTTCATATTTGTCTGTACGGAGAATTCAATTTGTCAGTGTGGCGGCAGTCATTTGTGTGGTGGATCGCGAACGACCCGTTTTAGTATCTCTTTTAGAGTGTGGCCTGTGTAAGTAAGTGTAAAGCGTACGGATGATACATTAATAAAGGTTAGATTTGAAAGCGAGTGCTAACCAGATTCGGTCCGCACTTTTTACCACAATCCGGGCATCCTCACTAGCGTCAGTAGGATATCAAGACATCGCCGTCGAGACTCAAACGAATTGCCGACTGTTTATTTTACAAGGGTGCGCGAAACTAAGTTTTGAAACCCTACTATTTAATAGTTTTTTTTTTTAATTTTCATAAAAATAGTATATACGTTAAAAAACACATTATATAGTCCTATTTCTACATGTATTCTGATAAAGATCAGACGCTCATCGCGAGCATTAACAACTGATGACATTGCTGATGATGATGGCACAATATACTCAGCAACACACGGAACTAGTTAAGTATCAGCATAGGCCACTTGTACTAGCCCGTACTAACTCACAGTGTAGCTGAACAACATAATAATATCGATTCACCTTACAATATACATAATGTAAAACTAATATTGAATAGCTCAGACGAAAATGGCAGGAAATTAAAATGTTAAAACTTAAATTAAATGAACTTAAATGAAACGGGACTGCATAAATTACGGTGGTAAAACGTTAAATTGGAGTTGAACTGTAATACAAAAAAGTTGGCCATCGTTTTTTTTAACTCTAGTCTCTTATATGTGTAAAATCTTCAGCCACACGTTTCCAAGTTATAAGGCCGCAATAGTATTGCCGGAGATGTGGCCCGTCCGTAATTAGTCACAAATTGCCCAGATATGTGGCCCGTCCATAATCAGCCACATATTCCCGAGTTATATAGTCGTAATACTACTGCCGATAGATTCACAAAAAAATGTTTTTTATGGCCCAAAATCGAATATCACATAAAATTAAAATTAAAATAAGAATGGAGCTTGGAAAAGAAGACGAAAGGAAAAAAAATCATACATAAATTGTGGATAAGCGAAAACGTTAAATACTCGTAAAGTCATAGTGAAAATCCCTCTCGCTACAAGCAGTGACAGTACATTAGGAGGGGGATATTATTTTGTAGGGGCGTACGATTACACTCGGTGGGGGGGCTCTCGGGGGTGATATTGCGTACGCGTAGGTACATAAATCTTTCTATAAAAAATATTAAAATCTTTACAGTTTTCAAATTAATTTACAATTTCGTCCGCCATGTAGTGTCGCTACGTAAGAGTGCTATTTTCAAAACGAAAATTTAATAATAAAAAAAACGAACTTTTTGAAAGGCCTTTCTTGGATTCTTCACAATTATTATAAAGTCGTAAAATTCAAACCGGCATACAGTTCCGTTGGTGTGTTATCATTGTGCTAATTTTAGTGCATTTTACTAAAGAATACGTTTTCGTTTTCAATTGATAAATATTCATATATTATAATATATATTTTAGTTAACCTCTTAAATACGAGGGTACAGCTCGTCACATTATCTGCGACTTTCAGCGTAACCCGCAAGTTTTTAAATTTTATTATGTATACGTGGCATTTTTGTTCGAAGAGTTGATGGATAAAAAGATTTCCCAACCCACCCTGAGAGCTCCATCACTCGTTCTGCCAACGAACACACACTAGTTAAGAAAACACACCATGTTTGCACCATTAAACATTTGCTGCTTATTGTCATCTTTTTTTAGACGTCATCGACGCTGATTTAATGATTTAAAGATATTGTATGTGTTCAATAATATATTCAAAGCCCATTTTTCATTTTAAATTATATTGTTTTTTTTTTAATTTCAATTAAAAGTTTTTATTATTTGTAGAGCGATCAGTGACTTCATGTTATCCTCTCTTCCTCTTTTGCTTGAAACTGGCAATGTGTTCATTCAATATAAATTATGTAGTATATACGATATGTTGTATTGTTAAATTTGACTGCAAGTGTGGAAAGGTATTACATAAAAAATAATAACAGATTACAATTTGTGTTGTACTTATTCCACACTTAATTTAGTACGATCAGGACCGGTTTCGCTCATGTCAATATTTTCAAACTATTGAAGATATTTTTTTAATTTATTAAAACTGCTTAGTATTTAAATTGAAACCAAGAAAAATGACTTTCAATGCAAGTTTACAAAAGCAAATGCGCTACGTGTGGCGTTGGGAATAAGCCCAACTAAAAATATCTTGTTTCAGTCAAAACTCTGTGAACACCGTGTAGGCGCGTAGGGGACAATAAAACCCCCCATGGGACAACAGCTTTTCAGTTTGAGCAAATTTTTATGCGAATAATTCACTTGGTTTCGCAAATTTTAATGTTCTTGCATACTGTTGACATAAGCGTTTGCTCTAGGTACCACAGCAGTACAAGAGCGGGACTTAATACGAAAACAAACTTGACAGAAAATAAATTAGCAAATTTTATTATTACTCTAGGCATTTGTTGGAACGTGTTCAGATTATGCCATACGATATGAACAGTCTCTTTAATATTCTTTTCTAACCTAACATTAGTACGGAAAATCTGATATTATTTTAAGTATTACGCTGATATATTTTATTTTAATGTCATCGCAAATGATTCTTCGAATAAAAAACTAATCCAAAGATTCTGTAACTAATAATAAATATTAAAAAAAATCAAATGTATAAAAAACAAGTTGTTAATTACATATATTAATTAAGTAAAAACATTCTCTTTCTATAAAAAGACGGACGGAGTAAAACCCTTGTGTTTTTTCTGACTAGCCATATTAAACATAATAGAGTACATATAATTGTACATTTATTTGTAAGAAGACCGTTTCAAATGTTGTAAATCGAGCCTGCTTACTAAGTAAAAGATCGATGATACAAAATTAGAATATGACATGTTTAATTTTTAAATACAATACAACTAAATTCGACAGATTTTTTATATAAATACCCAGATTGTTAACACATTGGATTTTTCAAGATCGGGACCGGTTACGCTCTTCGTGAGTATTATCAACTGAGTTGCAACTGCATTATCAACAGTTGAATGTTCTTTTAAAAGAACGTCTATTTGGGTAAAGACAAAGTTTGCACCATTATTAAATGTTGTGTAATCACTAGTAACCGATCCCGAGTATCGCAACCCACTGGTTTTAGATCCAGGCTTGCAAAAAACATAAACGGGTATATTTTTACGTTAATTTAAGCCTCTGAGCACTTACTTATTAACACGTCAGGTCGAACGAATTGCATGCTTTTATTCAAATAACAATAATATGAATTCGCCGTTGATGAATTACGACTATACCGACGATGATGATGCAGCGAGTATTCAGGGACATGATGGCATGTACAATCGGTCGATAGATTAGTTTGTCTGGGGTCAAATACAAAATGTCAGTGAGTGTTTCTTTGCTATTTTAACCAATGGGTAATTCAATGCCTCGCATATTTATCATACACCCTGATCGAAAAAATGTTAAATATACAATGGTATATTTCAAATAAATTATACCCCGAGTAAACTTAAGGATACATTCATCGCTTGATGTTCGATGATGGCTAGTTTATGAATTGGAAATCTTTGTTTAGAAACGTGGTATGGTTTACGATGCAGACTGAAATAAAACTGAATATTTCTTTAATGCATTCGATTGAAATTGACATGCTGAAATATCGGACCAATTCGAAACATTAACGCATGAATCAAATCAATAGAAAAATGTTGAACGATTTCATTTTCATTAATAACAATATTATTCATAATTTAAAATTGAACGGTCCGGTCCGCAGAAGGCAAAATTAAAATCCAAGGCAAATTTGAATCTTGCTTTAACGTGCAGTTTTGGAAATATTATAATTTGGACCAATAAAAAATGAATACACATTTTATCTTTATAAAAAATCAATTCGTTATTAATATTCAACGAAATATTGTTTTAATAGTCATACGATACAATTTATATTGTACGATCGATAAAAATGTATTTTTAATATAAAAATGGTGTGCGTATCATTTTACTTTAAATTAAGAATCTACGCCATTTTGAATATATGCTGTTTTTTTAAAATAATATATTCGATATTTAAACAAAGCACAAATAGGTTTCAGAATGAAGATTACTAAACAAAATTAAAAAGGAAAATATTACCCCACACTAATGCTTAAAAAGTAGCCCGTTTATAAAATGAAAAGTTTAGGTTGTTGCTATTTTATATTATTTTAATTCCACAATGATTTATATGGTACTGTATTAACTTATAATCTGAATTGATTCCTGTACAGGGTGTATACGTAGCCATTTTTAAATAAGGTATAAGAAATTCAAATAGACGCAAACATCATAGGCGTCTTAGAAAAGCGGGCGGTCGACGTGTCACTCAAAATTACGAGGAACTTTTTAAAATTAATCATGCTACTACTTATTTCAATCAATTGAAACGAGTTGACTCTTATAAAAATGACAACGCTATCACATTCGATGATTTAATTGAAAAAAGATCACAATTATATCATATTTTATCGTGTGGTGGCTCGTTGGAGCATTTCATAATAAAAAAAAGTGCACATAATATGCAAAATAAAGTTTAGTGAGCGAAATAAATAATCGCCAATGCTTTCAATTCATAAACAATCAAAGTTATATCGATGGGAACGAAATATATTCTCAAACCGAAGGGGTTAATCATTAGACATTTTTGTCAACAGATCATCGAAAAATTATGAAAAAGGGGTGTCAAGTTCTCATATTGTATACAAAAAAATAAACTAATAATAGTCGCCCGATGTTAGAATTCGGATAAATGTTGTAATTTTGGGCAGATTATAACCAAAATTAATATTTAATAGAATAGAATTCGGTGACATCCAAACTTAATCACGATATCGATATGTACAGATTTCAATTTAAAGCCAATTTCAACAAAGTGGAGCCCTTGCATCGATTGATTGAAATGGATTCAGTCAAGGGCTCGTTTAAGGAGTTTATTATGCATTTAAATTGATTTTTTTTGTTGATCTTCTGTTTGACACCAACAATTGCATTTTGTTACAGAGGCATACGAATAATTTATTATGATTTATCATTTTTACTGAAGCGTCCGTCGCTTTCAGCTTCCAAACAGCAATAAATATCTTGTAACAAATATTTTATTGAGTGATTCAATGCTTTTATAAATAGAAATGAAATCACTTTTACTATTGCATAATACGTCAATAAATACGTATTTTTAAATGTACTGTAATACTTAATATATGAAATGAATAGAGCACAAACAGTAGACTTCGTTTATAGTTAAAAACAGATTTATTGAAAATTTACGCTATGTTACCATCAACCAGTTAGATACAAAAACACACGCATTGAGCATAGATTTCGGCTGTTATTATTTTAATCATTTTAGACACAGATTTTTTTATGGTATTGGCGATGACTCATTTTGATTTGTAGGTAAATATTATGTTATGTATTTGACATTGAGTTTTTCAGTTTTACATTGATAAGGTTCTATAACTATTTATTGACTTGTTAATAATGTAATGTATCCGCTTCAATTGTAATTGTTTGATAACATAGTTTGTATGAATGAATGAAGTTGCATCGCTTAATTGCACTTCTGATGTCACCGCCATGTTTTTGTTAATAGTTATTAATTTTAATAAACAACTCGACGACTTGGCGACCCTGTACCAAATACCAACGAGCTGAGACAATCACATGGTCTGCCGAATCATCACATTATATATGTATGTGTACATAGGCATTGATTTCGAATTACTTAAGGGTCAGCCATAATTGTTAAGCCATTGAAGTTATATAAAGTTAAATGTGATATTTTTAAAGCTTTATCTGCTTCGTTTAATAAAGTAGTTTTAGTTCAGATGAACTATAATTAATCTATTGAAACAAAAATATAATTGTAATATTAAAGGTCGTCACTGGCGCTTTACACAATAATCCACAGAACTACCAACCTAGCAGTGATGTAATTCGTATTCGAAATCGAAAATACTAGAGCATAGTTTCCCAACCTTTTTCGGGTAGTGACCCCTTTTTAAAAAGGACCATGACCCCCAAGGCAATTGAAAAGGGCATTTTTCATAAGTCAATTAGAGAAAAACAAGAAATGCATTGAAGTGAATATTTTTTTAGTTGGCTGTATAAGTTAGCTACCCAACATTAAGCCCGTCGCGATCCATGGATTTTAAACCCGCGTCCTAGAGGCAGCCGATAAATGGAGACCACAAAACAATAGCCTAAATTAAGGATAATAAGATAAATTGATTTTTCATTTGTGATCCAGAAAGGATATATGCGACACTATCAAAGGAGTAACAAATTTTGGCAAATTCTTGTTACAATGAAACAAATAATATGTCATAACTTTGATTTTCGAGTTCAAATACCTGCAACAGCTATATTTATAATCTGGGACGAAGAAGAGAAATTAAAATTGTTTTGCGTGCCAAAGTCTCTCAAATGCAATGTACGGAGCAGCGAAATCTCATAACTCCATTTCTTTAACCCAATTGGCAACGTATCAAAATATTGTCCGCGTAAATATCTTTGCCCACACAATATTGTGACACTGATAATTTTATAATATATTGTATCTGAGAATCGACATTTGAACCAAAGGGGCATATAATTGAGTAACTGTAAATGTTCAAGAGAGATATTATTAAATTTTAAGCTTAATGGTATTACGTTTTCTTATGAGTTTTCCATCTATTGCGTACTTAGAAAAGACAGTGGTGTAGCAATCGTGATATGCGTAAGGTACGATACATAAATAAGCCTCTCGAGCAGTGGTTCTCACGGAAATTTTCTCTGTGGCCGCATCGCAAACATAAGCGGTTCTACGGAAATGGCCGGTTTGTTTGTTGTGTTTGAGCTATGTCAAATGGACTTAAACACGTCTGTCAATTTACTATTGGTATTAATTGCTTCTGAAATATTCAATTCTCAGAGTATTTGTTGTTGACAAATTTACTTGTAAAACCACATTTTTTTAAATATCGATATTTTCTATGAAGTTGTCGGTGGCCGCAGCCAAGTCCTCTGATGGCCGCACATGAGAGCTGATGCTCTAGAGCAGTGGTGCTCACGTAAAATTTGGCTGTGGCCGCATTAGGAACATCAGCGGTTCTACGAAAATGTCTGGTGGCCGCACCAAATTTCTTTTATGTCATTAATACCTAAACATGTATGTGTTTGAGTTTTTGCGAACTGAAAATTCTTGATGCACAATATAATGCATCCGAAATATTAAATTTCAGTGTCATTGTTGACAAATTAACATGTAAAAACATATTTTTATTAAATATCACTATAAACTATCAAGCTGTTTGTGGCCGCAGCAAAATCCTCTGGTGGCCGCACATGAGAACCACTGCTCTAGAGTTACTAGATTCGTAGACAATTCATAGCATGTGTGTTTTACTTGGAAACAAATAGTATAAATATGGATCCAAGAAGATGATACGAGTGCTAAATAAAAATATTCAGCCAAGGTTTTAATAACATAAGAATCACCAGATTTTTTTTTCACTACATTAAATTGATACACGTTTCATTCAGTTCAAAAAAATCTTCATACGTAATTAAACATTGAATTTTACTTTATAAACTTCCTTCGTTATTTACTCACTATAAATTATAGAGTGACTACCTAATTGTTTGTTTTTATAGTCTTGATCTACATTTATTCTCGTGTCGTATCTTTAGGCTAGCGGTTGATATTATTGAAGTAAAACACATCTTAATTGTTCTTATTTTAAAACCGATACAGATTTCATATCGGCCTCTATGGGTGAAAGAAACGTAACCTAATTTTTCCAGGTTTTGTTTGTTTAAATGCCACAAATATTTTTTTCCGTGTCAAAGACAAAATACATACACGTACATAGACAATACGAAAATTGGATACAAAGATAGACCAATACGTAAAAATTAAAATCACATTCTTGTTCATAGGCTCCGTCAAACCTTAAAACCACAAATATGAATAAATTACTAATAAAAAGCCAAACCATCGCATTTTAAGATAATGAAAAGAAAATTTTCATCTGTTAAAAAATAGATTAAATTGATTACAGATGAAACTTGTTTTTTGGCTCTTCTGAAAAGTACAGATAAAATAGTTAGATTTCTCTGTCTTTCAGATGTCTCATTTTAAATTAAAGCACGGGCTCCCGACCCATGGGTCACCAACTAATACAGTCAACTGGAAAAATATTCGTCTTAATGTATTTTCGTTGTTTTTTTAAATTACCTTATGAAAAATGCCTTTTTTAATTGCCTCGGGGGTCGCGGGTCAAATGGCTTTAATAAAAAGGGGTCGCCACCGGAAAAGGTTGGGAACCTATGAACTAAAGCAAGAAGTTACATATTTTATGATTAACATTTATAATTTTTAATACTTGTCGATATACCCTTGCGTAATTAACACTTGGTTTCAAAACGATACGCCACTGCTGATACAATCTACGCGACGTCTAATAATATTATATGCACTCCTTATAACAACGTTTTGTCGGTTCACAGGGGTGCTGGGTATGTTGATTAATCTCTAAAGAGTCACGGTGAGTAGTCATGCGTATATGAATAAACACTCAAAAATCATGTTTGCATCACATCCAAGGCACTTTATTTTTCTAGAATTTGGTTGACTTTATATCCATGATATAATGATAGATATTAAATATTTTATTACATAGATGAGTAAAAATAGTCTGATATATTTTAAACCCATATTTCTTTTTATCTTGAAATAATTCAAATTAACAAAAAAGAGTTGAGTAAAGGGTAAAACCAATCGTCAATTCAAAGGTATTCTAGTACAATTTTTATGTTCGTTATCAGCTAGGTCAACAGTCACCAAACTACGGCCAGCCAAATATTTTCATCCGGCCCTCCAAAAATTCATGATTTAGTTGTCAAGTCACAAATATTTATTTCAATTCACCAATTGTTACTTATAAGATACGACAACGTATGAACACTATGAACCCAGAAAATGTTATAAATATTTTCTCTAATAAATTCCGATAGACTTTGCATTTGTTTACATTATATAATTATATTAGAGCGTATTTATTAATATTCCAATTGGATTCCAACACGACATTTTTTATCATCTAGCTCGCCCAGTTTGTAAAAATTTCAATCCGGCCCGTTTCTCAAAAACTCTGGTGATCCCTGAAACTCTGAAACTCTGGTAATGAAAATAATGATCTATAAATTTTTGGTTATTTAATGTAATGCATCGGAAATGAATTGCCAAATACTGTTTATTATACGTAATTTGACAATACCAGCTGTCTAATGAAAATAGTGATTTAAAATATTAATTGAACGGTGATCGTAAAATTCATTGTATTGACCATTTTTGTCGAATAAAAATGCGTGTCATGACGGAGGTAGATATATTCCCTTGAAAACTTCAAGTGTTTACAAACAGGGGTGAGTAGATAGGGGTTTAAGTCACAAGTGGGCAGGGGGTAAGCGAAAGCGTCGCGATGCTCTCGACGCTTTGTCACTCGATTAGAGGCGCTTTCCCGCCACTCGGCATTGTGATGGCGACGCCCCCACATTATGCCGTCGCTACCCTCAACCCGCCGGCACCGTGATACGTGCGAGAAGGGTTGCTTAGTTTACAATCGGAATAATAACTTTAAATCCCGGTATATTCTGACAAACAAATAATAATAATAATTATCTTTCTTTGCTAATTAAGGATTTCGACCGAGGGTGCTTGTTACCAACGACCCGGGTTTCGCCTTCCAGCTAACTAGAGGACCATTCTTGTACCCTTTTAAATAATTGTCATTTATTAATAATTCAAGCACTTGCTATCATTAAATATTAATTCAAAGACTTGAAATCAATCAACTCATTAATAATAGGTCGGATAAAACCCTAGATATATTTTAGATATTCTTATGTTATTATCTGGTCATTAGTATTTTCAAAAATCCCCATAATTATAACAAACCCACTTAAATCATTGAAACTTGTGTACATTCAATTTTTGCTAATTTACATTTTAATAGCAATTTAACATAGTGATCTAATTCTATTTTTATATATAAACGATACAAACTGTTTACTACGCGTCAGTTCAAGTACATCCGTGCACTTGAAATGCCTGAAGATGCCGAAAGGTGAAACCCGGGTCGTTAGAGACAAAACTCATGGAAAAGTACAAAATTCAAATTAGATATTTCTTTGCATAAACATTGTTGGTTTTTTTTGCGACATGAACATTGAGGATTATTCAAACTCTCGATAGTCTGTATGTTACACAAGTAGTGGTTGTTAACCAATACATCTGCATCTCATTGGAAAATAACACATTCATCATTTTCCAATTCGTCGTAAACGCCTGATTTCGTGTGTTGCAAATTGGCAATAAAAAATAAATAGATTTAACATTGTTAAAACAATCATGTACAAGATTTTTTTTATTCAAATATTTATACATTATTTGATCTCATAGCTTCCATGGGCGTATTTAACACAGAAAATGATAAATTAATGTTTGAAATCTCAGATGTTGAAATATTCGTTAATCAGCTTAGCACGGAAGAGGTTGGAGATTAAATTGATTGAAGAAGATATTTTTTTAAATATGTACAATAATTATAGTACCTACTGTTTTCCCGACATAAAATAAAGTACATCGTAGTGTCATATTATACATATACAGCTCCTGATAAATATGCAACTATTTCCCATTTCCTCCTCCTATCAAACCCCCCCCCCCCCCGCGAGTTTATAATCT
Source organism: Himalopsyche kuldschensis (assembly GCA_028554975.1). NCBI lineage: Eukaryota > Metazoa > Arthropoda > Insecta > Trichoptera > Rhyacophilidae > Himalopsyche > Himalopsyche kuldschensis. Next base: position 11,916,477 of record JAHFWI010000038.1, read on the forward strand.
TAAATAAAATCACAATGTGGAATCAGTAAAAAAAAATATAAATTGTCGACCGCCTTTGAAATCCCGGTAATCCCGGTACGATGCAACAGGTGATAGCCCTACAGCTGTCACCGACTCTTCTGAGACATACGAGAGAACATATTCACACACTTTGTCTTCAATATAAACTGTGTATTGTTATTAAGAATTTTCTCGGATCGAAAATCCAGGTATGTGATATTTAAAATTTGAGATGTTTAATGAAATATAAGCTTTATATTAAATTTCATTTAATAAATAAAACCGGAGGGATAACACTTTCTCGCACAATAAACATTTTCTGTAAATTACCAATACGTTAGATATTTTGATTATTAATTAAATAATTTTGTGGAGAATTCTAAAAGTTGTACGAGATCGTGCAGAAATGACACACATATTCAAAATATAAAATTTTAAATTTAAAAAAAATCATTTGATTTTTTACCTCACTAGGAATTGCGCCGGTAGCCTTCTGATCGCTTAGTATTGCTACTTCAGCTTGTTTTATTAAAAATATATATATATACATATATGTATATATAAAAAGCCTTTAGAGAGGAAAAAAAACTAGTAAAAAGGATCGTCGTGTATGTTATGAATTGCTTGGAAAATAGCGTTACTTACAATAACCGAATCAACTAAGACGTTTCCAACACACATATGGATATCAATAACCTATTTTCAATCTCATTAATAGATCACCCGAGCTTTGGCATTGCTATAGAAAATAATTATATGCCATAATGACTCAATATTGTATTCTGATAAATAGATGTGAAATTTTTAAAATTCTGAAATATATTAAAATGCGAATATGTTGGAACATTTCTTGTTATATTTTCAAAATCTTTAATTACATAATATTGGGTGCAGCAGAAAACAATAAAAAGGGAATTGACCGGCTAAAAATTACTTCTGGGAAACTAAGTGGAACGTAGCCGACTATAGAAAATTTTGTCAGAAGTTGGCTTCCAGGAACAGTTTTTCTCCTAAGATTTATATTATTATTATACACTAGATGGCAGTGTCACTTGTTAACATTCACTCAATATGCACACTCACACAGTCTCTCTCTGTCTTCACAACATAATCAGCATAAATCATATTCCCTTCGTTCATAAACAATATTTACAAATGTATTATAGTTTTTTTACGTGATTTTTTTGTTATTGGTGTATGAATTTCTTTTTAATACTCACTTGGCTTGTTGCATCCTCTCTCGTCAGTGCCATCTCTGCAATCGATAGTTCCGTCACATTGCATATCAATACTAATACACCGTCTTGCATCACAAGAGAATTCGTCGGGCCCGCATCCTGTTGGAAAAATAATTTATGATATAGCGAGGAATCAACATCCAAACACAATATTTCCTGCGCCAGTTAGTTAACAATTAAAAAGTTTTAGTACACAAAACTAGCAGTAGAGATAAAAATGCAATAAGTTGAAAAAATTGAAAAAATCTGTGAAATCTCTGCTCGACTAAAACTTTTTATTAATTTATCATACTACGGCATCTATGATTATTTTTTTAAATATAAAAAAATAGTAACTAATAATAATCACTGGATTAATAATTATTATTGTAAATTGAATTTTCATTTTTTTTTTAGTGAAGGTGTGAGAATAGTTTGAAAGAAAGTAAAATCAAAAAAAAAAGTTCAAACACAGCTACAGACGATTTTCGAAAGTTATTTCTATCCATGTTACATTTCATATAAAAACCTTTAACAGATGGCAGTAAAATTATTTGGCTTTCTTTTTATCCAAGTAAATAACGTGTAGAATTAGTTAAAATATTATTATTTAGCCTAAACGAAAACATTCTTGTAATTATTATTTATGGTATGCATTTAATATTTTTTGGTTAAATGAATATTAGTATTCAAATGCGTTGGTTAAAATGATTACAAAAAACATTGATAAATATGAATTGTCGATAATTTCGTTTGATATATCTGTAAGTATTATTTAAAATTAATTTCAATACTCATCAACCAAATATTTAAATGATTTAATGAATGGAAGAGATATGATAATGATTGCAAATGTCAGATTCTCCCTAGCTGAAAAAAAAGATTATCAAATAATCTTTTAATATAATCCTGATGAAACAAATATATCAAGACACACACACAGTCAATAAAAATCGATAACGCTGTGCTTATGTAAGCGATACATGTTTATAGCTACTTTTTAATGTATTTCTTTTTATACAGTAAGTCTATTGTTACTGAATTCTTACTTGTTCTAATTTGTTAAGAATTATGAATGAATTAAACGGATATTCTAATGCATCAAATCCATAATCACATCTTGAAATCCTTTCTTTCAAATGATATCTAGCATTAAAAAATATCTAAGAATTTTTATGGAAAATGGTTTCTATGAGAAAATACTATTCATTTTTAAAATGTTTTGGTAATCATACAGAGTCTTTTTGGAACTTTTTGTGTAACTCATAACTGCTAAATTGAAACGCTTTGAAAGAAGCAGTTTTGATAAAGTAATCGAAATCATATTGATTTATTACTTTAAAACATAAAATATTTATTATTAATTGTTGACAAGCTATTATGAAATTACAATTTATGATTTATAAGTAGATGCATGTTAATTCCAATGTTGAAAAAATTATATTTTGTAAATCATAAAGTCTACAAAATAAGGTTAATGAGAATTGTTGTATTTTTATAAAGAATTTTACATATTTGGTAGCTTATTTTATAATAAAAAGTTTTTCTTTTTGAAAATTAGTATTTGCGTGATAATGGATGAAAGAATGACAAAAACCGCTACCAAATAAATAACATGATTCACAATAATTATTGTGGAAGCAAATGCAAGACATTTAGCAAAAGTTATATCGAAAGATGCAGTGAGATGTTGTTTGGTTTTCCTGAAAGAAAATGATTATGATATAATTATAAAGCAAATGTTAGTAACAAAAATGAAATAATTAGCACACTTGACATGTGTTTGGCGAAATTAATCTATGTGAAAGTAAGAGAATGATCAGGCTCATAAGCAGTCGTATTGAGTTCAATGCAATCACAATCTTAGAAGAGACAAATCCTTTGACCTGATAAACCTGGGCAGTCCATTTCGTCTTCTCCGTAAGGACAGTCAGGAATCCCATCACACAGTTGTTCTCTACAGACAAATGAAGTACTATCGCCACAACGCTCCTGGTCATCTGCTCGGCACCTAGATGGTTTAGGTGTATTTGGACTTTCATCTGGTCTTTCTTCTGGTCTTTCGTCTTCTCTGTCTTCTGGCCTTCCATAATCTGGGCTTGCATTTCCAGAGCTTTCTCTTTCTCGCTCTTCCGGCCTCCTTTCTTCCGGTCTTCCATAATCTGGGCCTCCATTGCCAGAGTTTCCTCTTCCTCGCTCTTCTGGCCTTTCTTCCGGTCTTCTATAATCTGGGCTTCCATTGCCAGAGCTTCCTCTTCCTCCTTGTTCTGGCCTTTCTTCCGGTCTTCCACTGCCAGAGCTTACTCTTGGCCGCTCGTCTGGTCTTTCTTCTGGTCTTCCATAATCTGGGCTTTCATAATCTGGCCTTGCTTCTGTTCTTTCATCATATGGAGACCTATAGTCAGGACTCTCTTCCGTTTCTGATTCATAATCAGGATTTCCATATTCTGGCCTATTTTCGGGTCTGTCATATTCAGTAGCTGATTCTGGCCTATCATATTCAGTTTCAGATTCTGGCCTCTCCTCTGGCCTTTCATATTCGAGTCTTGGATCTTGCCTTTCATCTGGTCTTTCTTCTGGCCTTCCATATTCGAGTCTTGGATCTTGCCTTTCATCTGGCCTTTCACCTGGCCTTCCATATTCGCCTCTTGGATCCTGCCTTTCTTCTGGCCTTTCATATTCTGGCCTTGAATCTTCCCTTTCATCTGGCCTTTCACCTGGCCTTCCATATTCGCCTCTTGGATCCTGCCTTTCTTCTGGCCTTTCATATTCTGACCTTGGATCTTGCCTTTCATCTGGCCTTTCACCTGGCCTTCCGTATTCGCCTCTTGGATCCTGCCTTTCTTCTGGCCTTTCATATTCTGGCCTTGATTCTGGTCGATTGTTATTAGTCCTTTGTCTTTGTCTGTCTCTTCCTTCGGGTCTGTCAGTATTTTCATCCATGGGGCCTGATGTAGGCTCTTCGTAATCTACAGGATATTCGCCACGATTGGACTCTGTTGTATCTTCACCGAAATCAGGAATGTAGGCTTCTGGGTCAACCGGGATGAAATCATCTCTTCCATCTGTTGCTGTTGGCTCTTCAGTGTTTTCTATTGAAGCAAGAGTTATTTTCATGGCATCATTGTCATACATACTAGTTAAATTGATAAAAATAATAAATTTTGAAAGATATTTTGCAGAAAAAAGATTCAATAAACCATACGGTCATAAATGACTCAAATTTTTCTTTTGTTTGAGTTTACAACAGGTGTGAGAAAAAAAAGAATAAACTGTATTTTAGAAAAAAGGACTTAAGAATAATTTATCATAATTTTATGTAGTAAGAATTCAATTTTTTTTTTTTTAATTTAGGCCTGATGGTTACAGTTATTTTACAAAATAAAAAACAATTGAGAATATTTTTTTAAATATGCTGTACCGAAAGAGGGGCATTCTGCTTCATCAGAGCCATCCAAACAGTCTCTGTTTCCATCGCATCTCTTTGAAACTTCGACACAGTCACCAGATCGACACTGCAGCTCCGACTTTCCGCAAATCACTCGAGGTTCAAGCACTGTAGTTATGTGTGTACGGTACCATGTTTTCCAGCAAGTTTTACGAGTGGAGTGATAAATGAAAAAAAACAAAATAAAAAACGAAAAATTAACAAAATAATAACATGGGAAATTAAAAAGGGTCAAAATATAAATAAAAAAATCCTAAAAGAAATATTAAAAAGCAGTGTGACGAACTTTTCCGATATCCGAATAATTTTATCAAAAATTGATGGCTATTGGTGGAAGTGTGTCGTGCATTTTTAAACTTCTACACATATCATAATTATGATATTTTGAGTGAAAAAAGACATGTTGAAATACTTTTAAGTGACCTTTTCCAGTATGGAGAATATAAATTCTTAATGGAGGAATGAAACAGTCGTAACTATTAGTAAGAAGTGGTTGTATGACTGTCAAACACTCTTTTCAGATAGTGTACGGACCAAAAGATGACACTGGGAAAGAGTTAATAGTAACCTAATTTTACTCTGCAGGATAAGGTAAGGTAGACGGGAAGGAATGAAATCATCGCAGACATCTATGTCTTTGGATATGAACCATTGGATTATAAGTGTATAAGTGAGTAGGATAGAAGATTCAATTGACACATTTATGCTGGATTCTCAAGGAGTGTAGTTTTGGTAACAGTAAAGTACCTGACAATGGCTGCACCACCATTCCTCTACCGTCCACTGGAACTGTTCCCAATCGGCGATTTTTATCGATGTAGTCTTGGAGAGTGTTGATGATTCTGTCAGTTTCATAGAAGTTCAGTGTTTGGATATCCAAGGTTACCTTGCAAGTAAAGTCATCAGCCACACGAGACCTGAAATTATTTTACAAAACAATTTAGTGTGGAACAACGTCAAAAGAATAGTAATTATTATAATAACTAGGTACTTTCATTTATTTTTGATATTTTATTGAATTTTTGCTTTGTTTTTCAAACAGTTGTGAATAGAATAACAATTCAATCTTATCCAATTTCACATATTGATTCTTTTAACTAAATATATCGAAGGAGAGTTTTTAATTAAATAAATTCATTACACAATTTTATTTATAATACTATATATGTATGTATATCATCAAATAAAAACAGTATGTGTGGAATAGTACTATAAAATGTATTTTATTTATATCAATAATGCTTTTCTACCAAAAAGTAACAGTTAACAACTTAAAAGTGATAGGTATAAAATAGTATTTTAATTAATAAATTTCTTCATCAATTGGTAGATGTCGCATTTAATTTGTTAATAGATGTCGCAGACCATTTGGTTTGTTTCTCACCTTTAGAATGCATTCAGAAAACAAGTAAAATGCTAAACTTTCTCTATTTATTTGCAATGCAAGCAATGTAATATGTATATCACGTATCTAACTTACTGTATTCTGACAAGCCTGGCTCGCTGTTCTCCGGGGACACTGTCGTAGAGTGCAGTTACGGCATCGCCAAGAGCCCTGGAAAGACCCTGGAAACTGTCAGAGTCCCTGTTGGAGAATTCTTCCCTGTAAGGTTCGTTGACTGTGAATGTCACTCGGATGGTCACTGAAAGAAAATTAAAAAGACAATAATTAATATGTGCATAAAATTTTCATAGATGCTACCACATTTAGAAATTGTTCTTGTCTTTTAATATTTAAAGCTTCGTAAGTTTTTAGACAGATGGCAATGTCTTTTCTTGATGATTTTTTTAAAACTATTCCAAATAAATTTACACATTTTATGAAAATTAAACTATGTTTTTATTGCTATTTCTACTCTAGTGTGGAGTATTTGGGAGCTTCTTTTGAAAGTATCCGAACAGATTTTCGCTCAACATTTATTTTTCGAAGAGAGTAAGGATAAAATAATGAGGCCAGGATAGAATTAGTCATACCGAATTATACCTCACAGACAGTGGCGGCTGGTGACAGAGTATTAGGGAGTACAAAAAAAGATTCAACTATTTTTGCAAGAGTTCTTTCCTATTCATTGGATTTTTAAACACTTCTATAACATGGACTTTCAATTCAGATGTTCGCAATACCAACGGAGTGCCAGTCTTATGATTTATTGGCTGTCCGTAGTACGGAAAAATAGTTGAATCTTTTTTTGTACTCCCTAATACTCTGTCGCCAGCCGCCACTGCCCACAGACATCCATGCCTTGGAGAAAAAAACCGTGAATTGATTAAAAAAGTGTCCGTGGTCACCACCGGTGACGGACATGGTCTAAAAATATTGACCCATGGGCGAAAATAAATTTGAACCCATATATGACGATTCTGTTATTATCATCACGGTAAGATTCAAGAGTACCGAATTGAAACTAGAAGTAAGATGATACAAAAAAAATGTTACCTATTTTTGCTCTTTTTAGTCTATCGGGCAACCTGGCATATTGACATATTGACCAGCCCATCACTGGTCAGCACAGATTGATCACTATGTATTTCGGACTTGTTATAACTTCTCCATCAATAGATTTTTGTTTGTATTTTTTTTAATAGTATTTTTACGTGTTTTATTGTCTTACTTTCTTTTCCAGGTGTGAATGGTGGTGTTTCGTGGTGGTCTCCAGATCCAGTGGAAGATCCCAGTTCCTCATCTTCATCATCTTCAGGACGTACCAATCTCGAGCGACGCCTGAAACAAAATTTTAAATTAAGAACTTTGACATAGAAAATAATACGAACTATATAATAAATTGATTTACGAATCAATTATCTTTTAAAGCATTGAATATATCGAACATACTTCTCAAAAACGCAATAAATCATTTTATTCTTTCTAATAATTACCTACTGAGACAATGAAGAGCCTGTAAAAAAAGCTCTTAGTTTCCTGACTTTTTTATTTATCTGATTAGAAGAAGCTCGGTCTTTATATCCCTTTCCAACTTCTTCTATCCAGGTACTGTTTTTTTAGATTATATCAACTGGAAGCTTTGCATTAGGAATACTAATAAGGAAACTCCCTTACGAATACTGATTGTAAGTGATCAATAAAAAGTAAATTCAATTCTTGTCATGTTTGCCCGTAAATTGTATTTTACTTTGAAGAGTTTATTTTCAACGAGTGTTACACAACCAGTAGAATAAAATATAAATTTTGAATAATTTCCACAAATTAACCGTCAACTCCATCGAATTTTTGTAATATCAATGATAGAAGGTGATACAAAAAATGCGTGTAGCAATTGATCGATGGACTTGAATGAGAGACGCAAAACTCTCATAAAATACGAGTTTGAGTCAGGACAGAACGATATATTACGGTGGGAAAAATAACAATGTATTTTAATTCTACAGAAATTATTTTATATATAATATTTGTTGATAGCTATTTCGGCTTACGCCCTCTTCAGAACTATGTTTTAAACGTGCATTAGATCTTGTATATATTCAGTTTAGACAGGGTCCACACTACATCTTCTTCTCTGTTCCACCATCATAATTTTATAAGGTAACTAGCTGTACCCTGCGCGCGTTGCTACGCCAGCAATTGTAGGGGGGATTGGGGGAGGGGGTGTTCGCCAGAAAGTTTCGCGGAAGTGTACTCGAGAAATTTGTAAAAAATCGATATCAATTTTTGGGGGGAAGGGGGTTGTTTGGCGGCGTGGGGTTTGGAGGGCGTATGGGGGGGGTATGCCAAAAACCTTCGAAGGAGTGAACTCGAAAAATTCATGAAGTTTAAAAAAAAAAATGGGGGGTGGAGGTTGGGGGGAGAGGTTGGTAGGCCAGAAACCATCGCGGGGGTGCACTCAATAAATTTGTAAAGTTTCACATCGATCGGTCGAGCGGTTTAGTAGTCCATAGCGGACATACATACAGACATTCATTTATATATATATAGATAATAAGTTATTAAATGTGACAAATTGATTTGATGTATTTCTCGAAGTGAAAGCTAATATGGCTTTGTACTAAGTTGCAGTTTGACGTTTCCTATACTAACTTGATTAAGTTGTTATGAATTCTTACGTATATATGCGCAAATATTTTTCATGCCGATCAATGTTTCTCAAATCGTGCACATCCTGTTTTTAATCGATAATTTAATGGCAGCTTGTCGTGAGCCATAAAGTTGCCGGTCGATATACTGCGCTAAGTGCGCACCTGAAGCCAATAAAACTGTTTTATTCCAATTCGCAGTAAAGCTAATTTCGGTTTTCCTCTTCGAAAATAATCTGCAGAAACATGATCCATTGGGCGCAAAGAACGAGTAAACGATTTTAGTGCTCGAAATGTATTGTGTGTTTACCGGAACGGGAGCCATATTTATTTCCCAATGAAATGCTCTTAGTCAGGGTTTCAGAAACTATTTCTGCGATGGAACGCTTTGCATACCAGGATTTTTTTTATAAAACACCGCTTATTTTTTAGGCTGGGTAATTCTTATATCTCTATCTGAAGTGCAGTGGTCAACGTCGTTCGCTTCCGTGACGGACCACCCGGGTTCGATTCCCGGAACGAGTAGATTTTTTCAGCCGATTTATCGATCCTATTCGAAGGCATGGATGCTTTTTTTGCTAAAAATCCCTTCCCAGCCATCAGATCCCAAAAAGTGACGCATAGCGAGAGCGATTAGCTAATCATTAGTCCTGTGTGAGTCTTAGTTTCCTTTCAACCTCGGGTTACTACTCAGGTTCTTAGTTTGGGAAACCCTGCTCTAAATAAACCTGCTCGGTGGCGAATAAACGTATGAAACGATTCGTGCTAATATTAATTTTATGGACTTCAATGGACCACAATATTTATCAAAAGTATGCATTGTTTTAAATTATGAAAACGGAAGGTCTGTAGCCCAACTGAAAAAACTTTTTTTTAAAACTACATATGAATATTATTTGAATCGGTCACAAGCTACCCATTATGATTATTTCAGTGTTTATACTAATTATACACATAAATAAAAACATTATACTGATGTATCTCTCGAGATGGAACGCAACTCTCTCCCTTTCTCTATCAGCCCATACGCAGAGAAAGAGTGTAACTGTTTTTAAACGCATGTCAGGCACACCAAATTTCTGCGCATCGTTAGTATCTAGCGTATTGAGCAAATTTTGACGAGATGCAATTACCACCTGGTTTTAGCATAATAATACTAGATTAAATAACAGTGTATGGATCATTAATTTTATTAATATTTTGAAAGTTTTCGGCTAAAGGATATTGACATTTAATCGCTTCTTATAAATATCTCATTTGGTTTACATAATTACATTGATAAAAAGTGACTTGATCTAACATGTTTAGCAGGGAACTGGCAATTATTTTTCATCTTGTTTTTTTTTTTACTTTTTCTTGTCTATGGGTAATATTTGGAAAAAGAAAATTGTCACAAACACTGAGCGACACACATTACACTCATTTTCCGTGAGTCTGCTAGCTCCCGTTAGTGTATATGATAAATGACACTTCATTACAATAAAAATATGAATGATCGTGTTTTAAAACTATAGTGGCAGCGTAATAAAATTTGCCAGTATGCTGTTTGTTTATTTATACACTGTAACAAAGTGCTTTAGATGCTCATTGAATTAAATCAGCGGATGCAACAATTATTGCAATTAAAAGTGCATGGGAAACAGCGGTAAAGTGCAGTGAGAGTTTTCAAGATTTTTTAAGAGCATAAACTATAATGCCTTCAAAACTGACTTTTTAATTTATTTTTTAATCATTATGGCATAAAAAATCGTGTACTCAATATTTTCGATAGATTCAACGGGTGGTAGCAAAATTATCAAATTGACCGATGACAATATTCAAAAACATGATGACATATGGGTGAAGTCGTCAGAAATCGACCTACTGTCATACCCTGTGTTTCTCCCATTGTCCTGATACATCAATACATATATCGGTGGATGATTTAGATTTTTTTTTTCAAAAAATCCTATTTATTTGACTGGTTGTTGAAATAACGGAACTTTGTACTTGAGAAAGAAACTACGAAAAGAAAATAAAGTCAAGAGTTTTTTTTTAAATGTTTAGTCACAGTTGTAATCGAGTTGATAGCTTATAGAATGCTTTGATATAAAAACAATCATGTTGAACATATTTTACATATTTTATTTATACAGCTTTTTATTGTTATCGGTAGAAATCGCTCACTCGCTAATCGAGCCCGGTTCTGGGGATTTTGAGTGTGAATAAAAATGTGTTATATATAGATACGAAAATGATTTCACTCTTGACCACTTCAGTACCGTAAGGCCACTGGTGACCGCCACATTCGGACATCGCGAATAAAGTCGCAAATATTTGCAAAATATATTCCTGTAAGAATTCTGATGATATTTTCCATTTCATAACTAGTGACATTTCATACACTGTGTCTAGAAAAAAAGATGATTTTTCTGTAATAACGGATTACATATGTAGTATCTTGTTGGAAAATTTTTTGGAAATCGGTCGGTAAATGTGATCTTTTTCTCGGTATTGAAGTGGTTGAATAATTGTTCGCTCAAACTACTGATGATTAAAGTGGCATTAACTTTTAAAATAAACATTAAATGTTATCCACCCGTTCTTTCCCGGATGCTTATACTGTGTATATATGTAATAAAAGCTTCATACATAATATAATACTTCTTCTTTAACAATAGAGCCAAAAATTGATAAAAAAAATATCTCACTTACATGGACGATTTAATTTTACAAAATCATCAAATTGGTGCATATCTATTGAAATATTAAATATCTAAAATTTCGTATCTAACTAATTTAAAATTATTTATGTTTTAAAATTTTAGCACATTAATAGTTTCAACCGGGTAAAACGAACATGCATATAACAGTAAATATTATATACATATAATATAAAAGGTGTAAGAAAGTTTAATAAAATAATTACCCTCCGTATGAAGGACCTCGTCTTTCAAGGTAATCGTCTTCTTTCTGAAAAAATAAAGTAGGATAAATTAAAAATCACAAACTTTTTACATTTATCATTTCTTAACAAAAAAAACAATCATTGAAATGGGGTTACAATACGTTACGTAGTCATTATTTTATGATATCGTCAGTGGAGTTTAATTTATAGTAATTATACTATTCATGAATCATTGTGTATTTTTCAATTTTATGAAACAAAAACATTTTTTTTTTAAATTCCATTAGTAGATATTTCATACATTAATTTCAATTAATATATACTTAAATAATTTGTCTTGGAAATTTTGGAGTTCATTAAAATAAAAGAAAAAATGGAAGAAAGACTCTAATAATATAAGATATTTTCCAATGTACCAAATATTCATAAAAATAAAACACTTTGAAATTTAAATCGCTTTTCGGCATCTTCAGGCATTTCAAGTGCACGGATGTACTTGAACTGACAAGTTTTGCAATTATATCTTTATCTTTCGGTTACTGTTTGGTTTTATCGTATATGTAAGCGAATGAAACCAGAAACCCGAGTCGTTAGTGACAAAACTCATGGAAAAATACAAATGATAATAAAAGAATGCACTCGAAATGAAGTCTGAAGTTTTGAAAATAGAAGCAAAGCTTTTGATTCATATCCAGATATTTTAAAATAGGGACACGATTATGTGATCTCATTGGTCATTTAACTTTGACATCGTATTCTACATATGTATGTGTGCGTAAATCAATTAAATAACTGATTATTTCCATTACTCTATAAGGATATGTAATCTTTTCTTATCCGGATTATCTATGATGAGTAAACCCCAAGAGACATGCAAAGACAAACCTGGCAATACAATATGGTCCGTTGCAGACTATGTTATATGAGTGGTAAAAATATTACATCGGATCACAAGCTGAGTGGTCGACGCCGTTGACTTCCATACGGTGTCACTTTCATAATTGGATTTTTGAATCGAATAATCGATTTGTATCCCATGACATAGATTTATGTTATGTTTAAATGTCTCTCCTTGTTAAACAATGCTATAAAGAGGGCGTAGTGAGAGCGATTAGCTGTCCACGTGTCTTGTTCCTTTTATTTTATCCTTACGCTCTCCGAAATATACAAATAGATGACAGTAATAATCACTTGTATAGTCGTTACTTTACTTTGAAAAGGTTCTAATTGTCATTTTTGTCTAAAATGACCTTTTGGTCGGAAAAGTTTTTATTAACCGCATTCTATCATATATATGAATTATCTATGGTTGAATAACGGAGTTAGCAGAATTCCGGAGTTGCACTGCATCTGCACACTTTTTTTACTACATTTTTTGACAAAGTTTTAAGATTGTCATCATGATTTCCATCATTAGATCTTTAATATCATATCAGCAAGTGTTTTGAAAATATGCTCAATTAAGTAATTTAAAACATTTTCCCTTGCTCATTGTGTATTTTAATCGATCAAAACTTCGAACGCTCATATCTCAAAACAGTCGCAATAGCAGTTAGAACCTTTTTAAAGTAAGGTGTCGTAGTGTCATTATGCGAAATGATGCATTTTTTGCATGACTACGTTCAACAAACATGTTTTTAAATTTCGACGGTGAATTTAATTTCGTAAATAAGAACATAATATTTTTTTAAGTTATACTTACGTAAGAAGAGGGAGAAGCTTCACGCTTCATCCTCATGGACGATTCGGTGTCTTCCAATGGTTTCTCCGTTGAATAATCTGAAAGAAAAAACAATAATATTTAGGAAATATGATAAAATTTTAAAAGATTATCTAATGTAAGAAATATCTCACCTGTATATCAAATATACAAAAGGTTACTCACATCCAAACATCGCGAAGAAGTCCTTTTTGATCTTCATGATGGTGTCACCGATTCCATAACCTTCATTTTGCAAGTCTTGTAGGGTCTGGTCATCTTCTTTGGCAGTTTGGTCTTTATCAAACACCAGGTCTATGTCTCTGGCCTGAAAATAAATAAAACATCCTTAGTCAATTTATCGTAATAAGATATAACAATTCCTGATAAAAAAAAAGTTCATTGTTGTTAATTGATCAGTTCCATTGTTCCGGCTGAATTTAAATATTGAGTAGATAGGATAGGCAGAAAGTATGTCTCAATCAGACGTGAACATACGGAATAAGTAATCTATTTTCTATAATGATAAAATGAATTAAATATAAATAAAAAGCTCAATGTATCACTATCAACGAAAATGAAAAGTCTCGCTGCCTTCTCAAATAATTTCCTAGCACGCCCAACACAGCTTTCGCAATTGATGTAGTATGTCTAGGCGTCGATAGAGTGCAGTGTCTCCCTTCCCGCAAACCCAATATAAATTTAAAACATCCTCTTTAAGGCAATGCTTCGCGCCCGCTAAGATATCACGTCCCGCCAAGTATGGACAACAAATCCCTATTACATGATTGCCGGGTTGTTTTTTTCGCACGGAGAGGAATTCCTGATACCCTTGTTACCCGTTCGCAGCGAAGCATGCGCCGGGAATTCCCCCCCTAGGGTGAGATTGTGAGGAGTATCGGGGGGAGTTTTCAACTGCCGGAGAACAGGACAGCGAAAGACTTAATAACGTCGCAGTCAACCTTTTATATGTGTCTTATAAGATCATGAATGATGAAGTGTTTTATTTTTTCACATCTTTTTTAGAATATGGCTTAACCCTTTATAGGGCAAACGCCGAAATTGGTTAATGTATTATCCAATTGCATTAAGGTCAAAATATCCGATACTACCCCATAGTATGTCAATATTAGCATCGTCGATAATTTTATTTCGTCATTAAATTTGTCAAATGGCGGAAAGTTTCCCAAAAATCAATGTTTTTATCCTCGAGTCTTTAAATTAACAATTGGCCGTTTTTGCGCGCAACTAACAGCTTTTTGAGAGAAAACTATTTTTATAATCATTTCATATACAAATACACACACATTAATAAAAAAAATACCATAAATTATCAGTCTGCTGTTGTCATTTTATCGTCACGTTTTAATGTAAAAACCTCCAACTTCAATGTCGCACAGTTGACTTAAAAAATATATAAATTGGTCAATGTATTAATCAATGAAAATAATGAAGTTTCTGACACGAAAATACATTTTTTTTATATGAATAATAAAAATTTTAAAATATCTTCTAAGTTCGATTTTCATCATATTTACTTTGCCCTATAAAGGGTTTAAGTCTCACTGAAGTAGACAAATAAATATATATACATACATAAATATCATGTTTCAAGGATTTCCCTACGATTTTAATACGCTGAAATTAAACAATAATCCAATATCGTATGAATAAAGTATTCATATTGCGTAAGTAAATATATTTTGCGGTGCAAAAGAACGTGATTAAAAAAAGGTTGGAAAGATTTTGTTTATAATTACTGCCACTTTTCAGTTAATATAATAATATGTTCCGCTAAATTATGTAGGACTAAATAAATTATCACTAGGATATTTATGTGGGTTAATAAAGATAAATTGGAATAAACGCTTTGTTTTCGATCACTTTTTTTACTGTAAATAAATATTTTTTGATTGCTGTTGATAATTTGTTCGGTTGCTGTTTGCAAGCGCACCCGATGTTGGCCTTCACTGTAATATAGATACTGTTTAAGGTGTAATTTTGTTCTGTGGCTTACAAGCACTGCATTTCAGGGCTTTCCACCTAATTAACTTTTCAACTTTACTTTTGAACGGGCTGTATTGAGTTTGTGTTGAGCGTACTTACACATCACACCAACACAAGAACATTTTGTGCTTTGCGCTTGTAATGTGTTTATTATAATGGGTAAAATGATACTTTGGAAATATTATTATTGTCTGAATTTTAATGAGTTGTTATACTTCAGAGTCAGAGATTCTTACGGCACGGCCCGCGGCCCACATTCCGTGATTATAATTGATACGTCTAATTGTAACTTCCAGTAGATGTCAACCATGTATGATACTTCACAGATTTTAACAAAATTGAAAAATTCTGTCATACATAAAGTCATACATATGATGTATGACGTTATCTGTCATGCATCAGATAACGTCAATTATTTTTATTGAATTGTTACCGCGGAATTAAAATTGGCAATTAAATAAGCGGTTTCATCTACATGGTGGGTGGTGGCTAGTAAATCTACTTGAAAAGTGTAATTTAAATTTTTTATCCGTTTATTTAGTTGTTCTTAGGTTCTCGTTTACTGTTAGGTTCTGATGGTAATTTCTTTGTCAATAATGTGGTATTCCATTGCTTTGTATTTACAATGATGAAATGATTTTTTCACCCTGCGTGTGTTCTCTCTAATAGTATTAAATATATTTGTTTGGCATTGTTTGTACTGCAATGCAGAAAAGGTGAAGATAAAATTTTTTAAAATGATTTATTACGGCTTATTAAAATTACATTAAAAGTAAATCGGCATTACACTACGATCGATTTTCACTTAGTTTTTAATAAAGTTAATTTAATAACTCAATATAATATAATAAATAATTTATTTTAATTCAATTCAGAAGTAATAACTAGTATCTTAAATAAGTTTAAAAATACACTTAATATCGATTGGTGAGTGTGACAGTGACTGAGTAGTAATTCGTAATATTAAATGATATCCTATATTTCAGTTATAATAATATTCCCTGTAAACATCATTGGGGCGATCTGATCTTAGGTCTGATCTCGAATAAAAAACAGCTCCAATGCAATATTGCGACAGTAAACATTTTACCTCAATTATCGTTTTAACTACATTTAGCGACATAATTATATTAAAATATTGACAGATGTATGTATGTCGACTGTGGTAAATCGAATGATGATAATTATATTTAATACTAATTTTTCTTCGAAATTTTCATTCAAATTATGCCAATCATTTTAGTAAGATACATCTCAGTTATAATATTCAATGATTCCGTGAAATTTTGCGCACATTAAAATCGTTTACAATATAAATACAATATGACAAATTACCAATAAACGGTAATATCAAATTTGAATCGTTTGAATTTTGTACTTTTGTCGATTTGTCGCCAACAACTTTTGATTCGCCATTCGGCATCAAAAGATGATCATGTCAAACAATTTGTCGTCAGTTCAAGGGCACGAAATAACTTGAACTGACGACAAATTGTTTACAACATATATAATATATTGCCTTTTAATATATAAAAGTTATTTTTGTAAAATTTATGATTTTGATATTGGCAATGGTATACGGTCAACTGCTACACCACTGAGATAGGGATTTTTTTTGTATAACTCACTTAATCAAACGTAAAGAGACGTACAGCTTCTGATATATATTAATCAAATGTACACATTTATCTACAATATTACATATTTACGAAATATATAATTCGCCTGAAGATTGCAGCACACGATATAAAAAACCGCTTTACAGCAAAGGGTGCTGTAGAAGGGTTGACTGTATTTTCCATATTTTACAATCAATCTTGTCAGCTTTAATTAAACGTATGTTCATGAAATGTAAATGAAATACTTTCTTGATATTATATCGAAGTATATTATCATTACATGGTGTCTGTGTTGTTTTATATGTTTACAAGCTATAGGGGTAGAAACTTATAATGTCGGGAGATTGCATTCGAAAGTTTTAAATAAGACACAGGAAAATACTTATTTTGGAAAACGATTAAATGAAGAAAATGCCAAATTTGGGGACTCAAAAGACTGCATGTTTCCCACGTCTGAACTCGGTCAGCAAAATGCGATACACGTATTTCACCGAGAGTGTAATCGGTACTTTTTTTATGTTAATTGAAGTTTGAATAAAATAGCACCACATATGCATAATGTTTGGCGGCAAAACGCTTCAGCCCTACGAGTGCATAAATAACCACGTTACGACCGCGATGATAGATCCATAATACGAATAAATTGACACCCCGGACCGATTTGTGGGACATAACATCATAACACATAACAGTAATGTCCACCAAGGTGGTTTGCGTGTGGAAGCACAGGGCCGGAGGCGGGCAGGCGGCGGCCCGCGAGGGTGGCATAGAGCGGCGGAATAGTTGTTGAAGACGCGGCGAACGGCCTCAACGGAATACTAAACGGCACCGCGGCGGGGTATTAGCGAACCAAAAAACACAGGGCGCGGGACAGGGCGGAATCGGGACGAAAAACGCCACTTTAAATAAAAAAAACAATTTAATTTATACTTATACTTATATACGAAGCTTTACTGACAAAAAAACTGAAGTTTTCCGAATTCAATTAATATATACATCCAACAATGTATGTCTTATGTTCAGTTGAAACGATTAATATCGAACTCTAAATTGTTCATTATGATATAATCAAATATTTGTTTGTCTGATTTATCGTATAAGATTAAAATGTAGATAAAATATATCTCCAGGGAACAGCAATAGATTATTAGTAGTCACCAACGAATTCCTAAGCTAGGGCACAGCGAGAGCGAATAACTAATCACTCGTAATGTCCAAGTCTTATCCTTTTGTATCCCTCTTTTCGTCAAACTAACGAAAAGTTGAGTGAATGAGTAACAAGCAGATCAATTAATTATGCCTCCAGAGGCCAAATGCTCCACAATGATAATGAGCATGGGTTTAAAAAAAATCTCTTAATCTTATTAAGCTCTCTCACAGCACTACTTTAATAATGAGTCGTGGTAATTGTTCAATACTAGGAGCATCACCGATTTCTATGACCCCCCCCCCCCCCTTTGATAACAAACATTAAACGATGACTTTAGACTATTGGCATTCGTGATTACGGGGTAACAATAAAGATGATTCGTCATTGATCGGTTATTATTCTCAATAATTATTGATTATTACAAACACCGATATGCTAATCTTTGGCTGCACGCTGTTGAATTTCATAATATATTATTAAAATACTATTGAAACGTTTCATGTGATTGTTTCAAAGTGGAAGGTTATTATTTTTCGAATAATCCCGCAGCAACGCAATCGTCGTATTATTGCTGCCATTGTTTTTTTTTATATATTATTATTTTGTTCACATTGAAATTGTTGAACAGTAAAAAATAATATTGTGTAATATTGTTTTCAATTGGCACTAGTAACCTGCTCTTAGGCGCAAGTAAATGATTTCGTGTTATATGCTACTCATGTAACTAACAAAAATCATAAAATTAAGCAGCACACGGAATTTTTAAAATTCAATCTCATAAGAGCTGCAATACATTCTCTCCTCAACATTCATATGTAAGAAACAATAACTTTGACGTTTGATTTTAGCCATTTAATTTGGCTCCTATATTATAAACAGTAAAATAAGTTTGTACATATTTTCTGTTTGAATTCGATTGAACAATACTGTGTTAGTTTAATACGTTTAACGTATTATTACTAAATATCAGATGAAAACAATGCATGTGATGCGATGCATTGTAAATACCAATCAATCATTAATAAAACTGTTTTTTCAAATGACTAAAATCAATGCAATAATCAAAAAAGTCTATCCAGTGTCTAATTTATCTAATGTTCTTTGTCGTGTCGATAGTGAATAATGAATTTTACTTGTCTACCTAATACCAACTTATCATTTTGACAAACAACCGTGTTATAAATGGTGGTAACCTACAATGTTCCGAAAACAATCAGGTTTTATTATGACGAATTGTAGTGTAAACAAGAATGCGTCGATGTGTTACTGCATTATTTCAAAACCATAAAAGCAGCTTTGTGGGGTATTTATATAATATATATCGCTGATGAAATTCGATAAGGCGATTGCATCCTTTGGTACTTTTTTTGCGTTGATGTGTACGAGTTCTTCTACACTAAATCAGTTTCTATAAAATCTTTCCCATTACATGAATATTAACGCTGTTTGTTTAACAAGGAGAGGTTCGTTGAATAATTCTTCTGTGGTGAAGATTGCAAGGGATTTAATAAAGATAAGAAGAATCAATTTAAAAAATAAAACTAGGACAATATGCATAACAATTAATCATCGTATATTCAATTATAATACTTGTAACACGTTAACTATTTTAGTACGTGCCATGCCAAATTTAAGAAGCAGAGTCATCGTGACAATGTAATAATTACAGCCACATGTTAAATAATAAATTATGTTATCACAGAAGCGTATGTCAAGTCTTAATGGAGAAAATGCGATCAAATTGATTAGTGTAGTTTTGAAACCGATACGCTGGATATTAAAATTGAAAAACTTAAGCGCCTGTCATGTGTTTATTATTTCGTGAAGCGGGACGATAGAACCGTGTCATCGTCATCTGGTCCGGAGTGAAGTTCCGACAGAACTGGTTTATTTTCCCATATAATGTTGTCAATCTAAATCATCATCTCTATCAATTATAATTAATGCTCTTTTTAAATCATGACACTTTTACATATACGAATCTTTACATTGAAACGAATTGATGTAATTATCAGCACTTAAAACTAGACAGACCCCGGAGAGCTAAATATCATCACACGAAAATTACGAGTAAGCTATATTTGAACGTTTTAATTTTGAGATAATAATGTGTAAACTTTCTATGAATACTATATAGTATATATCAGTGGTTCTCATGTGCAGCCAACAGAGGATTTGGCTGTGGCCATCGACAACGTTATAGTAAATATTGACAGTAAAAAATATGTGGCTTAACAATCTAATTTGTCAAAAAAGACCCTAAAAATGAAACTGATCTACATATATAATCATCTGACCAGTGTCAGACGATTTATAAAGATGTCTCTAGAGACGGAATTAGAATCGAATGAATTAACGATATTTTTTTCGCTGGGGAGATGTAAATGACATACATAAAGTTGGTAATAATTTAACTTTCATTTACTACTGTACTATTTAGAACGAAAGAAATTACATCTTCAGAAAACCCCTGTTTGCAATTTTTTATGACGAAAGCCCAAGAGTGTTGCCATATGGTTACGGTGAACGTCGAGATAATTTTGCATAATTCTAGTTATCATTTAGAAACAATAGCGGGAGGTATCATTGATGGCTTATTAAACTTGACAATACTGATCAAACAGAAACAGTTTTTGAGATTTCAACACCAATCTAGAAAGATGCGTAAATGTTAACTGACTGCATCAAACAGTATGCCAATATGATCGGGATGCCTGATAACTATCTCTTTACATTTTATTATATAAACAGTGCAAAAAGTCTGGAAAAATATAAACCCATGGAAATTGTGCCAAGGTATAGGACACTTCATTGATGTGATGACAAAGGATTCGTTCCATAAATTAAATTGAAGATATGGTTGTGATTGTATTGACCTTTTGAGCATCCACTGTAAAGTTATGTCATTCAAGTTAATTGAAATTGTCAGTTTCGATACGTATTACAATAATATCCATGATATGACAGCGCATCGGTAGTACTTTGGGTGCGTTCAGCCTTGTATTTAAAGTGTGATGTATCCGACCAAATGTCACGGAACATAACTTTTATTGCAATTCTTTAATAAAGTAGAACTAATGTCACAACGCATGATCGCACTCGTATTGGCAGCACATGGTCAAAAATGTTGTCCAACTGACATTTGAGAATTGACTGTCGATTCAAAAGTTGTGGTGCTTATTAAAAGTACACTGAAAGCGTGTGATTCTGTATAAGAGGCAGGGCTTGAGCTGATAATATTTATTGGTGATGTCGACTAAACCAAGCACGTGAGTTTACCACAAACAAAACTCATTCAAATGTAAAAAAAGGGTGTTGATTACAACTATTCAAACAAACATCGTCAGAATTTATTCAAGTACTTTATATATTCATTCATTACAAAAAACCTAATACATTATCTAGAGTGGACTTTCTTTTAAAATCGGCCCATTCCACATGGACTGGACATGGACATTTTTTCATTCAGGATTTTACGAACTTAAATTATTTCCTCTCGTTTTCTTGAGTCGAGAAGCTTAAATCTATATCATTTATTTCATTAAAAGAATGTCAAAAACATCACAAGGGTGCAGAGTTTCCTAACCTTATAAACATCAAATCACGACGGATTTAAAATCTGTTGTTCTTCAAATACAGTAGTATCTAAAAGGTCCCGACTCAGTTCGATTGAAAATTGTCATCTCGGTGAATTAACCGCGAGAGAATTTTATCATATGTTTATTATTTCTGTTGACTTGCCATGGTATGTAGCTGTTATGCTCATTAATAAAATCCTAGCCGTATAATTTGTTGGTCATCCTTAATAACTACGACACTTGTTATAGATACAACAGTTTGTGGGTTAGCCTTATATCTAATTACTCATATAAGTCAATTTGCGGAACGGTTGAGTTATATTCTGGTTGACAACTCTGCCATAAATAACAATATTTTAATTCATAGCGCGCTAATAAGTTTTGGAATGAGCGTTCGGCTCATTTTAAATGTCAGAGACAATAAAACAAAAGCAGACAGGCCATAAATAAGGAATTATCATAATATATAAAACTCAATGTGTGCGCGATTTAACTTTTCAGCGATCCTTGGGGAATAATTTGACCTACTGCGATGACTAACACTCGTTGAAATACATTTCTGTATCTGAGTAATCCGTCGATTTCTACAAGGGCGTCTTACGAAGGCGAATATTGGCGGTTACACCGCGACCAAATAACAATTTATTTAAATCGTCGCGGACTAAAGGTCTTTTGTGCATTCGACGTCAAGCCAGCCGCAATAAAAACATAACTTCCGCCTGGACTCAGGCAGTTTGATGCCACTTACAACAATTTGTTGAAGTTGTTACCTATGGCGCCATGAGCGGAACGTGCCGCTTCGTCATAAAACGTCCACCTAAGACGGTGCGTAACCGAGAATCTCTGGCGAGTTATTTCTGGTCTTATTCACAGTGCAACTATGCACAATGCGTAACGCATAATGCATCGTTGTTGATTCATCGAAATTAAGCGCAAGAATTTTGAGTCACACATTTAGTTGTAGGAATCAATTATCGTTCTATTATGCTGTTAAATAATACGAATGTGTGGATTCGATCTTCATTTTTATATGCCAAACTCGTGGTCATGCAGGACAATTCATTTCAGCTGCAGATGCTGCAGAAAAGAGCGAAACACGTGTCACAGTGTGGTACACCAAGTAGCCATATTTTGACTATGTCTGCTCCCAATATATACAATTCAATACAAGTTGTTTTTTGGTCATAATATCAATTTATGACCTGAAAAACAAATTATTTGTTTCTTACATTGCAGAATGAAACTAATATCACATGTAAGTCAATTATATTTCACAATTTATGCTGCGTAATTGTATTTTATTATTGACAACATTATGTCTAAGATGAACTTCATGAGAGAAATTAGTTAGCACAAAAAAACTAAAGATTGTGGCAGTTACATATATCGAACCTGATAGTATTTTTTCCATTTATAGCATTTACCTCAAAAATAAATCGAAATGAAAAAATTTTACTGGTTCAATATTGATTTAAGAATTGATAAAATGGTAAAAAAAAACTATTAGTAAACAATCGGAATGTTCTCAACTCAACAAATAAAATGAAACTTTCTTAAATCATTGAGTCAAGTTTCTGATAATGACAAGTGTTTCGTTCTCGTCGATATTATCGTACGACTTTTCTTTATTTAATTAACTTGATAGGGTAAAGAAGCATTTTAACAATTGGAAAAGATTCGGTGTGGGAATACATATTCTTTCGTATTACTGCGAGTTTAATAAACTTAATAGTTTTATTGCAATATCACAAAATACGTATCCAATGACTTTTCGTAACAACGTTCAGGTTTAAGTAATCAGACAGTTAAATATATACATATTATATTCCTTTATAATATTAAAATAAAATTAGGTTAGTGGAGACAGAAATTTGTTAATTGGTTAAGTAATATAAAATTAAAAATAACTTTGATTATTCCACGTATTGTGCTACTAACTGTGACATGTGTTTCGCCTCTTTAAGATCCATCTTCGGACTTACTATCACAAAGTTTGAATAAATAATAAAGCAAGATTGATTCTAATATTTTAAAATGATAAAATTACAAAATGGAGTTTGGGACTTTTTATTTTTACGTGAAGCAAGGAGGGGGCTATAGAATCGAAACAAAGCAAACAATTAATTATACTACTAATGACGTTAGCATTTTAACTATTGAGCTGTAATCAATCAGATAGGTTTGAGTTAAGGTATTTTTATCATTTTAAAATATTAGAATCAATATTGCTTCATTAATTAAGCAAACTTTGCGATAGTAAGTTCGAAGATGCCTCTGAAATATGCGATACAACTGTCACAGTTAGTAGCACAATACGTGGAATAGTCAAAGTTATTTTTAATTTTATATTAAAATGAACTTCCACAAAGTTACCGCAGAAAGAATGATGAAGAATTAATATTTATTTCGAGATGAGTGCTTTTCAAATTCTGTTGTTTGAGAAAGAATGTATTAAAAAAAGGACCACTGAAATAGTTTAAAAAAATCAAATAAAATAGTAAAAAAATAATTGTGCGTCCCAGTCCGTCCCTCGGCAGTTTGTATGTACGGCTCGTCCCCAGTGGATGGCCCACTTATAGGCCAAATATTACAAGTTATTGCTCGGATGTGATACGAGAGGGCTCGCGGACTTCCGCGATAGGAACTCACTCGCTCATTTTCCCTAGAAACTTTTGCAAAATTGCACTCTTACGTTTCTTTATTTCAAATACAAACTGTAGTTTGTGAATAGCAAGGAGACCGCCGAGCAAATCGTAGCATTTTTTTTCGTAAACCCAAATATAGTTTTCCGTCTCATAGAAATGGGAAAAATAAAGCACATAATATTCCACTGACAGTTTTTATTTTTAATTCGTTTTACAATTGTGTCTTTCTACTGTTTCGTTTATACTTATATGTAAGCGATAAAAAACTATTAACAACGTGTCAGTTCAAATTCATTCGTACACTTGCTTAACGACGCCAGAAGGTGAAACCCGGGTCTTAAGCGAATAAACTCACGGAAAAGTACAAAATTAAAATTTTGATATTATTGTGTGTTGGTTATTGGTACTATCAAACAATATTAATACTGTAAACGATTATAAGATGAATTATTTATTCATTACTTAAGCAAGCTTTGCGATAGTCCGAAGATGCAAACACGTGTCACAGTTAGTAGCACAATACGTGGAATAATCATAGTTATTTTATATTAAAAATGAACATCCACAAAGTTCACGCCGAATTCATCGAGGGTATGAATATAATCAAATGTAATGTATGTTATTTTTACATGCTTCTGAAAGAGGCGAAACACGTGTCACAATTAGTAACACAATACGTCGAATAATCAAAGCTATTTTAAATTTTCTATTGATTATAATACATATGTGTCAGATTTCATGTATTTTCATTTCGTCATGCCTACGAATCAAGAACGAACAATATATATATTTTTTCCTTATAATAAAGGATTTTATCTCATTGCTATTTTTTGTAATTAATAATGTATCACAAGCCTCTAAAATGATTAGTTCACAATTCCACATGTTGTATGACATTGGATGCAATATCCGATAAACTTTGAAAACATTTTCAACATCGGTAATAAAAATAAAAATTACTTTTGACAACATTAATAATTTAAGTATGTATAAAATATTTTTAAGCTTTGGTACAAATTGTTTTGGTTGATTACTTCATATAGAATGTAAAAATAGAATAGATGAGATCAGCAGAGGACATATATTTAGTGATTTACGATGCATCCTAGCACAAATCTTACGCCATAAATCATGTTATTTTTTATTTTAGTCTTTTGTGGGTGGAAAAACCAGAGCTGTGGAGTCGGAGTTGGAATCGTCGGAAACTCGGAGTCGGAAATTTTGAAAAGTTTGAACTTTTTATTTTTGCATATAATATATCAAATTTGGGTATTGGCCAGATTGATAGGGTTAATATTTAATTGAATACATGTAAATAGGAAATTTAGGAAAAAAATGTTACGATATTAAACTTTTTTAGTCGGAGTCGTTGTTTTAGTAAATGCTGGAGGTGGAGTCAAACTTTTTTTTACCGACTCCACAGCCCTGAGAAAAACACTGATTAGTAGAAGAATTCGGATCGCCTTGACAATTCCGCGAGCCTTCGACGTCGGAGGCGCCGCGGCGTTTCTGATGCGATCAAAACCCGATCTTGTCAATATGAGGGGGGCGAGATGGGCGCCTGCCCATTGCCACCCCGCCCGCAAACAGAGTTATCAACCCCCGCCTGCCTCGCCGCCGTCCCTCGCCCCGTGCACTTCATCAGAAGATGCCACAAGTCATCATTTTGATCGCGGAGATTCATCGCTGAAGGATTGATTACTGAATTTTGATCGTCGGATTTTTATACTTGCAATTAAAATTCAACACAATATTTATCAAATAATCTAAGACAGTTCTGCAAAACATACGAATTATGAAGTATATCACAATTATCAATTAAGCCCTCTATTTACCCATATATTGCATTATTATTCAGTCATTTTGTGTCGTACAAATTATTACAAATGATAATTTAAATGAAACATTTGAATGTAAAAATATGTATCTGTCACTAATGAGAATTATTATTATAGATAGAATTATATATAAATAGAATTAGTATCTGATACTATTGAAAATTTGGCATTCATTATAATTGAGAATGCGAGTTATTGACTGAGTTGGCATTTACTTGGTAGAACTACATTATAATACGGTGAAAAAAAAATCGTTCTTAAATTCTACAGAAAAGTTTCTGTAGAATTGAAATACACCGTTATTTTTTTCACCGTATTATAATGGAGTTCTACCAAGTAAATGCCAACTCAGTCAATATACTATCGCATAATGTTTTCTGTGACAAATTATTACGATACATTTTTGACAACTTAAAGAAATGCATATTCCACGACAATTTTTTTACAACATAAAAATATAATTATTTAGTAAAAAGATAAATAAAACGGTCTGTAGTCAAAAAATCACAGTATCAATTAATGCACAGACTTTTAATTGATAGCATCACAGAATCTTAAAAAACCGCATTTACTTATCTGTACTATTCACTAATGAATCAAAACTACGCTTGAGCTAAATAAATATTGCATTGCAATCTCCACTACAATCAATGTTGCCAATTTAATGTTTACTTCATGTCCAATAATCATAAATACATATTACAGTCATTACTTTTCAAAGCATCAATAACTACCTATAGTTTTTACGAATATATACAATAAAATGTGTAAAAACACTATACGAGAAAGTTTACAACCGAATATAATCAAAGTAAAATTTAAAATATCTTTGATTATTTCACGTATTGTGCTACTAACTGTGACACGTGTATCGCCTATTTCAGAGGCATCTTCGGACATACTATCGCAAAGTTTGCTTAAGTAATGAAGCAAGATTGATTCTAATATTTTAAATACTGCTTACAATATTTCCAATTGAACGGTTTAACCCAAACCTATCTGATTGATTACATCTCATTAGCTAATATTTTGTAATGCTTACGTTATTAGTAGTATAATTATTTGTTTACTTTGTTTTGTTTTGATTCTATAACGCCCTCCTTGCTCCCCGTAAAACGGAAAAATCCCAAACTCCATTTTGTAATTTTAACATTTTTAAATATTAGAAATTCGCATAGAAATGGAAAAAATAAAGCACATACTGACAGTTATTATTTTTAATTAGTTTTACAATTGTGTATTTCTACTGTTTCGTTTAAACTTATATGTGAGCGATACAAACTATTAACTACGCGTGGGCTCAAATTCATTCGTGCACTTGAAATGCCTGATGATGCCGGAAGGCAAAAACCTGGTCGTAAGCGACTAAACTCATGTCAAAGTACAAAATTAAAATTTGATATTATTTGATATAATTGTGTGTTGGTTATTTGTTCTAACATACTACATTTATATTGTAAACGATTTTCATATGAATTATTAATTCATTACTTAAGCAAACTTTGCGATAGTCCGAAGATGCAAACACGTGTCACAGTTAGTAGCACAATACGTGGAATAATCATAGTTATTTTATATTAAAAATGAACATCCACAAAGTTCACGCCGAATTCATCGAGGGTATGAATATAATCAAATGTAATGTATGTTATTTTTACATTATCATAGATCAAAGAAGCATATTGGCCGATCAATTTCCCGCAACCAATAAATTGGCACTGGAACAAGTGAGCCGCGATTGCCTCACGCGGTCAGGTATCGCCGGTCTACATAATCGCGGCAAGTTTCTCTGCCATCCGCTAATGCGGGAGACGTGAATCTCATATTTTTTAAAATGTCCCTTTTCCAGCCCCCGACGCCTAACCCCCCAGTACTATTACGCCGGTACCGTGATCCCCGGTATTTCACACCCCGCCCCGATATTTCCTCCCAGACCCACGGTGTTCTCTACCCCAGTCCCGTTCCACGGCCTCAGACCGCTCCACACCGTATCGGTGGGCACAGATAACTTTAACATACCCAATAAAGAATCTGAAGACAGAATTTTGTAATTCTCTCGTTGCGTATCTATATAATATGCGAATGAATATTATTCTAAAATATTTTAGGGATACACGGCAACAATTGATCATACACAATTATAATTATCTCAACATTACATGTTTGAATGAACTGACAGAAAGGCAGTTGCAATAAAAAACAATAATGAAATGATGTTTTGACTTATAATTAACTAAAAATAATAAAACATTTTTTGTACTATTTCCACATAAAATATATAAAAAGTAGGTTAAGTGTACAAAAGGAAGTTATTAAAAATACAATCAATGATCAATTTTCCTTCAAGGGTTAGTCGTTAAAAGCTTGGTAGATACTGATCAGTTGACAATGCTCGCCATGAGCGAAACCGGTCCTGATCCAATAAATTTTATGTGGAAAAAGTACTAAAAATGTTTTATTTTTTTATCATTATAATGCAATTCCACCAAGTATTGACAGTGAACACCATAAAAGTGATATAATTAACTTGTTGCTTTCTCTGTGTGTGCTCGTTTTCAAGAGGGTGAGACGAAATGAAAACATCACAGAAACTGAAGCCTTTGGGAACATATTCATAAATTAGCTAATAAAAGTGTACTATTATTCAACTACGGAAAGATTTGCATTTTCACTTTTTCGAATATTTTAAATAAGTATTCTCATGATAAAAGCTTTTTTAAAGTAATTCGATGATGTACTTAGTTTATCAGGATTAAAGGCTTTGGCACTTAGCAAATGTTATATCTTTAAAACAACTAGAACCAACTAACTATCTCTAAAAAAATACTAAATACTATCTGGATACATAAATTACACTGTGAATCATATCAAAATAATCCAGTTTGTAAGATTTTGTTGATTATACGTAAAACAATACTGTGAATGGAAACTGGGAATTTTCTATAGTAAAATTAAAATTGAATCATTTTGTTTTAAAGCAATTAAAAGTGAAGCCAAAATTAGCAGGAATTTTATTTCACATTCGTTGTTAGTTCAATATTGAACCAACGGATTAAAAAAACACTTTTTGAATAAACCATAACACATATGTACTTCTTTTTTTAATATGGTATTAACGAAATCAAAATTCTGTGTAAAATAATTGATTAGCAGAATTTTTGTTATTAAATTTAGCACTAACTAATGGGTAGGTCGTGCTATCATTTATGATGTATCGTAGACTCGTCTTCATCATATTATATAATGAAAATATTGTTACATAGCCATTATGAAAATGCATCGATACGATAGATTTTTTCCATTTAAGAGCGTATTTCGATGCGATATTTCCAATGCCATTTGAAATCGAGTTAAAATGAACTTAATTATCAATATATAACATTTTCATACGCTGTGGAATACTTTTTACAAATTTTATTTGGAATTCGTATTTTTTTAGCAGTACATACTTGTTTTTGTTATACTGTGAAACAAGTTCATAAGTAATTTATAATTGCGGATAGTGAATCCAAAGTCCATTTTCTCTTTGCTAAGCGTTCATACTAAAAAAAAAACAAAATTCATTAAGTATGATGACAATACATAAAATAACGAAACACGTTCCACTAAATGCTGTATGTAGGTTAACCATATTTTAGCCAAGTACGCTACCAATGAGAAGCATATGGAGTGGAAAATCAATGAATGAATGAACCGATTCCGGGGCTCCATTTTAAAGCCCAATACAGTCGTACACTCGGATAGTACAGGACCTTTTATTGGGCTCCTGACAATAAATTATACATGCATACTCTACAACGATATATTGGTCACTATCGAAAAGTATTTTGTTGTCTGGTAAGCTGAAACTATGCGTTGACGTTTGAAAACTACGGAAAAGCTTTCACCTGAATCTCACTGACATTTTAAATTAACACAAGAACAAAAAGCTTTGTCGATCGAAAACGGTCACGGATTTATTTGAAATACGTTCACTAATATTGTATGCTATGAACTTTAAAACAAACATTTTTACTTTGACATCGCAGTGCCTATTAATATTGAATCAAAGTCATATTGTGTAGAGTCGTTGATATGGAAAAAAGGATTCAGAGATGCTGTTATGTTGTTATGCATCCTTGCAGAGAAGGTTCAAAATAAGATTTTTCCGATATTTTACACAAATCAGTCGATATATTTTATATTTAATTTACATTTTCATGACTATTACACTTCTCAGGTAAGTATTTTCAGCTGAAACTTATGATAAAGTAATTTTTTTAAACAAAAAAAAAACTTCTTGAATAAAAATCCACGAAGGTTAGGTTAGAAGAATAAAATAGTCAAAATATTCAAATTAATCGCCTAATGATTTTTTTATTTATATAAAAATATATGTTTTTTTTATAATGTATTGGAAGACAAATCCAATATGGCACTTCGTAAAATTGTGCAATGTTGACAGTAAACAGAATTTCAATAATCGCTATCATGTTTGGAATACATGCGGTTTACTAGACAAAACCACAAGATATCAACCAGTGTTGGTCATCAAATAAAATAAAACTATCAAATAATAATCCATATATTATTTCGTAATATTTTGACAATATTTAGTATTTAATTTAAAAATGAGATAAAATGAATGGACTTGAAACTAGTGTCAATAATACTTTCAATGGATTCAGCGTTAACTTTGGGAGATTTATTTTAATATAAAATTTAAAATAACTTTGATTATTCCACGTATTGCGACACGTGTTTTGCCTCTATCAGATGCATCACTTAAGCAAACTTTGCGATAGTAAATCCGACGATGTCTCTGAAAGAGGCGAAACACGCGTCACAATAAGTAACACAGTACGTGGAATAATCAAAGTTATTTCAAATCTTATATCAGTCTCAATAATATCAATCAATATAGTTTTTATCCCTTTTCTCAGTATATAATATAGCTATTAAAATTATTTTCAATGGCTTAAAATCGTAGTAAACATAGATTTCAAATATATCTTTAGAACCACCTTCTATTTTTGATAAAACATTATGTCATGAAGCAATTATGAATCGTATTTTTTTCGAATAAGATGAATAAAACTTTTTACATGATATTGTCAAATCTATGTATCTTCTGCTACTTAAAAAAACATCCAACTACTAAGTGCTTTTCACTTAGTGAAATTGATTTTTTCCTCTCAAATATTTTAATTCGTAATGGGTGGTTCAGATTGGTAAGTGGAGAATACTTTTCTTGAGATGATATTTCTTTTGCTAATAAAAATATTTTAGGCGATGATATTTGACAAATTTTCACAGCATCTCGGAGTACCCAGTCCGCAAAAAGGTTTCGCAAAGAGGGTGACCGCCTCCACGACCCCATTTAACACCCCATATTATTTTCACAGTGGTGGTGTGATTGAAGTGTCATATTGGGATAATGAAAATAAATATCTTTATGCGTTATTAATGTGAAAAAGATTAATACATAAACATATTTTGCTTTCAAAGAAATAAAAATAAAACAATGATAATGCAAACTCGCCTACTACTGGGGTTTTAATGACATGTTAAAAACAGTTTAGTCTACAGATGAAGAAAAAGATTTGCATAATTGACATGGTTTATAATTAGTTCAATATTTTGCTTTTTTAGTATTGGTTAAAGCCGGAAACTGTGTTCGTCATCCATATTGCCTTATATGAACATAATACAGAACTTAATATAGACTCCAGGCAAATATTTATTTTCTATTAAATTATATACTGGTGGATACGAAAGACAAAACAGTCATAGATTGAATTGAAATTTATTTGGTAGAACTCCATTATAACACGGTGAAAATGTAGCAATGTATTTGAAATAATATTCATCATTTTTCACCGTGTGACAAAACATTCATAGTATCAAATAATCAAGTATTCGCAGTAAAATCAGTAATCAGAAGTACATTCGATACTGTTCCTCATTAACTTAATTAAATTCCACGCGTACTTTGATGAAACATTAATATCTACTACACAACAAACACGTCAAAAAGGTTTGTGTATGATGCATTTATATCTGGTACATTTTTGGATTTTAATTTAATTATTTATTTTACATATTATCTACCGAGGAACACCGCTGGCTGCCTTTCGACATTAGAACACTCTTACCCTATTGGAGGTTACTGAGATTCTCTTTTTTAAAGTTCAAAACTGCAAAACTTTTTTATAGCACTCTGTATGCAAAATTAGACATCCCAACATAACTACATATTCTAACATTACAAGGGCAGAAGTAGTTGTTTCAGAGAAATTATTTGTTCTCTACCACCTATAAAATACTCAGCTTTGATATACACACATAACGTGTGTATCAATATTATTTATTGTTAAAGATCGGAAAATTTAATGAAATATCTCCGATCACATTGACTCAGTTTTTTGTATTGTATGGAATCAGACTGTACATTGGATTGGTACTCACACAAGGTTTAAAGAAATTCCTTTGAATACCGTAGCCGAGTGGAAGCGACACAGGCCTAATAATATTAAATAGAAAAATGTGCATATTATTTATTCAAAATTGTTTGCAAAGTTAATTTCATTTATATAAATAAACTACACCTTTTATGTGTCATATAATTTATTACTATCGTGCTCAATATAGCAAATCAAAGCCACTTTAAATACATTATATTTAATACGGAAAGAAAAATAACAATGTATTTAATTCTACATAAATTATTTTTAAATATTTAAACCGAAATAGCTATCAACAAATATTTAAAAATAATTTATGTAGAATTAAAATACATTGTTATTTTTCTTTCCGTATTATAATGGAGTTCTACCAAGTAAATGCCTACTCAATCAATACATTATATTTATATTCGAAGCAATTTCTAATACCTAAATCAATTGAAAATGTGAGCGTATGTTTGCTTTAACATTATTTATCGGCTGATTTTGTTTGTTCCGGTTGTAATAACAATATGGATATCGTATCTAGGTATGAGAGATGAAATAGTTTTATAAAAAAATGACTTATCTCGAAAGAAAAGGTTGTTAACCTCACTTCCCGGCCTGAATATTTTATTAATCTCCACATTTCCAGTCGCTCCGCTCGCTTATCAACAACCATTATAGTTTACTGTATTTAGTTAAATGGGTTAAAACGTTTATACCATTATGATGATAGCTTTGGCTTGAGATGTGTCAACTGTTTATCGTCATGGACCGTTTTGCGAGCAAAGCATCGACAAAAGTAATATTTTACGATTTTCGGATTATTTTATTACTATCCCGTAGCATTTTGCGTTTCGGTTTGATTTATGTTCTCCTTTCTTGCTTTTATGCTGTCAAATCACTTGAAACTCATAACTCCTACAAAATTAGCGTGTCGATGTCCAATTGACAAATAATGAGCGAAATATGAATATTTAAGACAAAAAAAATACAATTTTAGCATTGGTTTTATTTCTAGACAAATCACATAATAATAAGCATTTTGGTTATATTAAATGAAAACAATATGTAAAATATTGTAATAATATCTTACAAATATAATGTATTATTATAATAACAAAGTTTTAATGGACAAATATAACAAATAAAATTCATTGTAATAATGTGCATTTTATTGAATTTAACAAGGTACCATTCAAACTTATTTCGTGATAGATGAATTATATTCATTTTATCTACATATTAAGTATTTCGACTGAGGGTGCTTGATGGAACTTCAATATCAAATTAGAATTTTTTGAATTTTGTACTTTTCCATGAGTTTTGTCGCTAGCGACCCGGGTTTCGCCTTTCGGCATCTTCATGCATTCCAAGTGCACGGATGTACTTGAACTGACACTTCTGACTTGTCAGTTCAAGTACATCCGTGCACTTGGAATGCCTGAAGATGCCGAAAGCAGAAACCCGGGTCGCTAGCGACAAAACTCATGGAAAAGTACAAAATTCAAAAAATTCTAATTGTCTACATATATTTATATATTTGGCAGTATATTAAAGACATAGTCACGCGAACGAGGTTTCAGTAGATATTTTAAAATTAGACAAGGTCTTATTAATAAAAATTTAAATCCTGGCGAATTTGTTAATTAAATAAAATACATATGCTCAGTAATGGGTAAGTATAATGTAAAGTTTTAATACAGTTCGATTTGGAATCAATCAGTTATTCGATAACGAATTGTTGAGCATCTGCCAATTACCCAGAAGAAAACATCTTGAAAATCACGCATTATATAAAATGTATTTATTATTCATTAATCAGTATTTTTAAGCAAATCATTTTCGTTGCAAAAAAAGTTTTTGAATAAATTTTCATATGTATTATCATTCACACAGTTGAGGAACGCCCGGGGTAAATCTTTACTTCCATGCATGTGCATTCAGTCCATTGTTTCTCGTTTTACAATTAAAAACATCAAAGTATTTTATTTCCCATTTTATTTCAAAAAGAATATCGGTAACCCAACATTATAATATTATTTGAAATTTAGGATGAACAAACAGTAATTTTCACAAATAGTGTGGTGTAAAGAAAGGGTGCTATTTTATTTGATTATACCCATGACCAAATCTTATGGTAAAGTCGAAGAAAACCAAGAGAGCACACTCATCGTGCTATCACCAGTTTTTTCAACTGTTTCGACAATAATCGTGACTCTTTTTTTCATTTGCACAACTTTTAATCTCGAGTTTTATAACAATATCATACCTCATATTATCAATGTTCTAAGCTAAACCGCATATTTTTTATGACAATTTTCTGCCCGTCTCATCAAAAACATTACTGAATCTCTTTTGTGATATATTATCTGTCCCATTAATCTGAAATAATTAAAAAGATATGCTATACTAAAGAATTCCCTTTGAAAGAGGAAATCGATGTAAGTTCTATAAATATAGCTCTATGCGGCTATTCAAAAAACTTGAGTTAAGTTACAATAGCGACGTTATTTATTTTACACTGTAAAGACGTGAGGAGATCTTCAATTACAAATTGACCAAGTGATTATAGTTTGCCAGCTACGTACTCTATAACTTGCACAAATTACACGACAATATAAATAGAATACCTACACCTACGTCGTTCATTTTTCATTAATTGAAATAACCTTAGAACTACATTTGTGAAATAAAATGAATTTGTATCAGATTTCAACGGTTATCGCATTTAAAAAAAACTGGCTGCCCATTACTCGATATACGGTTTAAGTTCGGAGAAAATTCAACCTTCAACATTTCATCGCCGGATTTTTAAGATAAAATACTAAATTTAATCTATGTTATATTTTTTTTAAATCGCTGTATACGTTGATATCACGGCAGTTTGTAGTTCTAGTAAACACTTTCAGGCGACTAATGAATTGAAGCAAGGATATGGCCTATGTTCACAGCTCTTCTATCTCCAACTACCTATGTAGAATCCCCTATCAAACCTTGTCAATCACATCAACTCAACAACTAAATGGTAACGCTTATAAGTTTAACATTAAGTGGCTATTCTTATAGACAAGGTTCTGCTGTGAAAGCATATTAATTGACGATAGATGTTCGATTTAAATTTAAAGCAAATAAAGTCAAGACGGATGGCAGCGCACAGAAAATAGGTAGAAGGTCATTATAAAAGCTTGGTATTGTAATCCATATGAGAAGAATTTTAATTTCTTAGCTTTGAAGATTCTCATAAAATGTCGAATTTTTCGCCACCTCTTGTATTGTAGAAGTGACTTACCTATAAAAAAAGAAAACAAATAATTAGACACGCGTTAATAGTACAGAAATTATATTTAAAAAAAAACAGTTTATAATGACAAATACGTATGTTTTTTAAGGATGTAGAGTCGGGTGCGTGGTGCAGAGGGCAACGTCATTCTGGATTTACTTCACAGATTCGAGACCCGGTACGAGTAGAAATTTTTCATTCAATTTATAGACTCTGTTCGTAGTCAAGGGTGTTGTCTAAAATTTCCCTCCCAACCTATTCGATCCTATAATCGGGGGCGTAACGAGACCGTCTACCTAACCACTAGTCATGCCCTATCCTTACTATCATTGAACCAAAGAGATTGAGCGACTGAGTAACGAGCAGTTCTCGTAAAAAAATGCTGAGGTACCACAATTAATTGATTGAGTAGGCATTTACTTGGTGGAACTCCATTATAGTACGGAGAGAAAAATAACAATGTATTTTAACCGTTCAGACGCCACGGCGTGCAGCAACGTGAAATCGGTGCTACCACCAGCGCCACGGCGCAAACGCAATTACGAGCTTATAAATGAATAAATTTAATATTTCTAAATGCAATATTATGCAATATTATCCTTTAGGAGGCAATGTGATTGTTAGAATTCCCATATGTTGAACCGTTTTCTTTTTATTTGAAGTTGAGCTAACAGACGTCACTAGGGCTGGCACCTTATTATCGCAATGATCGCTCGATTGATAGAGCGCATGAGAAGAGAATAGCTAAATATCAGTAAGTGCGAGTAGACAGCACATAGCATGTTGGACTATTTATAAAATATAGTTTATTTTTAAAATAATAACTTTCCAGTCATAACAAAATAATTCTAATTTATTCATAAATTACATTATTTTTTTGTGGCAACCCTAGATGAAATTTTTGCTACCTATATAATTCGTTTTATTATAGAAAATATATATATATATTTATATATGTCATATTTTTATTTAGAATATTTATTGTTTTTGGCAGCCCTAGAGACGTTTTTTAAATCTTGTACTTTTGTTACATTGTTTTTACTTTTCTATGAAAATCAGTAATAACTTGAGTATAAAATTATTTTCCTGGGTATGTTAAGTTGCATTTTCATGGAAAAAACGATGATTGAAAATAGTGGCGTAAAGCAAAAATCCATGGAATTGGCTTGGCGTTTATAGGGTTAATTCTACAGAAAATTTTCTTTAGAAGTAAAATACATTGTTATTATTCTTACCGTATTACCACAATTAGGATGTTATATGTTACACATTTCTTATGGGCATGGCTTTTTAAAAATAATAATTCGATATCTATATCAGTGAAAATCACGTTTTAAATTTAATACTTTTTTAGTATCGATATCGTCGGCGAATCGTCAGCCGGGCGCACAATAATTGCGCTCGGTGCATAGGGAGATGTACATATGTAGCCGTAGGCCGCCAGAGCTGGCACATTTTCCAAACCACGCGCATCTGTGTAAACACACGGAATATGTGTGTGTTCAATTCCGGATAAATAGTGAAAAATAGACACTGACGGCCGCTATGAGCGATTATGAAAATTAGGCAAAAAAAAATAATCCCGTTTCTCATGCGGAAATTTATTACACTCTAAGCTACTTGCCCATTAAATCTATTTGCAGCGCAAATTTAACAGAACAAACAACTTCGTGTCTACATCAATTCGATGCGACCTCAAGATTAGTAAGTGATGATTTTTAGCAGGTACAAAAATATGAATAGAATAGACAAAAAAAACATATACTGTTATGAAGGAGAGAATTTGCTTGTTTTTGTGTTGTCATCTAAATACTTTCCAACCCGTATTATGGTCAAACGCGAAAATGTCTAAAATGTAGATACGATAGATAAATAAAATTCTTAGCGAAGAAGCAGTCATCCATATATTAATAGATCACTTGTAAGGTTAACAAAAATACAAACTTCTGATAACACAAGTTAATTTCAAATATAAATAGATACCATTTGGACTAATTATTCTTAATATTACGTAATAATTAAGAGAAAAAAAGGATGTTTTTGTCCTAATAACATAATTTTCTTATCGATTATTTGAAATTTTCTTGTACACAGCATGCTATTTTAAAACAAATCTTATTTTTTTTTAAATTATCTCATAATAATTATTTATGTTGTTTTTAATTAGACTGCTTTTTTAAAAATAATAATATGAATCAGATGAAAAGGTTGCGGTAAGTTTACAATTGTAGGTACACCCCACAGACAGCGATAATGAGGAAATATGTTTAGTGAAGAATTTTACAGGACAGTTATTAAGACATAATAGTTTAAAGATAAACCTTGTTTTTGAATAATTAATTGGACGAAAATGTGTCCTTGATCGTAGATTGTGGAGGGGCATGGGGTGGCTTTCAATTGTCACATCAGGCTCCGAATTAGTTATGTATGTCAGACATGCGAACCGGATGTTATACTTTTTTTTTTACCGAGAACAGACTTTTTTAAAGTTTATATATCTTGAAATTTATTGTGTGCAATATTATTTCACAATTACTGAATATTAAGGGTTGAAATTTTATGACAAGTGATTCCTGATACCTCACAGCCATTATGTGTAAAAGGTTGAAAGAAGACATTACTTTGCTAAAATACATGTGGGAGAGGAATATAAAACTTAAGTCTATAGACATCTAGATATATTAATTAATGCTCAGGAAATGAGAAACGGCTTAATTGAATAATTAAATAGAAAAAGCTGAATATTATATTATTTTTAACGTGAAAAACAATTTAAAAAAAAAAAGTTTTGCTCAACAGAAACGTCATAAAAGCTTCATCAAAGAATAAAGAGAATGCATATTTAAGTATTTATGGCACAGTTGCTTTGCCTTTTTTCATTCCTATTTTAACTTGTTAAAACTGTGTGGTGCCTGCGAAGCGATCTCTCAGTTTCATGACAATTTTTATGTTTTGGATGAGTTTAACTATTTGTATCTCGTAAACGCATGTATTCAAGCTAATAAGTATATCAATAAAGATTCTGTCTGCTGACATGTCTATCTGAAGCTTGAATGTATAATTTTTTTTATAAAAACACCATACAAATACTAACGGTGGGTGGTCGGTTAATAGAAGGGCTCAATTCTTATCTTCCATTAAGCTGATTTGTATCTAACTGAAATGTATTATGCACGCTGTTTTTCTTAATTGATAAATACTTACCGAAGAAGAAGGTAATGAAAATCTTATAGCATATAGGAAAGGCAAAATAAAAAATGGATTCTTTAACTGTCTTGTGTTCAACACTATTTTGAAAAACCACCACAATGTAAGTGTCATCCGAGTTGTATCAATCAATGATAGTGGCGATGATATAAATTAACAATAAATTAAGCTTTAATGATATGTAGCTTGAGTCAGATTCAGACAATAAATAAAAATATATTCAAAGTATCAATGCATCTAATACATCGGTTACTGGGGAAAGAATTAAAAACCAAACATGCGGGGGTGTCAAAACAAAACGAAAAAGTAACAAACGGTCAAACAATCCTGTCTAAACATTAAAATACGGCATGTCCAGAAATAGCTTGATTTTTTTTTTCTTACATATTTCCATCTGATCTTTGCTTTAATTTAATACTGATAGATTCTTTTTTGCATATATCATTTGAAATGTTGTATTTCTTTTGTTTTTTGCTTGCCGCTTAGCCATAGTGATGAAAGGCGTACCTTTTCATGGCGTTGTTATAAATCCTAGACGCGGATCAGTAGCGTTACTATAAATTTATTAAAACTTGAATATTTTACTCGTAATTTTTTCATTCCAGCATACGATATAAACTCAAACTTCTTTTTGTGCGATTTTTTGGTGCGATTTTTTATTTTTTTCTCTCTATTTTTGGGACAAAATATACGTACACATGTTGTTGCGCTTTGTTCACATACTGTACGTGCAAAAACAAGTGTTTCACCTGTTTATTAAAATGTGAATTAGACACGTGCTATGTTCCCATATTAAGTCATATCTTTTTTGTGCGATTTTCCACGGAACGCATCTACCGCACAAAAAAGGTTTAGGTGTATAGTACGACAACGGTGATAATATTTGTTTTGAGAAAATATGAAAAAAAAATGAAATAATGTTTTATGACAATCCGACATCGCATCTTCGTGACTTCCATTCAATCATTCTTCATATTCTACCACACCCACAGTTGGGTAAATAAATATAATACCACGCCGCACCGTTAACAAGTATCGGAGAAATAACATGTGTTGTATTGTATTGCTATGGGTCTTTGTACTTCACGGCAATTATGTACTTACCATTTAAATTCACAAAGGAAAACAATAACCAATATATACGATAAAAATATCGGAAAATTATGTGCTACCACCGTATATACAACTTGCAAATATGTATACCTCAAGTGGTCTATACCAGTGGTTCTCACATAAAATTTGACTTTGGCCGCATTAAGAACATCAGCGGTCATACAGAAATGTCTGGTGGCCGCACCAAATTTGAGACATTTTTTCCAAAAGAACTAACATGCATGTTTTAAATATTTGTTAATTAGCAATTCTTTATGCACAATACAATGCATACAAAATATTTCATTTTCAGTGTCTTTGTTGACAGCTGAACTAATTACTTAACAATATTAACTAAGAAGCAGTTGACGGTCGCAGAAAAATCCTCTGGTGGCCGCACATGAGAGCCACTGGTATATTGGTATATACCTCTCAATTCTCAAATACCAATTATACCAAAATTGAAAAGTATGATTAGGACAATCATTTAAATTTATCAGTTAAGCCAGTGGTGCACAACCTGTGGCCTTAATGACATTTCATGCGGCCCGCAACATCAAATATCAGTCACCATTTTTATTCCCATTTTTTTGGACGATCGAAGATTAATGTAAAACAACAAAAAAATTAATTTTATATACACTGAAAATATCGATTGTTTAATCAGTTTTACCCATGCAGCCCTATATCTATCTTAGAATTGATTATCTGGCCCTTCTCCCAAAAATATTGTGCATTACTGAGTACAATTTGTGTTTTATTCAACATACTCTGTAAATATATTTTGATAAAAGTAACACTGCACTGTAAAAATATATATTTTACAACAATTTTGAGTATTGAAGATTTTATAATATTCTTGAAATTTTCATAGTTATTAATTATGCATTCACAACACGAAAATATAGTTGTTATATCAATTGAAATGTGTGATAATACCACACTAGCGAAATTAATAATTTGAAAGCATTTATTTTTATCACAATATCTATTTTGATCTAAAGATGCATAGTAAGGTGGTATTTTAGCAAAAACCAGTGAATATATTTTCACCTACAAATAGACGATATATTGTCGTGTACTATTTTGTTCGTTGATCATATCATAAGGAGCATGCCGCAGTTTTTTATTAAATTGATTACGTGTTTTTTCATTACAAGGCTTATAGGTCATGGCTGATAGGTAGAGGAGCTCGTAAGAAGCTGTCTACTGTCGATATCAGGCTCCTGTCTCCTGTCTTCTCGATATGCAGGATGTAATTCAATTAAATACGTGCATAACAAAACTTTCACCCAGCGAAACTTTAGAGAAGATGTGAACATATAGACGCTAAAATTAACAGAGCAGCTTGGAAACAGCACCAGATCATTTGGCTAGCTAAGTTATATTTATTGAGAGAAGTAGTTGTGCTACAAAGACATGTTGTATTGATAAGAAAATACAACAATAACAAGAACAAATATTATTCACTAATTAAGGGCAACTGTGACGCTTGGATACCGAAAGTGTATCAAATGATTAGGTTACTTTTAAGGTGTTCACTGTCAATACTTGGTGGAATGGCATTATTATAAAATATTTTTAGTACTTATTCCACATAAATTGTATTGGATTAAGGCTAGTTTCGCTCATGGAAAGCATTATCGACTGATAAGAAATACAACGAAACAGTGATTTATACAAAAGTAAAGTAAGAATTGCAAGGTATGACAAACAATTGGTATTACAACTAAGCAAATAAATTGAAGCAAACTAGACTATAATTAAAATGTTGAAGACCTTTTAGCAATGCAAGCTATTGCATCAAAATTCAAGTATGAAAGATCATTAACAAAGAAAAAGCCAAAATAAGTGCATTTAATAAATAAATGATTATTAAATAAACGCTGGAAGCGTCCTAAACGATGACATTTTATTTGTGTTCAGCGAGATCACTTTCTCTATTCCTTCTTAATAATCTATTCAATAAGATCTTAAAATTAGTAGAATGCTAAACCACAGTTGTCCTTAATTTCACAACAAGATTCTTTCCTCAAGCCACCTTTGTAAACTTTTTACTGAAACTAGGATATGCCAGACACACTTTGCTAATAATATTATAATTTATTTCCTTTTTCACATCGAGCGACAATACATAAATGGAAATTTTATTGAAACCACGTTCTTATGAACGATATACGCAAATTAAAACGTTTACTATATTGCATTGGTGAAGTTTTTAAGATAGCTTTACGATGCTTCGGCCTTGTAATCAATTAATCGGTCAGCGAAAATCAAACCCTGCCATATCAAATGAATGCCAATTCTACACAGTTGTTCGAGATCTAAAATTTCAGACGCTATTTGATTTGGAACAGTTAACACATTTTTTTACAAAATTATAAAACTATCATAGTATTTTTATTGTAATAATTAATGTTATGATTTTTTTTGTATACCGAAATGGTTGATTACATAAATAAAATTACAGTACCGAGTAAAAAAGGGGTAAAACAAAATTTCCATTTGAAAGTATACGCTATTTCGATTGAAGTAACACACAATATTCAACCCTTATGATACAGAAAATTGACAGAAGAAGGAATATGTGTCGTATATTGGTATATTTATCTACTTCTAATAAAGTTTAAGCGCGAGTTTTCTTTTATAAATAACCTGTTTCTTATATGTATTTCCACTCCCAGCGTGTAGAACATATCGATTGAAGTGGTTTTACGAAAACTGATGGCTATTCATTTGTTTGACTTCTTTTTCGGTAAGTGTATGAATATTAAGATGTGGCTAGGAAAGGACATCTAGATAGATAATCTATTCAATAATAAGAAACATACAAATATAGCTATACGGTATTGTTAGCATCGACTGATGTAATCAATATTGTCATCAGATGGCTAGTTTTTAAAAATACTAAATTTTTAAAGTTCGACGTTATAATGACGCAATTCGTATTTTACTATTTAAATGTTTTCTTTATCCGTAGCAATTAAAATGTATTGTGTGGGGATGACCACTTAAGTTCATGGGAATTAGTCCTCGCTTAATTTCCGCAAATAGAAATGATGTCCTCGACAATAAAACGAGACAAACTTTTACACAATATCTCAAAAAAACGGTCACCTCATCCTTTACTCGTGCGGTTTGTTTTTCAATTATGTTCCTAGAATCACATATTTTTATTAAATCAGAGCATCTGTTGTCAAGTTTTCTCACCGCAGAATGACTTTTATATAATATTTCATCGGCTTAGTTTGTATTTTTATTAAAAGACATCCTCATTGCTATTAATATACTAAAAAAAAGTATTCTTCAATGTGCAATAAAATATAATGAGAAATACACGAATCAAATTATCAGCCCGAATTATTTCTACATTATGTTAATCGTTTTGCATCATCGTATCAATCAACGTATTGTAGTATTGGCGATCGATCTAAAATAAATAACCTAATCCTTTGGTGAAAACGTTAAAATTATTTCGGTCAAAAAAGACTCGCGGAGAATACAATTAAAATTTAGCCGCGAGTATGTTTTGTTCCGCTAAGCATTGATGCGAATCGATTCGCACCATAGTGATGCATTTCCTATGTCGAATATATGCTAACAGAAATGTTAAACGATGTGATTTGCAAACAATATTACGTTATTATTTTTTTGATCATTAGCAAAAGATGTAGAATACGATAGATTTTTAGATTTTTTTGTATTCGATTCTCATCAAAGAGTGCTTTTCGCAGGAACAAAAATACTAGTTTACATTACATGGGATCATTAAAAACAACAGTATTGCAGTGGTTTGCATAATTTCAACGTATTTGTATTCATTCAGCTTCACTTTTCTTACATAATTATTATTTCAGCGTGCCACTTGGTGAGGTATTTTTTGAGCTAGGTGCTAATATGAAAATTTGTTTTTTAAATTATGCTAACTTTGTGACCTAGAATTTGTTAGTACATTAAATATCACATGTTCGATGATACAATGCAATATTTCTGGCATATTTTTTTAAAATTACTTATAGGCGTGAGTCATACGACACAAATATAACTTCACAGCCAACAATATAACATTCAAGGCCGTGAAAATTGGTCAGTGAAAAGTTGATCAATTATCTTTAATTTTGACAAGAAGTTTTTTGCAATATTCCATTTAAAATATTCAAATAATTGATGCGATTTTTATTGTCATGTTTCAGTTTATCTTAAAAAAATATATAAGTTCTGACCTGACTTTCAATTCTTAATTCATTCTACATAATACTTTTAAAGTTGTATAATCTATTTCTACTACAGGTTATTGTGTAACTACCTAAATTATCTACTATTATTAAGTTTTGTTATGCAGAATGAAATGACCCAAAAGAGATATATTATGATGTTAAATATAGTGTTTTATGCTATCTGATTTCGATACAAAAGAATTTTGCAAGGGAGTTTTCACAAAAAATCTTACGTG
Source organism: Himalopsyche kuldschensis (assembly GCA_028554975.1). Lineage (NCBI taxonomy): Eukaryota > Metazoa > Arthropoda > Insecta > Trichoptera > Rhyacophilidae > Himalopsyche > Himalopsyche kuldschensis. The sequence continues at coordinate 11,961,054 of JAHFWI010000038.1, forward strand.
TATCGGTGCATATCTGAATAAAAATTTCATCTTATTTTTATTAAATTTATATAGGATAGTATAGATCCTAGCTTTCCATCACATGCTTCCGAAAATATTATTTCAGATTCAATAAAAAATAATTATTTAGAATAGAATACGCAACATGACGTGCTTTAAAATAAACCAATGGATTGTATACGTTAGAGATTGCCAAATGATCGGTTAAGTAAGCCATTACATTTATCCAGCATTGTCTAATCATTATGCTTGTGAAAATAAACCCATCCCGGCGGATGAGTAATTATTCTAAATCTTGCTAGTGAGGTAAACTTTGAAAAAATCTTCTTCCATTAATTGAGGCCGTTTGCTATGGAAAGCTGAGATGCTTTGCTGTTAAATAAATAAATAGACACAGGGATCAGAAAGTTGCTATCCATTACTTCATCGTAAATCTTTACCAATTTAAGTACGAATGAGCTGAAAATGATATTTACGTCAAATAAAGTTGTATGTCCGGTTCGTGGCGCAGTGGCAAGGGTTTTGACTTGCGCGCCGGACCGCCCGGGTTCGATTCCCGGTACGAGCGGATTTTTTCAGTCGATAAATCTGTTCAAAGGCATGGTTGTTTGTGTTGTTGAAAATCCCTCCCCACCTTTCCGATCCCAAAAAGCGACGCGTAATGACAGCGATTAGCTAATTCACTAGTCCTGTCCTAGTTCTCGTATCCTTTCCATTCCTACTCTCTTCGAAAAAGAGAGGTTTGGCAACTGAGTAACAAGCAGTTCTAGTAGATAAATATATGTCAAGATAAACTCCGCAAGGAGTCCATATGCACCAAGTTGGGAGCGGACATGGTTAAAAAAAAGAAAGTTGTAATGTCCGTATTTTCACTATTACATTTTTAATCATATCGACCTTGCACCCGAAGCGATTCAGTATTCTAAGGTGTGTCTTTTTATTTGAACAGCATACTAAGCTCAACCTTTCTATATTTCGACGTGATTATGAATATGGTTATTCTTGGACTACTGGTTAGCCAATTGCTAAAGCTGCGTCCCGTTTTTAGTATCGGATGGATAAAAGGGAATTTTTAGACACCACAAACATCCATGCACATCGTAAACAAGATAATAAATCGATCAAAGAATCTGCTCGCGCTGTAGCCCATGCCAATTGACCACTGACATTGACCACTCAGCTCAAATCTTAGCCTGAATACCAATAATGAAAATAAATTTACACTGTAAGTGATACAATGAAAGTAAAAAGTATTTAAGTGTCTATATTATTTATGTATTTTCTTCTGTGGAACATCGAAAGTGTATGAAGTTATCAGATTCAGTATCGGATTTTTGAGTTGTTGTTGTCGATGTTTTCCCATACAATAAGTATACTGGATATTTTTATTGATTTTAAGACGCATCCCATATTCTGGTACATTAAAATAGATAATTTGATTCTAAAATGGAAAGTTATTCATAAATATTCACTATAATAAACAAGACATCACAATTTAAAGCTCGTGGTCAGACTGCTGATCTAAATGATCTACTAAAGAAAAAGCTCCTTCCCTCAATAAAGCTGTAAGTAAATTAATATAATTTTTTTTTTTTTTTTTTTTACTTAAGCAAACTTTGCGATAGTAAGTTTGAAGATGCCTCTGAAAGAGGCGAAACACGTGTCACAGTTAGTTACACAATACGTGGAATAATCAAAGTTATTTTAAATTTTATATTAAAATGAACTTCCACAAAGTTACCGCCGAAACCATCGAAAATATGTAAGTAAATTGTTAGTGAAAATGTAATATATTTTACTGTAATAATAGTTATCATTTTCCGAATCGCGGAATTATTTGAAAGTGCTTCGTTGTATAGTTTAATCATTCTTTTCGGGTCCGCCTGTAGTATCCTGATATAATCCATGATCCGCCACATGGCGTGCGTAAAATCTTTGCAGTTTCTCAGAAATTCGTACACCAATTTAAATTCGCGGCTTTTTCAATATTTTTTTTTTGCGTAACACATCAAAGTACTGCACTGTCAAAACAACTTTTTTTATTGCCGTATAATAACTTTCGCATGGTAAACATTTTGAATGGAAAAAAATGAACTGTAATATCACGGAATATGCGTGAATATAAATGTTTAATTATTTATGACTGAGAATGAAATACATCTGGGTTTTGATAGTTTTCATATTATTGTTTAATGTGAAAAGGTGAGAGAGAAAATAAACTTTGCACATGTTTATTATTTGAGTCTATAGACCAGGGGTCGTTAAACTATTACACCAAAAGAGAAAATTGATAGCATACACTTACACTTTTTAAAATGTGTGTTCAAGAGATACTTTAATTGTCGGCCTCTGTGATTTTATTGTCAGGGCTTTACCTTAGCTGTCATATGGGTTTGGTTTCAAGTCGCAGCATAAACATTTGGGTATGGGTGATATACACATTTTGGATATGGGTGTTTGTGATGTATTTTCTCCTCGGGTTGATCTCTGATTACTATTGCTGTAAATTGTAAATTGCTGTTTATTCTAATTTCAAAAGCGCCTCGTCAATGACAGTAAGTAATGTGAAATTTTAAAAAAAATCATTAATTCAAATGCATTATTATGCACTTTGCTAAATAAATTAATTGTAATAAGTAGTGGGCATGTTTTAAATAAGAAAACCTCAAAGTCTGGCGCCACCAAGTCGACTTGAAAGCCAAAGGAAGAGATTGCTCATCAAAGATTCACATGTGTTGATCACTTGAAGTCAACTTAATGCAACCTTTATGTTTTCTTTGTTTTTGTGACACATTTCAAAATCCACATGCACTTTTATATTTAGCTCATGAGTAACATGCAAAATAACTCAATTGCTTACCTCGTGGTTGTTTATATTCATAACCAAGAGACTAACAGATATATATTACTAAATTTCGGAAGAGAACAATTCTTCACCTTACTTTGAAAAGGTTCTAATTGACATTTTTGCCTAAAATGACCTTTTGGACGGAAAAGCTTGTATTTACCACATTCTGTCATGTATATAAATTTCTGAATTATCTATGGTTGAATAACGGAGTTAGCAGAATTATGGAGGTGCACTGCATCTGCACACTTTTTTTACTAAATTTATTTGACAAAAATATAAGATTTTCATCATTATTTCCATCATTATTTCTCAGCAATAGTCGTGAAAAAATATGCATAAAATAAGAAATTTAAAACATTTTTACTTGCTCATTGTTACAAGTGAATTTCAATCAAACAAGGAGCCTTTTCAAAGTAGATTGTCGAAATATAATTACATAAATAGCTAAGGTAGATTTCGATCAAATACGTTTCCATTATTATTACCTCTAATATGTAAAGTAAAATATTTCACCATTTATGTTTCTAATAATTATTATTTTGAATAAACAAAACTTTAATATTGGCATAAAAGCATTTCTAGATTAAGCCCACAAAGCTTGTAGCCTATATTTCACTCTTTGAAATTAGTTACGATAATCGATAACTTCCTAGACTTTTTTCATGCTATGTATTTGTGTCTAAAAAAATCGCCATGATCTCACCGAGATCTCTCAAAAAAGAACTGAACATGCATGTTTTATCGCCTCTCATAAATTAATGAATTATATATCCAGCATTCAAATTGATATTTTTATGATGTAAAATCATTGTTAGCGCCAATTGAAAACATATGGTCATAAATATTTGGAATCGGCTCCAGACATCGGGTGCTCAATTGAAAGGGGCGCTGAACTGAAAAATAAATTTTGCCATATGGATTCATAAGGCCCCAGACAAATTTAATAGATTACTGTCATGTTTATCACAGTTATGATATCCAGAGAAATGCTTATACAGTCAATTTTAGTACGTGAATATATTTGTTTCGTATTGAATTTATTTTGATTCTAATACCGGCTATCTTCAATTTCATCAGGAATTCTGGAATTTATCTTTTGTCTTATTGGAAACTGTAATTTCAATAATTGTACAATAATCTTAATAACAATACACGGACATTTAACTGTCTTACATGAAATAAGATGTAAAATATTATTCGAGGTTGTTGCCTACTTTTGTATCAGACAACAAAGATAAAGCCAGTATTCATTTTAATTGCCGTGAAAATGAGTATTGAACGACGTGTAAAATGAAATCACAAAAAAAAAATGTAAAATAATACAAGACATTTACATCGTGCTAAATTTGTCACGAGTGTGTGATATATTATATATTCATTTCAAATAAATTTAGATTAAAAGTATTATAGTGATGTATGTATCCATATATTCGTAACACTGAGATACACATAAAGTTTATGAATGGTGATTATGTTTACTTTTTGTCTCTGTAACTTTGTAGTCACGCCAAGCTTATTCGTGTTAACATAACACGAAAGCGTGCTTTTATAAGATGATTGCATCTTAAATTAGTTTATTTAAATTTGGCTATTTTAGATGCTGACAACTCAAGAAGTAAAGCAAATAAATAGTTCAAAGCTAGATTTGTATCTCTACAGGTAATCAGAATGTTGGTATATCTGGCCGGTATTGATTTTGAAGGAGCAACTGGTCCAGATGTTAAATGACCACTTATCGCCAAGTATAAAGAATTCATAAGATGCCGTATAAGTTTTTACAATAAGAATAAAAATTAGATAAAACATATTCTTAATGCATCTGCCCAATTGAAATATTTGTTAGGTATTAACAACCGCTTTATTGACTGAATGGCTGTCGTATTAAAATAAAAGGCTTTTTAATGGTTTTGTCATTGCCGTTTAAATTGTATGTCATAAATTTGTCGTCAATAAAAGCAACCGAATTTTTTTATTAACAATGTATTTTTATATAATATACAAATTTAACTGATCGTAAAGCGTATCATTAAATTAATTAACAAGCATATGATTGTAGTATAAACAATAATTGAATATTTGCTACACAAAGTGGTTGCTTCATATGGTTGCCTGATCTTTACGCAGATTCCTCTAAGTATCATATATGTTAAATAAGTATGTAGACATCATATGTTTGGGTGGTTTTGAATATATGGCTTTTTATAATTGAGTTAATTGTTCTAGCTTAAACAAGTTCATTTATTTAAGTCGATGTCATGCGTACTGGAGAAGCTAAGCCAACAGTATCGCGATATTAAAATATATTACTTTACCTTACATTGAAAAAGTTCTAATTGAAATTTTTGCCTAAAATGACCTTTGGTCAAAAAAGCTTGCATTTACCTCATTCTATCATATATATGAATTTCAGAATTGTCTATGGTTGAATAATGGAATTAGCAGAATTCCGGAGTTGCACTGTATCTGCACACTTTTTTAACTAAATTTATTTGACAAAGTTCTAAGATTGTTATCATTATTTCCATAATTAGATTTTTAAGATCATTTTTTCACAGCAAGAGCTGTGAAATAGTTTGCTTGAAATAAGTAATTTAAAACATTACTTGTCAGTGTTACAAATGAATTTTAATCAATCGAAACTTCAAACGCTCATAACTCAAAACAGTGCCAAGAGCAGTTAGAATCTTTTCAAAGTAAGATGTCGATTTGACAATACAGTGAAACCCCGATTCTACGATTTTCAAGTGACCGTAAAAAACATACGATTAATGCGGGGAACGGTTAATGCGGGAATTTTTTACATTGTTCTTATGGGTGTTTCGCCGGGACTATAGAAAATGAACGGACAACGTGGGAAAACGTATAATGCGAGAACGTCAGATCAGGGTTCCACTGTATATGACATTTTTCGCAGTCATATACAGTATAGTCTATTTTCGCAGTCATATATACATATGTTCGCAGATGGTGCAAGATTTTTGGTGGCAACCTTTCTATAGCTAGCTGTACTTTCAATTTTGAGTGCGGCACGATCCAAGCAACAAAGTTTTAATAACCATATCAATTTTGGTTACGTAGTATCATTTGGGTACAGGTAAACTAACAATAAACACGAGTGTTGACACAGTTTTAAGTGGCTCGCCGAGACGAAATGACTACTTGCGCTATTTGTAGGGCGTTGTTGCAGGTGCTACGAGTGCGCTGTAAAGACTAGCGAGTGGCCGAGGGAGGTGTTTAGGAGATAAAAGAATGCGGCCGATTCTCGAGATAGTAGGGGTGGAGGGTGAAGGGTTGTAGCTTGCAACTTGAGACCACTGAGACCGCGTTTTGACGGATGACCCTTCAACGCCCACAGTACCGAACTTGAACATTATTTTCTTTTAAATAAATATCACATACCAATCATATTTCAAACGTTAATTTGTATCGAAAACAAATCAGATTCCAACGATCAAGAATCCTCCGAGCTCAATATTTTTTTATAATTAAATTAATTTAAAGCTTAAATTTGTTGAATCTAAAGTTTGCTATATGATGGTTATATGTACTTACTTATAGTGTAATGGCTAATTTTAAAATCTAGCTTGTATCAAATGCTACCTATTGATTGAGTAGGCATTTACTTGGTAGAACTCCATTATAATACGGAAAGAAAAATAACAATGTATTTTAATTCTACATAAATTATTTTTAAATATTTGTTGATAGCTATTTCGGCTTACGCCTTCGTCAGAACTGTTCTGACGAAGGCGTAAGCCGAAATAGCTATCAACAAATATTTAAAAATAATTTATGTAGAATTAAAATGCTACCTACATATATACTGTAATTTGTAATAGAATCATACGTTGTGCACTCAATACTGTCGCATTGAAATTTCCACAATAATTCCTGAGCTTATTTGAACATGGTGTTATTTAAATTTTCTAAAACAATTGCTCAATCAATCTTAACTTTCTTCCTAAAGAAAACGTACGATAGTAGGTCTGATGATGCTTTTTAAGAGGCGAAACATGAGTTATAACTTTTAACACAATACGTGGAATAAGCTAAGCTATTTTTAATTTTCTACCAATTGATTGTCAATTAAAAATTCTAAATCTTACTTTGAAAAGGTTCTAACTGCTCTTGAAACTGTTTAGAGATATGAGCGCTTGAAGTTTCGATCGATTAAAATTCACTTGTAACAATGAGTAAGTAAAAATGTTTCAAATTACTTATTTTAAGCATATTATTTCACAACTCTTCCTGAGAAATAATGATCTTAAAGATCTAGACATGGAAATAATGATGACAATCTTAGCACTTTGTCAAATAAATTTAGTAAAAAAAAGTGTGCAGATGCAGTGCACCTCCATAATTCTGCTAACTCCGTTATTCAAACATAATTCAGAAATTTATATACATGACAGAATGTGGTAAATACAAGCTTTTCCGACCAAAAGGTCACTTTAAGCAAAAATGTCAATTAGAACCTTTTCTAAGCAATCTGGATAAAAAGCGTGCAATCTAATCGAACCCTACACTGATTGGTTTGTGTGTGTATTCTTAATATTACGATTCTAAAAGAATGGATCTATTCCTTATGGTTTGCTAATCCTTATTTATATATCATTGCTTCAAATACTAAATCCGGCCCCAAGCACCATATCTACTTACATATTATAAGAGCAACAACACATATAAGTAGGAAGGGATACTTTAAGTTGACTTAATACCAAAGAAGCTGTTGGTACCTTACCCACCCAACTATGAAGTATGATAAGGGCAAACAAAAAATGTGTGAAATTTGTCTTCGTAAGAATTTTATTGGGGCGTGTGATTTGTCGAGTTTGCATTCCTTTAATACTGATTATTTTATTTTCATCCTCAAATGATATCTGGATGCTCTTGTAAGCAGTGTTTCATCCAAATTATGTTCAGACCAAAGAAACTTTAAAAATTAAACTTACATATGATCACTGTTAATTAAGGTGTTCACTGTCAATACTTGGTGGAATGGCATTATAATAAAAATAATAAAACATTTTAGTACTTTTTCCACAAAAAAAAAAAAATATGGTTTAGGACCGGTTTCGCTCATGGAGAGCAATGCAAACTGATAAATACAACAAAACAGTGATATTTATACAAAGTTTAAGTAATAATCACAAGGTGTGACAAACAATTGGTATTATCAGGGCTGTGGAGTCGGTGAAAAAAGTTCGAATCCGACTCCAGCATTTACCAAAGCCACGACTCCGACTCCGACTCCAGTATTGACCAAAAACACGACTCCGACTCCGGCTAAAAAAGTTTAATACCGTCACTTTTTTTTGTCTAATTTTCCTATTTATGTGTATTCAATTAAATATCAACCCTGCTAATCCCGCCAATAGCCAAAGTTGATATATTAAATTCAAAAATAAAAAGTTCAAACTTTTCAAATTTTCCAACTCCGAGTACGAATCCGGCCAAATCGCCACGTCGACTCCGACTCCGGCCAAAAAGCCCCGACTCCACGACTCCGACTCGGACTCCACAGCCCTGGGTATTATAACTAAGCAAATAAATTGAAGCACAATGTGCATAATGGTCAATTATTTTGGAAGAAAAAAGATGTCCATATTAAAATCTCTTTGATACATACGCTCTTTAAATTAGGTCTTCAACATTTTAATTTTGCTTCAATTTATTTGCTTAGTTGTGATACCAATTGTTTGTCATACTTTGTAATTATTGTTTAACTTTTCTATAAATATCACTCTTTCGTTGTTTTTCTTATCAGTTGATAATGCTCGCCATGAGCGAAACCGGTCCTGATCCAATAAATTTTATGTGAAATAAGTACTTAAAATGTGTTATTATTTTTATTAAATTAGTATCTACCAAGCTTTTAAGGACTAACCCTTGAAGGAAACTTAAACATTGATTGTTTTATTAACTTCTTTTTTAACCTAACTTTTAACTGTATTTATAAAACTTATTTACAATTTGTACCACAATCAATTATAGGTGTGTCGTCCTCAATACGATGTGGTGATAAATTTAACAAGCCTGCATTTTTGGCAACTTACTTTTTGGTTATAAATAGCGTTTACTAAACTTTTGGTTCATTTATTACCACAAATTAATAAGTAAAGTACGTGAGCTATTGTTACTTAGTGTATCATTTTACATTGAAAACTTATCTCAATTTTGTAACACTTATTTGAAGCTATGCAGCTGAGGCTATTTCTAGAATAATGAATGACTCACGACTCCACCACAGTACAGTGGAATTTTATCGGTTGAACAAAATCGTAGCACATAAATATATCGGTTGTGAATACGGAGACGTTAATTTAACACATACGGTGTTGAATTTATAAGACGTGTCAAATATTTGAATATCTCTCCGAGGCTACTTACCCCAATGTAAGTCACACAAATTTCACTGAGTACTATTTCAAACTTCGCTGATAGAAGATAAGATAAAAATTCTATCTACGTTTTATGTCAGTGTTTGCAGATGTAATAAAGATTTTTTTTTATCTCGTTTAGATATTTAATTTAAAAATAGTTTTTGGAATGTGTCATTGCCAAAACTGAAAGAGTAAGTGTAAAAAAGTAACTGCATGCCAACAAAGTAGTATAAAAACATGTTTTGTTAAATGATAATTTATTTGATGTCAGGGAGACAGCTCAAAAATTAGATTTTCATAATTAATATGAATGCCAACATTCTGTACTGTCGCGTTTAGCACAATTTAAACAAGTAAGAAAAAATGATCTAAACAATTGTGCATGCACGATACGCTTCTTCAACTATTTAATATTGTAATCCAGGGCTGTGAAGTCGGAGTTGGAGTCGTGGAGTCGCGTTTTTTTGGCTGGAGTCGGAGCCGGAAGTGGAGCCGTCGTAGGGGGAACTTTTTTTGTTTGCATATAATATGCAAAATTTGATTACTGGCCGGATTGGCTGGTTGATATTTAATTGAATACACATTAATAGGAAAGGTAGGAAAAAACGTGACAAAATTAAAGTTTTTTAGTCGGAATCGGGAGTCGTGTTTTTTTACGACTCCACAGCCCTAAAGTAATAATATTTTTAAAAAAAACAAACGTTTTACGTTGGCAAGTGAATTATACCAGGCATCTATGAATTCGGATACAAATTCATAAATCGAATGATTACTCACTAAATAAAAGTTTACATTTGTAGATTCAAATACTTGACATCGCAACCAAATAGGAAGAAGTCCCGAGATCATCAACCACTCGGTTACGGAACATGTTACTGGGCTTCTCAGTATGTGTACTCTATTTACGATCCATTATAAAATATATTTTTCACATACATTATAATACGACACAGAAATATAGCAGCTTTTTTTTACAACTGAGGTGCTATTGAATAATATGAATGCAACAATGCATGCCTCAAGAGTCAAGAGCCATTGTTTTGACGAACTCTACTCCAGGCAAGAAGTTCAATGTTGGCTCGTGTCATTACCTTAATGAATTCCTTAATGAAACGAAACCTATTATGAGAAAATTTATTGGAATGTTAATTAATATTGCGTCGATATCCTGTGCAGCTTTGGCTGGTTGCAATATTTTACGTGTAAATAATACCGACACATTTAAGACTGCCAGTGAATTGTTTTCCATCGTGTGACTGCATTGATTGTTTTGACCTTGTGCATTAAATCGAGGACTTTAAATTAACCACTGATTTTCTCGAGGAGAATCGTGTAAAAAGGAAACATGATTGACATCACAAATTAAGCTAATAGTCGTCTAAAACTGAACCCAATTTTACACTATCATATTTGTAGCTGTTGCCGAAATATCAATTTGGAAAATAGATTTAAAGTAATTCAGTTTCATGAGGTTCTACTATGATTCTTGTACATTTGCAAGATGGTTGTTCTACTATCACCCGTTATGTATATGAAGCCACTTCTCATAACGCAATAGCAACCAAGAAATGAATTTACTAATCATGTTCTCGATCTGATATTTTAGCTTAAGAAATACAGTTATTTCAGACAATTATACAACATGACCATTTGTTTCATCTAAATGAATAGCCAAAAAAACAGTTTTCTAATCACGTGAACGTAAATCCTATGAATAATGACTTGATATATTGTCTCATCAATTGTGTGCAATTTTTATTTGAAGTATTTGTAAAGGTATGTAGCTTTACATAAACCAATTCTCTAAATATAAGCGTTTCGATTAATGTGTCTATTCTAATTCTAATGGATTATTGTTAAATAGCGTCGTACTTTAAAACCACTTTAAGTATTCTTCAAAGCTTATCTATTATTATTACGTAATCCTCATTTGAAGTATACGCATTTACGCGCCTTCCTTTTCCTGTCTTATATCTAAATATATGAAACAATTCGTTGACATGGTATGACATCATGCTTTTTTGTCAACTCTAAAGTTAAAGTGTTGACACAATAGTGCATAGTGCGTTTATTTATAATTCGCCAGATTAAGACCACCCCATAACCCGAACCTACAAAAAATGGTTTCAGCGACGAAAATCATTACTTTACTCACCTATGTATGTATGTATGTACTCTAATATAAAAAAATTATGACAACTAACATTTGAGATTTGAGTATGGGTGTTTGATATCGATTTGGTATTGAATTACTTGAATAATTTTTAATTTAAATATAATATAAAGCAGGACCAAAAAGCTTATATATCAATTTTGTCTATACTTGCATGGTTCCGAGTGTTCTAATCGCAGACTCTTAGTAAGGGTTTATAGCCTTAACAACTCAAATGAATATCAGGGGTTTTTTATCAGTATTAATTCAAAAATTCAGTTATTGAAAACTTACTACGAGTTAATGGTGAAAAAAATAAACGTATTTAAAAATAAAATTAAAGATTGGTAGAAAAGGTTTTGTTAAAATAGCATCTATATAATTGTAATTGAATAAACCGATGTGGAGTGTTGTGGAGCTAAATGTAATTGAACCTAATAATTCCTTCCGTTGAATTTAACATGGTCAAAATTTTAATTACGTTAGCACGAAGAGGTTGAAATATTTACTGCTTTTTAAATGTCTGCAATTTAAATTATCGGTCGCTTTATGAAAGTAATGTTTTAGTTGATTATTGTGTGACACCGCGTTTTTTATGTCTAAGAGAAATGGAAATAAGTGTGTAATTACATGGCAGTGGGACATTCAATTTTCCGGCAATTTGGTTGCGCCAGTGTCAACTCATCTTTGACACATTGCTATTAAAATGCGTGCACAATGCATAAGTCGATGTACATAAACATAAACGCATCGTTTACGTTAGGCAAACGCTCAAGCGTGGCGTTTAAGTTGGGCTTACGGCTAAGCGACCACACTTCCAAGCTCAACACAGTGTTTTAACACAATGACAAATAAATATTACAATACTCTCCGATATTGAATTATAATATTTATTTATCGATAGCCTATGACATAGAACAACCGTGAGCACCGCGGCTTAAATTAATTTTATATCTTACTAGTATTGCTACCCGGCGTCGCTCGGACTAAGCGACCAATAATTATTTAATGTTATATCATTCGACATAAATATATCATAACATCTGACATCCAAAATAGAGTTAAAATAAAATCACAAACTTTATATAATTTGTGACAGCCCCATTCTCGTCCATTAAAATGTCCAAATTCAAGGAAAAATCTAATTTGCTGTCAAAGAAATGTCAAATAATACCTTCACATAAAAAATAAACATTATTATTAATAATAAAAACCGGGAAAAGTTCAGTAGAAGACTAATTTATTACATTTTGTCTAAATGTCTTCGCCGATAAAAATTCAAACATATTTTCTTTCACATTCGTTTTTATGGCAACTTAATGACCAAAAATTCAAAAGGGAATTACAGACCCACAGACATACATACGCCGTTTCGGTTTTATATATAAGATGGTTTGCATGAAATAGCTTCAATTAATTACAAATGTATTACGATAAAATTTAAATATCGAGTCGCTAAAAATTAAAAAATCTTCATGTTTTATGAAATTTGGAGAAAACTGTTTTATTAACAAACGTTAAATTAAAGGTTGCAGTAAAATTTTAATAAAAGAAAATGAACACATGTATTTGTCCATCCAGCTATCTGAATAAATGATCGCTGTATATGTAATCTATGAAATATATTAAATAATCTGTGCCGGAGGCATACATTTTGAGGGATATAAACATCTCTGTAGAGGTTAGATAACAAGAACTATTTGACGGTGTATTTCTCGAATTTTCTTAGGAGAGGGTAAGAAAAATGAGGATGGGCTATTTCTGTTAGATGCTAATGACATAACCATCACAGGGATAAATGAAACCATCATAGACATAAGTTTGTGTACAAATCCATACGTAACCAATGCATGAATATTTCCGTTTGGGGATTTTAGCGATTAGATTATAAAATCCCGGAAAAGTAAAAAAAATGAATATATTTCTTATTTCAATCCAAATCCAGTTGACTTATTAGTTTTAAAATAGAAATTAAAAAGTGTCTAAACGTATTTTAATTTAATAGCTAAATTTTATACAAATAAAGAATTTTGATTCCACGTACTAATAAAACTCATGTATATTTTAAATACAAAGTGTTAAAAACTGATACAAAATTGTACAAAATTTCTGGCCACCGCATTCGCTATTGAATGGCGTCATGCAATCATAACAACCAAGCGCCACTTGCAAAGGGTTCATAACCGTTTGACCCGTAGCAGGCTTTTCAAGTATGGGAACTGAATCCACAAAATCACATGTGGATATGTGATTAAAATTACTGCGTACAACAATTTACAGTGTGCAGTTTGAAAACGAACAAAAAATACGATGCACTCGCCGTCTTTTGAGCAGTGTCTTATCTTTAATGAGTTATTTTCATTAAACCCGCTAATTAAATACTTTAAAAACCGATAAATGTAATGTACATAATTTAAGCTCAATGATGTAAAATTTAACACTGCAACTGACATAGCCTTGCGTACTGCAATCCGCGATTGAATTTCCCAACTGGACATTTGCACTGTAGATAATATTTATAGCTCAATAATTAACAATGGACGTCTCTGCAGTATTGTATTAAATAAAAAAATTCCGCGCTAGCAACATTTCAATTGAAAGTGTGTAAGTGTGAATTGATGTTGATGCTATCGATGTAAAAGATTATACATACTTTGCAAATTCTTCAGTTAATAAAACAAAAACTATTTTTGAAAATAAAACTTTAACTGGGGGGTACTTAATGGCACTTAGGATACAATTTTATGATATTAACTATCAATAATCTTGGTGAAAACACTTACTGAACATTGGCTTAAAGAAATCAGTTGAAAATGCTTAGAATGAGTGAACTCGATGTTTATATTTAAGGTTTGAATTTTTACATTATAAGGATAACTCTGAACGTAGAAGGCTACATATACTGAAAATTACAGATAAGCATAACGGGGGGACCGGCTTTCTTTGTAAAAGCTCTACGTTCAAATGCTGTCTATACACCCAAGCTCTTGGATATATATAATATGCAAATTTATGCGTCAAAATAACGCATACAAGTCAACTAGTTACTAGACCACCGCAGTTTTAAAATTCGGAATAAAGGAAACAAGATAAAATCATTATTGCTTTTCTCCATAAACAAAAATTGGTTAATTGAATGCTATCAATAGAGCAGTTATGCAATATTGAAATTGTTATATAATCAAAAATGGCAAGTATATGAATACTGTGTTTGGATATAACGACCTTAAATTAACACATTTCGAAGAATTTGCATAGTACAGCATTGAACCGCGCGGTTGATTTGGCATTAAAACTGCATCTGGGGTGTGGGTTGCACAACGCGCTAATCATATTTTATATATATGGCATATATCCGTATGTATGGCAGCACAACGAACTTCGCAGCGCGGTGACATCATGTCAATGGCAGGACTGGAACAAAACATACTTTCGACGTGGACAAAAAGTAACGCATCCAATATTGATGGGTGGAAAAGGAGATTTTGAAAAAGTTATCTGTGATCAATGTTGCGTGTCGCGTTGACCTGCACTCTTCCCTTCAGAGCATGTTTATGAAAAAATTTACATATCGGAAAATTATGAATCTAAAATACCACCTGCAAACTGCCTCAAATAATTAAAAATAATGAACTCTTATCTAATTCAAAAAACACAATAGTATTTTTTAAATAATAAACAATATAAAATCTAATACGGTAAGAAAACTAACAATTTATTTTAATTCTACAGAAATAATTTTATATATTTGTTGTTAGCTATTTCGGCTTACGCCCTCGTCAGAGCTATTTATTATTATTAGTTGTGACGAGGGCTTAAGCTGAAATAGCTATCAATAATTTCTGTAGAATTAAAATACATTGTTATTTTTCTTACCGTATTATAATGGAGTTCTACCAAGTAAATGCCTACTCAATCAATAATATAAAATCTAATCCGTTAATAAATACTATAACTTCGTCAAGTCAAATATGATAAAATATTTCTTAATTCTAAAAAAAATTGCATACATAAGCCACCACCATGTTTTTTTTATAATGTATCAATAAGGATCAAACGGTATGCGTTGATGTATTATCTTTGACACAATCTGTACTTGTCATTAATCTTCATAGATGTTTTTACTGTTTCTCATTTAGTTCCTTCACTTTTATGGCTTGCTTTTTTATATTTAATCTATTTTACTTTCAGAAAAAGAAACATTTCATCTATTATTTTATGATATAATTTTTTACAACTGCATCCCTGTATCCTGTACTTTACAAATCATTGTATTATTTTTTTACTCCTAACTTACCTCTAAGGCAGGGGTTCTTAGCCTTATTGCAAATCTGGGCCCATTTGAGATTGAGGAGAATAGTGACAGGCGCAGGCCGAATTTAAAATAATATAATAAATATTTATTAATTTGTACCATTGATTCCTGGGAATCCTTAAATATTTGTTACATTCATGTACTATTGAAAAACCCATACAGTTCAAAATAATTTCAATAAATAAAATATAATTCTGACAAAATTTGGGGTTTTTCGTTATTTAATACTTGGTAAAGGGCGCACGACAATACCTCCGCGGGCGCAATTGTGCCCTCGAGCACAGGGTTAAGAACCCCTGCCCTAGGGTGTGCTAATTTCCATGATATGATATTGTTTGGCAGCCTACTAAAATGAAATGAATAAATACAGTCAGAATTATATTTTATTTATTAATTCACTTGTGTTTAATAAAATACTGCAAAATTTTGCAGTCGATTTTATTTTTATTTCGCCCAACCCACCTCTGAGGACCAGTTTTCAAGTTGAACATGGTTAATCTTTATGTAATAATTCAGGCGTCCGCCGCCTCATAAGGCGCTTTATATTTTTCTCGTTTTGTTCTGAATCCTTGATGCAAAAATCATTTCGTATGAATTTATATTATTGTCTCATACATACAACTAACAAAGACATGATGCTTTATTCAAAAATCATTCCAGAGAACGTATAATCGTAGTTTTCATTTCAATGATTTTTTTATACAATGTAAAAAAAACATTAGTTAAGAATTTCATAGACTTTCCCCGAACAGACATTAATGATTTTATATTTGCAATGATAATTTATAAATTCTCCCACTAAAGTGGTAAGAGACGTCATATTTGATAACTATGATCTAAGCCAGCAGTTTGTCTCCTCTTTAGATAGTAGAATACTCTAGCTAATAGTACTCACAATAAAGCAAATATTGTTTATGTTTGCTGGTGACATATTCAGAGGATGTTTGCATTTGAAATGACAAAGTCATACTATCCACAAAACATGGTTTTAATTATTCACGCAATTTGATGACTGCATGTTTCGATGCAAGATTTGACACGTGTTTCACCTAGCTGAGAATCATTTTCAAACTGAATACACACCATATTACACACGCATAGTAATAGATTATCAGATTTAATTTTATAGAAAAATGAATTTCCACAAAACTGCAGTCGAGTCTACCGAAAAGAGATTTTTTAGATACAGTTGAATTATTTTTTCTGACTTTAGATGAAATGAAAGCATGATTATCTCATCCTACGTTGGTTGTTTAATTCAATTCATAATTCAAGCTACACATTTACATATTATATGTTTTAGTATACATCAATGTGCACACTGATACATTTACATTAATTTAAAACGTAGGAAGATATAATGTGGTATTTAGTGTTCGAAACTTCTTCGTTCGTGAAATTTAAAAATGCAAGAGTTTTTTTTTATAAATTACATATAAAATATAAAGTTTGTGTATGTGAGATTATATATGTTTAGGTCTTAATATGAGACCGCAAATGAGACTTTGGGAGAAGTAGAATGTCCTGGTTCAGAAATCTGGTAAACAGAATTGATAAACCATATTCAGGGAGAATGAAATAATTTTTGATGTCATATAGTGATCGTGGTGTAATATGACTATTTCGCGATTTATTCGGAGAATTATTGGTATTAGCCTTATTGAATTTAGCCCTTTGTGGAATAAAATACGAAGGAAAATGGTATACAATCATCTGCTAAAAACGATCATACGATAAAAATAAATGTTATTCGTTGTAAAAAGTATGATTTTCAATATTACATATCATTTTAAAAGTGACTTCACTATTTTTGCTGTGGATAACTGCATACAATACATACGAACGAAATACGAGAGCTTTGACATATGAGAAATAACAAATATCGGATACTGCAGCCGATAAACCTCGAACATCTAGTTGGAATAAATGGCGCACGCGAACACAAATATCTAATCAAAATAAAAAAATTCTCTTAAAGCGAAATCTTCCCTTTTATATTTAAGGGATCATCCAATTCAGTGACGCATGAGGAAAACTATACAACGCTGAAGTATTTCGGCTGTACGGCGGTCTAAGAAAAAGAATTGAATTATTTTCACTTCTTATTGTGTCTGTCTGTTAGACTCTTCGGACAATTTAAATTATATTTTGGCTCACGAAATGCGCCTTATAAATATAATTTTACAACGGTCAATATTACTCGAAACCTACTGCATAACTAACGAATGTTGAGCTCCGTTCCTAGATATAATAACTATCATTATTTTTATAATTAATTAATGATTACCGAACTATTTCTTGTTAATTGAAAGATATTCTGCAGACTTAAGGCTCCTCTAAAGGGGTCATATTATGGTCACTACGTTCAATCAACTATTTTCTTAAATCATATTAAATTTTCTGTTCGGGGATAACTCTCCCATTCAGTGGCGTAATTAATCAAATAGTATTCTGGTTGCTGGAGTGATTGCAAAAATTTTGTTAGCATGCCAGGAAATACTTACACTAGTTTAATATTTTATTTTCTAAAATGCATTCCTCGGCTGCAATTCTACGAATAGATTCGCTTTGAAATGCTACTATTGTTATAGGAGACCAGGGACGCCACTTGACTTACAAATTATTTGTACCACAGCCAAAATTAAATACATTATTAAGAGAAATTGCAACCAAGCAAATAACGTTTGCGTTACTTGTACTTACTTACTATTTCTTCAAAATTAGCCAAAACAGTGTATTTAATAATTTATCGTTCTTGCACAAGCGAGAATTCAAAAATAAACAAGAATAATTTTGTGAAAATGTATTTAGCGAATCGGCACGGTTTTCGCCAAATGCAATTTACAACTCTATTTTAATGGGAAAGCTTTAAAATTGACGGCTTATGAAGTAGATTTAAATTCTGTCAAATTTAAATACTGCTGTTTCTTTAACTATTTAAAAACCGAGCCGGTGTCGGTTTACAAAAAGATTTTCACTTGGACAAGTTTAAAAGGGTAGGGAACCACTGACCTAAAGCATGAGTGTCTGGGATGTTTATTTTGAACAATGTTGAAATCGAACGACCTATTTTAATATATTTACCTGTTTCACTTTTAGAGCAATTTGTAAACATTCGTAATTTTTACTATGTTGGTATATGAAAATGATTTTATGAGATAATATTAAGATGTTTTTTTACTGTGATTTATTGCATATATCATATATGTTATAAATCACCATAAAATACTTAAAATACACATCGCCAGATCTGATGTGTATTTTTGGGCCCGTAAAGGGAAGGTTAAGAAAACTGTATTAAATCTGTTCCTTTTTCGTGAAAAGAAAAACAACTGGTATAAGGGTAAGAACTAACCATAATGTGAATTCAACGCATAAGAATTGAATCAATTTATTACCGTTTTATTAAAGTATACTTGATAGGAACAATTAAGCTTATATTTTTTTATAACATGAGCATATCTGCGAAAGCGTTAAATGGTCAAAATAAATTAATCCCAAGTTAAAATAGGTCAACTTTTTCTTTCGCTAAACTAAGAGTTAATAGTATGTATTAAAATAAATTCCATTTCTAAATTAACGGATCATAAAGTATAATCAAGGATGTGTGCTTAATGAAAATGCAGTTGTGTTGTTTTATTACAACGATACATTTCAAAAATCGTCATAAAACAAAATGTCAGCTGCGGTGGTCGGCGATTATTTTACGAGCCTTGTAATCCTCGGGTCAGTATTGGTTTATTGTACAGTCCAATTTAGCAAATAACTCGTGGGAAGCATCATTTGATATTTATGAATTATATTTACACACAAATCGGCCAATTAAAAAATGCCCTACATGGTCTACGATTCCTAAATATTGATAACTAGCCAATACCCGGCAAGCGTTGCAATGCCACTACAAGAAAGAAAGTGTTTGTATTTATAGAATTGTTTTTGGACACACAATATTTTTTGTATAGGATCGCATACGGAACAATAAAATATTCATTTTTACATATATATATTTAAAATATCTTCGCGGGCGTCCATATAACAAATCATCATCTTTATCGCAATTGGATGAACGGTTTGGGAACGCAAGAACCTTTTCAGGCGTCTACTCAACTAATCACCTAAGTTTCATCGCAATCGGATGAACCGTATGGCAGCGAAAAGAGTACAGATATATAAGATGATCGTGGTTAAGGAATAAAAACAAACACAAAATTCGCAGTTTTCAAATTAATAAATAAAAAGAGCAACTTTACGAATCAACCAAAATGTAAGTAAAAAAGTCCACAACTATTTTGTGTGTTTGAATTATACTTGAGGTTTCGCACGCTTTTAAGTCTGGGTACACGAAATGTGCCGCATTGCATTACGCATGGCTAATCCAGTTGAAAGTGACCATTATCTTTCAGGGTTACAACATGGTGGAAATTCTATCACAATCTTTTAAAATCTAAAATTGCACGTTTACCTAGAAGTAAGAATATTATAATATATTACAATTCTATTTAACTACCGCTGGAACGAACGTATTAAATGTAGATAAAGATCATGTAAAATTGTCATTAACGTCGAAAATATTGTTTTAAAGGGTAGGAATAAAACTAAAAAAAATATATTTACAATCGCATCTTAATTGTAGCCATATGTTTCAACATATTCAATCATAGTGTCGGTGAGCTACACACTTATCCAAGATATAATAATACATATATATTATTTTTCATATCACGTAAGTACTAAATATAACTAAACATTCATAAACAATAAATTCTGCAACGAGCTGCAATATAATAACGTTTTATGGGTACTAAAAACTTTACTTCGATACTATTTAAGACCATATTTGCTTTATTATCCATTGCATACATGTCTCTCAAGCCCGATTGCAAAACTCGTAAGTTAAATGACGAATGAAACTTGCCATAATGAAAATACATTTAAAATATTATATTTATAAAAATACCGAGACAGTGCACAAATCTAACAGAAAAAAAAATTGAGTAGAAAGGATACTCGAAAGAAACTCTTAACATCCTACCACGAATTATATTCATTTTATTTGACCTTGAAATTAGCCATTATATATTAATTGTAATAAATATCTTGGTATCAAAATCCCACCCCTATCCTTAACGTTGTCGGCTTATAGTGCAAAGCTACACTAACTGTAAATTTACTGTTAAGAGAAATTTAACTATTTATTTTTATAATAATTATGCCTTTAAATTCACCCTCCATTTTTCAATAAACAAGTTTTTTGAATAGATAGTAAAGAATGAAGAGTTAATTAGAATGAATGAATAGTAAGGTTTTTGAGCAGATGGGTAGTAAATTTATTGAAAGCACCATTTTTTTTTTTGTGAAATATATAATAATTATTGCTGTGGCATTTTTATTGTGTATCACCACTTTTGTGGATTCTCGTAAATTCTATAAGTTTTTATTTCATTGAATAAAAATTTAGGCGATTTTTCAACTGTTATTTATAAATAAGGTTTATTTAAAAAAGCTTACTGGTAGGAAGTTTTGATTGCAGTGCATATGAGAAATTCGGTGCATTTATAAGCGTGAATAATGCCTCTTTTTTCTGACTGTTCGTCTATTCACAAAACGTAACCGCAAATAATCTCATGCATATATCCCCAAACTTTCCGACGAGATATTTATCCAGACGATTTTTATCTGTATGAAACTATTTTTTTTTGGTTCATATACATACATATGTATAAAGTTGACAAGGGGATGGTATTAAAAAAAATCAAACGGGAAAGGAGGCTAAGTCACAAAATCAAACATATTTCCCGATGACATAACTCCGTCAGAAAGCATTTTCATGAGAGTCATGTAAAAAAATGCTACGCAGCTTAGTTAAAAGTAGACTATTTTGTGAGAAAATATAAAAATACCAAAACGTTTGTTAGCAATATCCAAAAATCGTTTGCAATTATTTACCGACGAGCCTTTCATTTTGATTCACTTTCACGAACACTGAACTGATTTGTCTTCGTCTTTTTACTTAATTTTTTATATTTTTTTTTCAAATTAGTTTTCATATTCAGGTGGGGTGTCTGATTCGCCAAATCCCCAATGCCTTTAACATTTTTATAAATTTGAATGTCATCAAGAAAAAATATTTTTCTACTATTTTAAAAATGGAAATGAAAAATCTAACCGTAGTTAAAAATATTGCAGCTGCTATGATAACGAAATCGGCATTAACTTTTTAAATTGTTACTCCATTACATTTAAAAAAGTATGTTCTTCAAATATGTGTATCATAAAAAACTACAATGTCAGCTCATAAAGAATCGGAGATACTGCAGATATTATTATTAATGCGTTTGAGAAGGGTTGGTTTAATACCAAAGCGTCCACGACCGCACAAATTTGGAAGGGCAGTTAATTGCGTGAACACAATAAAGTTTCTTGGTCGCCGTACAAGCTTAATGTTTTAAGTGGCGTACTGACTCCGCAACGTGAAAGCTAACGCATATATTAACACTATAAAAGCTCGGTACCTACATATTCCAGACGCCGACGAAAACTTTCGCTTTAACTCGTCACTATGGCTTTTTTGTTAAACAAAAAGTTTGCAATCGATGCAACGGGAAAATACGAGCGCTTTGATTTTAGCTTAGGCGATTGAAAATGGAAAACAAAACACATCCAACAAATTAAAACACAGAAGCTTTGCGGAAAATTTTCTACATTTTTGAAACTAACAAATTCCAATGAAGCTATTCTATATTTGAAATTATTTTTCATGTATCGCTAATATTCATTGCTAACTTTCGACAGAATAGCAATTAAAAACTATCGTTAAAATATAGGTATTATCTGTAGTCGTATATGACACGGTAAGCCATGGATAAAAGGAATGATATTTTGACATCGTGCCATCGTAAGATAAATGCTTAATCTTATGTTATCTTATCTATATTATTTCACTTATTATTGAAACAGAATTCGTCAATACTAATTCAAACAATCATTCCAAGGGATACATTAAGAAAGCTGGTTTATCAATTAAGATCACTTGTTGACGGAAAACAAATGTTTCTAGCTCGTGGATTTTAAGGCGGTGGATTTTAATATTTTCTTATTCTTCTTCTTCTTCTTTTGGATGACATTTATAAAAATATAATGATAACATTACTTCACAGAAATTTTAATTAGAGAATACTGTCTGAACCACTTAAACTTTTTTTGTAAGAAAGTTTCATATTTATACCGAAAAAAGTTGTAATTTATAAATAAATTCTTAAGATTCCATAACAAATTATAAAGACGTAACGCACAAAACAGAATTTTTCTTCGTTCAATAATACAAAAATAACTGTTTTTCAATTATAATAAATTATTCGTTGAAATTATTACATGGCATAAGAGTTATGAGAAAATGAACAAAACAATTTTCGCAATGCTTCACCACCTTTAATTAGAACGTTTTTAATTTTCTGGATGAATTAAGGGGTAAAAAGATGAGGAGAACCAACAATATTAAAGACTTTATAATATTGTTTGTTGATGATTATTGATTCTATTATAAAGAGAACTATATTAATCCTAATATTATATTATTGGATAATATGGATATATACATCCCTGCCGTTGTATTTCGTTTAGAAACTTAAAAATTAATAAAGTATCTTATTAAAATGGAGTAAAAGTGAAATCCATATTATGTTAAAAAGAATTTATTATTAGATATTAATGTTTTTAAACGAGGAATAAAATAAGCAAATAGATACGTAGCAGCAAATGGTATATGTATTTTTTAAAGAAAACCTTTTTTTTTATACAATATTTGTAAATATGTATTGCATCAATGAAGAAGATTATTATTGAAAAAAACATTATCTTTTTATGTTGAAACGTTTTACGAAAAGAGGTCAGTTAACCTCCAAAAAAAATATTCGATGACACTATTGACCTGTTTAATATATTATTAATTATTCTATCTGGCAAGTGTCGTTTGCCCTCATTATACAATTAGCTTTTTTTTAGAAACGGAATAAATAATCACCAATTGCTTGAACGCTTTATTTTTTAATTGAAGAGTTATTATCTCGCTGACATATTAAGGGCAGTAGCAAATAAATGTTTGGTAACGATATACATATACTGTAATGACATCTAGTAGTTGAAATAATTAGTTAATCAGTTACAGTACAAAGGAGGCCGAAAAATTTGGTTTTCTGTAGTAAAATAACCTATTGACTGCTAGATTTAGAAAATTTATTAAAAGTTGAAAATACTGACTCGCTAAGAGCAAAATAAAATAATGAAAACGTACTTTGATTGTTTTTTTTTTTTTATATATTTTATAAGATGAAGTACTTACTGTCCTCGTATAAAGGGACGGTTGGAGATGATTGATATTGTAACTTACCTGAAAAGAAAAATTTATATTAATAAAGAATACTGGAAAGATAATTATTTGTAATAAATACATAAAGGTGTATTAGAAAAAACGGCGAATAACTTACAAAAAGCTTTCATTTAAAAAATTCACCTTGTAAGATTATACTATAATATAGTAAGATCTGACATGATATATTATAATTTTCATTACGGTAAGAAAAATAACAATGTATTTAAATTCTACAGAAATTATTAATTAAGTATTTCTGTAGAATTAATATACATTGTTATTTTTCTTAGCGTATTATAATGGAGTTCTACCAAGTAAATGCCTTATCAAACAATAATTTTCTTTAATTAAATATCTACAACAAATATTAAGAGAAAAACTGAGTTAAAAGTAATATCTAAAAGACAGAAAATGTATGTGTAAAAGCTGCAGTGTTTAATATTGTTTATTTGTCGTTTCCATTTAAAAACACTTAAGTAAGTAATCCGGATGACTGAAAAATATTACAAATTACTTTTATGGACATGAAACTCATAAAAGTGCACTTGACTTCAATAATCATCACCACAATCATTGACCTATCAATTCCCATCGAGAAATAAGCATACAGATCGGTTTATCGTTTATCTCGTTGTGATATATAATTAGGAATGTCCATTTTGTTTTTCATTTAGTTAAGTGGTTAATGTTGTAAAATATTCTTTAATGTTCACTGTGAATAACTTGTGCAGCTGTCATTGTGAACATTATCCATAACATATACTTCGACTACAGCTTATGGACAGCCTAACACGATAGACTTTTATCTGGCACCAATGTAATAATCATTTCTGTGTATACACTATTTATTGAATACAATAGTGACTTGAAATATCTTTCTGGGAACTATTGAACGTATAAAAAAACACCCCTCATTAGGTAAAAGAAGCAGATCAATATTATTAAAAATTGCATATGTTTGCTTCATGCAGACGACTCAAATTCCCAAACGGGCCCATTATTCAGATTTCTTCATTTTTTCGATCGATTTATGTCCAAATCTAACACTGTCAGTTTTTTAAGTAATTTCGTCCAACCCTGACAGAAATTCAATGAGATATCATGTGTTCCTTCTTAATTTTATCTTTGTATCCATACTCAACAATGAAAGATTGAGTATCTAACGAAATAGTTGGTAAAAGATAGAGTACTACGTAAACAGACTATTGGGAATAGTATCAGGCTATTAGGATTGAATCTAGCCATTTTTACAAGCTTCAAAATACAAATAATATTATTCTACATAGAATATGAGCTATGTATCTCAACCTTACTTATTAACAAATCACTCATACACTTGAAATTGTTCATAGAAAAACGGCTTATTCGAGTAATTAGTCACCAGGTAAAGCGAACCTAAATTATGACTCGAAGTTGTTTGTTTTGTTGAAGTATTCCATATTCGATGTGGAATTAGCGAGGGGACAATGTAGTCAAAAACGCTAGGATAATAATATTATATCGACGAGTAAGTATGATTTTTCTGATGACCACATCGATCGAGTCTGACCGACTGAACTATTTAAAATTATCAGATTATTCGTTTACGTTCGCTGGTAGGTTGACCAATCAACAAAAACACAAAAATTAATTAATATTAGCTTATTATTTCTAGGTAAAATCTTTGGTTTTTTTTCAGTGTAGTAGTACTAGCTACATGAAAAAATGAATCCATAACATTTATTTGTTGAGTAAAAAGAAACATATGCGTTAAAATAGATAATGATATTTTCGATCAATTAATTGCGTTAAAGGATTTATAAAGACAGTTTTGTTTAATGATCATTATGGAATTGTATGTATTTAAAAATTTTGCGGTTATTTAATTTATTAAAAAAAATATAGCCTTTTAAAACACGCAAAACACTTATATTCAAGGTTTTCCCAAATAATGTATGTTAAGTCAGTGTTTATAAATATAAATTGTAATTTCCATAAGTCTCAACAATATGATACACGTCTTAATATTATCTTAGGTGTTTCTTTTACAAAATAAATCTTCTTATAAAATATAACCAATAAGAATAAGATAAATCTATTGCAAAACTAGTTTTAAGTTTTGTAAAAAGGTATTATCGAATCAATTGCCTAATAACACATGAACTGATTTTTTTTAAATTATTGCATGTATCGCGTAATTTTTCTATTGAATTGTCGATCTTATCTATTACGTGTCAATACTAATAAGTCCGATTCAAATTTATTGATATAAAACATTAATTGTTGGGCACCCTAGTGTTGATCGTATATCTATAATATTATATGCTATAAGGTAGAGTTTAGCTATTCCACATTGTTTGTGAGTAAAGTATCAATATCATCAGACAGCGCTCGCCCTTAAAAAAGTGTTCAAGGGTTGCCATTGCAAAAAATGGAAGCCGACATATGTTTTTAAATTAAAAATTGATTAAATCAAAGAAAAAAAAATCATTTTGTTTCCAGCAAAGTTTCGTATGAAAACCAACAACTTTTTTTCCTAATTATTGTTTTTATCGTTTAATAAACTTATTAATAGCAACAGCAATTACACAAGTAAAACACTTTTCATAGTAATGAAATCTGTAGCGCTATACGTACGACCATCGATTTTTTTAAATTTTAATACCTAAGCTAATTAAATGAGAAATTGATTGCCTTGTTTCAATAATTAATTTTAAAAAAAATAGTGTGAAAGTATTTGGTGGTAATTTTTAAATTTAAATCAAAATAAATTAAAAAGGAGTGAAAGTCTTAACGTTTTGATGTCGTTTGTAAATATTTCTACTTCAGTTGGCGATACGATTTCATTCGGTTAAAGCAAAAGAAATATGATAAGATATTGTTTTATATGCATATTTATGTTTGATATTCTGTATATTTTAATTAGTGGAAAAATAGACCCACTCTTCGGTGAGTTGTAAATTGACTCTATATGAATTTTCTGATGCCCATTTTTAGATGTCACTCGACGACCCTTTTCAAAGAAAATGGCTATGATTCGTGTTCATCTATTTTTTCAATTTATTTCTGTAATGATTGAAATAAATATATTCCTGCTCATTTGTTTTTGTTTACTATTCTATCGCGGTATAACTTACCAATAATCACGTTCGTAATTATGATACAATCTTGAGCAACAATTTCGAAATTTGTCTTATGTGAGATAAATTCGTCCGTATTTTAAAGATATTTCAAATATTATTCTTGTTCGACGTGAACAAACTAGCTTCTTTTCTGAGACAAGTCAAGTGTGAAACTTTCAACTAATTATCACCCTGAATTCAAACAAATGGCATTAATCGTTGACGCAGAAATGAAGAGAGGGAAGAATGTTTCTCTCATCACTCCGACTCACGGTAGTTAATGCGACGTGATGAATTCAATCAATTATATTTTCCCGCCTCACTTGTTAGAATGAAATAAATGAATTCATTCACTTCCTGGTTTGCAGACCGGACTGAAAACATAAACATAACTATCTAGCTTTTGTACATTATTAAGAGCAACTTTTTATATATCATATCCGATCTTTAAGTGTATCGCATCATGGAAAGATAATATTTTATTACAATTTTTACATTGTTCAATCAAAAATGTTCGCATTTTCAAAATATTGTAGATAGACTTCGATATTCTTTTTGTAAAAATTAATAAATATAATGAAATAAATAGCACACCTAACCTAACCTAACCTAACTTAACTCATCAGAAAATGTATTCTTTCTTAGTATTCACCAAACCTTGTTTACAAAAATAATAAATAGTTTCTTACGTATGCATTTTTATTGCATACTTATATATTAAGGGTGGACGGCAACTATATTATTATAACAAAACTTATGAATAGTATAATTTATGAATTGTGTTAATTTATTTGAAATATACAAGCAACAAATCGGTAATATATTCAGCAAAAATAATGTTAAAACAGGACAGTTAAGGATTGTCATTGTCGTTTTCGTTTCAGGGCTACGCCACGTTTTACATTAATAGAATTATTTCGTCGCGTTGTCGAATTGAAAATCATGTAGTATTCGAAATGTAGTGCCCCGCCCTCGCTAATTGAGGAAATAATCGCCGGATGATGTTTACAAACTCCAGCTACCTGTTTTACCATACCCGCCGTCGCTGATTAATACCGCCGTCTACATTTCATCGCGCGAGCCGACCGCTTGCACCCCCACACCCTGCGCCCTTACGCTGCCTACCCACCCCGCAAATATTCACACACCCTGCAATTGTGAAGTGACGTCGGAAAACTATGAATGAGGATATGGGCTACTATTTCGGACGCGATTTCCACAGCTTTTATAAACTCGTGTGAAGTAAACTACATTTCAATAAATATACCGTTTTGCAACATCTCGCGAAAATCACGCAATACTTCAGATAGCACGTCAGTATTTGTGAAGAAAATTACATTTTAATGTTTAATCATTAAAAAAAAACGTGTAACAAGATTTGATAAAGATATTTTTAGAAAAGAAACAGATTCAAATAACCGTTTATATTTAAAGCCTTTCACAATTATGAACCGGCCAATAATAAAAATGTTAAATATTAACTAAAAAGGTAACTTTTTCATAATCTAATCTATATGGTTAAATTGCGTAGGGGACTGCCTTACATTCAGACAAAAAAACTAAATAAAATAATGCAATCAAGTACTACATGTTTTATTTATGTCTAATGGGGGATAGTTACACATTTTAACGACGACACGTGTTTGATATATTTTAACAAATAATAAGTGATGAAACTCCATTCAGTTGCATATAAATAGTACGAAAATTATTTTAGTTTCTTAAGAAAATGTGACATTGAAAGACGACAAAACAGTTTTTAACCCTTTGGATACCAAACCTTTTTGGAAAGTGCTTGCGAAAAACGGTAGACTTTATTTTATTATTTACCTCAGTTAATATTCACGTATCAGTGATAATTTTTTAAAATGTCATTTTATGATGAAAGTGTAACAAGTAATTGTTTTATAAACGTTATAAAAGAATATAAATGAGCAAAAAAACAAATTCCATCAAAACTGCTGGTTTTGGAATGCATATATATATGGAGCGGATAGAGCGGCCTCGTAGGATTAAAAGGGTTTAATAAGGAGTTTCAATTGTGAAAATATGACAATGGAGGCCAAACTTATATCCAAATTCGTTTGACTTCATAAATGAATGTTGACTTAAAGCCCCTTGATTTTTTTACTACCGCGCTGTTTTTTAATACTGTGTATTATGCGTATAAGATTTATCTTACAGAACAGGTGACGATGCCGTTGTTGACAGACAAAAAGAAGCTTTTCTATTTTCGATGCGTCAGACTGCGACAGTATGTCACTTTGTATTGCTTTTATTGCACTTTATAACTGCATTGTGACCTACTTCTCCCAAATAATCAGCTGTCAGATTAGTGATCCAAAAAGTCTTCACATACTGACTAATACCAGTGTTTTAAGTATCCGTGGTGGAGCTGATGTAAAGATTAATTGCGTGTTAAACTGAATTAAATACGAGTTTGCAATAACGTTAATTTGTGTTCAGCACTTGCACTACAAGACGTGATAAATCTTGATATCTAGATTAAACTTCTTCCGAATACGGCGGTTATTGAAAACTCCGTTTAGCCATAGAATTCTTGGACATTACGTATAATGCAACTAAGCCATCCAACCCTGATCGATTGAACTGCGATACCACCGTCGTAAAACCTATTGACATCGACGATATGTCACTGCATTTCATCGTATCAGATTAGCGCTTTAACACATTGGCTACAGGGAAATCAAAGCACATGGAGAAACGACGTGTATTCCACGTTCCTCGTTGCCAATGTGTTTATCGTCCGACTATTTTTTCATTTAATAGGTAGGTTTAATAGAAGTACGTGAGCACTGGTTTCAAACGTATAATTTATATGGCATTTTTTAAAGACACTCGGTGATGTAATAAATAGTTTGTAATCGGCACATCTAATCATTAGGAGGTGACATCATTGTAACCATTTTCAATTGCCTGCCAAACTATCACAGGGTATTCGAAACAGGTCGTGTCCCATAACACAGAAGCATATAATAGCGTTATAATACTATTGTCAATTGTATGTAGTATTTTTGAGGCAATAAATTAATCAAGACTTGGTGATATATTAAAATATTGAGTCTCTTCGAAAACGAAAATGCATTTATTCATATAAAGATAGTTGAAGTTGTACTCCGCCCTGTAAAGTAAATGCCTACTCTCTATTTTGGCGTATGTATCCGTCGCAGATACAAAGAAAGCGTTTGAAGACTTTATGCGTCGGAGACGTGATAAATATTTTATTTTGTTTCTCGGCTAGTGAAAGAATAGAGGACGGTAAACTATTGGAAAGGGGCCAACGCATCCGACATACATTTATTTAATAACTCCCCTTGGATAAAGCGAAGATCGAATCCCGGCATCCTAAATATTTATCCACATAAGGAAGGTTTTCAGCAGTTAACCGATGTAATTATTGATCGACAAAAGAAACATTGAAACATTTATTGATTCGATTGTAAATTAACTTGGATTGTTTTCCGTACATTGACATACTGAAACATAAATTTTATATCTCAATTATATATTGATCTTCACACACTATGCGGTAGGGTAGAGAACTGTTTGAAATACAATTATAAATATTTGAATGTTTTTTTCCAAGTAGCGGAAGTTTTCTATGAAAAAAATTATACCTGCAATTTTATTTTTAAACAAATATTTGGAATTTAAATCCGAGGCAAGACGTGACCAAACTTTGCCGTTTCGTTATAAGCTCAAGTCTTGTGCTTTTTATGGGATACATTTTTTACAAGCTTTGACTCGTTTCGAATGCAAGATGAGACAGAGTTTTTGTTTTATTTTATTTTATGTGTCGTAAACATGTCTAGGCTTTGTACGTGGGCGGCAAACCATTCATCCGATTTAAAAGTACGATATAAATAATAAATGCTTACAGTAATTAATTTAGACACTGACATTAATAATGTGTGAGAAATTATTGGCGCTATTAATTAAAATACTACAATAGTCACGTTTCTTGCTTCCTAAAGAAAGTCGCATTTTTTTTTTAAATGCCAGACGGTGTTCAACATGTAGTTGATTAAATAAAGCGAATATTTTCCTTATAATTGTAGCTGTAACGATTTAGTTTTGTTTACTAAGCACTAATTTTTAGCGAATGAATTTGAAATAAATTTATAAAGTAAATTTCATATATGATATATATAATGAGTTGATTCACTGTATGTAAATTTTACGTTGCACCCTATTTGAATTGAGATCTGTTTCCATTTGTATATAGAAATTCAGCGTGTTCATATCGACTGTAGAAAAGCAAAAGGACGTAACCCTCAGTTTTTTATTCAATAAAGTCACTTTTTGACAATCACATTGTAAGAAACTTAATACACGTCCTATCAAAAGAATATAAGCTCCAAACGCAGCATTATTATCAAATTTATATGTTTAAAAAAAGGCCCGTGAAATTTGCGGCTAGGATAAGGGACATACACCACAACAATATCATAATTTGGTCGGTGTGTGTTACGTCTTTTTGCCTTTCTAAGGTCGATATTTTAAGCTTAGGAGAAAATTGTCGTGTCACATAGTGTCCTTGAATAGTATAAAAGAAATATCTTTAGAAAATTTGCATGATTATATTAAAAACATTCAAATAGGCTATATCCGAGCGGAAACAAATAAGCTAGACAATTATCTGAAGGAAGCGAGTGTAAAATGAATGAAATAACTAAGTAACAACTAGCTGTCTATATTTTTACACAACATCTTGAATGATAATAGTGAATATGTATATATATAAGCTATCAAAATTCATTTAACCAAAAAACAAATTAACAGACTAAAACATTCCAGAGATTTCATTTATAATATTCATTTAAAAGTCGTACGTGAGCCAACAGTGCACCACGAATGCTTTGGCAGTTTGTTACCTATCAACACCACACCATGGGGATCCGATAAACCTGGAAAAACATTTCGTATTGACAGAAGATGGAGGTGCTTAACATTATATTCATCATAAACATATTACAAAAACACTCTGTATAGGGTGACCATTGTGACTTGTGACCAACCAATAGCAGGGCTATAAATTATTTAGCGGGTGCTTTCTTCTCGTTGTAGCGATACAGTTTTACTATTAATGATTAAATGGTATTTAACAATACAGATAAACCATTTTCTCAGACTACTAATCACTGGCTATAGCGGGCAGACAAGTAGAAATTGTTATATTTTAATCAAAGAGCATGAAAAGACGTCTCAGAAACTATAATTTTCAGAGCTCGCCAATCATTTTATTAATAGCAATCAAAGTTTGTTTTGAAATTTTTCTTTCTTTGAGTGGCATTGCAACGCACGCCGGGGCTAGTGTTTAATATAACTCCATCGAGTAATTGGAATCAAATTCTACTTTATAAATATAAAAATACGATATGCTTCAATGACGTGAAATACAGCCGGAGCATGGAATCTTTTATTAAATCTTGTAGAAATATATAATATCCATTTTAATTGAAAGAATCAATATAGGGTATAATAATTACTGCCAATTGTCTTTATAAATGTCCTAAATTTCATAAATATTTACCAAATGTGATAGTCGTACGTTTTGTGATTAGAAAAGTACACGTACTTCAATGATAATTGAAAATATTTAAAATTAAACTTATAGTTAACTTGTATTGCAGGTTATTTATCAAAAGGCCAAGAAATTGCTTTTTGAGAGTTTATATTAATATCTAAATGCTAGATCTACGGAATAAAGTATCTTATTATTTTCAGTAAATGGCTTTAGAATCATACTTTGATCTTTTTCATCAAAGCAAATATAAAATTTTCGGAGGATGTGACAATTGTAATCAGATCGTCCCGCCGTAAATAAATGTTATCTGTTTCCTGTGGTCACCCTACTGACATTCTATTCACCCAATTCACAAAGAAGATTAGGATTATAATTATAGTTTCTTGACAATGTTTGTAGCTAAGAAGATAAGCTGCCTTATTTTTATATTGTGTCTTATTTGTTCTCATCACTTTTGCCCGATCGACGCGCTAATAAAATTTTCTTTCCGACTGATTGAGTAAAATATTTTTATTTTGATAAAAAATAAAAACAGTTTGTGTATATACTAAGCGTTTTATGACTATTTGAGTGCATGCTCATAGCTTATTTTCCAGCGTTGAGGCGTACCAGGAAATTATCTAAAATTAGCTATGATGCAAAATTCCAAACCATAATACATAAACAAAAATTAAATAGACTGTTGAATAATTGTTATTTTATACCGACAATTGTTTTCAGATATTAATTTTCAATATATACGCATTGCTTATTTTTCAGTGTTGTAAGGCAAGTGAGTTTATCCGAACAGTGGACTTTCAAAATAAGCTGTAGTGCAAAATTCAAAAGCATAATACAAAATCAAAAAGTAAATTAATGTGTTGAATCATTTTTATATGTACTTCATCGATAGTTGTTTTGAGATATTACTTTTGAATATATGCTAATTGATTATTTTCCAGTGGTGTAAGGCCAAGTATTTTTATTCACAGGAAGTTATGATACAATATTACAAAGCGTAATACAGAATCAAAAAGTACAATAATATGTTGAATAATTGTTAGTTTTTATCGATATTTGTTTTCATATATTATTTTTGAATACATGCCAATTGCATATTTTCCAGTGTTTTAAAGCTAATTGAGTTTATCCACAGGAAATTATCAAAATTCAAAAGCATAATACAGCCATCAAAAGGTTAAATAATGTGCTGGATAACTGTAATTTTTTTTTGATTTTTCAAAGTCAAAATAATACAAATTAAAATACAGTTGATTTGGCATTTGTCACCGATATATGGGTTTTTTATGGAATGATTACTCAAACTGCATTGTATGTATTTCACAGAGATTAGAAATAAAATTTATAATGTTTGTTGTTACAAATCGTCGTACGTTCAGTATTAAATGGGTAGTTTACGACGATAAGAACAAAACTGTGGAACGTTATCAGAATTCCAATAATAAAAATATAATATTTAGCACTGATTTTTTAGCTCGTGACTCATAAAATAGCACAAACGAAATTTAATCAAAAACAACTTGTTTTTTAACGAATTGTTGAAATGTAATCATTCTCCTAATAATAGCTCACAAGTGATGGATATTAATGTTTAATTATGAAACAAAAATAATTCGTTAATAATTATTTTAATTTACTTTAAAATACAGTATCAAAACGAATAATATGCTTGTTTTGATCACGTTTCATTAAATCTTTTTATACTATTCAATAAAGCTCTCTTTAGTTTGTGGTGTTGCAAGCTTTACACTTCCATATGACGATATGCACGACGCGTTAAAATACTTTTATGCTATTTTAATGAAACGAACTCTTTTATGCATGGCCATGGAATAAATGCTTATCCATGTAAATTTTAAAAATAATTCCTTAATTGCACTTATTCGCAAATAAATTTTCTCGCATTTACTCTTCAAACAGTGCATTAAGTGTAGAATTAATTGACAAAAAACATCTGGTAAAATCTTCACACGTGTATTAAATTGGTAAACTTATTAAAGGGAAGTATAAATGAATTCTTCACTGCTGTTTTTTTAAAACACAAAAATATTTTAGTAAAATACTTTTTTTAACATTTATTATGCTATTGAAAAAATCTGATTGCAATAATCGTTGTCAAACTAAATTTGAATGTTCATTTATTTGATTAAAAAGGTCTGCGATTTTTCTCGCTTTCGAATACATATTAAAAATATTTTGTGTCCAATCTACTGATTGTGTATGTTTCAATTAGTTTGTTATGAACTCAAAATATGGAAAATCAGTTTATATCTGGATATTGAATAAACTTCAACCTTGTGAAACATGTAAAATATTCAATATTATTGATATTTCAATTAATATGCTTTGATACAAGCTGAATTCCGGAAATATTGGCCACAATTAATTGTCCACCGATATATTTTCACATTCATTCTGTGTCCTACAAATGATAATTTAAATGAAACATGTGAATGTGAAAATATGTGTTTACATACAATGACAAAAGAATATGGATTTTGGAATTCGGAATGCCAAAAGAATTTGTCATTCATAATAATTGATAATTCGGTGGACATTATGAAAACACTCGAGATCAAAGGGAAATAATAAATGCAATCAACTCAATGTAATAAAATGTTAATCATAGACATTTGATATTAAAACTCTTTGGGTTTGGACTAAGAACCTTCTGAGCGTGGAGAGTAACTCTTAGCACTAAGCTACAGGTATTGATATTCGTTTCAACAGAAGTTGTTGTTACTAAAATTGGTTGATATTCAAGCTTTCTATTTCAGAAACGACAAGGGTAAATGATGGAGCAAGGAAAGGACGAGTAGTAATTTGATCCTTATATACAGCATAAGTAATAAATTGAAAAAAAATGCCGTCATGTTAAACCATACTCTCAGATTCTCGAATCTTTTCATTTCCAAACTTTAAATTAAAATGTAGAATTTTATGGCAGTCTATTAATTTAAATTGACAATGAATGCATTTATTTACTAATAATAATTCATTGGGCAAAGATGCATTAAAATTTGGATTATGTAATTTAGACAATGACGATTTATATCAATCTGTCAAAGCGCATCGAGCCTATTAAAATAATTAACAAAATAATTAATTTCAATTTGAAAAGAGTTCGAGTAAGCCACATTCTTATCGTCAAGATTTTACTAACAGATTGGATTTTGACAAATAATTAACCTCTACTAATAGTACGTTGAAAAAATATTGGATGCTTTTAAGCCATCCATGCCCGCTCATAAGAGAACTCTTGATATTTTAAATTATATTGAAATAAATTATGAAACATGTCACTTATTACTATAAACGTTAAGAATTATCAATTGATAAAAAACTGAGTTCGTCTGAGATACTTTTTTTCTTTCTAATATGACAATAATCGAATAAACTATTGATCATTTTAAAGGTGTTCACTGTCAATACTTGGAATGGTATTATAATAAAAATTATTGTAGTAATTATTCCATCTAGAATATATTTAGATTATAACCGGTTTCACTCACCGTAAGCATTATCAACTGATGAATCACGTTAACTTCTGTTGATAAAGCTCGCGATGAGCGAAACCGGTCCTGATCTAAATAAATTCAATGTGTAATAAGTCAGATCCTCATAAATCTTATGTGGAATAAGAATTAAAAATCTTTTATTATTTTTATTAAATTACAAGGCATTTGAACGAAACAACGGCGTCCTAGAGTGAAAATCTCAACTCCTTGAATCGAATAATTATGAAAAGCACAATTTGATTCACGCGTACGCAATGCTTTTTTACGCAAAACAATTGTAAGGAAGGGGTGAGGGTGCCGGTTGGGTGATATAATATTGATTCTCCCAGGGATGATAAAATATTTGTTTATAATCAATCAATCCGAGATCAAAAATCTTAATTATTTAGAATTAAAATAAACAAAGCGATAACTTACAAAAGACATCATGAACATGAACTATATGCTGTGAATAAACACATTTAAAGTTTTACTTCTACTCCAAAATTTTTCGCGAGCATTATCAACAGTTTCTCTTTTGTCTGTAAATAACCTTGTTTCACTGTGTATTTTATTAGTTGACAATGCTCGCAGTGATCGAAAGCGGTTCTGATCTTTATCAGAATATATGTGAAATAATGCCTCTCCGCCAAGAAATGACATTAACAATTCAAAACCGTTTGTAACAAAACCATAGCTTCTTGTTTCTCTCATTTAAAATCTTGCAATATTTCCTAACCGAGCATCCTCAATGTGCAAATGTCCGATAGTGAATGATGAGCTGCGTAAGGCATTCTATTGTATTTAAAAAAAAAAACCTTTTTTATTTTAAAGTTGCTGCCCTATAATAGTTGACTATGGAAAGATATAAATAACGTACGAGTCAATAAAAAAAGTTTTTACTTTGGTAAATTTTATTTTCTATGCAAGTCGCAGGAAGTCATTTGAAATCGCAGCGCTTAAAATCCCATTCAAGCAACAGCAGGGCAAGGTTAAGATTGAATCAAAACAGGACATACGTACTTTTCTTTGTTTATTATTACTCTGGAAACGTGTGGGCTGAATTGAAACAGCTCTACCTTGCTTTCCCAAGTTTATTATTAGACATACACTGAAGCAAAAACATTGAAAAATATATATTGTAGGTTATCGGAAATTGGGCATGAAATACATTTTCATGAGGAAATAAATGCATTACCGCCTCTCTCCACAAAGTCAAATTTTAATCATCAAGTATAATATTAGAATAATTTGCAAAGGAAACACAAAACGTTTGTGTGGTGACAGGGCGGTAGGTCAGTGTTCCCTGGCTCGTGATTGGTGCATTTAGATTGTGGCGGTTTTTAACTTCACATATGGTGGAGAGAGGCGGTTATGCATTTGATCGTCATTTTCGATGAGGAAATTTTTGTTGGTTTTAAGATTGCAGGGCATAGAACGTAAGAACCAGATCAATAATCAATCATTATCTCAAAAATGATAATATATGGATAGAGGCGGTTTATGCTTTTACACCCCATACAATAACGATATAATTTCCTACGAAAAATGTGTTTTATTTTCATCATTATAATATCCAATCTGTTCGTCAAAATTCAACAGACGGTGGCATTCTTTGTTGGAAAATATTATCAACCATTCGATCAACAGAACATTATCTGTTTGACCGTGGAAACCGTCAGACATTGAATTGATTAAATAATTTCTTACTTACCTTTCTTACTTCTACTTATTTGATTCATATTAGATACGCCAAATCGAACTCATACGCATATTATGTAATAACGCCACTTACCTGAAAAGAAAAGAAGAACATTGAATTAGTATATTATCATAAAATGGTCTCTCCACTAATTGTGGAGTGCATTCATAAATGTATGTATAATCTTATTAACTCTCAACGTTTGGCCAGATGTAAACCTTTTAATATATGTGGGAAATGTACTGACAATTATTGACCACACCAACAACTGATCGAAAGGATAACTACTTTCGATGGATTCGGCGTCAACTTTCTGAAAATCCATTTCAATATAAAATTAAAATCATAGCCTTGTTATTTCACGTATTGTATAACAACGAGTGACAATAGTTTAACCTATTTTAAAAGCATCTTCAGACTAACCATTGAAAGGTAGATTTAATATGAGGTGCGAAGTTATTTTTCTCACAGACATCAAATCGCAGAGAAATCAAATTCTTAGCTATTAATTTAACCTGAGACCATCTGGTCTCTTCTAAGAACCATCCACTAGGGCGTCGAATAACATAAATGTTTAAAAAATAACAATTGGGTAAAAACCAATAAACTATTGTTACTTGTTGAAATTAAAACTGTCTAATAATATCTCTATATATACGTTAACTTTCATCAAAGCATTAACGACATTAATCAAGTATCATTTTTGATCACTATTTTGCATAAAATATCGTATTTCGCTATTTAATGCGGTACTGTTTTAATCGACTACAATAATAAATAGCAGTAGGTAATTTTATATGCGTGAACGGATATTTGTATCTGATTTTTCAGAGTACAATTCCAGTTGAGGTGTAAACATTCACAAACAAATATGAAAAATAGCTAAAGAATCAAAAATGAACTCATTGTATTTAAATAGTATAAAATTTCCGTGCTCGTTTTATGCGAATTTACTTTGCCAAGATTTTTTCGCTAGCAACTAAACTTTTCTTATTAAAACACCTGAATGTGTAAGTAAACATGTAGAATTTTCAATAAATATTTGACGTTGCGTAGTTTTATATCGAGTATTATTTTATTATATTTAGGCAGCTAATGAGTGGGATGAGTTTAAGTACCTCTATGGTAAATATGTTTATTAATAGCATACAATTTTTCCGTCAAAGTTTTCCATTACGCAATTTTATTAAAAACGGTTACAATATCGGCAAACTTACATATAGGCAAAAATATGTGTAATTAACAATTCGTTGATTATTTTAAACATTTAATGACTTTATATTCGTAAAAAAATATTATTTAAATAAAATCTACATTTTGAATTGATTTCGTTTAGAATTATATGATTTTTTAATTGCTTTTAATAATACACCTGAAATTAATAATAAAGATTTTTTAAAGTGAACTAACTATTCAATCGCTTAAACATACTTTTTTTATCTGCTTTGTGATTTAGCCTTTCGCAGAAAAGTTGCATTAAACAAAAGGTAAAAATCCCTGAACTCGTTGAATAAAAATAATATCACGATGAATGAGCTATTTTTTATATCAGAAACAAGCGTTTATTGTAAAAAATATTATTCATCTTTACGTAATGATTTTTTATGGCTATCAGGTGGAGTAATAAATTATTCGTGATTATCAGTGCTCTGTCTTCAAACGTCTGTGACAATGGTACGCCAAATAAGGAAATGCTAGTTTTAGCAGTATTTTGCCACGACTAATGTTTTTCTGGTGCTGACTATGACCTTAGGCCAAGGGTTCAATACACCACGCAAACCAAACCCGGTGACTATATGAGGCTGTATAACCTCAATAACCAACCACATAGAAATACAATAATACTTTCTTTATGCATCGTGCATCAATACATTCAAAATTGAACGAGTTGTTTGACATATGATTATATAAAATCAGTT
This sequence comes from Himalopsyche kuldschensis, assembly GCA_028554975.1. Taxonomy (NCBI): domain Eukaryota; kingdom Metazoa; phylum Arthropoda; class Insecta; order Trichoptera; family Rhyacophilidae; genus Himalopsyche; species Himalopsyche kuldschensis. The sequence goes on from JAHFWI010000038.1 coordinate 12,000,890, forward strand.
ACTTAACGTAAACGTTTTATGATTTAGTTTAGAAGTAAACTATTTAGAAGATATGAAGTTACAGAAATATTTTTTAAGTTATTTATTGATCAATAGCTTTTCGATCGCTGTTGACGAGTTGTAATACCGTCACACTACCGTGGCTCCCTAAATATGATTACACCTTTGAATCCTTGAATAAATATATGCATAAATGCACTGATTGTGCTGTCAATAAATAAATCTGTAAATAAAGATAAGGTTTTTTTTTATATAGTATTCCGTTGTTGTGCCTAAAAAGTTCCTAAAATTACTTTTTGCATGCATCATAATCCGATCTTAAAACTACTGTATTCCTACAAATATGTGTAAAAGAATTAAATGTAGTTAAATATGACGTAACTAGCGGTAATAGTTATGATCCAATCACACTGTCATTTTTAACTTCGTCAAAGACACGTACTCGTTGCAACTTGCAACAAATATGTCCGCGTAATAATGCCAAGACTACATAAACCATATAGGAGTGGAAAAGGCTTAAAAGTAATATCCATGTCAACTCAAACATAACTAAACTAATGTTGTATATAAATACGTGTCAATAGTTACTGATCGTAACTGTGTATATATCTGTTGCATAGCTCTGCGAGATGTTATTATCTTTTTTCTGTTTCCCTTGTCAAGTGCATGAGTCCTGTCAGGTCTGGATTGGTAGGAGTATTCCCGGAAAATTTCATTAATTTTCAAAAAAAATTGTATTGCTTTATTATGATTTACGAAAAAATGATCAATGGATAACCTTAATCACTAAATAAACAAGCATTTATTAGAAGTGAATGTATTTACCATTGAGTGAGATGAATGACGATAGATAACAATAGAAAACTTCAGATAAAATAGACATTGTTTTAATTACGTTAATTTCATAAACAACGGCGACCATCGAAATACAGACTAGGTCTTAATGCTAGAAGTTCCTATGTTAGATTTTAGCCATTTGAACTTAAGAATCAAACTCGTCAGAAACATCCCAATTTAATTAATCAAAAAGATATGAATTAAAAAACTAATACTCGAATCCATCTAAAATGTTCTATACGTGGTAGGGAAATATTAGTTTTAATACAGCACACCCTGTTAATTCTTGTTAAAGAGTCATTGTGTTCTTAGTATAAAGTACACCAAATGTAAACTGCACAAATTCTGAATTATATCTATAAGCTTAAGCATTGGTTTTTCCACTGATGAAAAATGTATGCTTCAGGAAAACAAATTCGTATTTTAAACTGATATGACACATTGTTTGTAACTTTGCTTTGTTATCATCGGTTCATATAAATAAGTGAGATCCTTGAAAATAAGTTGACTAAGTCCATTTTTCAGTTTGTGCTGTGAGTAAAACGTGCTTAATCTAATATTACATTATTGGCGATTGTTCCATTTACTGATTCGGCCCCGACCGAATATCGCAACATTATTGTATTATGAATAATGAAATTCACGTAGCAAAAAATAAACATAACCGTCGCGCTGTGTTTGCAATGCAAAAATTTTACACGTTTCAAAATCAAAACAGGGAACGATCGAAGATACTAGAAATAAAGCTCGGGCTCCTAGCATTAATACTGCTAACAGCGATCTTTGGTTTTCTTTAAACCGCTAACGCTCTGATTAATTTGTATCATTATTGTGTATGTGTAGTTTTTCAGACCTTCAACATAACCTTTAGACTTAGTCCTGCTAAAAAATATTGTTCTCTAAAATTGACACCAAGTATTTGGATATGCTATTGAATCAACCATAGTCGCATGATTTCGAGCTTTTCCAAAAGACTCACGATATTCCGATACTTTAAACACTCGACACATGTCAACTGATATTCTACAATTGATCAGCTAAAAAGTACGTGCGTCATTTAACCCACGCCATTCTGACCTGTCCGAAGTGAGAATAATTTGTATGGAAATGTTATTTATTGTTTTCACCGTTGGCAATTATCAATGTAATGAAAATTCAACAAGACTTGGGATATAAAACCATTTGTTTGTTAAGAAAAGTTTACTTAAAACTATCTCTCAAATAGAATCTGGAAACTTTGGTGCTATACTATTGTTCATAAAAATAAACCTGCCGTCGATTAGGCTTTTAACTCTCAATAATCTTTTACATTGCATATTCGAGTGGGCTTCAGAAACGTTCTTAAATTAAAATACTCTCAGGTGAATAAAGTGTTATTTAATTTTGTTTCATCTGTGTAAATACGTAAGTCATAAGATGTTGGTATTGCAAAATAGACCAGAGCCTGGAAGACAGGGATGGAGCAGTGAAGTGGAAACAAAATGCACATTATTCTCTTGTTTGAATGGAAGATGACGTCACCAAGAGACACCATGTGCATTCGTGGACGTCGCCACGTGTCATTCACTCACAACTCGTCGCGGATATATTACTTTTTTATCGTTAAAAATATTAATATTGATCTAATGCGCAGAAATATTGCTTATCCTTAATATCGCTCCACATCTATAATATGCTCTTAAATATGTCGTCTAGATTTTGAATATTATACAATTTTGACTTTACTTTACGAAAGAAAAGAAAAATTTGGATTTTAAGATCACGCTGTCATGTGGATACTACAAACAACAATTGTGTTGCTTTTTATTGATAATCTGCTTTAAATACTTACTTACTGTAACAATCTACCCCGTTATTAATATGTTTTTCATTTTCATTATCCTTTTTTCGCACCACACAGAAAATAGGAAAACAGGAATGAAATAAATTTCAGTCAAATAGTTCAAAAAAATACAGTCCTGAACGGGTATTGGCCAGAAATAATTCACCATAAAAAAAAAATATCTCAGCTTTTTAATAATATTAGGCAGGTGATTGATTTGTTGGCAAACTTTGATAATTCAATGAAATATAATATGCAAAAAAATAATATTGCCAATGGCGAATCGGCGGCGGACCGCGAGGTGTCGCCCACACCCCACGGCTCTCGCCCCCCAGCCTAAAGGAATTCATAACTTATTCTTTGTAAAAACAGTATTCTGGGAATAAAATTGGATGATGCCGAATGCTGAGTTGAGAGTAAAGCAAAAGTTGGGCGCCGGAATAAAAGGCGAAAGGTTTTGCATAATATCGGGCCATTTATGCGACAAGATAAGCGTCTGTCCAGTGATACTCAACAATCGGCCACAGGAGAAAAAGTATTTTTTATTTTATTTCGACAGGATCACTACAATAAAAATGGCCTTCGTCTTAAATCACTTGCCAACAATCTATACTTTTTTATTTTTCAAACCTTCAAAGGGGTCATTTTAGTAAATATATTGTTGAATTCTTTCTCACCCTTTCTACCTTTCTATATGTATCCCACGAAAGTATAGTTCTTGAGTAAAGATTGAATAAAAAAAATGTGCCGCTTTATTAACGACATTAAATAAATCTTTTTCAGGTAACGTACTTCAGTAGACGTAAAAATATCTCACTAAAATGATTTCATTCATAAGCTCGCACATCGCAAATATACAATAATTAAAATTCACAACACCACCAGTTGTCATATTTTACTTATTTACGCTAAAAATGACGCAATGACAGTTGGCATTGAATTGCCATTTATTCTTCATTTCAATACAGACTATAGCATTTCTTACATAAATTTAAATGTATTGCAGGGCCAGACTTGAAACAGAAAGCTTCAAGGATTTCGGTATACGTACATATGTATATTTGCATCGCGCAAACTTTCAATACAACTCAATACAAATTATAAATAATCTTTCAATTTGCTGCTACGTAACGATGTTAAGTTGGTTGGCGGCTTTGTTTCAGGATTTTTTGGTTTTTTTCTAATTTATGTTCACATCGTGAACTGAGAACCGTGAACTTGTAAGGGCTATTTTGTGACGAAAAAAAGAGTGATGCATCCCGGTGCTTTTCTCAATTAAACATGTGCATACGTAGAAAGGTGTCATCTATGATGCGTTCAAACCGGTCCTGATCATTACAAAAAATATTTTTCCACAACTATTCAACAGTCAGCAGTTTAAAAGTATCACAAACGTATTGACAATTTTGGTACTGAATTAAAAAGCTGTTGAGAATTTCTGAAGATGGTGAGCTTGGAAGAATTACTTGGATTTTCTGACGAATGTTTTGTTGAAGGCTACAACCACTAAGTACCAACCGGAAGGGTGAATTGTTCATTCTCGTATATCACCGTTTTTCACATGACCACTCCGATGTTCAGGATCAGATGCCATATCTTACCAGCTAGCAATGGCACGGATAGCAGTTGCTCTCCAGTGATTTCATTATCTTGCGTGTAATTTCAGCTAGTATATTGCAGTTCCTGAAAAATTAAATACCATAGCCATGTTCTGTTCTAGTATTGGGCTATTGCTCTCAAAAAATCTATGCAATCATTGAATGGAGCATATTGCTACTGATGGTAGTGGTAGGAGCAAAATTATGCACGCGTGAGATATTAGAGATTCGGTCGTTATTTGATTAACAACGGCATAATTTTTACGATACTTTGACCTGCCATCGATGGTCTTTCTTAATTACTTAGCAAACTGATGACTGTTCCCTGACTGTCCTGCTGACTTTTGCATGGTTCAATTTATCGTATCTGGGCCAATTGTAAATCAATTATTGATAAGAAACGATTGATTTATTTTTTGAATCTATTGATCATCACGTTTGTTATATTGACAAGTAATTATAAATAATACGTGTGTTTATTATTCATAAAATTTTAACATGGTTTAGTAGTAGTGTTGGTGATTTCGACTGCACTTATTCCAGGAAGACATATGTATCATTGTCACTCGATACTTGCGCTGCCGATAAAATCAAAGCTTGATTACGATGATTATGACTGGAAAAGCAAACAAAATATCAATAGCATTGGAATTTGATTTTTTGTTGTTTTTCACGTTACCATGACGAAATTAGCTGAAATAATAAACGAATAAGAATTTGGTATTATGGCTTTTTAAAAGTACTCGTTTTTTGTAGGTCGCTTGTGAATACTATACTATTTTTTTACTTTTGATTTCATTAAAACCCTCAAGCAGAAGACAAGCATGTCTATTACAAACGGGGAAATAATGCATAACATTGACAGTTTAAGTGTTAACGAGACATTTCTAAACACTAGTCCGATGATTCTATCGCATGTGTTAAACACCAAGCTTGGCTAATCATACTTCTCAGGATATGGAGAGCCATGTGCAACGGTATACGGCTGCAGGTAATAACGTGGTTTACTTTATACGAATCAGTCTATAGTTATCTCAGTGATTTCCAATCCAGTTCCAAAACCGACAGTTACCAATTTGATAAGCATTAAGATCTAGAATTCTATAAAAATCGTGTGTGACATAAGAAATGTTGTATTATATTCACTACTATGAAACCTAACTGATGTAGTGTCATATAAATAAAAGTCGATGTACAGGATAATAGGTTTCACTAAGCAGACGGCTATAATAAAATGTCTAGTTTTTTTTTATATATTATCTTTCAATTCGCCACTGCATGATCCAATAATTTCCGATATAAAGTAAAAGAGTTATCATGATTTTTTACGCGTAATAGCTCTTTCATTACTTGTGCAAGATAACTTGCATTTTAAAAAAATGCGTTAATTATTATTACGTCTGAATATGGTATTCGATATTAAAAACAGGTTATTTACCGTGAATATATTCTTATTAATGTCTTAATCCGAGCCATCTAATATAATTACAAATTTATTAACATTTTAAGTGTTTTTTATTCTCCGTATATGTCTGAAAAACAAGGTCCATTCGGAGAAAAATAAAACGTTACTTTATAAAAATATTCTTCGTTTATTGATCAGAATATTGGGTTTTAGATAAAAGATTAAACAGTGATACTATTTGCATTCGGAGGAAGAATTTTACATGCATTGTCTTCATGGAAATGTACTAAGCCTTTAAAGTATTATACATGTACAGCTGAGGAAGTTTTCGGCTAGTCGAAGGAGTCTTTACTTAGAATATAGATTTTAGAATATACTCCTGACGATGGTGTGAATTGTATAGGCCTCGTAACATTTATCACAAAATTAAAATTCTTATTCATACTCTTGTCTGCGTAAAAACAGTGGAAAACTATGACGTAATTGTTTAATGTTGATGCGAAATTATAATGTATGGTTGGCGATCACTAGTATCCGAATCGGTATACGAACAAAAGAGTTCCAACTGAGTGACCGCCTCGAAGTCCGAACTGCCTATATTGCCCACGACTGCTTTTGAGGTATCGTTTTGATACCAGATAGGTGTCGGATATAATACTTCCAATTTGGTCTATGATATACTGATAAAAATAAAAACGTAAAATTGACGTACAAAAAATATGTAATGTATTATGAACTATTTTCCAGTGCTCGACTGACATGACAATGTTTTTTTAACGATAGACGTATATTTTGTATCCAATATGTGATCCTGCTTTCTTATATTTAAATCGATAAAAAAATCTTGATTAACAACCAATGTTGATAATTACATTATGTACTTTTTGTGTGTTTTATCTGGTGAACAAAGTTAAGTTCTCATAAAAATACCATATGTACACTTTTAAGGATTTTTTAAATGTACTTCACATTAGGAGAAGAAAATGATTTATTAAGAAATTTTAATCACATGAATTTTGGGTATTTAAAACAGAATTTCTTAAATCCAAATTGTCAAAAAGTCCTTTGCTAACTTTGGTATAAAGTACAGAGTCGAATGCATTTAAATTTCAATGATTAAAGCTTGTGAAGATGTCATTATTATAACATAAAACATCCATTTTTCAGATGCTTTATGACTCGAATTTTACATTTTTTTAGAGCAAGTTTGCCACGACGATCTTTTAACGTCTTAATCCAAAGGGATGATGGAGCTCCGAGATATTAAATCATAAATCGAATATCCTGTAAAGGTATGACAAAATCAAGATATTTGATGGAAAAACATGAGCTTTCGAGGAAATACGTAAGTACTTGAATGATTTAATTGGCTCTAACCCATTGTTATAAGGTAACAATGCATTATATTACGTCATCACGCCGTCGTCTAAGCTCACTGTGATTTAACAGTGATGCCAGTGAGACGAAACACAAATTACAAAACTTCACTGCAGTAGGTGTGACAGTATTGGACAGGTAAAAACAATCACTGCTTCTTTGGAATGGCAAATTAACGATAAATCTAATATATTTAATAATTAATATAATTATTCGATCGTAAATTGACGATGTGTAATAATGCTTTGACATTTTGAGGTAGGCTATTCACTAAAACGCAATGTGAATTGGCTTCATGACGTCAACTTCGAGAAATAAAATGCTTTGTGGTTACCGCTGCGGGCAGGTACAGTGGCGCACAGAAAATAAGAAAATGAAATGATTGGCACTAAGCTCTAACAAGAAAAGCGAATTTACTGTAGAGAGACCATTAGGAAAATTATTGCACACTCGCTTAGGAATAACCCCGAAGTGCCATTATTGAAATGCTATCGAAAAGAAATCTAGTGCAAAGTTTTAAGAAAAGTTGAAATGGGTAAACTCTTATAAATTATAAAAGCCGAGTCTCAAATATGTTAATTATATAAATATGTATATGTAAATATCACTGTCTGACGATTATTCCAAATAGCTACCTACTGCAATGTTTCTAGTAATTTGGTTAGCTTTAAGGTGTATACAGAGACATGATTTTAAAACGGTTAGTTTTTGAAACTATCATTAGCATATTTATGTTATTCATTTAAATAATATAATTTTAAAAAATATGCCTAAATTACATTATAAAAAATGCTACTGTACTGCGTAATCAGCTGGACTATTAACTTTTTAATGTTTCTATATTTTCAATTATATAGTCAAGATTCGATCATTACATTTTTGTGTTTCAAATGTTTGCATTTGACAACAACGCCCACTCTTGTCTCACAATGATTGCGTATTTTTGTATGATTATGTATATGTTTGAAGTTTTTTCAAGACATTAACGGTTATTTATTGAATTGGCATTTACTTGGTAGAGCTCCATTATAATACGGTGAAAAAAATAATAATGTATTTCTGGAAAACAAAAATACATTGTTATTGTTTTCAACGGATTAACGGTTATGTGAACAATGTTCCAATTAAATTATAATTATTAAAACTCATTATATCTAATTTTTCAGACAATGGGGTAACACATTGATTAACTGACGTTTTATCAGCATTTTTAATGTGCACCCTCTGTCCTTTCTTATGATTTAATTTGGATTATACATACACTTAAGCAATGTTAATACTTTCGATGGATTCGGCGGTAACTTTGTGGAAGCTCATTTTAATATAAAATAACTTTGATTATTATACGTATTGCGTTACTAATTGTGACACGTATATCGCCTCTTTCATCTTCAGTCTTACTATCGCAAAGTGTGCTCAAGTAAATGAGGATGCCTTAGTTTGCGAAACACGTGTCACAAGTAGTAGCTCAATACGTGAAATAATCAAATTTATTTTTTATTTTATATTAAAAAAAACTTCCACAAAGTTACCGCCGAATCCATCGAAAGTATTATAATTATTTTGTATTTTATTGTATTTTGCTTGCTTTTCTTTATAATTGCATACAATATATTTGCGGAATACTGCCACTGCATAGTGCATGTTTTATCGTAGTCGATGGCCCCCACAAAAGCCCACCAGCGAGTTGAAAACCTGAATGCAAGTGAAATTTAAGAAGGTTTCGGTGATCCGTTCAACTTGCGGTGCATCACCAGATTTATCAATGATGAAACTTAGCCCGAGCAATGATGAAACAATGAGGTTTCATAAATACATAGTACGGATTGTCTGATACCATTAACTCACTTGACCATCAGCTCATATTTATTGATGGTGAGTATTTTTTTAACCCGTTGTTTACGGTTTGACAAATTTGTGCGTAATTAAAAATCCCCGTAAACAAAGTGTTAATAAACATGTCTGCTCCCGAAGTGGAGCATATTGAATATTGAGTTTATCTCAAAATACTTCAAAGTCAAAGTCAAATAAAACTTTCGGCATCTTCAGGCATTTCAAGTGCACGGATGTACTTGAATCGACGCGCAGTAAACAGTTTGTATCGTTTATATACAAAATACAAGTAAAACACTTTTTGTTACTCGGTTGCTCGACCCTTTCTTTTTTTCCGAGAGTAGGGATTGAAAGGATACGAGGACTAGGAAAAGACTAGTGGTTATTTAATCGCCCTCGCTAGGCGCTGTTTTTGGTATCGGAATGGTGCGAAGGGATTTTTAGCATCACAAGCACACATTGCCATCGAACAGAATCGATAAATCAATGAAAAAATCTGTTCACTGAGGGACTCGAACTCGGGCGGTCCGTCGCGGAAGCCAACAACGTTGACCACTGCACCACGCACCGGAAATGTGTATTTCGTTAAAAAGTTAAAAACATCGCCCTTTAAACACAAAAAATACACAACAACATTCTTCTAATACGTCACCAGTTACGCCACTTCTTAAAGTGATAATTATTCGACAAATAATGCCCAAGATTTGGTAATGTCTAAATATAATAGTTTTACATTATTCTATGTGAATCCTTAATGAAAGACACTATCGTCGACTACTGTGGTCTATTGGGAAGAGATGTTGCCTTAGTGATCAGGTGGGTCTTATTTTAAGTCCATGAGCATGGGTCTTTTTTCCTCGATTTGATATCGAGTGATTTAAAATACAGATTATCTGACGCCTTGGCTATTATTAGATGCTTTTTTCAGCTTGGAAAATTTTCTGAACTGTAATTATTAGATGTGCTTCCGTTCACAAAATACCTGGCTTCATTTAACTGCGTTAGTTACCCAAGAAGATTTGTCTCCATAAAGACATCTTATTTGCACACGTGTATGTGTGTTATATTTTGATGAGGTTGCAAAACTGTTTTTTTGTATATTTACACGTGCATCATTTTCAATAGAATAAATATTTGCCAAACACTATTTTCTCTTTTCTTTGCACTTCAGAATTTTCGGGCAAAGATTTTGAAGATATTGTTTTATCACATTATTCAGAGAAAGTCAACACATTTTTAAAATTTCATAACCACAATACTAATATAAATACAGGGGGATTCTGTCTAATCGCATAGCCAGGGACGCGCGAAATGTGTTCGTTATATCCATTGCTTTATACAAAACAATATATGAATAAATAAAGCACATTTTTTTGTTCACATCTACGTATATCATAATTAATGTTTGTTTGATTGTTTGTCACGTATGCGTTCCTATACCGTTCATCCGATTGCGATTCAACTTTGGTGAGTTGTTGTGCACACGCCTGTTAAGGTTTCTTAATAAGCACAATGCCATTTTACAATGAGACAGTTCATCTAAGAAAACGAACGATCTGTGCGCCACAGCTGTCAGTTTCATAGCAAATCATGTGTCGTGAAATGTCAAATTTGGATTGGTTATTTTTACCATTTTATGCACACCAGGCACAAAAATATTGTGTATCCAAAAGCACTTCAATAAACAGAATTAAAAATTTTAGTGGCATTACAGCTCGTATTGTTAAATTTACATGACCGATTTCTCTCACCGTGAGCATTATCAACACTTGAATCATACATAGTAATAAGGTTGAGTTACTAATGACTAAGATTATGAAATTCGTCTACGAAATATGATAAGCCTTAAAATTACTTCCTAATAGACCGGATATTATTTATACGACTATACAAAATGAGTTTTTTATATATTGATTTCATTTTATACATAGCATCAATCTCACTGCAGATTGCAGAATCTCAGGGTAGATTTAACGCATCTCTGCTTAAATACATAGTTGTTTTAATCGCAATATGTTTTCTTAGTTTCGTTTGTAGACATTCCAAATCGGTCACTATTTTTCAATAACCAAATTTATATACGTAAATTCACCGCAAGGGTTGGAATTATAATTGTGCTTTTTCGATACTTATTTCGAATTAGAGTAAATGAGATATTATCGCTTAGATTCATGAAATACATGTTTGATGGTGGCCCTGACAAACGTTTGGCTACTCATCTAAGGAAGGCGGATATATCCCATACTCCGCTGAGACACTGTTCTAATCAGTCTCTATTCATGATTTGTTTCGGTAGGAAAGGAATTCATTTCGCGGTGTAACTGTTGAAGCTAAAATGAGTTGCGATGAATAATTATTACTTTACGTTTTACCATTTCGACTGAGTTGTTCTAGTCGCAAACGGTCCAGGGTTCAAACCGCCGAATGAGTCTTTGTTATATGTGACAAAATGACTGATCTCAGAACCCTCAGATGTATCGGTTTGAGAGATCGTTACCTTACTTTGAAAAGTTTCTAATTGACATCTTTGCCTAAAATAACTTTTGGGCGGAAAAGCTTGTATTTACCGCATTCTATCATATTTATGAATTATCTATGGTTGAATAACGGAGTAAACATAATTCCAGAGTTGCACTGCACCTGCACACTTTTTTTACTAAAGTTATTGGACAAATTTCTAAGATTTTCATCATTAGATCTTTAAGATCATTATTTATCAGCAAGAGTTGTAAAAAAATATTCTTAAAACAAGTAATTTGAAACATTTTTACTTGCTCATTGTTACAAGTTTTTAATCAATAGAGACTTCAAACGATCATATCTCAAAACAGTGTCAAGAGCAGTTAAAACCTTTTTAAAGTAAGGTGTCGAGATATTAAAAATAGAATATGTAAAATTATAGGTAGCAATCTTAGCGTATCCTAGTGTTCATACAAAAACTTTATTTTTCAATCAATTCATGAATTAAAACCTGCGGACTTGGCGTGGATGTTTACACTTTTTACTTCCCTATTTTTTTCGATTGTATTACATTTTGTACATATTGATAGATACATCAGCTGCATTCGGGTGTAGCGTCATATTGAGTAATCAAATGAGCATTCAGTCTTTGCAGACAGGCGTTCTACCCACTGATATACAAAGTCGTTAATATTTACATTTACCTAGAAGAAAATATAATAGGTGTTGTTTTCATTGGCATAGCGATTAGCACTTGAACGATCAAACATAAAGCAAACTATAAAAAATGGACACAATAAATATTGACCGACGTGTAAATACCATACACATATGTTTTATATTTACTCGGCGATGCTTTTTTATTCGATAAATGCATTTGTATTAAAAGCTTTGATGCTTTCAAGTCTTAAAACATTATTTATTTCAGACTTAATATAATCAAATTTTTAATTATATCAAAAGTGAGTTTCTGCAAATGCATATAAATGCTCTGTTCTCTGTAGCTTGTAAGTTTGAGTATTTCAACAGAAGGTTTTTAAAGAAAACGAGCTGAGAGTAGGCATATATAAATGACACAGAAATCGTCTCGTTCTTTCCATTACTTGATTTTAGAATTTAATACAGTAGATGTGAAGTAACTAATTCATCATAGTAAAAATCCATGGATTTCAAGTAAATGTAATTAAATGTCCGCTTGGAATAGCGCAGTCACTCAGTTATAGAACCTGCTAACTGTCATATCCTCATACAACTAAATTGCTTTATTTTCCATCGGTTTCAGATTTTAGAAATTTAATTCTAGTTGATATCTTTAGAATAATCATAAAAAGTTAAAACTGAATTAAATAAAATACGTTTCATTTTCTCAATTCACTATAATATGGGCAACTGGCAAACGATGTTATTCCCATATTTTTTTTGAAATATTATAAAGTACCAAAAGTTAAATAAGTTGGTTTTTTACCTGGCGCCATCCATCTATCTCTACATGCAACATTGATTTCCACACACTATGATAAGAGACACTTACCTGCAAACAAAATAATACAACCATTAGAATTTTTGAAATTTATGACTGTATAATCTGTTATTACTCTTACGGAAATATAATGGCTAGATTATGAGATGGAAGATTTATACGAAAGAAATTTTGTATACTACATGTAACGTTGTGGGACTTGTCAAACTTTAAAAGTCAAATTATAACATTAATCCGGATAAGCTGTTATTTCATGTATCCGTAAAAAGCTTAAAATAAACTTCCTTTATTATGAAGATATTTTTTACGAAAATAAATAGCTTTATATTTAAAAATAATAAAACATTAGTACTTAATTCACATAAAATTTATTGGATCAGGACCGGTTCGCTCATGGCGAGCATTGTCAACTGATAATAAATACAACGAAACAGTGATATTTATACAAGGTTTAAGTGTCACTGTTTCGTTGTATTTCTTATCAGTTAACAATGCTCGCCATGAGCGAAACCGGTCCTGATCCAATAAATTAATTAAATACTATTTTTTTTTACTATTTTTATTTAACTGCCATTCCACCAAGTATTGACAGTGAACACCTTAAAAGTGAACTTTATATTTATTTATACAGCTATGTATACACTGTTAAAAATCTAACTAAATCTTTTTAGTGTGAATTTTTCATTATTTGCTTACAAAACATAACTAAACCTGTAATACCAATCCTATTTATGTATTTCAAATATAATACTAAAAGCACTGCATAACATAAGCAAAAAATCTGGTAATAATTAATTAATTAAATTTAAGGTTTTGTAAGGTTTGTGAAACAATAATTAAAATTAGGTAAATGACGTTGGTTCTTATCAACAAAATAAAAAGCTTGAATTATTTTCTAATGGTTTCAGTCAATAAAAATATTTTTTTCTCCGTAATTTGATTCATGTTTGTCTTTTTAAAATAAATTACTAAGTCGACAACAGTTAATAATCAGCAGGCAACTGATGAATAAAAACCTGTATAATGTAGATATAATGTTAAAAATTAAATAAAAAAGCGAACCACCGTTTGGTATTCGATGTGTTTAGTTAACCCCGTAAATCTAAGTTGAAGGGACGTCCGAAAACTTCCCCAAGGCAGGCTTGCGCCACTCGGGCAGTGGTTGCAACAAAAATACTTAAATTCTTATTTACATAATATCGGTTTTATATATCACCATGCCACAACTATTATGTGTCCTTGTGACATCACAGTCGAACGATATGTCTGTCATATTGTGTACATGTAAAATAGTTTGAGTGACGATCTGCGTTTCTCAAACTATATATTATATATAAAACACTTATTTATGTCTCACTGATTTTTCGATATATTTTTGCTGGTCATTTAAATCTATATTCCATTTATATTGACAATTTTAAAGTTCTTCAACTAAAACTCATTAATTTGTTTTTATTATTATCTCAATTGAATTAAATTGAATTGCTCATCAAACTATAATTCACTCGAATCAAAGTAAATTGAAGTAAATTGTTTCAAATAAACATCAGCAACCAGCACCGTTAGAAGATTTGAAAGACGAATTTATTCCAGGAATCATTTCACCCCTACACTATTGTATATATATTTATTTTGTTCACAGCTTTAAGATACTTATTGATTTATAATATATACTGTTTCGACAATAACGTTCATGTTCAATTATTATTTGTTTCTTTTATATCAGTGGACTCGTGCTATAAATAAAACAATGAATATATGTTTTAGTTACTAGCCAAAGTCTTGAACAATATCGTACGAGTAATTTAGTTATTATGAAAACGATGCTTTATTCGGCTGCCAACGAATAAAATTCAATGAATAAAATTGGCTTTGGAATTTGTATGTAAGATGCAGAACAAAAGACAATTGACGCGCGGCTGTGTATTTCGATATGAGATTTGGGAGGCCAGGATCCATAGTAATATGATAACGCGCGCTATTATTTTTCTTGCAGCCTTTTATATTCCACCCCTGATATGAAGGGATGATGTTTTATTCATTGAAGGCAGTGAACCGCCTGGGAGAAACTCGCATTGATATCATATTCTGTAAAGATTTTTTTTACTTTGAAACTGTTCAAATTAAAGCCCTTATTGTATCGATATGAAAGATTTCGCATTACCGAGCGCGTCGGTGCCAACATAATAATGACGGTATAATGCTATCAAAACGGTTTAACAGTCTCAAGAGCACTCAACGTTGAACCCACAGACACCCACTCAGAACAACGCTGTTAGAATAATAAATATACATTTATACCCAACAATAGCTAATTTAGATTTCTCCAACTATAATTTGAGGTCCTGAACATGGTTTAATATTGTCTTTTCATCTCGAGTTGATCACGAGCAATTTAAAAAAATCAAATTTTAGTTATTCCCATTTAAAAATCATGTATTTGACTATTTGGTTTTATAACTAAGTGCGTCATTATTAACGAAATATCATTTAAGTAAAAATCTTTTTATTCCGCTGATTGAAAGTCAGTCGAAAAATATACTTGAATTAAATGATTTTTCACAAAAGTTGCCGCCGAATCCATCGAAATGAAAAACGTTAGAATTGATTTTAAATCTTTTATTTCATCTGAATCAATTATGATGCTACATCATTATTTATACCTTCAGTACACGCATACAAAATAAGAACTATGCATATTTATGATAAGGTTTATAATTATTAATAATTAGCTTTGAGGAATTCATAAGCACGGTTCAAAATTTCTCTCATTCGCATGCTGTATCACAAACGAGACAAGAAGTTGACTTTTCGAATTTACTTATGAATTATGTTGGCAACACTATCTTAAAAGTTCAAATACAATAATAATTTATTCAAGGTAAGTACACCATACGTAGATATTAAAGATGAAAAATATCTTCCGTATTACCTCACCACTAAACGCCCGCATTGCTCCAATGTAAATTGACGTTTTAATGATTATCAGTGTTAAATACTGTAATCTCTTTCTTTTTTTAACTTCAGACCGCCCGCGATTTAATACAATAATTTAAAAACTATTACGACAATATAAGTAAACAAATAATTTTCTATTATCGATCTGGATACGAGTCTTGCACTGGAGATTATAAGTAAAGTAAATGTAATTTGAATTTTGTACTTTTCCATGAGTTTTGTCGCTAACGACCCGGGTTTCGCCTTTTGGTATCTTCAGGCATTTCAAGTGCACGGATGTACTTGAACTGACGCGTAGTAAACAGTTTATATCGTTTATATACAAAAATAGAAGTAGATCACTAAGTTAAATTGCTATTCAAATGTAAATTAGCGAAAATTTTATGTAAACTAATTTCAATGAAAAGTTTGTTATAATTATAGGGATTTTTGAAAATACTAATGACCAGACAATAACATAGGAATATCTAAAATAAATCTATGGTTTTATCCGACCTAAATTGACATATATTA
Organism: Himalopsyche kuldschensis; assembly: GCA_028554975.1. NCBI lineage: Eukaryota > Metazoa > Arthropoda > Insecta > Trichoptera > Rhyacophilidae > Himalopsyche > Himalopsyche kuldschensis. The sequence goes on from JAHFWI010000038.1 coordinate 12,017,173, forward strand.
TTTATTATTATATACCTGAATTAAATGCATATTTAATTTTTAATGTATCAATTGTAATCCATCATAAACTAATATTAATTATTTCAAAGAGGAAGGGGGCAATCGTCACCGCCATACATTTGAAACTGTTAAACCTCAACGGGCTAAGATTTCAATGTAATATAATATTAATGATCGAACATAAAAAGCTATAAAATAGAGTGTCAAACGACTAAATGTTTACAATAAACAATTCAACATTTATCAAATGATACAATGAGTTATTGAATGAGCCACGAAATTAGCTGCAATTGAAAACATGTGTTGTGGTCTATCTTCTATAACCAGTAGTTTATCTGTCGTTCGATCATAAATATTATTCTCCGAAACACGTAAAATTGAGTGAATACCTTGTGCGTTCAAAGAGAATGAGTGATTTTGAAGCGGTGATGCAACAGACGAGATGTTGGGCATGGCATTCTTATCACAGCGATACTGAACAGTCAATTAAAAAAAGAAATTATTTTTATTGAATATGAATGGCCAAAACTTATAGCCACAGTTCATAATTTAGAATATTTTGTTATATATTTGGGTATAAAAGTTGGCTGTCCCACCACCGCTAATAATGTGTATGCAGCCGTTGTTTATGGCAGCTTTTCATACTGAGATCAAGAAAAAAAAAGAATTTACTCCTCAGTTACTTATCACGATAAAGAGCGGCACATGAATGATCTGTTGACCATGCACTTTGGTGCTTAAAGAAAATATATTTTCTTGTATAAGTCAGCCGAAAAATGCTTCACAAAATATTAAAAAAACGTGTCGCATTTCATTAAGTTGAATTTTGTAAGTGATATAATTTGCACTTATAATGATTTGATAAATCATTATAAGCCTCAAATGCAAAGCTTTTAACTTCCAAACTAATTAAATCTTTATGCCGAATTTTTGAAAAACATTTTTCTATCCAATAAATAATCTATACCATAAAAAATATCGGCAGCTATAAGTAAAGGGAAAAGTTAAACGAGCTTATTCAATCAATCTTTATTTTATATTTGTTATGATAAGCTGGAACGCTGATTACTGATTACGTACCACTGAGTCAGCGAGAAGACCGCGAGAGTTGAAAGATACAGGTAAGCAAGTGCAAGAAAGACCCAGGTCGCTCGGTCAAACCTGTAAATATGTCAAACAACACAATGTCCTCAAACCCCTCTGCCTTATTCACCCCACTCCGCACCGCCACTATAAGCTGGGGCTGACGTCACCGTGCAGTAAGTACTTAAGGCAATATCACAGATTTAATAATAAATACCACAGGTCGTAGCGTCATAGTTTGTCTTCTTAATATACGGAAAGCGTGAGTGATCTTTGTTGTAAAGACTAATTATTCTGGATGAAAAAAGCTTACAAGTTCTAAATAACCGAACGAAGTATTAAAACTTCAATACAGCCGTTACCTTGTGTTATGATTACTTAAAAATATGTTGAAAATATCCTGAATCTTGTAAAATAAGACTAGCTTGAAGTCCATTGAAAATGATTCAACTATGATTAAAAAAAGTCACTCGATAAACAACAATATACCAATATACTATTTAAAATAACTTTGATTATTCCACGAATTATGACACGTATTTCGCAAAATTAGCGATAATATGCCCGAAGATGCCTCTGAAAGAGGAGACACACGTGTCACAATTAGTCAAATAATACTTGGAATAATCAAAGTTATTTTATATGAAATTGAACTTCCACAAAGTTAACGCCGAATCCATCGAAAGTATTAACATTGTTTAAGTGTATGGAATCCAAACTAAATGATAAGAAATGATAGAGGATGCACAGCCGCTGATAAAATAAAACGTCAGTTTATCAATGTGTTAATCCTTTCCTATGTTACTGCATTGTCTGAAAAATGAGATTGAGCGACTGGTTGAAAAACAATTAAACGCAGGTAATTAATGTATTTTATGTTATAGTGCTGAAAAATTATCTGTCATCAATAAAGCGGTGTAGCATAACTAACGATGTTATACATATATTATTACCAGTCGACAGAGAGTCGACAACGACAAGAACGATAGTGGACGACAAGTTGTGACGATGCACCACCCCACGATACGTCACGAAGAATCGTTGAAAAGATCCAACATATTCAAAAGTCGAGAGGCAAGAACTTATCAATTGAAATTAAGGTAAAACTCAATCAAGGTGAAATATGACGACGCTAAAGAATAAAAGAAGTTATTCTTATGCTGGGTTTAATTCATAATATAAAACAAATTGTGAGTAATGAAGTAATTGCAAAAATTATGATTATCTTACAAAATATGTAGACATTATCCAAACATTTCCGCTTTGTCATGAATTTCTTACTATGCAGGCTGGCCAAATATTTAAATTAGCTAAGAATTTACGTATAGTCCGACTGCTATGGCATGTACTCTTGGATGTCAAAAATCTGTTAGAGCATAAATCTGTCGCTAACACAATCATGTAATAATTCAGAAAACACTGTTATGCGTAGATTCATATTACATTATATTTTATTGAGATTTTTCTAAATTTCACCGAGCAGAACTGCCTAATGAATCTAGAAAAAATATTCTTTTTTTAATTAAGTTTATTTATTATAGCTGTCGGACTTTAATTTGGAATAAATGACCTGATATGAATGTCTTTTATCTTTCTTTAAATATTTGCGCAGTTATCAGACAATTTTTTTCTTTACTTCTTCCGCAAGGTGGTTGCTGCACCGATTTAGGCATGAATTATCTTTTAATTTATTCATTTTAGAATATTATTATGCAAATTAGTTTCTCCAAAACTTTACATACAATAAAATCACATGGTACATACAGATTTACATGTGTTATTTTGAAATTGCAACAGACATCACTATGTGAGAATGTTTTTTCCAATGATGAAGTGTAAATTTATACCATTCAATCATGTTAGCTTGTATTCTGTTTTACTCAATGTTACAATAATATTTTTTTTTTCAATAATATTAATAAATAAAGAAGAAATCTCTTGTACGGACGAAGTTTGATGGAATCACGAAAATGTAAAAATTTTAGCGTTGTTTTTGTAAGTCAGAAAAATTATAACGATATCACAAGAAAGAGTAAATAAACACCGTTTGTTCCTAAAATACCTTACATGTGAAACGTTTGTATAACTCAAAAGAATCTCCCGAGAAAATGATATAATCTCAATTATATTTCTATTATCACAGTATATTTACAGCACCCATAATAATCTATTATATTCTACTTATAAAATTATCAACTAAAATATTATATATGCATACATGATAATTTCGCTATTACTAATGACAGTAATTTTTGCAAGAAGAGCGATGTAGTTGAAAATGATTTCTTTATTATAAAATACAAGATCTGTATCTGTGTAAAAATAGTTCGATATGATAAAAAAATATCCCTTATTATCTAATATTGAAGATTTAGTGAGGCTACAAAATAAACTTGACTTATTATCCCACAATAAGTAAATATATTGTTTTATAAAATATCTATTGAAAATGAAACCGAAATAAATAGCACCAATCTATGAAAAAAAGTGTTTCAACACTATTGCATTGAAATAAATATATATTATAATTACGCTAATTTATTGTGTCAACATCAAAAATTTATTAATGAATAATGAAAAGATTATGCGTTTTGTTCCAAAAGTGTGAACAGAATTTTAGATTATAGGAAAAACGTACGATAACAACACTACAAAATAAAGCATGTATTCACATTGTGGGACTATTCTTATGAATTATACCTCCTTATATTATACAATAGTACAAATTGATGCCCATTTTGGAACAGAAAATGGCAGTAGCGTCACGCGATTGGCAAAAAATAAAATAATAAATTATTCCGAGAAGAAGTAAATTGCACATAAATTCAAAATGATTAGTTTATTGATGACAAATGAAACATATCTAATTATTAACTTCAACCGAAGGAAATTAAAACTAAATTGATTGTATTTAGTCTTTTGGTAGTATTATAGTATAGTAAACTTTTGAGTGGAAGACGACTGGTTTTAAGTCAATCGAACAATGTTTCGTTTTATCAAATACCTACAAAACTTATTGCTTAGTCGGCACAAAGTGTTATATACAAAACTAATGATACTATTGTTGATACATCTCGCGTCTAATCACATCCGTGTATATATGAGAATCTTTCGGATTATTACAATAAAAAATATTTTTCGCTAAAAAACAAGACGTTTTTTGTGTCAAACTAAATAAGCAAAATAACATTTATTAAAATTATCACCCACGTGGCGTCTTTAAAATTTTCAATTGACAAAGAGTCTTATTTCAAATCTGACAACGTCACAACGAAGCCAGAATTATGTTTGCTCGTAAAAGGTCTTGGATGATTCTTGCCTTATAAGGACCAATATCAAATGTATTGTTTAAAGACAAGTACCAAAGATCAGACCATATTGAATGAATGCGAACGTTCGAAAAAACATGCTGTAGTATCGTGTATTTATTCGATGCCAAATATAAAACGATAAAATCTAACTCAAAAAATATACTATTCGAAATAGTATTTGTAGAATGTTTCACATTGCATAATTACATTTTTATATCATTGACAATCCTAAGATACATTCGACAATAGCTATTTTGACTATAGCCGGTCATTATAGCCTACTCAAAATGTATTATATTATATTGCTAAGAATTAAAGCTTTCTTATAAGATCTTTGGTAAATTATGGATATATGGTCACGGGATAGAATTTTTGTAAAGATTTATGAAAAATAAGCACATTAAATGAAATGAATGTAAGGCTTACGATTTTTTTTTTGAAACGTTTCTTCTTTAATTTTTAAATTTATTATAATAGAAGATCCTATCGCAATAAGTATGAAATCGAGTTGTTTTAATATACAGGAGCAAAAATGCAACCACAAACTACACAAATAATAATATTATACAGATAGATACAGTCACATGAGTTTATTATTGTTTTAAATAAAAAGAATAATTTTACTATAGGCAATATTAAAAAACAAATTCGTCTTTCAGAACTCATACAATAATCAGTAATATTCTTCAGATTTAATCACTTTGGTTCCACATTTTATAATAATCCACAAGAATTCAAAGAGTAAAGTCAAAACATAAAATTATAAGCCAGTATGTATGAATTTTTTGAGCTTAGCTCGAGAGGAATGGGATTCTGTCCCGTGACCATATATTCATAATTTACGCAAGAGAATGGCAATATGTACTCAAATATTTATATTTAGCGCAAGTAGCTTTGCGACATACAAAATGATTTAGAATAATAAGATGTTACTTGGGTGGATGTGCTCACCTCTGTTAAAATTGAAAAATCTTAGAAAAGACGAGTCTGCGAATACGCATGACTTATCTTTGATAGTCAAATGGGGGTTATGAATTTTTTTCCGCTTAAAAAATAGACTTTATCTTCTAACATGATAAGAAGACATTGAGGCACGATTTTTTTCTAGACAAAAAAAACTAGAAAGAATCCCTTGCTCTGCGAATATTTACAATTAAGGGGCGATTTTTGGAGGCGACTTTTCAAACTTTTCATTTAAATGTGTGTGCTATACGAAACACGGGTATCAAATCTTTTCACCGCGAAAAACATGTAAACATGCGCATATTTAGTCAAATCATATTTCGACGCGTGGGAAATGTTAAATGACAAATCTGAAATGTCGAACATAATGTTGTTGATGAATTTTGGCATTAACTTTGATTTGGTATAAAATTTTATGAATATAAAAACTATGCAACCGCAGATTTTGGCACGTACGCAAAACAACAACATTTTTTTTAAAATACAATTAAATTCAACTTTAAAAAAACAATTGTCGAAATAGATAAACCATATCAAATCAACCGAACAGGGTTTGAAATAATAGAATTGAGCTTGAATTTTTTTTTTATCTGTTTTTCAAAAACGAAAATCTGTTATATTTTGATTAGTATCGTACATAAGTACTGCAACTATATTATGCATCGGAAATGATTTACTTAGAGCTAATTGTTTTTTATGTGTAACGAAATCAAACGACTCGTCGTGAAATTCTTATTAAATTCACTGGTGTTCATTTTTTTTTTCACTCTGTCTGCTATTGACATAAAGTGTCAGAATGGGATAGCAAGCAAATCCGATCGTTAGGATTCGTTCGTTAGAAAACGATGTCTGTGTGGTTGAGGTAGCAACATCATCGAGTTAGGCTCACAGTATGTTTCACAGCAATACTTGAAAGGTATATTTATAGGTTGGGCGATTTGTTCTGTTATTTTTTACTATTTTTTTTAATTCTGATTGAATAATGAGCCCTTGCAGGATAACCTGAAAACGTCCGTGACAAAGACATCGATACAAGTTGGTTTTTCCCACCACCACCCGTTGTGTATATGCAGCCAATGTTTCATGGCCGCCTTTCACAACGCTATCAACTTAGAAAAAGGTATGTAGCCCTCACATTGCAAATTTTTCAAATGCAATGAAGTTAGCTTTAGTTGCAATCAAGTCAGCGTGGCCTATTGGGCCCGTGTGAGGACGGACCACAGCAAATAGTTCTGCTCGTTCGGAATTCATTTATTTTCGATGAAATTTATAAATTTATTTAAAGATCAATAGAATCAAAGAGTCTTAGTGGTGATAAATTTGTAATAAATCATCGCCAAATTGTCAATCCATCCCTGGCATTCATTACTTAAACTTGTGGTCAAGGCACTGACCATAATTGATAAAATAATTTAATCTTTCTGATAGTGAGCAATGACAATACTAACCGCCACTTCCATGCCAGTAAGCACCCAAATGACAATCCCTTCGTGAGTTACGTTTGTCACTAAAATTTGATTTGGTGTAGCAGACAATCTGTTCAGAGTGGAAAACCACAACTTAAATTTTACTTCAATATTCCTTCAATTTCACATTAATATATTAATTCAGTACGGGTCTCAGCTGGTATGGAATAAATACGATTAAAAAAAATGTTTGCAAAAAATGGTATTAGTTATTATTTCTTCATTTCAAGTTCAAAAAGAACGTCATTTTATAAATGATAAACAGTGGTTTACACAGAGATAAAAATACTAACCGCAAAATATTACTTGGCTATTTTCAAAGCCTTTATTTTTAATTTATTAAAAACATATTTTCCGATTAAAGATGTGAAACAATGCACTATGACGGCTAAATATAATATTATATAATCATAATAAAAAACACACGCTTATCGAAAGTAATAATTTTATATCTAGTCGTGAACGGTCTACGACAAAATCGTTCAGGAAAAAAATAAAAGCTCTTTCTCGAATGATACATAGTTGTAAAAAGAAAATGTGTTTATTTTCATCATTTTCTGCTAAACGATTCTTGTTTTTTTTATGTGATATACGGCTTTAAATAATCAACATCTGTTACTAATAGCAGTGTTGAAAGATTTCAATTGCAATATCATCCGGTCAGTAATAACAGTTTTTTTTGCAAAAATTGGTTGGTGTATTTAAAATATATATCGATTGAATCAAAACACCCAACAGAGTTAATATTACGATATTTTAAAATCAATAAACTAATGTCTCGGAAGTCTAAAGAGTTTGAGCGGCTTGAAAATAATATAACAAGAAAAGATTTGAAATTTCAATCAATTTATTTTGCATCATAATAAACACGTCGTTGATTCGCACCACAGCAGACTTAAGCGTTTTCAAGAAAACTATGGTTTTTGTAAATAAATATAGCGTGAGTCGTACCCGACACAAACTTGTAATATTTATTACATACATCTTTTGCTATTTTGAGATACGAATATTCTTCCTAGTCTCGGACAAATTTCACTTAGTTATTTAACGACAATACGTCGACCGCAATCGTATTCCGTCTTCTTAGCTTAGAAGAGGTCTCCAACATTTTTGTTCTAAAAAAAACCGCGGAACAATTTAGTCTTTGACAACGATTTATGCGAGCAATTGCGACGGCCGCCTCATTAATTTTACGCAATAAGATGCTAAATAATAATAAAAAAAACAAGTATTTCGAGAGATACATGTAAACAATATCTTACTTTGAAAAATGTCACGTTGCGAAACAAAAAGAATTCGTAAATATATTTTTTTCGCTGTAATGTTTTTACTGCGTTCAAAATATTTAGAGGAATTATAATTTGATGTAGCGACATGCCAAATTTAAAATTACACTGCATTTGAGCGAGAGCGACGTGCGAGCGTAAATTTAGATTTAAGCATATCTTTCGATAAACACAAAAATTATCTAGCATACCACGCTAATTAAAATAGAAAGAGCTTTTGAATGAGTAGAACTTGTCATTGTCTAAAGTTTATTTTCTCCTCTCGATATGAGAATATAAATCATATAAATATAGTGAATAACTTAAAATAAAAAAATAGATGCAATTACTTTATTTACAAATGTATCGTTATTTTTAAAGATAAGCGAATAATGTTTTTTAATAATTTTTATATTCAGTATTTTTTGGCAATAAATAAATATGCTACTAATAAATCATATATTTTAAAAACCTAGTATAATAATTTTCAAAAGTAATATTTTGTAGTATTATATGAAAATATTTCTCGTTAACAATGAATGGCTTTTGAAAAGCTTTCCAGATATTGTGGTACGAGCACTTATACTGCGCGGTATTAACTATTCGACTGAATGAAACCGATTCCTCTAAAAATATCCGGAGAAGCAGAAGTCCCGAACCGGTTTTAAGTTTGTGCGGATTCCTCTACTGGAATCCTCACACAAATCCATTCGACCGTCTATTTCACATTCCTTGCATTTGTGAAGATTTGTAAATTCATTCTTTCACGTATTATTTTATTATCGACGAACTTTCATTTCAACTTTGAGTCTTTTTTTATAATACTTTAATCCGTTCTTACTAGATTAATTCCGAAGATACAATTACAGAGATGACAAAAAGTGCAGACCTTCACGCAAATACCCTGAATCTACCATACTATAGATTTAAGTTGAGAATTATATGCAATATTTTAAATTAAACACATATCTAGTTTTAAGGCATATAAAAAAAGCAGAGAAAATGTCGATTAAAAGACCTCAAAAATGTGTTTGAAAATACAAAATATTCAAAACAATGGAACCACGATTCTGTGATTCCATTTTTTATTTGCCCGAAAAATGGAATAAAATAAAAAACCTTTTTGTGTGTATAATTTATTGTTATCAATATATTTTATCATGGATAAAATTGGAGATTTTCTTGCAATGAAAAAGGAATCCGTTCATATACTTTTAGTAAACATTTATCCATCCAATTGTATTGTAATTGTTAATCTATCCTTTGTGAAAAGATTTGCTTTATATATTTTATTACCTCCCCCATTTGATATATACAAACATGGCAATTAGTCCACTAGATAATATGAAGGAGTTTCCCAGTCAACCTACACTACTTTCACTTTCAGTTAGTTAACAATGCATACAGCCGATTATCATTTGTGTTGTATTAATATTTAACATAAATTAATATATAATAAAAATAAAATCATTATAGGCAGATGCAGACATACATATTATTTTCATAGCGCATTCACAGTTAGCCAGCAATCAATAATACTTTTTATAAATTTTATTTTCATAAAACCTCATAATTTCAATCCAGCAAACGTATACAATATGTATTTAACCGTGTCCGATCCTAATGTGAAGCTTATTGACTGCTAATAAAGCATGTGCATGTAGAACTGATCGCTAAATCAATCTTTTCGGACACAGTAAGGAAATAAGAGAGGTGATTGAAAAGTATGGAGGTGAATAAAAATATATTGATAGCATTACCTATATCAATGTGAGGATTCGAACTCTTGGCCTCACAATCCCATTTACCACTCAGCTATGGCAGCAATAATTGTATAAAGAATAATTGACAGTTATATTCAATCAATATTCCTTTAGACATTAATCATATTGAATATATGGGGAAAGTTTCTAACAGTTGAAGTAAAAAATCTTGTACCATTTATGAGAAGAAGCGTTTCAATACAATGAAAGAATGTTTGTTTTTCCTTCCAATCGTGCGGTGAAAGCAGAACAGAGAGAATACAATTCGTAACAGGACACAATTATTGGTCCCTTTTGTGGAATTTACGATCCGAAACCGAGCAGCAGTGGCGCTAGGCGGGCTAGGGACACAGGTGGTTCCCGCCTTTGGCTGAAGCCACAGGTGGTTAGGCGTATACCGCCCTCACTCGTTCACCGCCCATCGTTTCGCCACTCGAATCGTATCGTTGCCTAATTTTATCAAGATTTACTTAGCCGAATTAGAAACACGCAACCCAACGTTATCTAGAACCTAATTGCATAGCTAGACCTTCCTTCAAGTAGTCAAAATTATTATACTCAAACTATTAGACTGCCGATTACATAACTTTATTTATAACTCCAAAAAAATTCAAGCTTTCAAACTGAGGTTTCTTATGTAACTTTTATTTTAAATAAAAATTGATAGTTAGAGTGTATATAGATTAAAAAGTGATTCAACTTTTTTAAACCTTATGAATGAATGGAATTGACTATAATGGTTGCTACATATTATTCTTTGAAAATGTATTTAAAAACTGTGTAATAATTGACGTTTCACGGAAGCCTTATTGAATATAAGACAGAATTGTAAGCAATTAGGATTGTTTGAAAAAAATATAATAACTATTTTATATTGTATTCACTATTTGTGATTTTGCTGCATGATTAAGTAATTATTCCTTAATAATTTCAAGCTACATAACTATTCTTCTGTAGCTGTAATATTAAAACATTTACTTAACAATTAAAAAGTATTTGACGAAATTTTAAGTACGTACATTCCTCAGATGTCTTAACACTGATTATTAAGATAGTATAGTAATGGTGGATACGAGAAGTACATATTAAATATTAATACAGCGACGATGATATTTTTAGCGCAATTTAGTAAAGCCAAGGTGGTATATTGAAAATCTCTTTTCATCTATCGACTGTTTTCGTGTCTAGGGGCTCAGTATGTACATAAAATATATTATATACTGACGAAAAAAATATTTTCGATGGTTTCGGCGGTACTTTATGGAAGTTCGTTTTATAGTTATTTTTAATTTTATATTAAAAATGAATTTCGTTCGCTCACCCTTTTTTTCAAAGATCTAAAGAAAGGCAGGTAAGCATGGTTTTAAAAGTCAAAAATATTCAAATGTGACTGCAATTAATTTTTGGAGAAAAATATTGAAACTATTAATCTCAAGAAATTTTCACAGGAAATAAGATACTCTAACTAATATTTAGTCGGCACCAATGACCTAAAGTATAAGACAAAAAGTTGGGAGATTCTGTTACAATACACTTTATATTCACTGTAAAAATAGTTTCGTAAGCAAGAGTTTTTTCATAGATACATCGCAAGCAAATATATAATATACATAAATAAACGAAATTTCAAACGAGTGATGATTAATTGAAATGTAGCGTTGTTTATAATAATGTTCAATTATTTCTACTTAGAAATATATAAATGTGACCCAAAAATGATTAGTTCTTAGCGAATGAATGATTATGTAATTAAAAAATGTCTGCAGAGCGAAATAATTATTGTTCCCATAGCTATTTTGATTATTTATCAGTATTATAAATAATTTTTGTTGTAAATAAAACTGATATCATTATGAAGCCAATTAAATTTTTAAATTAGCAAATTTGACATACGTATGTTGACACTTGCTGGACTCATTTGGACGCATGCGCTCTCAAATTATATAAAATTAATTAATTATATAATTGATATTGACTAATTATTACATAATAAAATATAAAAATACCAAAAACATTTTCCTTGTAAAGGTGAAAATCTGTTATCGGCTAGTTGACATACAGCGAAAACTCATTTAAATGTACGCTTATTGTCCTTTTGCTTTGAAGCTTTATTAAAATTCAATACCGATATATTGATTAGAGGGAGTTTAATCGAAATAAATTCTTGTATTTCATGAATTGTCACTGTATGTCAAAATACGACGCATTTTTTACAAATTTTATCAATTAAAGTAAATAAAATAGCTTTATATGAGGGAGGGAGGGATTTGTATAATTTATTTGTTAATTGAATTGAAAAATGATGTTGCATTTGTTTAGTACTAATTCCATCTACACATGGTTGTTGGAATCATTTCGCTTCGTGTATTACAAATTTGCATCGTTATACCAAAGTACCTTTTCAGAAAAAAACAATTTTTGCACCTAGCAGAAATCAATAAATCTATTTAAAATGAAATTGCCCTTACTGGGTCTCGAGCCCATAAGATCCGTAACCGAAGCCAATGACATTGACATGCGACCACTAGCCCGGACAGGCTGTATTCACGTGATATCAATTTTTATAAACTGTTTTTTAGCAAGAAATCTAATATATTTAGTAATTATCGCATTTTAATATGTATATTATTGTTTCAACTATAAGAGCTAAAAGGCTAAACTCTGAAAACAGTAATGGTTATGTTGTTAATTGAAAATTTATAATGTATTTGTTGTTAATGTGTTTGTGAAACAATGTTTTTATTTTAATGACTATAAAAACTTTATATTCAGATGAATAAAAAACGATTTCTAAGTGCTGACTATCATTGTATCATGTTGGAGCATCGATTCTATCAGTTCATAGTCCTTCATCATAAGATATCAAAGAACATTTGATGGATAGGCAGCCCTGTATTTGATTGATTCGTGAATTTATTCTTGATTTATGAATTTGTATTCTAAGGCTTCAAACTAAATACAAGTCTTTTGGCTATTCCATACTTTTATCCATAACCTCTCTGGATAGATGCAACACTGATTAACTTTCATATGAACAATCGGTGCTGAAATACTTCATAAGAAGTTAATTTGGAGTGGAAATTGTAAAAAAATATTGTATGTCAACATATTGGAAATGTTTAATAAAAATATTTTAATTGTGTCAATTTTTATTGGAAGTCTATTCATTAAAGCATTTGAAACGAAGATTCTCAATATTTACTTCACAATGCATGGTCGTTATTAAACAAAATACACCTAATTGACATGTTATATTTTTTTCAACAACAAAAAAAAACTATGTGCCAATCCAAAATATTAAAATAATTATAATTACATTAATTTCCATTGACATGATTTATCTGTTTATGTAATTTTTTTATACACATAACTCGACCGCGATTAACTCAATAAAATATTATCAGCCCAAAAAAAGGTGATAAACTTTGACAGTATCACGAAATGTCAACTAAACGACATAAAGGCCATGGCCGAATTGCGATAGTCAGGCGAAAATACGTCAAAAATATATATATGTATGTTATATCACCGACAGAATATGTCGGACCAAGGGTTGCCAACCTATTTTCTGCAGGTCAAAAAATGACCACACTTTGATAAAAAAAAAACATGTACTTGGTTACTCCTTCGCCGTGCGCTAGCTATAAATAGCTGAATTGATAAATAATTCTTCTCGTGTTAGGAATTTTGGCATGCCATGAACTATAAGTGAACCATGGTTAGGTAAATAAAAAATAAACATTATTCAAAATATGGATAAGGTTGCGCTTACTTCATTTCCTAGATGAAATGTACAACAATTTTCCATTTTATACACACATTGCCCTAATTAAAAACTGTTTGGCCTATCCATCCTTTTTTTTAAATAGTTACTTCAAAAAAAATACAAAAGATGGCTTTTGCTGCAAGCCCTATAAAATGAAATGCTTTTGGATACAAATTCAAAGTTATACATAAATTTCTCACTGCTATTTGAAAAGAGTATAACTATTGCAATAACAAAGTATCGTCCTAAATTGTGCCCAATATTTCTTATCGATTTTACGTAATATTGTTTTTATTAGCTGTTTTTTTCCTAGAAATTGGGTTATGGTTTTTTTTAAATACGATAAATTGATAATATTACTTTATTTACAAACTATATTTTCGGTATTTTGGAATAAAATGAATCGAAATAAATGGGACACATAAATCGGCGTTTATATATTTGATTAATTTCTTTCATATATAAAGGCTTAGCCCTTTAAATACCTATACTTTTCAAAAATAAAATGACTACACAAAAAAATTATGTGTAATATTTTCAAAAATAACATCATTATAAAGCTCACTAAATGCCAGCTGATATCTTTCAAAATTTAAATACATTAATGTGTTAATTGACAATTCTTGTTGGAAAGGTTCTTTATTTAAAAAAAAGAGAACACAATTATTACATACAACTTCCACATATATTATAATTATTTTGTAAAGATCTAGACCGGTTTCGTTCATCCCAAGAATTTTCAGCTGATTCGTTAACACAATGCTTACGGAGTATACACAATTGTGCGTTTGCTAATGTTATTCACCAAAGTAATTAATATGTTAAAATTCTCTAGATCTTAACAAAATATAGTATATTTTTATCAAATGTGTTTAATTTATTAAAAAATACTTGCATTTTAATTTGCGAAGTCAGGATGATTTCTAATGAAAAGTTATTTATTTATTTACAATCTTTATAAAATGTTCTATAATGTTTTACATATAAATACTTATGAATTCCACTAATCGCCGATATATTCCATGAAAAGTTTTAAGTATGTAATGTAGACGATAACTTGCTACCACGCTTGTATTTACTTTATGCAGTTATCTGAAAATTTTCGCTTTAACATTACTAATTTACCACACATCAAGATAATAAATATTGAACAAATATGTATATATCTTTTTTTCATTGATCAATGATATTTTTTAAGAGATCATTTCTCATTATTATTTTTCTTGGGTGAAATTTCATACAAGATTTTGATAAGCCAAAATAATTCATTGAAATAAACTTCATATAATCGTGTAGCCATGTCCTGATTGTAGATGAAATATTTTTTAATGTGCAAAACGATTTAGTTTCCGGGCTGCCAAAATCTAGCGATATCATTCAGAGGTTATCATTGTAATCATTTGAAAATATGTAAACAATCATTAAAATAATTAGTATTTTTTACGCTGTCACTTCTTGCTTGGATATCTGATCAACTGAAAAATACATATTATTTAATTTTTAATATTGTATTCGTCCGGTTTTTATAACTCTATTGCAAACAGTTATTTAATTTTTTTTTATCTTATTAAAAAATGGTTAAATTCACAATTGAATCTTCTTACGCTAAATTTATGTTTTATTATTTACACTGAGATACATAAATTATTGGAAAATTATCTAATGCTTTTAATATCAAGAAAAAAAACTTGTTATACATATTAACTGCATTAATAACTTCATATAGCAAATAACAATTTTCCTGCGTTATGTGATATTAATTTAATGTACAATAATTATTAGAACCATATGAGTGATTTGATAGCTTTCTTTGGAAAATTTTAATCTTGAACATTGCAAATACTTTACAAGGATCAGTAACTGACCTTGGTTATTTACAAGAAATATATAATGTAAAAAGGACATCATCAATCGTTATCTGGACGACACTATCGGACCGTGGTCCTTCAGAGTTTCCTCTGAGAGAGGCCACATATGGAAATATACGTCTTGGCTCAAACTAGCCTTCGCTAGCTTTACATTGAATACTTAGAATAGTTAGCGCAAAAGGGTTGAATGAGAAAGAATTGATAATTATCTTATTAATAGTTTATATGCAGAACATATGAATAAAATAAAGATACTGTTTATGTAAAGTATTTAAACACGTATATTATACGTATCGTAATTATTATTATTAAAAAAAAATCCTATATCGCTAAGTAGTTAACAAATTAAAGAGTTTGAGTTTAAAATGATTAGTCGCTAAAGGAAGCTATTAATTAATACTCAATAAAAAATTTATGAAATAAATATTATGGGAATATACTGTGATATGATTGATAGTCATCACCCAAGGTTTAGAAACTACTAAAAATTTCATTCAAAGTTTACAATACAAAATTTGGTGACAAATTTTATTTGATCGAAAAATAGTCATTATGGCCGATTTTAACTTAAAGAATAAGAAACGTTATGCTCATAATTAATTAATCACTTAATCAAACAAGTGAGCAACGAATTAATTAATATTTAATTTTATGATACAAAATTTGAAAAAAAATGCAAGCGTTGTACTTAATATATATAATGCTGACTGATACAAACGTACGATACATACGATACAAAACTCTTTGCTATTTTATTTCTCACGCAGTTGCAGTTTTTGAAAACATTTACTATGAACTGTAGGCGTATTGAATTACAATCCACGTGTAATAGAACAAAACACGTAATCATAATTATTATTTCTCACCGAAAAATTGGCAGCATTCCAATTTATTTATTGTTTGCAAAAATCTGCTTAGCAAGTAATAATATTTATTAACAGATTGCTTGTAAATTAAAAAAGATAGTTATTTAAACTTAATCATTCAGCACACATATTTTAAAATCTTATTATTTGTAATCAAATTGCTTTCATTCAAAATTGAAATGGATGATTTAATGAAAAATTAAACAAACAAACAGTTTTCAGATTAATTAGTATGTTAAATACAATTCAGTTTGGACGTCAGTAAAATACAAACGTATTTTCTCAACATAATAACGCAATATTCTGGAATGTATTTCAGCATAGAATAAATTTATAATAAAATTATAAATGTTTTTTTTTTTCTTTGCTCTTGAAGTCATCAAATTAAGTTCTGAATATTCTAACTTCTTAAAGAAAGTTCTTTTCTTCAACCGACAAATTTCCAACTGCAATAAGCCGACTACTACGAGAAACTTTATATTGAGAAAAATAAATTATTTGTTTCATATTATAATAATAAAATTTCTTCAACTTGATATGTATCCATCAAATATAAATTATAATATCCAGTAATATAATGTGTTTCACTGGTTTAAGAGAATTTAAATATTATTACAAAATTTTACAGCACTCAAGGCACATTCAAATTTTATACTTCTATATAACAATGGTACAATTTTACTTAAAATTTTATTTGAAAATCGCTATATTATACGTGAAAATATGCTATGGGGATAAATGATTTGCAAAGAGTCAGATTTTAATAATTTATCGATAAGTGAAACTTTAATTTGTTGAAAAAACTTTTTCAGGATTCGTGTGATATGTTGAGTTTACTCACTTTTGGGGCAGAGGCTGCTATCGCCGTGACGAGCAGCGCAAGCCAAATTATCTTCATGGTGGAACTCTTCTCAGCCTTCTGGTGGAAAAACCAAGCCAAAAAAAGAATATTCTATCGGCGGAAAATTAATAGTCGGTCGGACGTATCACGCGTATGGGCTTTTAACAAGATAGCGGAGATCGTTACGCGGCACAACCTGCCTGTTCGGTCTCGCGGGACTTACTGAACCCGTCTGACTATCCGCCGCGGCTGCATGCCTGTCTCGAATAAAATCTCGTTCGGATATGAAAAACTTTTCAAACGGCGACCGCGCGCGCGCCAACATTTAAAAACCGGAAACGGGCGCGCTTCACGCCGAATAACTCCCACTCTATTTGAAACAATTTCCTCAAAGCCATGCAAATAGTGGAAGTACCTATATGGTCGTCCCACCCTCAATATTGGCTGCAAACTTGTTCGTAGCCGATATAACAGCAGAGGCTCTGCCCAATTTTTCCATGTATGCCATGGACTTCATGGTCTAATATTTCAATGCCTGAGTGTGTAACTCAGCCATGGCACATCATTCGGACTGTTCTCTTATTATCCTTTAAAATCGGTATATTATCACTGAATATCTATTCTCAATGGCATTTTAGTAAAAGCATATTTTAATAATTTTTCACTAGCGAAAATATATTATCACTTACAATAATATATTCTGACTGGCACTTTTTAGTGAAATCATATTCGTTAATTTAAGCAGATGACGTTGGCGGGCCAAGTGACGTTTGTTCGGGTCACCTGACGTTTGTTCCGGCATGGCAGCCGAACATTATTATAAATTCATAAAAAGACAAGAAACAAAACGAAATAGATTGCATATAATTAAAAAGTGTAGAAAATAATTTCGCTCAACTAATTTCTTATGTAAAAGCTGCACACACAATGAATTTCGTTTTGTTTCTTGTCTATGTTATGAGTTTATAACACTGGCGCCCCTGATTTGGCGGCCAGGTTGGAACAAACGTCAGATGGCACGAACAAACGTCACTTGGCCAGTCGACGTCATCTGCATAAAGTACCTTATATTCAAAAATTCCGTACAAAAAATGAATGAAAGATTTTGTTATTTTATGCGTAGGGCTGGCACAAATATCTAATTTAACTATCGCTAACCGAACCTAACCTTGCACAAACCTGACCTGACTTAAAATAACTTTGATTGTTCCACGTATTGTGTTACCAATTTTGACACGTGTTTCGCCTCTGAAAGACTCAAAAAAAGAAAAGACGCCTCTGAAAGACTGAAAGAGAAAAAACAAACTTTGTTTAGTTTGCATACATCATGACAGAATAAATTGGAATCCGACGTTAATTATTTTTGAATGTATTTGCGTAGAATTAAATAAAGTAGTATAAATTAATAATAAAGTACCGTGAAACGGGGTGAATAGAGACAAAAACAAGGAAAAATTGAACTTTAGCACAACTTTACTACATATCCAATGTATTTTTTACTATTTATATATAATTCTTTACAATGACTATAAAACCATCTTTCGAATTACAAAACCAAACCAACTAAATGATCAGCCAAAATTGAAACAGACGTGTTAATGTTTGAATGCTGTGCATCTTTACTTTTTGACCCCTTATAAACTTCTCTTTTATCACACGAAAATTAAAATCAATCATGTTTTTTTTGGTTAATATCTGTTCACCTAACAAATCTTGATTTACCTTTTCTCGTCTCTATTCACCCCGATTCAATGTGAATAGAGAAATCGAACAAAATTGACTGTGTCTCAATAACGATAGTGAATATTTGCAAAATATTGTCATGTATGTGTAGTAGGACCGTAGAAACCAGTTTCAAGCTATTCATATTTGAATTATATGGTGCAGGTATGAAGATACATAGTCGTGAAGGGTAGAAAAGTGTCTCTATTCATCCCGTTTTACGGTATGTTAATATAAAATTGATATGTATCTAAATTGAAACGACATGTATAAAGCGTAAATTCCAGTTGTTTTACGATTCTTTATTAATTGATGAAAAACAAGAACACTGCGCTAAATCACAGCTTCAAACGGAATTAATGTGATGATTTTGATAGACGGTAGTGCCCCATGATATCAGTGATTTGAGTCAATGGAAATAACCAGATGTTTTACATTTATTCAAATCGAATTTTTATTTAAGAAACTGATGGAGCAAACAGCGACATAATATTTTATATGAGCTTAAACGACTTAACTAAATCAACAATATTAAAGGCAATCATAATACTTTCAAAGTAGACTTGTTAATTTTATTATTTTAATTATAAAATAAAAAGACTGCATTATATCATTATGAAATAAACTTATTCAGTCAACAGTTCACAAATAAAAAAACGGTCAAATGCATTCATGCTAATTATAACAGGTAACTAATTAAAAGATATGTTGAACAATAGATTAGATGTAAAAAAATGAAGTTATAATAAGTTTAGAATATATTTGCCTTGGTTTATCAGATCAAAGCGCCTGCGCATGATGCGTGTGAGCTTGAGTTGAGTTGTTGATCAATGACCAAAAAGATAAAGAAGTATGATATCCTAAATAGGAGAGGTTTCTCGCCACTGCTTACATGACTTCCAATGATGGGATTAACCCTTCCTGATTGATTGCATCTCATTAGTTAATATTTTGTTATGCTAAGGTCAATAGTAGTATAAATGTTTGTATGCTCTGCTTTGATTCTATAACCTCCCCTCATTGCTTCCCGTAAAAAGGAAAAATCCCATTTTGTAATTGTATCATTTTAAAATATTAGAATCAATCTTGCTTTATTGCTAAAACAAACTTTGCGATAGTAAGTCCGAAGATGCCTCTGAAAGAGGCAAAACATGTGTCACAATTAGTTGCACAGTACGTGGAATAATCAACGTTATTTTAAATTTCATACTAGATTTGTTTTTGTCCATTCGCCAAACGCTAGTAATGTTGGTTGGACATGAATTTTTCAGTCGATAAATGTTTTTGATTTTCCTACCATTCCCATTCGTGGCAAAGTGACGTAAAAAGAGCGATTGGTTAGCAACAAGTTCTCTCCTAATCTTTTACAGCTTCCATTCTTATCACGGCAGTGCTGAGTCATTTAGTAGAATTCAAAATAAAATAAAACCATGCAATGGAGAAAAAAATCTTGACCTAAATATAATATATACACACATACCTTCCTTGGTTATTTATTGATTATATCATGGTTCAATATCCTCAGATGCTTTTAATAAATAAAACACATTGTATGTTACTACTTTCACATATATTCTCAATTTCCAGTTCCACACATCGTGAGGATTTTTAAGTGAACATTATCAATAGTATAAATTGCTAACGATGAGTGAATTCGGTCAGATCTTTATCAGAATATGCATGGAAGTAGGACTGTGCTTTATTTAAAATAAAAATACAATGAAATAGTATTACACTAATTTAACCATTTATACAGAGTTAGGGCATTTACAAGCTTCCAGCAAGCGTCTCAAACAACGTCCTAGTTATTAAGGTAACCAAACCGTCCTCTTTTTTTACTTCTGCCCTCCCTTTCGATATACATATGAAGACGAATCTGTAAATCTCAGCATTCGATCGATCATGGGCCTAGAAATTGTTGTTCCACTTATGTATGATAGATAACCTTTAAATTATTTTTGTGCAACAAAATGTTTTTTTTACTTTTAAGGTGTTCAAAATAAAAAATAATTAGTACTTATTCCACATTCAATTTATTGGACAAGGACCGGCTTCGCAGGATCAGTTGATAATGCTCGCCATGAACGAACCCGGTCCTGATCCAATAATTTTAATGTGGAATAAGTACTAAAATGTGTTATTATTTATTTAAAATAATGTTACCAAGAAGTGACAGTCATCATATTAAAAGAGATCCTTGTTGGCGTTTACATAATATATATGAGGGTATAAGCGAATTTAAATTACGATCATTTATTTTACTTGTATTTTTTGACTAATGTTTGAAAGATAAATCAATACTCGTGTGTTACTTGACATCAAATAAGACAGCTATGATAAATCAGTGACATGCGGAAAAACAAGGAATCTCCGATTAAAATTTGCGGAAAATATAGTACACGTAACCTAGTTATTGCTGAATGACTGATGGCCACGGCGTATGGCTTATATATGGGACAACAGTTTTCAACCTCTTCCAGTGAATGTGTAAATCTTTTTCCTATTTTAAGTACATATATTATATATCCATATATAAATATCGAGTTATACTTACCACAATCATTTTCTACAATATATTAAAATGTCATAGCATATTTACTGATTACACACAATTTTATTAAAATCAAAATTTGTGACACGGTAATTTAGTTCAAACGTTCTTTTTTAATTGACAGTCTATGGAGGTACAAGATTTGCACGATAGACTTTCGATATGTCCCATCATTCTACCTCATTAAAATAATATCGGTCACATTAGAGTAAAATTACGTGTTCTGTCGTTTTTGCAATATATCAAACAAATATTAACATGATTCTCGCAGAATACGATCATCGACTGTATTATAAATTGAGAGGACGATATTACACCTTTTCAAACGAGTACGAGTTCAATATATATATATGCCTTGATTTATCAGTCTATCAGTCTGTAATAAACACCAGTTCACAGAGTTCGCGCAAGATACAGAATGCATTGATAGTCAATGTGTGTTGGGCTAGTGTTGGCCTGTGACAATGCCTTGTTCATCGTAATAAGATAACAGATTAAGATTTGATATTACTGGCATCTTTTTGTGTCATGACTATTCTGAATCTCCATTGGGGAGGGGGCTTTTAATTCTTCAATCGAAAGTACAGATAATACATATAAGGCAGGGATTCTTACTCGGAATGCCGTGAAAGATTTGTATTAAGACCGAGAACATTTTCTAACATATTTTTTACCCTTTTAAACATATATGTTATCGATTTTAATTTTGCATATTTCCGTGCATTTTGTCATTAACGACACAGGCTTTCCTCTATCGATTTCTTCAAGCATTAAAATAAACAATTAAAATTTAACCTCGAAATTCCATCTGTCAAAATCTAAAATTATTCATAATATTTATTCCTATTCAACATCTAAGTAAGAGAAAGGTAATCAAAAATAAAGCTACATTGCGTTTTTAGTACTTTATGCATATTTCATAAAATCACGCGTTAATATTAAGGATATGAAAATCATCAATAAACATTAACATCCATGGCTTATTTATTCAGTCAATGGAGAATTTCAGTGATATATGTAGATACAAATTATAGTATTGTTATGTTGTTGCAAAAAAGGGGATCGAAACTACTCGGTTATGTTTAAGTGACTGTTGCAACTACAAATAGCTCAGGAAATGTTGAACCAAATAGAAAATAAGAACTATACATATATTTTTTAGTTTCAATTGATGTGTTAACAGCTACAAGTAATGTTCTTGTTTTGATGACGTGCAAACTTACAACAAAAATTTCAATTTCAAATTGATACATTTTTGCAAAATTAAATGTATTGCAGAATTATTGACGAGATTTTGGCACTCTTTAATAAAGGTTCGTCATCGGTGTCGTACGAGGTTATCATGTCGAAAAAATCGTGTCATTAATAACGTCGTATTGTCGTTGTCTTTGCTCTGCGCTTCTAATCAAATTCTTTTCTCGCCTTGGACGATATTGATAATAGTTACTCTAACGCTGATTAAAGATGAAAAAGATAATTAATAAGTATAAGTATCATTACTCCAACCCCCGCCCCTTTCCGATGTTTTAGTAATATCAAAGAAAATATGAAACCAAAATGTAGTACATATGGGATTTTCATTAGTTTCATTACCCAGATTGTAATCCCAAAATTTCACCAATTCTGTCCTCTGAAATCCTCGAAATCTCTGGACTAGTTTTTAATTAATTAAAATGCCATTTTCGAAGATTTTTTTGGCCAAAAAAATAATTATTGTCGCTCATTAAAATTTCGTAAAATAATAAACGATAATATTATCAGAAACTCTTTGCTATTGGGAAATTGGTCCCTTGTTGCTTGGATGCTACGTATAAATTATTTATTACAGTTTATTTAAAATCTCCAAATTATTTTATTCTCATCATAAATCATATGGATCTTCGTTGATATCATGCATAATATTTTTTCTCGCTTATTTCAAGAAACGTTTTTAAAACATCATTATAAAACTAAGCAGTCCGATAACATTTTTTGATCCAGTTTCTAATCACGGCTTTTTTTTATTTATAAATAAATGGTGTGATAAATACAGTAAATAAACTTTCATTATACTTTGTTTTTGTCTATTAAAAATATTTAGTGCAATCACATACGAATTGAGACCCGAAAAGGTTTGAGTATAAAATTTGCAATTCAGGAAAAAAGCTGGGTCCCGAAATTCCAATCCCGTAGCATGATAGACAGCATCGATTCGCAAATAGTTGACTTTTTAATTGCGATGAAAACTATTTTCATAAATACAAAATCACAGCATCCTAATACACTTTAAACAACGAGTATGCATTGCAAATTTATTTTCGAGTGGTGTGGTGACAAACTGCAATGGGGCGGCCATATTGAATCTATAGGCAGTGCTTTAGACGTAAATTTCCTAGAGGACCTAGAGTAATGCACTCTATTCGTATTATTGACACCCATATGTATAACCTTACATGTTTTAAAATACCCCCCTGCGTTTCGCACGTCTCCTCGGTTTTGAGAAAGCTTGTCGATGGAGTTCTATTATTTGGAGTTCATATGGAAAGTTGCAATTGGAGCGAGACACGAAATTTCTTCCACTTACTTTTTACTTCCAGATATATAAATATTTATTTACCCTTTGATTATTCCTTAAACTAAATTTCTTTACACTCTCTTGAAGCTCGAAGAACATTTTCAATATTGAAACATTTTTCTCTTTAACATTGGGGTCGAGTTATTAACCCTGACATACACAAGATTATAAACATGCTCCCAGTCTACGTGGCCGTAACCGAACCAAAAAATATTTTCTTATGTGCCTTGTTAATTTTAAATATTAGATATTCATTTTGCGGGCTAAATTTTGATAGCAATAATAACTCAACCTAATAGGTAGAAATGCAAATATTTTCATACTTGCGATAGATTCGACGCTGTGTGGAAGTAACAGAGGCTTCTTCAGACTATCTTACTATCGTAATAAAAGAGACGAAACACGTGTCACGAATAGTAGCACAATACGTGGAATAATCTAAGCTATTTTTGATTTTTTGTTAATTATTTTCACCAGACTTAAAAAAAATCTTTCACAAAACTATCTTAATTTAAATAGTGTGACGTCAAATTTCAATAATAAAATAATTCTTATTTTATTTCGCATTGTTTTCATTATTTTGGTACATAGTCAAATTCGACTACGCTATGCAGTACCTAAAATGTACATGATCAAATGACGTATTCAAATATGTGTTGTTAATGACATCTACATGAAAATCTCAGACTTACAGAACAAATGTAAACTCTTAAATATCGATCTAGCTTCAACGCATGTTAATTTTACTTAATTGTCACATGGATATGTGTAAATTATCAATTAACAAAGCACAAAATATTTACGATGGTAGCCAAAAACTCTTATATAGGTACTTATTATAGACATTCAAGGACGGCGGTACAAGTTTGTTCGTAAAAGCTATACAAATACTTCGAAAATCAATTTGTATCAACTATGTACATAAATGTATATAATATTTTGTTTCAATTTATTTCGAGTCTTCTCGGTGTTGAAATAACTGTCAGACTAAAAATTTATCACACGGTGTTTTAACGAATTATTATTATGTAATAAAACATTGCTGTGAGACTAGTTTCTCGTTATAATTTACATAATGTTACAAAAAATATTTATTTTCCATTTTGAGAAGTTATAATTTTTTTTAAATCATGAACGGCGTTCTCTTGTTATTAACTTTTTGATATTACAAACAAACAATAATAATTAATCATTGTTTGGGAATGTACTGTTTTAATTTTACTGCACAAATTTTCAGTGTACATATTGCATAGATAACACATATTGTTGAATGATTCCATTATAGGCTGCCTGAAACAGAGGCTATATTGTTATTATTATTTTATGTCATCAATGGTGCGTCATAGCTCGGCTCCGATGGCGTTAAAATAGGAGTCACCAGACCTTTTGAGAAATGGGCCGCATTGAAATTGTTAAAAATAAATTCGTGTTAAAATCCAATTAGAATATAAATTTATATGTTCTAATATAATTTTATAATGTAAACAAACGTAATTTCTATTGGAATTTATAATGGAAAATATTTATTATATTTTATGGGTTCATACGTTGTCGTATCTTATAGGTACCAATTGATGAATTGAAATAAATCGTTGTGAATTCACAACCAAAACATTAAAATTTAAAAAATATACTTCTCTTTTTTGAATAATTAATTTTCAAAAATCATGAATTTTTGGAGGTCCGCATGAAAACTTTTGGTGGGCCGTAGTTTGGTGACCGTTGTGTTAAATCATAGGTTCCCAAACTTATTTGACCCATGGCCCCCCTTTCAGACACAAAATTACACACGGCCCCCCTTGAAATATCCTTAAGTAACAAACTTCTTTATGCAGTTTGATTATCTGTAATATAAAACATTATTAAGCAAACTCATGTTTGAAGGATACAAACTCAAATAAAAACACATGATTCATTTGTGTTTTCAGTGCAATTGGTTCACTATTGTCTTAGAAATAGTAAGCCTTGGTTAATTTAAACAAAGTACTGTATTTATGATACATGAGTGACTCTGTATTTGTCATACATATTGTTCTAATATCTCTTCTCATAAACATTAAAAAAGTTAGCGTTGCCGATATGAAATTTACAATTTATTGATCTCAAATAACCCAGATGATTGTGACTATTCTATTCTGCTTGCTAATCTGTTAACTTTTTGTTTTATGTACATATATCAAAATATGATTCAAATTCTTAACTCAGTTTGATTCAACTATTTGCTATTATTTGTTGTATTTGTTTGACTAGTTGCTTTTTTCATTCTACGTTGATAAGTCGTAGATTGGCAATGACAAAATTATTGAAATAGTTATGATTCAAACAATTTTTCTGGCCTCTTGCTCAAAGTGCTCTTTAACTGCATGTCTTCAAACATATAAAAAATCTCTTAAATTTCAAACGGGCTCTCAAACATGCCATTACGCCTAATGTGAATGATTAAGTTGAGAATATAACACTTACATTCTCAATTAAAAATGCATGAATGAATATGAAGCCACCAGCTAGCCCATCTTTATTTTTAATTCTCTAAGCCTGGATGGAATTCCACAATATTAATTTGAATTGACTGTAGGTTTGCTAACTACATATATTGCTGCTTCAAAATATAGAGCCTCTGAAATGTTCAGCCAATCAGGTTCTAACGTTAAATACTTACTTCATCAAGGAACACATTCATGAAGACTTTTTCATTTTCTTTTAAACAGAGTTTTTTATTCAACTGGTGTTTGCCATCATTACTGGGTCTGACTAACAAATGTTTCTCCTTAATTGAAATGCTATGAGCAAGAAGTCCATCAAAAATATGCCGCAACATGTTAAAAAGTATTGGAATAATAATTACAAATGACTGAAATTGTGAAATTTATTTCTATCAGTGTTATGTCTCGCAAGTGTCATTTATTCAAGTTTTTCAACATATTTAAAAGTAGCGAAACGGGTTAGTTTATTCAGTAGTAGATAAAAATTATACTCCTGAAAGCCATTTTCTAAAATATTTTTCATAGCTGCATTTATTTGTATGAATAGTGTTTGAAAAATTATAATTTTTTATGTATCTGTAAGGGGTTTTAGTATTAAGTGTTTTCCATTTAAGGGGGATTGTGATTTTTTTGCAAAATCGTTTTTTTTTTGTTGCATAAAGTAATTCCTCAACATGTGTAGAATATAGGTGCTCAGAGAGTTGAGTAGTTGGTAGTTGAGCCCGCGGTCGGCGGCGAGCCTCCGGTTATATTGTGACGCTTCAGCTTGTTTCCTGAGACCTTTCAATACACATGTACACTTAAATATTCAAATTTAGAGGGTTACTTATTTTCCCAAACATACATTTAAATATAACGGTTGGTTTAGTCTTGGCTTGCCACCAAAGAGTGATACAGCTACTACAAATCAGTTTGAAATAAGAGATTAACATTTTATTTTTGAGACAGTTTAAAAGTTGTTTGTTTCTGCAATGACTGGAAGTAAAGGAGTCCAGTAATATTCATCCTGGTCGGTCTAAGAAACAACAGTTTTTTGAAAATCGTCATGCAGTGCCAAATGATACTGAATTTACATCAGCTTCAGCTAAGAAACTGAAAGATATTATGGGCATGGAGGTGCCCGTCACTTCAAATCTTACAAATTGCATTCTGGAGTTTCTGTTTCTGCCTACATCATGTCATATTATGGAAACGAGACAAAGAGCAGTTAGCTGACAATCATTACTCTGAATATCTCTAGTTGGAAAATGAATTTGAGTAATTGGTTTACAGCCACTCCTCGCATAATACCTTCAGTGCCTGTATACACATCTTTGGTCAATACAATACATTTGGACATCCAATAAAAAACAGTTTTGTATTTTTAAAAAGTATATAATTAAATATTTTCATCACAGTTTTCACAAGAGTGACTATAATAATCTGTATTGTAAAGTGAGTAACAAAAAATATAATGTGATCAGATATTATGAATATTTTATCTACAACTATTTAAATTTCAATATAAATTTTCAACCTTGTTTAATGATATAAAAATATTTTACTTGTATTGTGATTTAGTGAAAATCTAAATTGAACACAATATATGCGTATTATAAAGGCCATGGTTACTTTCGTAAACATAAGAAACTTATTCTAAGTGAAACATCGTAGTGATAGGTTCTTACTGACTGATTAACATATGAATGAATAAATTGACTATCAGAAAATTATAAATTTAAAATGCGTCAACTCTATTTTATATTATTAATTGTTAACTCTTAAGGCAATAACTAATATTAATTATTGGAAAGGCATATTAAAACATAATGTGTTTAATTCCACATTTTCAGAAAGATATGGACCAATTTCACAACAATGCACAATTATTGTGTATATATTTAGTGTATAGAAAAATTAAACATCTTGATTACAACTATTAAGCATCATATTCATTTTGTTTTTTATTTGAAAATGTTTGCACATTTAGTGATTCTTTTCAATTTAATGAATCAAACTACAAGTTTTTTTAAACTTCTTTCTTTTGTGTATTATTTCAATGTAGCCAATCACTGTACGGTTTACCTTGGTAAAAATATAGCATATTGTTATGTTAATTTTGGTAATGTTATAATAGCATCCCAGTATTTCATCTTAATAAACGTTATCAATAATGTTTCTCGGTTGGCTGTAGTTTAACGAAATCTTCACTCATATCCCAGACCTTCTTAGCAAAGTCAACATCCTTAGCTTGGTCTGACATTGGTGACTTTTTACAATCCACAAAGTATTCTCCGGAGATATCTGCTACTTCTGGTGACACTGCTAGATACACTGTTGTCTGTGCTCCTTCTTCAGGGGTCTATAACATATACAATATTATAAGATATAACAAAATCATATTTAGCTATGCATATTCTATATTTCGCTACAACAATGCATCCGTATCACAATTCATAGCAAAAAAAAAACATGTTTTGAGCTATGAATGCCAGTTTAAAGAACAGAATGATGAATTCAATAAAATAAAATTGTTAGTTAAGCGGTTACTTTCAAATACGACCAATGTCGACATAACCTGACATTGTCACCTGACAAATAATGCAGCAGTACATAAAACATTATCTAATTTGAATTGTTTAAATTTTGTACTTTTCCATGAGTTTTGTCGCTAACGACCCGGGTTTTGCCTTTCGGCATGTTCAGGCATTTCAAGCGCACGGATGTACTCGAACTGACCTTGTCCTGTTGTCATTTGCGATTTGTCAACATAGTTACCACTAGGACATAAACATTTAAAACTAATAACATAAAATTATGACATGAATTGACAATATAAAATATTTTCAAAAACAATGAGAGCTTTAAAATTTACCAGCAAAAAAAATATTCAAGTAATAAACACGACATTATGATTTAATAAAAAACAAAGGTTATAGTTATGACAAATATTATGAATTTCTGCACAAAATTATTCATGAGAAAAGAGGAATATAAAACATCAAAAGGAAATCACCAGCTTTTCACATTTTCTATAAGAAGCCTTCTCTGCAGTATCTCACAACTAAGATTGCTATTCCCCCCAAAATAATACATAGAGTAAAAAGAATATGAATATCAGACTATCAGCGAATGAATAAAAGCATGATTTACCTTGTAGAAGACTTTGATGAGGCCATGTAATGGTACTCTAAACCAGCCAGGCAGGTTTCTGAAGATCTCTGTCATCACCACACCAGGATGGTTGGAGTTGGCAATCACGCCTGAATAAATAATTAAAGGAATAATATTGATATATTTATCTCCTGTGATTATTCCTTAGTAACAATTATATTGGTTCAAAGATTAGTTAGTTGTTAGTCCCAATTTTATAATATTTATTAAACATTGACCCTTTATAATACACCAGAGCCAATATATAGGGTTTCATAGAATAATCAAAAATGACCCCTAAGACAATATATCCGCAATTCAAAATGGCCATTTATTTTCATATTCAAATCTTAATTTGGCATCTAAACCAGTATTTAGGTTTTTAGGTATAATAGGTTATATCATGGGGTATCAGCATGTATATTTTTCTTGCACAGGAGTAACTTGGGGGTAAATTGATATGTAACTTTGTTATTCTAATTTAACAAAAGAGCTTATAAGTTGTGAAACAAAAGAGCTTATTAAAGCACAAAT
Organism: Himalopsyche kuldschensis; assembly: GCA_028554975.1. Lineage (NCBI taxonomy): Eukaryota > Metazoa > Arthropoda > Insecta > Trichoptera > Rhyacophilidae > Himalopsyche > Himalopsyche kuldschensis. The sequence continues at coordinate 12,047,341 of JAHFWI010000038.1, forward strand.
ATTCTTTTCAAAATGTATTGGATGATCACTAATATTATCTTTTCATTTATTGACATTTAATCTCATCTCCCGAAAGTATGAAAACATTTTTCTGTATTGCCAAAATAAAGAACAGATATTTCATGTCCAAGCAATTCATTGCTTCTTCGATTTTTAATGAGAGTTTGATGATTGATTTGATGTTTTTTGTTAACATTAAAAGTAAATAACGTTTGAAACCCGTGTCAATGCTATAATGCAGTATTTTGTGGAATCTTATTTTAAAAATCGATAGAGAAAGTAATAACTAAGTATCAAAGATGAGAAAGAAGGTTATGTCGTACCACTTCCTTTGAGCCGTCTGGAAATTTCGTTAGCTGTAATGATATTGCAAAGTTTACTGTTGCAATACACCATTGTGCCCCGATATGACTTATCCATGTTGAAGTCTTCCAGATCTATCTTGGCATATTTATGGCCCATGGCTGATACCATTACTATTCTGCTGGGTGCTGATTCTTTCAAACGTCCTGCAATACATGAATTGTTTATTGATCACAAGATAATAGAATTTATGAAATGTTACATGGTTGTAGGAATGTCATATTCATTATATTTCATTAAATTCAAGAAATTATTTTTTAAATTCAAAGATCTTTTGAGATTTCACTATTGTTGTAAGTAAATTTTACGATTAATAAAAAAGGTTATATGCAATGACTGTATTTTATGCAATTGGATATCGATATGATATCCAATTGCATAGTTTTATAAGAATTATAAAAAAAATGTTTTGAGCATTCTTTGGAATATTTGAATTATAAATGTGCATTTAGTCAAACAGAATTATTAATTATTCTTACGTACCCAATAATAGATTTGTGAGAAGGAATGGTCCAAAGTGATTGATTTGTAAACCAAGTTGTAGTCCATCTTCAGATTTGACATTATCCAATCCAGCTGCTCCAGCATTGTTGATGAGAATATCTATTTTTCGCTCCGACTCCAAAACGTCTTTTGCAAATGCTCTCACAGATGCTAGTGACGCAAAGTCTATCTTTTTCGCCTAAAATAAACAAGTTAATGCATTCAATAAATTAATTATTGCTGAAAAAAATTCTAGTCGTTGACATCATGCATGCACAAAGTACACCAGTTAATTAAGCCAAATACAGTACTCTAATTGTTAATACTACACGCTTCCGTATTTCAACATCCATTTGGAAATTGGCATATAATGATTTACAATCAATATATAAATTGGGGCATCCATTGCTTCCAAGCTGCCCTACATTATCAAAACATTTAAAAATAGTAAAGTAAACATGAAGATAAACCCAAACGTCTGTATATTATATTAATTGTATCTGAAAAAAGAGCATTACTTCAAATGTGTTTTTAAATGAATATATGAGACATTTTAAGTAGAAAATGTCAAAAAATGAAAAGCGTATAACATACAAACACTTCACTGTTTCCAGTTTCAGAGATGATGGTATCTTTGGCCACAGCAGCTTTTGTCATGTCCCGGCATGCTAAAATTACTCTTGCACCTCGTTTTGCAAAATCTTTGGCCGCCTCATATCCAATTCCTAAAAATGAATAGTCTTTCCATTATCTAAGCCATATATTGATGCATCAAGCTTGTTGTTATACAAGAAAAGTTATTACTTATAATCATATACTATCTTATCAGTAACAGTTATCTTGGGTTATTTGATGTATTACGTAAATAAAGGATGCTTCTCTTTAAAATAACGTCATTACATTATATAAATGACATGTAATTTAAGCTACATAAATAACAAATAAATATAGTTATCTATTGAATGCCCCACTCAAATAATTTCATAAGACCTTATAAAAGGTTATGTAAGACCATTTTTTAATCTGAAATCAGTCTGTTCAATTTAATTATGTAATAATACTTATTTCATGCATAAATATTTATTATACATTATTGAAATAATTGTTTCATTTGCCATATATGGAAAATTCAGAAAGCTCAGTTGAAACTGCTTTTATCATTCAATATAGTTTGTCCGTATAGATAACATTTTACTATCAAAGCTAAAAAGCAATAAAAAAAAAATTACCGCATGTTAAATTAAATCAAAACCAGCTGTTATCCTTTGAAATTTTTACTAAAAGTGTGTACTATCGTAGATTATTTGTTATTACGTCTGACCCATTATGGTGTGTATGGACTCCTAATAAAGTTTTCTATAATAACTGCTAATTTACTCAGTTGATCAACTACTCTTTTTGGAAGAGAGTAAGGATAAAAGTCTATGACTAGGGCAGTACTAGAGGTTAGCTTATCGCTATATGTCGCATTTTTAGGATTGAAAGGGTGTCAGAGGGAATTTTTGACAACACATACAAACATTTCTCCATAAAGGAAATCATAATATGATTGAAAATGAAACTGCCAGACTGAAATACAAGCCCAAGCTTACTGCAACTGAACCCAACAACCTGACTACGAACCCAATCGAATACAGTCATAATATCTACATAAAAAATATATTTTCAGAAAAAGATATGTTACACAATTTATAAACTACCTAAAACCGCTGTACAAGTTTTTAACAGGAAAAATGTACAAAATATTCATAAAATGGAGGCCATTCGAACGGACACTCAATTATCATGAATGGTAAGACCAAATAATCAAACATTAGAATCAATGTCAATTAATTCAGAGCTCCAAAATATATATTAAAAATACCAGCACTACTACGTCCCTAATTTCAATACAGAGATAATTGAATACAAGGTACCTATTAATTACTTCTGAGGCCAATAAAGCAAGGAAATAATACTATAACAATACTATGTTCATTCGCCATAGACAGATCCCCTAAAATTTTATGGAAGCATTTTATGGATACTGTATTTTTTTATTTACCGATTCTGCTGATTTTAGTGTATCTTAATATTTCTCCTTATTATTCATCGCAATGACATCGCTTGAAAGGATGTTTTGTAATGTTTTATAATGAAAAAAGTCATGCAACAGTCCCAGGAAAGTTTACCAAGCATTGAAATAACGTTGGTATACTTATTATACAGGAGACTTCTGTTTAACCGGGTGCAGTTAATTAAAATGGATTATTTCCGACAAAACTTATGGTTTTACTTTATATTTATTGGGCTTCTTCAAAAAGCAAAATGAGCTCTTCCAGAAATATGGTTTTAAGGATTATTAGAAGGACGAAGAGTAGAAACTAACTAAATACAGAAACATCGTGAATTGAATGAAGGTTTCCATACCGATATCTAATGACTGTTTTAATTAAACTTACTATGTAATCGGTTAGAATTTATATAAATTCATAAGTGTTTTGTATTAAAAGAGAATCTAATGGATTGTATGAAATTGATTTATATATTAAAAATGATAATTAATAGTTCTACGTTAGATCTGATTCGAATATCGTATATCATTCAATATCAAGAAGATAAATAGAACTGGTTTAATGTATTAAATTTTTTGGATCCCAGTCCATTTTGTAATAATAACAATTCCAAGGAGACGCATAATGCTAGTTTTGGCAATGACGCATCATTTATTATATAAGTATCAATATTTTGTTAACAAACTAACAATATTTTTCGGCAGATTGTTTTATTTATCTACAAAAACGTCATTATTCAAAGAAAACTAACCTGTATTAGCTCCAGTAATAATAGCCGTTTTTCCTTCGAGGCGAATGGATTGATCACATTTCCCATGAGACATTTTCAGATATAATTTTAAAAAAGCTAATCCTCCAACTAATCCGCCGACTGTGCCGTAAACCGAAGGAGATAATAACACACTCGATGACATTTTAATCGAATGCATGTCAATAAATTATTATCTATGGCAGAGTTGCAAAGTCAAAAAATTAAGTATTAATAATATTATTTTACGAACCATTTGAAAAGGCTTCTTATAAAACTAATACAGAATTATCTTTTGGAAAACTACTTGCACATATATTAACATTCAAATATGTAGCGTCTTTTTTATAGTAAAAAAAAAATACAAAAACAATTAAAAAAATATTTATAAATCTGAAAATGAGATTTTTGAAACGACAATAGAGTTAAGTTTTTCAAAGAAATTTAGGTATTTACGATTGAAATGTTTTCAGAAAGAATATACCACCCCGATAGTGTAATAAAATTGTCAGTGGTGGATTTTAAATTTTCACTTGTAGTTTCCCGCTGAAACCATTGTCGATTGGAACATAAATTTCCTGGTCTTTATTAGTGGTTCGTAAGAGAACTGACAGAGGATATTATTAATACAGTAAAAAATAAAATTAAACAAAATAGTTTCATGATTTTATTTACCATATATAGTCATCTTTTTTTATGAAGACAAAATACTGTGAAGTAATATTTTTACTACTTTTAAGGTGTCCACTGTCAATACTTGGTGGAAAGGCATTATAATAAAAATAATATTTTTACCATAACATTTAGCTTTATCTTCTGTAAAATCATTTTATTGAATGATAAATATATTTTTAGTTTTAATTTTCGGTGACTATGTCGTACATGGGATGGATTCATTGTTGACTCTGACGCAAAAGAAAATCTCTTATTGCTCGATACAAAGTGTTGTCTATTTCATTCATAACAGTGTTTCTGCTTGCTTCGTCTAATTTGCAAAGTCTCAATGCAATAAGTTCTCCATAAACATCACATTCGTGTCTTCGTGTGTGCGATTGCATTGGAATTGATATGGTTTCATTTCTTTGTTTCTCTAACCTTTTTTGAATAGGACATGGCTGATTATTTAAACGGTCTTCATGGATAACTGATGCTTCTGAAACAATAAAGTATTTTTTTCTTCCTTAAAGTTATGTTTTCATATACGTACATCGAACATGTTGGAATACTTACCAAAAATTAAACATTGTCGAGGAGACGCAATATTTCAATGCTCAGCAATAATACGAAGTGAATAAATATCTAAACTTAAAGGTAGTGCATGAAACAAAAGGGCAAATAGTATATTTACATGTAATTCTAGCATTCCAGTTGAAGATATGCAATGATTTTTGAGCTCATTATTTTTTAATTATTTATCCTTAATATAGCTTTAATTGCTTATTTTATTCTCATTCATTTTCCTTAATAATAATTGTATAAATTTAGTCGACGACTATCAGTGTTAATGCCGTCAATTTACATTTCGGCTCGCTTTTTTTATGTTCCATCATTACTTGGCCGCCGCCGAATTCGGAACTAAAATTGTCCGATAGAGTAGATATCCTCAATTGCCATTTAAGTTGTATTTTTTCAATACAATATATATGTACCTAAATACTTTTCTTCGTTTATATTGTTCACATTTAAATGTATTTATAACTGAATAAACAAGTATTGGTCAAGCTATATTGGTACATCTGTTGTTCTAGAATTGCCAGATCTCCAAATCATTTGTCTTTAGATCGAAATCTCAATGACATCACTGCGCAAGATAAAACGTAAATGGTTTATAATGAACATTATGAAAAGGTATCAAACAAACTATGACAGATCTTTTTTTATTCATATTATAAAATTTAAGATGTCCTTGGATGGAACGTCGTTCTTGGGTAACTTTTGCCATGATGGCGACTATTTCTCAATGTTCTGTTAGTGTTTTGTCAAATGTATTACTCGCAATACTCGCATCACATCCGGCTTCATCAGATCCATCATTGCAGTCGACGACACCATCACACCTGGAAGTTGCTATCACACATAGGCCGGACTTGCAGGCCATCTCTGACTCACTGCAACCTGTGGAGTGTGTCAATACGATTAAAAATCCACAGTAAATAAATATATTATATGAAATAACACGATCAAAAAACAGGATTAATTTTCAAAGCTTTTACGATATAGTGCAAGGCTAGTAGAAACTGTTGAGGCCGACCATCAAAAGAAGGAAAAGAATAAACGATTTATTCTATTTAGATAACACTAAATAACAGCTGATTGTCAATAGCCAAAACAACTGATACACTAATGATTGCCGATGCTCGCGATGATCGAAAACGGCTTTGAACTAAATAAATTTACTGTGGAATAAGTACACTTTTTTTGTTGTGAACTCCTTAAAAGTGGTATAATAAACCATTTTGTAGCAGGAAAATAATTTAAAGGTTATCATTCTACGATCATAATCGATCGAATGCGGAGATTTGCAGATGCATCTTCAAATATCGAAAGGCAGGGGAGAAGTAAAAAAAGGACGACGGTTTGGTCACCTTAGTAACTAGGAAACGCTTGTTAAGGCCCAAGCTCTGTATAAATGGTAAATTAGTGTAATACCATTTCACTGTATGCTTACCATCATCATTTGCGGAGCAATCAACTTCATCGGATCCATCAGCACAATCATTGTAGCCATCACATTTCGCATTTAGGTTCACGCATTCGCCAGACAGGCAAGTGATCTCATTGTCAGTACAAGTTGCTAGTAGCCCGTAAACTGCTGAGTTTATTCAAATATCAATAAATAATGGTGAGAAATATTATTATTGTAAGAACGAAGAAGATTAAATAAAACAACATAATATCAGCCCATTTAATGGCGGGGGAAACGCCTCAATTTTTGTGAAAACTCTCTTTTCTCGATTTATAGATTTAAATATCTTTTTACAAACAACGATTTAGATTATAATAATTGAGGATATGAATACGAATGTATAGTATATGGTATCTTACTTTCGTTTGGTGCCATCTCGTTGGGTTCTTCTGATTTATTCGCAGACGCTAATTCTTCATCCTCCCTATTCAGCCTGGATAAAAAAATACGTGAAATTATATGAACGCAAGTGAAATATTTAAAAATGTGACAGTTTCTGAATTGATTCGTTACAAGCTGTATTCTTGAAACAAGTAAGGGCCGATGGGGTGGTTCGTCGCATTCCAATAGTTTTTCATGTGAATGTGTCACACTGTGTATTTTCAATTCAGACCTTCGGATACATTCGTCATCACATATATGCCAGGGGGTTTTCATCCGAATGTTTCATTTTGTGGTAAATAAAGTACAGTTTGTGTACAGATGTGTAATCACACAGGTGGAATTTAAATGGTTTACTTAAGAATGTATAAGTCAGTGTTTATTTAAGGCAGTTTTATAAGAGGAAATAAGTAACTTTATGCATATTACACAACAAAAAAAAAGATTGTACCTACCTTATTATTAATATTGTTTGAATAAATAGTTATTGGAATATTTTTTAATTTATGCTTTCACTAGAATGCCTTCCATTTTGACAATAAAATATTTACAATCATATGAAATTACCAATAGTGACGACTTGTTTTTAAATTTAAAATCTCGAATAAACTTTGTGAATTTTTATCATTCGAAAAAGAAGGATTCAAAAATAATATTGCGCCTGGACCATCGCGATTGCTTAATACGCCACTGGTTTGTTGCGTAATTCAATTCACCAATTCTTTTCCTCTGCTAAAGGACAATGATGTGTGTATTTAAAAAGAATATTACCCAACATCATCGTGAGATCCTGGTTCAGGGAAAGCATCCACTCCCTGAAAGAAACAGCAGGAAATTATATTTTAACTTTTAACCAATAGAAAAAAGGCATGCTATTTTATCAACAATATGTACTACAAGTGGCTACACCCGGCTTCGCTTGGTAATATAATCAAATTTAAAAAGGATTAATAATATTTAACCACAGCCAACCAGAAACGAATCTGGTATAGCTCATTATCTAAATGAGCCATTCACCTCACCACGATTAACAGGCTACAAAATTCGAAAAAAACGTTTAACTTAGAATCGTTCGAATTTAGTAGCATTTAATTGGTATACGTTTATTTTAAGTCTACTTCATAAATTACGGCTCCAGTAATATTTGTGACAGTAACTCAAAGTTTCTTATGCATATATTTAATTCACAGATATATTGTATCTGCACTCTTTTGAAAAAAAAATCAAAATAATGGAACATTTTAAAACGTGTACAAGTCAGAAATAAAATGTACTAGATTTTATAATAGAGCAATTATTCGAGATAAACGAATAGTTGATATATTCCAGGGTATGTATATCATACTATAAATCAGAGACTTCCATGAACGTAATAATAATTGCATCACTAATACTGTGAAACCCTGCAAACTACACAATTTATAGAAATTCTGAGAAATCTTGTCATGTTATTATATAATTTGCAAAGATTTTTATAGTGCAAATAATTGTATACAAAATATTAAGTGACAAAATTTTTCAAGTCACACTAAAGGTCGATATAAGTTCATATTATATCTGACCATCTGAGATATCTAATCAAAATCCAAAATAGTTTAAATGAGGAAATAAAAAGAGAATATTAATTATCAAAATAAGTGATATAAGTATATTATATTCCTACAGTATTAATTAAAATCCACATCATAGAATACATCGATTCATCTCTCGTAAGCAATGTATATTTCTTTCAGCAACCAACTTAGATCATAAATTTCATTGATTTTTTATTGCAAGAAGATAACTTTATAATTTATTTATTTATTTATTTAAGAAAAATCAAATCATGGCATTACAAATGATGCCAATGCGCCATGTATTTGACAAATATAAATACATGTATTTATATATATACATACATGTAAATACATAATATTAATCACTAATTAATAAAAACAAGATGAAAACATTGTAGTCATAAAAACTAAGAGAAAAAATTTATAAAATCATATTAGAAATTTTCAAAGATGTCAACCGAGTGAGTTCTGACAAAATCAACTTTTATTCATAAAATATAGTATTCGTCTGAACTCACACACGTCAATATGAAATATGTCGACATCCGAAACAATGCCGTTTAAAATTGTTAAAGCTCTTCCCAGAGGCATTCCCATTGGCAGACTGGTTCTACCCCTTGGAAGAACAAATAACTCATGCTCACGATTCCTCAAAAAATTATCAGGAACATTCAATTTAACATTTTCAAGAATGGTGGGATTCTCATTTTGGCCTCGGATAAGCCGAAAGAAATATAATGCCAAGTACAGTTCTCTTCGAGCATTCAAACTATTGAAAGTGAGCATCCCTAAGAGAAAGTCTGTTGGATAAAGCCATGGGTAGTACCCATATGTCCTCAAATAGAGAATTCTCAAAAATTTCTTCTGTACCCTCTCCACCATAAGAACACATTCCGCACCCCTCGGTGCCCAAACAATCGATCCACTCTCAAGTCGGCTTCGAACCAAAGAATTATACATTGGTATCAAAATTTTTACTCCTGGAAAGACCCTGGTAGTGCGGAGGATAAAGCCCAACATTTGCTAAGCTTTGTTGCAAGTATTCTTAATGTGATTGTTGAATGTTAGTTTGCTTTCAAATTGTACGCCAAGATCTTTTACTGATGAAATTCGTGAGAGAATTCGACCATTAATTGAATATTGAAAGAATAACACTCGTGAGCTCCTCGTAAACGATAAAAGATTGCATTTATCAATATTAAAATCAAGTTTGTTACATCTTCCCCATTCTATTATATTATCTATATCGGACTGGAGCCGGTGACAATCATCCAAGGTGACAACCCTCAAAAACAGTTTCAAATCATCAGCGAATAATAGGAACTTAGAATTTTTAATGACTTTTACAATATCATTTATAAATATAGTGAACATCATTGGCCCCAAGTTCGAGCCCTGTGGTACACCAGAATACGTGTAGAACGGTAGCGATTCAAAAAGCCCATACGTTACGTATTGTTTTCTGTTCCGAAAATAGCTCGTAAAAAGCCTAACGAAGCCGTCAGACAAACCGATTAGTTGTAGTTTTTCCAAAAGGATGTCATGATCGACCCTGTCAAATGCCTTCGCAAAATCTTTGTAGGAACAGTAAATGAATGAATGCACTACACTTCCGTTCCAAGGAAGAAGGCAGTAACTCGCAAAATTTCTGAAACTGAGTAATGAATGCCATTTGATAAATATTTTTGAAAGCTTTACATGGTGCTCACTTTTATAGCAGTATAAAAACTAAAAATCCTTTGAAAAAATGTATATTTATTATGCTAAGTAGACGAATTTCTTTAAAAAAAGCAGCAACTCTCATTTTCTTTACAATGAGGCAGTCAAACTACTTACTGCCTGTTCACAAAGAAATTAGCTCATTTTCGCATCAACCGCTTTTTATAAATGCTTAATACGAAAACTTCAAAAAAGAAAAGTTTGTAGGAGTCACTTACTGCCTTCTTGATTGAATTGGCGGATGCCTCCGGAGAGCCTCAACCCTCTCAATCTCCCTTTCCATATTGTAACTTTGTTCATATTGAAACTAACCTACACATAGCAGATTTTTAAACTTTTCATATCGGGGTCTACTGCTTGTATTTATATTATAACCTGAATCCTTGTATATTAGATATTGATGTGAAACATATTTCATATATTTTGAGAATACATATTAATCATTTCTTTCGCAAACGTAATCTAAATAAGGTCAGTTTTGTTTTTCAATTACTGTATCTTTCTTACATGCTCTTTTATCTATTATTAAATCTTTTTTTATATTTTCCACGTGCTTGTCCTTTGGGTCAAACATTTGAACAAGTGAACCTATGAACTAGACCGATTGACCGCAATTAAATTTAAATTGTATGGCCTACCTACAGAATCTGTATATTATATAATTTTCGTTGAAAAAACATTTAAATTTAAACAAATAAAATTCAATTGATTTTAAACTTATAACCCATGTATGTATGTATTTATATTTACAATATTTTTTATACATGGTTGTGAATAGATCAAGAAAATACTATCGACACAAATAATGTGATAAACTTTGACAGTATTTACTTTATCTCGTTATTCAATGTTTTGAAAAGTATCATAAAATGTAAATAATAAATGATCGTTTTAATCGAGCACTTCTCAGTTATTTTTATATTTCACTCCTTCAATATCCACTATTTTTTTTTCGATCGTTGGATGGTACTGTAAAAAATAAAATAGTTGAATCAACGTTATTTACTCTTAGATTAGGGTTTCACGAAAAAGTGGAAAACCAAGGCTCTCCAGAATTTGTAGACTCGCATGTTACTTGCGTGTCCCACTTTTAACGGGAAACGCTGCTTTATTCAATTCATTTTTTGCCACGAAGAAATCTTTGTACGACATATGACAAGTGTATCTTTATATAGTATCTAAACAATATCTACTATATTAGAAGCTGTTATTTCAAATAAATACCGATTCATATAATTAATATACACAATAAAATAGTTTACTAGGTATCGTGATTATTTGGATATCACTTTCGGTCTAGTTTCCAATCAAATAGAACATAATATGCGTTTACTTAACTGTTTACTTATATAACAAATGCTTTTACTATTTTTCTCTGCAATAAATTGATCGCATTATTGTAAACAGGGCTCAAATATGACGACGACATTTTCTATAATTATAAGGTTTGAAGATAAAAATAAAAAGCTCAACTATAACTACTATCGAAAATCAACCGAGTGCATCAATAATCTTCATCTTCTAGGCTGACAACTGTGTATGATTTTGTAGTAAAAAATGAATGAATTAAAGAATTGCTTAAAATACGTTAACGTCTTTTAAGTAATGTAAGTAAGTATTTTAACGTAATCTATCTTCACGTCGTGGCATAGTTATTTTACCAACTGCATAAAATAATTCACGAACATCGGAAACTTTTATGAAAACACTTAAATTTCTTTTCGTGAAATATTTCATTAGCTTACTTTGAAGGCGGATACTGCTATTGCTGCGATAAGCAGTACAAGCCACGTTAACTTCATGCTGAACGGCATCAGCTCTCCAGTAGTTTATCCGATTGCAAATCTAAATTTCCGACGAATGAAATGAATTATTCAGTCAGGCTTGGCCACAACAAATAATACCAATCGAAAAGAAACACAATATGCTAGCTAAGTTTTCACTGATCGCTATTCTTATCACGAAATTCAATGAATACAATTTTTTGTGAATAAGTCCGACTTCGTTATGAATTCGATATTTTTTTCAAATAATGAATTCACTTGTGCCAACTTTTAAAACTGAAACAACTTGGCGCCGTAATGTGCATCTATTTATTCCGCCAGATTCTTCTTCTGTTAAATGAATATGATATCATTTATTTTTAAATTAACTATTCAGTGTCGATGATTTGAAATTGGCGGAATTTGAAATTATGTTTAAAAAATTGGTAAGAGCATTTAAAATTTTGTAATAAAGTAAAACTATCAAGTTTTTATAAATTCAAATGAGACACTAGATATAAAAATGTGATTTTATATTCGCAAATAATATTTCACTTTAAAAACACATGTTACATTCCGGTGAAAAACCGTACGTTTGCGATCTATGACACAACAAATGTGTCCAAAGGTCTGACATGATGAATAGAAACAATTCAGAATGATTATTTAGCACATACATAGGCATCTAATATTATTTAGCACATACATTGCTTCGGATGTCGACATATTTCATATTGACGTGAGTGAGTTCAGACGAATACTATATTTTATGAATAAAAGTTGATTTTGTCAGAACTCACTCGATTGACATCTTTCAAAATTTCTAATATGATTTTATAATTTTTTTTCACTCTGTTTTTATGACTACAATGTTTTCATCTTGTTTTTAATTAATTAGTGATTAATATTATGTATTTACATATATGTATATATATAAATACACGTATTTATATTTGTCAAATACATGGCGCATTGGCATCAGCTGTAATGCCATGATTTGCTTTTTCTTAAATAAATAAATAAATCTACCGGCCCGCGGGCCGGATCCGGCCCACCGGGCTATTTTGTCCGGCCCTTATACATCTGGGCAAAATAATTGAAAAAGAAATTAATAGTTCCAGGGAGGATTATTTTTTTAAAACCATTTTCCTAGTCTATCAGCTCATACAAACAACACTTATACAGTCGTGTAATAGAAATCCGCGCAACCTTCATAATTCTATTCATTTGCGAAAATTTCCTCGAAATCTTTACCGATTTTCATTTTTTTCCTTTCCGATTGTAAAGTAAACTAAAAGCCATATTTTTAAAAGCATGTGAGATTTGAAGGCTTCAACGGCTGTTTCGGATTTCTTTTGGCGCGACTGTAATTCTTATGGAGATGAACTGAAGCCACTAATAGAGCAATATGATACAAGGCTTGCTGACTTCCAAAACAAAGACTCCACATTCGCTATATTTGCTCGTCCGATAATTCAGATGTAAATAATGTGCCAGCAAATTTGCAGATGGAACTTATTGAGCTTTAGGAGGATTTATTGCTAAAACCACAATATAACAACATTGCTTTGACGGATTTTTATAAATTATATTTGGTGGATGAAAAATGTACGCGCATTTGCATGAAAAATCATTTGTATTTTCGGCAGCACATATACATGCGATCAGTTTTTTTCGAGGATGAAACACACTAAATCAAAAAATCGAACGAGGATAACAAATGAAAATCTCAAAAATTCTATGCAATTATCCTTAAGCAATATCATCGCCAATATGGAGAGTCTTGTAATTCAAGTACAAGGCCAATCTTACTTCCACAATCAGTCACACAAAATTTTGTAATCAGTAATATTAATATTATGCCGTTCATTATATAAATAAAAAATATATAAGATGTAGCAACGTGTTTTATTGAATTAAATATAACTAATGTGTAGTAATTTGGTCCGGCCCTTGACTCGAAGACGGAATGACAATCCGGCCCCAGACCTAGGAAAGGTTACCCATGTCTGATTTAGCACATCCGCACGTCGTTACTTGACCCACTGGTTACTCAATATTTCTCCCATTATAAATAAATTTTTTCTACCATGATTTCTAATAAAATATTTTTTCCTTTTCAAAGCATATTTTCTTGATTATATAATGTATTATATAAGTTATTATTGAGGCCCCAAGCACGCGCCTCTTGTGCCTATGGTAATCTACCATTGGTTAGTGGTTAGCTAGTCGCTCGTGCTATGCCCTGCTTATAAAATCGGATGGGTGGGAAGGAATTTTTAGCCAACATAAACACGCATGCCTTTGAACTAAATAGATAAGTTGACTGAAGAATTGCTGCTCGTACTGGGACTTGAACCTGTAAAGCATGTCAATAAAGCCAACGATGTTGACCACTGCACTGCAGACCTGACAAATACAGAAGAGAATAAGGATTCCGATAATGCTAATGCTCACAAAAAATCATGCTGACATTTCCTACCAATCCTGCGCACTTATCAGCAAAGCAACGAATTCAACACTTGCATGTTTTTTATGGACAAATGAAGGTATTTGATAGTCCGCAACTGTATTTCCTATTTCCTAAGGTGAGCAGAAATGTTAACACACTAGCCCTCCCTCCAGGATGACATCTTGAAAATAGGTCGCAGATAGAGCCATTCAATGTCATCTCATCCTCCCCTTCTTTCCTTATTCACTTAAAGGACATGTTGTGTGACCGACAAAGAGTTGGTGTCATAAACTTTGATTTAAATGCTGCACTATGAAAACTCATTAAACATATGCACCACATTCGAAATGCGACATAACTAAAATTTTTTCAAGCCTATAAAAACCAATTGGTCAACATCTCCTTCAGTTCCGTTGATTCAAATTCCAATATGGGAGCATAAGTAAATTAAATTTTCAATCGATATACGCATTCATGTTCAAAGGCATGGATGTCTATGAATTTTACATTGCCACCAACCCATCTGATCATAAAAACAGACATAGCACTAGCGATTTACCAACTATTTATCCTGTCAATAGTCTAGTTGTAAGAGCTATGGCCTAAGAATCAGATGGGTCTGCATCAAATTCTTCAATCCAATATTTGAGATATTGAGCATGGGTATATGTGATGCTTTTCTCAAGCTGGTCACGAGTGACTAAAAATTTTCATTGAAATGATTGTTTTTTTGTTAATTTCAAATTAACTGATGGTTGGCTGTTATTAGCTATAATTCAATTTTTATATTATAATTATGTTTACTAAAACTACTGGTACTGTCCTAACCCCATCCTTCTATACTCTTCAAAATAGAGAGCATAAGCAACTAAGCAGTTCACTGAAAACTACTTCTGTTGAGAAACTCTACAAGTAGTAAATATATGCCACAATTAACATGGTTGAAAAATAATTATTAATTAATTGCAAAATTCAGAAAAAGAATTAACAGAAAATAAGTGTAAAAGTATATCATAGATTTTCCTTTATTCAATATTCACAATATAATACATATTATTGTACAAGTACAAAAAAGTCCTACATTACTACAGAAACACAAAAAGGTATTATAAATGGTCAATAATAAGTAATATATTGGATTTCTGTATGTACACTTTGAGAGATGTCATTTAATAGCACATCACATAATTTTATAATTTGATATTCTTACAAACAATTCGGCTGTAAGTTAGTTAAAAATAAATTATGGCATGAATTTTAAGTCGATTAATGCAGTTAAAAAGCTAGGATTTAAACTGCTGCCACTATTTTTTAATTTTTTGCATAAATTACAGATTCAAGAAATAACTTAAATGACGTAAAGAATATATCACATTCTTAAAGAAAGTTATGATGAATTAGTTGTTGTTATTATTACTCTAACAGTATTCTTTTCAAATACTAATATTTTGATATTATACTGAATTTCACAAGCCATTAACCTTTACCCTGCCCATTTCATACATTCAATTTATACACGAGTTAACAGGTATACTTTATATTATATATGAGATTTGTTTGAGAACAAATAACTACATAAAAAAAATCTTCTGCATTCCGGCAATAATGTAAATTAAATCAATAAAAATATGAAGCATTGGGAAGTTGTTGCCCGTTTGTATTAGTGTTGAAAACATTTTAGGTTGAGTGTTGTATCAAATGAGATCTTCAAACCTTTACCAATTTCTAGCGATGTTTCAATGGATAAGTTTATAAAAGGAAACAATCATTAATATTGATCTGCGTTTCAATAACTGATCAAACACAGCTAGGACTATATTTACACTTAAATTTGTATGACAGCCAGCTCTTAAATTACAAATTTTCATTTTATTTTCAATAAGCAATAAGCTCGAATGGGCAGGGAAACGTGTGCAAACACCATTCATTTATTTCACATATATCTATAATTTGATGGAGCGATGAAAAACATTTCATACATTTTTAAAACATATCATGATTATGCATGTGTTTTATTTCAGTCATACAAGCAATAAAAGCATTTAATAATTAGTATATTCAATGTGCAATTCAATAAATTATTAACAAATGCGTATATTCCAGTATCCCGAATGTTGACTTTACTCGAATAACTGAAAGTTAGACAAATAAACTATATTTAAAAATACGAAATAAATATATCATTAACAAATTGTATTTCACAAATAATAAATATTACAATGACTAAATTATTTAATATATTAAAATCATGCAAAACATTTTTTCAGTCTGCATGATTTTGAGGAACAAAGGTATTCCACCAATTTATCTTAAACTCTATATTTGATCACACAAGTCCTTAAAATAAGAATGAATCCATCAAACAAAAATGAGAACTACAAATTGATTATATGTAAATCAATTGCAAATGGATAGCAAAGAATAATAAATAAACATTCCAAGCTTTTTTTTGGTACAATGTAAATAAACTCATCAGTTATATCATATATTATTCAGTAGGTATCAGAAGAACGTAAAAAAAGATTTAAGTCAATATTTAGATGTAAATTAGATTGTATATTACACTTAGTGAGAATTTTAAAAAGCCTTACAAATGCTGACTAATACATAATCACAAGTGTATTAATAGTTATCGACTAGAAATGCTCTTCTTAAGAATATAAATGTATATACACCATACTTCAAGGTATATAAAATAATATTAATAAATATAAAAAAAAATAGAAAAATCATAATAAATGATAAGCAGAACATATTCACAATAAATTAGAAGTGGTGAACGGTTTTCTTCAAGTTGCACTCTGAAAAAGAATAAATGAGTGTTGAAATATTTTTCATTTAGTAACCAAAAATAAAAGAAATTTAATTGATTTAAAACAACAATCATCCAACAAGTAAATTTTAAAACATTCCATGTTACCAAAATATTATCACTGACATGCTTTGAGACCAAAAAGTTGGTAATTTGCAAAGAAGTCTTAGTCTTACAAGATTTTAAAAAATTTTCTAAAATTTTTTAAAAGATTTGGTAAAATAACATTACATCAAACTTCTAGGCAGAAAGAGTGGCATCTATGAAAATAAAATTAACGAAGTGAATTAATTTTAGAAACAGTTTTCTGTAATAATTATATTCTATGTGTGACACAGTCACCTGTAAAAATAATGTAAGATTTCAAGATCTTATTTACTAAAACTATATTTCACTTCAAGTAAATGGCATCTGAGAGCTACCACCTTACCACTTGCCATTTCATAGCCTTGTCATTTAATTTTAACCCTCTCAGAAAAGAGACGTTGAGTAACTGAATAACAAACAGTTATTGTAAAACCACTCCTGTTGAGATGCTCTATCAAGTATCCTAATGTCCTACGTGGTGAACGGTGATGGTTGGTAATAGCAAGTCAATCAAACACATTTTATCAAAATTCAACTTACTAAAGTATGGTGGCATTGTTGGATTACTCGAAAAATTCCCACTTTTTAGGTTACCAACTGTGTCAACAATTCTGGCTTTTCTGTAAAATCCACCACACCAAATGTGGTAATCGATTGTTGAAGGAATCATTGGCATTATCCAGATCCACTGAAACAGAAAATTTTACGTAATGTATTCAAAACAATTAAAGATGTAAATATTTATATTGATATCAATTGATTTGGTCTACAGCAGTGTTTCTTAACCGGGGGCGCCAGCGCCTCCTTGTGGGCGTTTTATTGGTCTGGGGGGCGTTTTAAATTGTTTAGCATTTGGGGGGCGCTGCACAAGTTCAAGTGGGCATTGCGTTGTCTCGTACATCGTGACTTGTATGAACTTTTAATACCAGATAGGATAATTAATCCATTGTTATCAGATGTAGAAAGTGTCAGTCAACATTTTAAAGAGCAGTTTATTGAGCTACAAAATGACTATGAAGCTAAAATAGTATTCAATCAATGTGATTATGATGTTTTTTTTGGGTCCATTTTCACCATCAATACCCTCTTCTGTGGAAAGAGGTATAATTACCCATCGTAGCATTTCCTTCATCATATTTAGTAGAAAAGGGTTTTAGCCCAGTAACGCATATATATAAAAAAAATACCAAAACCGATTACAGATAAGCCAAAGAGGAGATTTGAGACTGTATTTAACTAAACTTGAACCTAATATTACGAAAATAGCAGTCACATAAGGCTCAAGGATCTCATTTTAAATAATATTTTAACAAAGTCAAATTCCGTAAATAAAAATGGCTAGAAACCTCCCAGAAAATTAAATTTTTAGGTCCTAGAAATTCTTAAGCTTTTGATGGATCAATATTTAATTTAAAAGGATAGTATGTATTCAAGTGTGCACTTACATTTCTCGACAGCACTCTGTGATTCTTCAATTAAGCTGTCTTGCATAGCTTCCATATTTTTTATTGCTCGGAATCGATTTGCAAGAAGAACATTATTTATTTCAAAAATTTTGTCGTTCAAAGTGCTGAAAATGAAATATCACATACAATGGATTTATATATTTTTCAAAAGAAAATAGATGAAAAAACTGTTGAATTTCTTAATTCGACAAATATTTAATTTGTTGTCTTAAACATAAAAAGAGACATTAACAAGTTTACTGTTAATTACATTGTCTTCGTTCTAATGATTGCACAAAATAATAAAAGTTGCATAGTAAAAAGCTAACATGAATATTTAATAAACAATAATTTTACTGATAATACTTACTTAGCAGTTTTGATAGCTATGGGGGTCTCCAGTAGAGCACTTTTGATTTGTTCTAATTTTGCTCTGGGAAAAGCGCATGTTGAATTCATAACTTTATTATTTTCATTATTCAACAGATGTACAGTGACATATAGTCTATTTTCGAACGAACTGAAAAAAAAATAAGTCCATAAAATTTGAAAATGAACAATACCTCTAAAATATTTCAATCTTACTTAAGGTTTACTTTTATGATATCTCAACAGTTAGACTACGTTCACATGGCACATTTTTTCCCATATACCGTATTCGATATCGAATGGACGTTATCGAATACAGGACACAGTGGCACTGTTTCTTCTATGGGTGTGTTCACACAGAGTCCCCGCCTACCGTTAGCAGTGTTGTTTCGACTATTACAGCGATGTATTTGGAGCTAAATTGTTTTTCTTGACCAATTTTTTTTTATTGAAAATGATCCCATAATGGGAAGAAGTTCGAAATTAAAGAGGGAATTAAAAAATATTTTGGAACCTTATAAGGAAATACGCAAAGATTTATATGTCCTCCGATGTCTCTCGATGATGAAAACTCACAACCGATTTTATAAACATATACAATTCTAAGTGATGATGAATGAATGGTATATTACAGAGCTGTGGAGTGGGAAATTTTTAAAAGTTTGAACATTTTATTCTTGTATATTATTTCAAATTTTGGATATTGGTCAGATTTGTTGGTTGATATATAATTGAATACAGTCAGTGTCAGAGTTGTGTTTTTAGTCAATGTTGGAGTCGGAGTAGTGTTTTTTGGAAATGCTGTAGTCAGTCGTAATTTTTTAACGGCTCCACAGCCATGTTTTATTATGCTATTAATTTTTCTTTCAATAAATATGTAAATGTATATTTGTTTATTTAAAAAATAAAGTAAAACAAAAATCTTCAATATTTTTTTTTGGAACGCACACCCTAATTTTGTATGAACTTCAAACCTTGTATAACACGAATTTGTATTACACCATGTCTTTATGGAACCATATAACCGTGTAAGACGAGGCCCAAGTGTACGTGAAAAAATGGCATCAAATGGTCCCATGTGAACGCAGCCTTAGGCATGATATATCTTAAAAGATAACAATTTATACTGTGCGAATATTACTGAAATTGTAAATTAAGAAAAATACATACCTTTCCCCATCAAAATAGTTTTCACCCTTGAATTTCAGAAGTGGAGATTTAGTGGCAAGTGTTTGGTGATTTAGAATAAGTGGTTGATCAATGACAACCTGTAAAAATTATCAAAAATTAGTCCCTCAAGTTAATTGATACTAAGCCTATCTATATCTATGCAATTAAAATTAATATCATGGGTGAGTTTAGTCTACTAGTCCGAGTGGCCATCAAGTCATCCTGGATAGATGGAGTGAGTTCACTTTTGAATATTGATAAATTACGAGGCAGCAATTGACTTACCCGCAGATTTTTTTTAAATATTGTGGACTCAATAATTTCATTTAACAAAATAATTGAAGAAATATGGCAAATTGAAGTCTTACAATTGACTAATTAATTAATTGCTAGGTGACCCACTTGTAAGTGTAAACTACCAGGGCATCACACTCCGTAACATACAATACAAAATACTTAATATATGTACAGGCCTTTAGCGTAGCAGTCAACATTATTGGCATATGTTACGGTGGTTAAGGGTTCGAATCCTAATACAGTCTCATGGATTGATTTTTCAATCTATTTATGGAAGAGTTGAGGATTTTGACTGAAGGTGCTTGATGGAATTTCAATATTAAATTTGAATTTTGTACTTTAGTGCTAACGACCCAGGTTTGGCCTTTACATTCATGTTCACTTGTGCACTTGCATTTCATATAAAAAAACATTTACCAAGTGCGCACACAAACAATACAAGAGTACACAAAAGTTACACCAACATTAAGATGAAAGGGCATTAGAATAAGTTCTTAACACTGAGTGTTAAATAATACCTTCGTTAAAAATTAGCCGTTTCTTTTAGTATGTTTTAATTACTTATTACGTATGTGGCGCAATTTTTTTTAATTTCCTTCTAAGTTGCAGACAATGCCTTTGGCGGACATATCGTTTTAAAAATTAAAGGAAACTTTCCCAGGAGGACTTATCTAAATTAAATTATACTCTTAGAATTTTATCCTATTGTAAAATCACTGAAAAGTGCTAAGAGTTGAATCAACAAATGAAAACTTAAAAAAAATCGAGTGCAAAAGAAAGTTTAAAGTAAAAAAAAATAATTACGTTACTATTGAATTTAATTGTTGGTAGCATCCCAAATGTCCCAATTGATTGTGATAAAAACACTCCAAAATTCATTTAAATTTACTTACCATATCAATGTTCTGTCATAATAGAAATTTGCTCAGATGTATTATATAAGTCAATGAAAATTTTAAACTATATAAAATGTTCAATACAATAGGTTTGGTTATGTTTCAAAATGGCGTTAATAAATATTTTTTAAATGTTATATACACCAGTTCAAAACAGGGCATATTCTGAAATATGAAAATATTATTGGTGGTGCCGTGGTAGAATTTGATTTTGTGCATATTTATATGCGCATCACGGTAAAAGGATTAATAACATGCACGGGCAGAAATTTAAAAATTCTACCCGGCCTGAACCTGAAAATCTCCGACCCAGCCCTATGCTCATTTACGAACAACTTACCCGAACGACATTTAAAAAAAAATTATATCTGCTCATCAAATTATAATATGTATGTAATTTAGACATACAAAAATGGCGTATGCATCCGGAATAATAGGATTTGTTTTATTTTTTTTTACCCAGGGCCCGAACTGTAATGTAAGCTTTTGATACACAGCCCGATCCGGGCCAGTGCAGACCTCTAATGCACGAGTTAATAATGTTAAAAGGATCATAAAGGGTAAAATTGAAACTTAATAATTATTTATTATTTGTGTTATTTATTGGTGACACAATTCACATGCTATTAAAATATAATGAGAACAAAAATAAATATTTACAAAATATTAAGTCAACATAACAAAAGTCAAATGACAAATAAAAATGAGTGTTTTTTAACTCAAATAACAGTCTTGTTATGGATCTTTCAATAGGGACCCGTAAAATTTGTTAGGTAATCTTGACACAATTCACATGCAATTAAAATATAATGAGTACAAAAATAAATATTTACAAAATAATAAGTCAACATAACAAGTCAAATGACAAATAAAAATGAGTGTTTTTTAACTCAAATAATAGTCTTGTTATGGATCTTTCAATAGGGATGCGTGAAATTTGTTAGGTAATCATGCAGTCGACTATTTGATGTTTGGTGGAAAAATTCGAGCCAACTGGTCAGGTTAATATTCGACCAACAGTACGTCACCGAAATGCAAGATCTGCTGAAAACATCACTGCTGTGTGCGAGTGTACGGAATAGCCCATGGCAGCAACTCCTCGTCGCTCACAAGAACTTGGCCTTTCTGCGACTTCAACTTGGCGAATTTTGCATCGGTTCTTGGGTTAGTAATAAATCTTACCAACCCAAGAAATTAAAGTAAACAACCACTGATGCGGTGAAGCAGTTGGAAGTTAACCCAAGTCATTTTTGGATTAATGGGTATGTGACAGGCGGACATTGTATTCCACATTTAATGCCATAAAATATACTTTAAAATGGAAAATTGAGTGGATATCTCACACACAGCTTGTTTTGTGATGGTGCATCCTTATTGAAAGACCCTATGTAAGTAAACCAGGTAGATTGCGTTATCAGGTGGACTTAAAAGATACCTTATAATCAAAACAGTCGCTTTAAGCATTTTTTAAATAATTACCTAAACTTCTGGTACAAACCCCTAAAATTATTGCCAGTAAAATATCAATAAAAAATGAAAATGTTTTTACAATATATTTTTAGTATTGGGGGGACGCTTTTAGCGCCTTGCACTAAAGTGCCATAACCTGCAAACTGGCCCTAGTGGCAATCATCCTACCATAAGATAAAATTAAAACAAGTTTGTACCGTAATCACGTTTCATAAACAAAGGGTAAACTAAAATGCTAACAAAAAAAATCACACGGATGTGTGCATCAAAACAAAAAATTTGAATCTGTCACCCCTTACCATACCAATCTTTAAAATTATATTCAAACCCAACCTAACCGTTAAGAAAAAAAATTAAACCAATATAGTTGAAAAAATGGAGTATTAAAATATTTACAATGTTTAAAAACAAAAAAGATAATTTTTAAAATTTTCCGGGTAATGGGTGGATTAGGAAAATCAAATATTTTTTTTTTGAATCTGCCAACTCTTAAAATTATGTTTAGACTTTACGAATACTTCCTTAGACAAAGAACATTAGGAACGTTGGTCACAGCCATCCCTCCTTTAGGAAAAATCTTTATAAAATGAATAAGATTAAAAAATGACAAGACAGGAATATAAAAATACTTGAGATATTCATGGTGTATGCAACTGGGTGTTATAAAAAGAAAAATTACCCTAACATAATGTGGTGGAAGTACATCCATCCCTCAATTTACACATAACTTTTCTTTAAGCAGTCGAGATAAATGCAATGTTTTTTTAAATACGCTCATGATCAATATGAATTTATTGTGACAAGGATAAATCTGCTAATTTTGGAACTGAATTCTTAATACAATGATAAAAGTGATTTCTGACCAGCGATGAAAAAAATGTTTTGAATGTTAAGAGACAGCAGCAAAAATGAGGATGAATATATTTTGGTTTCGTTAGTAAGGTATAAAAGTTATGTTTTGTTTTATAAAAATAAATACTCGAAACGCAGTAAAAATTATTGTTATTGATAATTAAGCGGATCATCAAATTTAATATGAAATCAATTTCTTCATTGATTTTCTTTCCTTTTTATGTGATTTCCCATTATGTGGATTTGTGAAAAACGTACCTACTAAGTAAATTGGGGGATGAATAATAAAAATTAGTCCTAATCGTACCAAGTCCTAATTAAAGCACCTAATCGAAAAGGTTAAGAAAAATTAAGCTGTAGAATAAATTTCAAAAATATAGGAACTGGGAAAAGCAAAATTCCAAGTGCCACCAGAATACCGTAGTACTATCATAATATAATATACAGAATAAGTTAACAGTTAAGATAACACACTATGATCCGATCTGTGCAAATGTTAATGGACAGATTTTTTGGCACAAGATAAAAGTTCTAACCTAATTATGAAGTAGTTATAACGCTACAATATTTATTGTTATTACAGTAGTAGCATCATTATATTTAATGGTATCACCATGCATTATCACAATTCAAACATCAAAACAAAAATAAAATCCTTTTAAAAATAACTATTACAAACATAATAGTGACAAAATTTAAAACATATAAAATTACTAAAGAGAATATTTCAGTTCATATTTAAACGCAATCTTCGCACAAAAGATTTTAACCACTTGCCGGTCCAATTGATTTAACATATGCACATATGTACACATTTGAAAATGCAAAATACACACAAATTTGTGATAACATATTTTTTATCTGTTAGTCTGTGTCCAGCCCTTGCTGGGACTAGATCAAATTTGTAATTTTCATATGAAGTTTGCCCGAGTTATCTTGTGATGTCCGTTTTTGACGACTTTCAATACCCGAGTATACTCAGGCGTGCCCGAGAAGGGGTTAAAATCACTGAGGACGACCTCAAGACCTCTTTTTTTAATATTCCTTTCATTTAATTTAACGTTTCTATAGAAACCATTACCTAATAATGATATGAACTGAAATATTTTTCTTTACAAAAACTACATGGTTAGAGTGAAAATTCGAACAATTTGGAGAATTATTCAAGGATGTCATATTCGTCGTAGCTATCATCGCTGAAGTAACATTTCTCCTGATATGTTACTTTCTGATATGATTGACATGTCCTTACTCTTTTGGTCCTGCTGTAGTTGTCTGAATCCGAGTCGAAGTCATCATCATCTAGAATCAAGTCATATTTCAACTTAAGCAATTAAGTATTAACAAATCTTAAATGAAGAAATGACACAAAATATGTTGTTTATTAAAAAAAAAGTTATTGTTAAGGAAATGACATACATAAGTTGATAAAAGATTAAGACAGCACACTATTCTTTTACCAAATCCGCCCCTTATATGATCAATGCTTCCTCGGTCCAGATATTAATATATTTTCTTATTCTTTTGGAACTACAATTTGCAAACGTTACGTTATAAGAACGAAGTTTCACCAAGTAAATGACAATAGAGTCCTTCAAATCTCTACATTATGTATGGCACATAATTATAACTGATCATTTCAAAATATATTTACAAACACACTCGTTGTACTTTCAGCGGTAACTTTGTGGAAGTCATTTTAACACTTTATTTATGGATCGTTTTAATTACTATAGTAATTACACACAAATTTGTGCCACTGTAAACAATGGGTTAATATAAAGTTTAAATAACATTGATTATTCCGCGTATTGTGCTGCGATAGTAAGTCTGAAGATGCCTCTGGAAGAGGGGAAATACGTGTCACAATTAGTAACACAGTACATGGAATAATCAAAGTTAATTTTATATTACACTGTTTTCAAATATACATACCAATATCATATGAAAGTAACGGATCAACTAACTTTTATATTAATTTATGCGTCAAAAATTTCATATAAAAATTAAAAATGGCTCACTTTCTAATTGTAGAAGAAAAACGAGATTCTTGAGCGGAGATAGCTCAATGGCTTCGTGTAACTCAATACGGTCATCAATAATTGGAAGAGTCTTGAGATTCTCTGGGTTAAGCCAGACTAATCTAGAAACAATAAAACAATTTCATAGATTATAAAAAAATATATATATATTTAACATACCACACGTTTATGGTATCAAGTCTTGGTAGAAAAAAAATTATTGGTAAGGTATTTATTAGAATAAAAAATATGTTTATAACCAATGCCACAATTTCATCAAATGGTCAGAAACAGTTTTGGCGCGTATCTGTTTATTTTACTCTTATATAAATATTTGTTGTTTGGAATAACTTGATATCTGATGTTTGAAAAACTTCAGTGGAAATTTTAAAATATAGATTTTCTAACTAATATTTGAACTACTTCTGAAACCCATAATTATTGGAATAATCTAAATTCAGATAATTTATTTGTTTTAAATTATATATTTCATAGTTAAACATTTTTTTTTTGAATTTCCCTACTGTTAATTCAATATTTTGCAGATAGTAGGTTATTCCCAACCAACACCGATATAAATGTCAGCTTCCGTGATCTAGTGGTAAGAGTTTTACCCGAGCAATCAGACCAGTCTAGGTACATGTTCTGGCAAGGTCAATAGATTTTATTTTATCAATATAAATTTGGAAAGACTGTCAAAATAATATTTGACATAAAGAAATTCAAAATGTTTGGCAAACTGACAATAATTAGCTGTAACGCTATTAAAAGATTTCTCATATATATGGTGATCAAGTAAAAAGAAAAACACTATTTTAGAGAAAATACGTGTTGAACACAGTATCTTATTAAAAATATCTCTGCATATATTTATTTATCTTTTCTGATGTATCAAAATGATTGATTACCTCACGGCCTTGCCACGGCAGGCTGGAAAGCTCCTCTGTCCCAAATCCGCCACTTCCTTTAGTGTTGCCAATTTGTTGGAGAAAATAGCATGGTATAATATTTCCTTTCTGTATGTAAAACCAACGTATGCCTTGAAGTCATCGCCAAGGTAGCTTTCATACACAGTCTATAAAATAAACCAAATATTCAGATGGTAGTTACAGTAAAAGTCCGTTAATTCGAACAACGATAATTCGTAATTCGAAATTTTCATAATTTGCCTGTCCCAATATTGACTTTTCATAGTAAATTCTACCGTTAATTTGAAATATCGCATAATTCGTAATGTTTTTAGTCAAAATGTACTTACAATTTCTAATAATTCAAAATTTTGGTTAGGACCCTTGTCAAATATTAATGTGGTGAACAGATGTTAAATAAAAAATCAGGGACAGAAAACATATTCAAAATCGTATTAACTTGACAGTTAAAATGCATTGTTTACCAAGGAATGTATAGACTTGTTTTGAAGATTCAAGCCTTATGTAAACCCATTAGTGTAAGTGAGACATCAATATAAAGTGAACTATCACATGTCAAAAATCTGTTCGAGCTCTTACATACATTAGTGCAAGCGAGACATCTATATATGAGGTATTTCGCTTGACAATTTCACCGTGTTCAATTTAATTGTTCATAAGTGACTCATTGGGTCATTCTATTTAACACTTTACTGACCGCACTTTTTCGCTGAAAACTTACGTACGAGATACCACATGTCTTTTGCAAAACTTAACCTAAAACAATAGATTTCGTAAATTTAACACAACTTTTAAACCTCTAACAGATTTCAATAAAAATTAAAATTTAGGTTCCTGTCGTTTTTAAGAACCTTATAAATAATTAAATCAGGGTTTTTGGACAGGGGTTGCCAACTTTATTACATCTGAAAAGCAAAAAAGTTAGAGAAATCGAACTTTAAGGATATGATAAAATTTTTAAAAGATTTTCACCATCTCAAGATTGTGTATAATTTTAAGCCTCAAAATATGGAATTTTTACGGAGAGGGGTTGCCAACCTTTCCTTATTCAACCCACTTTTAGATAGAGATAAATTTCTCAAAAAAAAATATTTAATTTTTAAAATGACTGACCTTTCGAAAACCTAGATTTTTAGGCGTATGCGGATATTAAAGTGTTAATATTATTCTTTTTTATTCGTATGAGATGCCTGTCTGTTCATAAAAAATCGGAAAAATGGCCGCAATGTTCCAAATCGTCTACAATTGCCGCGAAAATTAATTTTTTTTAGTGATCCCGTAATCCGTAATTCAAATTTTTTTGGGAAATCCGGTCCCTTGAATTTCGAATTAACGGACTTTTACTGTAATACATATTCATTGTGTTCCAACCATTTTAGTATCTATATAAATTGTTGAAACTGTATACATATTATTGGTTAAGACATGATGGTGAGATGTACTTGACACCATAGTCATATAACTATCAGCAAAGCGGTTTATTTATGCACTTGGAGTGAAAAGTTTATGGAAATAAATATGGCAGTCTTTTTAATCTATTGAAATATACTACCAAGTTATGCAGTAGGTAATTGTTATACAGTTAACACTTTGTTTACGGGCCTTTTTGATAACTATGGTAATTACGCACAAATTTGTGCCCACTGTAAACAATGGGTTAAATCAAGTATGAGAAATAGACCAGTACTATATTTTGCTTTGTACCAGTTGTTCAATATTGACTTATTTTAGCTGGATAACTATCGGTTTATATTCTTTCCATTTATGTTTGAAATTATTAATTATTAATTATAAACATAATATTTCTTGTGTAATAAGTTTTCACAAGTAATAACTCATATCTCAATTTGACATATAAATTGACTAGTTAGCATTAAGTACTGAAAATAATTACCCTAGCTTCATTATCAACATCAGACAGCTGGATCATATCTGTAGACAAATTTTTACTCTGGTATTTATGGTAAGTCAATATATATGAGCTTTTAGTAGATAATCTACTACCAGGTTCTTTGCTCCCAAAACAGGACTCAAAATCCTCGTCAGTAACCTATCAGGTGGAAATATACAGATTAAAAAACCGGTTTGAAATAATAAAATAGTATTTTTTTTATCCATCAACTTGTTGCTAATTAAACAACAAAAAAATATATATTATTAACTCGTGCCTAGCGAGTGTCTCAACGTATGAGATGACAAAATACAAGGCCTGTGTGCGAGCGTCTCAAGGTATTAGACGGCAACATTCAACTAACGATAAAACAATAAATCTCTTGCATACAGGAGTGATTATTGTTTTAAAATATTACCTAAACTATCTTGCTTCTATCTTGGCCTTAGTATTAATCACCAATTCAACTTACCCATTCCACCTTCTGATCGTTAAATCTTATGAACCTGTTTTCAGTGTTCCTGACCATGCATAGGTAATGGCCTACATCCGCAGAGCCTGAGTGGATGATAGCCGAGTGTAGAACATACATATTTTCAGGCTCGTCTGCCGAAAGAAACTGGTTCAGCACAATATTCTTTGGATACTCCACCCTGAAATTAAGTTGAAACCTTATGTGATAAACCATTTTCATAAATCAAAGAATGAACAATCTGCTACGGTATAGATAATAATTTATACCACAAACTTATTTTTTTGTTTCAATGGTGAGCTTTCTATTTGAAATATTAACACCTGTTCTAAATGCAGTAAAATAGAATTATCTTTAATGTGATAAATTTGTATATTTAATAACCATGTATTAATAAAAAGTCTTCATCATTAACCATTCCATTGTGAAGAATACAGAGCTGAAGAACTCTTAAATTGTGGATAAAATAATTGAAGTTAGTTTTTATGCCTAGAAATCAAATATATCATTTAAAAAAACACTACAATATCGACAGGAGATTTTCGGGCTCGGGCTGTATAGAATTTTTAAATTACAGCCCTTGCAGATCTCTAATGTGCATTGCAATATGTTAGATAAATATAGACTGAAAATATACATAGTGCTTCATGTTATTCTATTTGATCTCAACGCTGTAAGCAATGTTTGTAATGCTCGAAGTGTAGGGTCGACAGTCAAGTGAGAGCTTGGCTGTATTAGTAAATTCTAATAAAAAAATTCTTCAAAAGATTAAGTCATAATAGTGTTTTTGTATGATTACCTATGGTGCAGCTTGCTGTTTATTCCAGCAATTGATTGAAATCGGAGAAGTACAATGTTAAGAATTTCAGGCAATTTCTTGAATAAAAGTTGTTTCTCCATTGGTTTTAAGCCACCGCACTTCATGCAGTGGCACATGTCTTCGTCACTGAGAATCTCAGTGGTACAGTATGCTCTCAAAGCTTTTTCTAAGCTCTCAAAGTTCTCCTCTGTAATGGAGTCTTTTATGGGTAGCATAATGCCACTGAAGTCTTCGACTTTGGAAGTTTTGCTCCCACATTCCCGACACTTGAGGAAGCTTTCTTGTTGCCCTAAACAATAAATTACATTCATTTGCTATAATATAACATTTTGAAAGAATCCCATATTACATAATTTAATTTGTAAATAGTTTATGTTTAGATTCAAATTTAAGTTCATGACTGCTAAAATATGTTAAATTTGAAACTCATTTATCTAGATATTCCTGCAGTCATGAAAATTTTGATTGCTTAACATAAAAATAAAACTTTGATACAATATTTTGTTTTTTATAGAATTATCAAGACTAATCATCAGAGAAATCTCATCACAAAGTAATCTGTCATCGCTCCTGTATAGTAGTATCTTGTATGTGTGTTTTTTTACTCAAGTAGTATAATATCAAATGTAACATTTTTTTTAAATATTTAGTGATGTTTACTAACAAAAGCTCTCGAATTAGTTTGCCATTCTAATCTTGGAGTTAAGCGAAATGAAATTTGCATTGAGCAAAATTGTGCTTGGTATAAAAATTACTGATATTTTTGTTTATATATAAAAATAAAGCTACGCTCGCGAAAATAAATTCAGAAGAACATTTATAATGCCAAATTTGCTGCAAAACAAACGCTTATAAAAAATATACAATTATCAATAACAGAGATATTATATAGCTTTCAAGGAATCTTTATTAAATGAATATATTTTTGATGTTGCCGAACCAGAGTATTTTGAAAAGTTACATAAATATAATGACCATGTATCAGTTGTTAAAAAATCAATGAATTTGTTAGTAATAGTGTTTAAACATGTGTTAAAAGTATTGGTAGAGGAAGAACCTTTGTAATGTGTAACCCTTTCCGGTCCTATATCGAATCTCATTCGACATTGATTTTATCCTCGTGGGTCCTATGTGGTTTTTTTTCTTCATTAGTATCGAGTTAATATCAATAGCAAGTCCATTTTTTTTTTTTCTTATAGATCAAAATATAGATAATAAGGACAATACGTTATATATTCCGAAAATCAATTTCATTTTTACGAAAAATCTAGTTTTTATTTTAAAAAAAAGGAAAATATTAGTTTCTCTGACAATACTGTAAATCTATTGTGAATTTTTTTTTTTGTGGACCGGAAAGGGCTAATGGCTAAACACTAACATTAATAAAAGCACTTAAAAGCAATGTGTGAAATGGAAAAAAGAAAAGAGTTAGTTGGGTAACCTTATTGGATAAATTAGTGAAAGAAGAAAGCAGCACATGGCATCAATAGGATAGGTGAAATTACAGAATTCTCAGAATCCCGGTGTGATACACCCTGAGGGTCAGCAGTACAGATGGCTGCAGCCTGTTGTTAATATAAATACCGCATTAGTCAGAGAGTGTTAGTAGCATAAATAAAGTATTATCCAGTACATAAACAGAGGATCAATAGATAGAAAACCAAAAGCATCACCTGATATTCGGCATATAAATTAACAATTCTATATTATTGTTATCACTGCCTAAGTAATTCTAAAAATTGGCGGCTGGGCAGGAAAAGGTTCAAATGAAAGCGGAGAAGGTAAGAAAACAAAAAACCAGATTGATAATAATATGGATGTTAGTTATAAAACTGTTATGTGAAGGTTTTTTTAGGACAGCTCCTGTGGGACCCAAAGAATTAATTTTTTATCCTCAAAAACCGTGTCAATATAAAAAAAATATATTACATATGAATTAATTCTAATCGCATGTAACATTGCTCCATATACATAGGTATATCATTTTACATTGCTTTAAATTGTTCAATTATGAATATGAACAAAATATTAAAAATTGATTCAAAACTATTCCTGATCAACAAGAACCACATATACTTTGTTTTGGTTTCACTGTTTACCAATTTATTTAATAAATTACACTGCATTCATAGAAAATACAGGGGGGACTTCCTATCCAGGTTCCAGCAGTTGAAAAAATCTCACATGAATAATAGTTAAACAGGCTTTTATGTAGATTACTTATAAAAGATTATTCATCAGTGGTCTAATATTATATTGTCAAATAACTACATAACCACCTGTCACCAAAATGGAGAACAAGTTGCGGTCCGGGCGATTTCTTGAAAACAATTGAAAAATTAAGTACTTCGGGGAAATTGATATAACTCCAATGTAATTTAAGCAACGTCATTAAATAATTGCTTTGTAAAGTTAAGAATGATTATCCCTTTATAAAAAATGTTTTATTTCAAAGATTCTCAAACTGTGGTTTGCATATTAGCAAAATATAAATGATTTTCGGTTATAAACTCCACGAGGAGTTAATATGCTCCAAGTTCAATGGCTTAAATACAGGATAGATATCAAAATATTGATCCAACAGCGAGAGTGGATACTGGCCTTTTCGAAAAATAATAATAATACCATTTGAACTTGTTTTATGAAATAAGTAAATTATGTTTTTTTTTGTATTGTACTCGAGCAGAATTATCACATTGACAGACGATAAAGTGACTCCTGTCGGTGTTTTCCGTAATAAATTCAATCCCTACAATGAATCTACGCCGAAAAAATCAGCGCCACCGAAAACACGCATACGAATCCCCCGGATCTCTGCGATTGCCCAGCGAAGACGCGCATACGAGTCCTCCAGACCGCAACATGTTAAGTATATTATTGTAAAATTCTAATGTCATACAATTTAAAAATATATCTAAATAAAAATGTTAGTACACAATAAATCATTATTATAAAATGAAGTAACACACATGCCGGCAATCAGTCAAACATTTTTTTAAACATTGAATCGAACAGCTAATGAAATAGGAGACATGATTAATTAACCTAGTCCCAGCGGCAGCTTTTTGTTTTCAATTTGAAACTATATTTTCATTATTTTTGATTTAATAGCATTATGGATTGTAAAAAATAATGATGTTTACATAAAATAAGCTGTGACAAAGATGGTTTAAAAAAATTTCAAAGCAATAAAATACTGCATTGAAACCCTGACAAAAAAATATATATGTCAGGTTAACAAAATGATAAAATATTAACTTTCGTTAGTATAATAATGCATTATTTAAAAAATAGAATTTGAAACATTCTGACTATTTATGAAAATGGATAAAAGTTCACTTGGTTGTAATACCATGAAACAGGAAGTTCTTTGCAAATATGTATGTGCTCGCCGTAGGAAAGGGTTAAAGAGATGTCAGTAATGATTTACAAATAAGTCTATTGAAATAATAGCATTTCAATAAACTTAATAATACCTATGAATAGCGGTGATATCGTATCTTTAATCTTAAGAGCGTTAAGTCTTGATTCAATAAGGCAAATGAGCCAATTGAATTTTTCAAAAGCGTCTTCTTGGGTATGAACAGATTTTATACCCAAACATCTCGTCAGCATATTAGTGCTCTGTGAGAGCTCCACAGACAGCTGCAATATAAAATAAGATTATTTATTTTTTAGACCATATTTATACAATACAGGAAGTCCTCGACTTACGGCGGTTCGCTTTACGACGATTCGCACTTACGACCAAAAAAAAAAGGCTTTTTTTTTTTGAAATTGCATTACGGTGCGCCTTTGTCAACCCTGATTCATGCGTAAACAAAGAAGACTTGATAATTTTAATTAAGATTCAATTTCTGAAGTGAATAATCAATAAATCGTACCCATAAAGACTGGCAAACGGAGTAGATGTGACAAAAAAAGAGAAGTGCAATACATTTAGAAAAAAAACTTTAAATAATTAAACAATATGGGAGTGTTAAAAGAGTAAAGGGCATAGCTCGTGATCTACACTTTTAATTTTTTTCATCACATTCAACGATCTCTACAATTTTAAAGAATAAACTAAGTATCAGCGAAGCTGTTAAAGAAGCAATATCCATAAAATCTACAATAATAACAAAAAAAGACTTGGACCCATTTACGAAATGTAAAAACTATTGGCGATTTGGATGGAAGATTTGATAAAAAAAATGAATCCTTCTTAGCCTTGAGACCATAAAGACAAAGGCGCGGAGCCTTTGGAAGCTTTGATTCTAATATCAATTTCCCGCACGAAGTTAAACTGGGTATTGTTTTGCTAAAGGAATTGTGTTGGGGAAAATATCAGAAATCTCAGGTAATTTTCTATCAATAATTAACAAAATTGTCATCTCTATGGTGTAGTTTTTAATTAGATACTATTGTTTCTATTTCAGCATTCTTGGCTGCGATAAATTAATTTCATAGTTGAAAGTAGATATTTTTACTGTGTAAAAAACCCTGGTCATTTCTATTAATACATCAGTTTTTTCAACTGCTAATAAGATCGTAAATTTCACATTTATTCTTGACGCACACGCACCGAATGAAATAGTTTTCATCACTCATCAAAACATCAAAACATCAAAACTTATCCGACCACTAAGAATTGATTAATTACAAACGTATACTTATTTAATCTTCAATATATGAAAATTTAATACACCCGATCCTCTTTTTCTGTGGTTGATTCAACTATAAAGTTTTTCCATAAGTTTTCCCACTACAAATTTTCCATATTGCCAATTTTCTACGCGATCAGCTGTTAACCGTGTTGTCAATTTCCCGTGCCTATTTTCATGAGATGTGTTTTACTTAAATTGTAGATAAAGACTTGATTTTTATTTAATTGCCTTGTTCATAAAACTTGTTTATAATATAATTTTTAGACAGAGTTTGTATTTTGTATTAAATAACTAGTACATACATACATATTTTGTATGAAATTCGACATAAGACCCAAGTCCAGGAACATATCTCGGTCGTAAGTCGAGGACAACCTGTACTGAATAGTCAAGTTTCCTGATTTCCCTTAGGATTTGCATTATTTAAAAATACACTCATCCCTCGAACAACTTTGTATATTCCACAGAATATGGCATACAAAATGATAAAAGAAAAAGATTGGTTTAAAACAATTTAAATTCCGATTTTAATAAATAAACCACATTTTCCATTGTTTCATCATAAGCATTTTCAACTACTGAAATAATTAATACGGATACAGTAAAATTCCGTTAATTTGAACAACATAAATCTGAAATTTTCATAGTTTACTCTGTTCCAAAATTGACTTTTCATAGAAATTCTACCGTTAATTCGAAATATCGCATAATTCGTAATGTTTTTCGTCAAAATGTACTTACAATTTCTAATAATTCAAAATTTTTGTTAGGACCCTTGTCAAACATAAATGTGGCGAGCAGATGGTAAATAAGGAACCAGTGACAGAAAATACATTAAAAATCCTATTATCTTTGACAGTTAACACGCTTTGTTTAGCCAGGAATGTATAGACCTGTTTTGAAGAACCAAGCTTATCTAAACCCATTAGTGAAAGTGAGACATCAATATAGAGTGAAGTATCACATGTCAAAAATCAGTTCAAGGCTTACATACATTAGTGCAAGCGAGACATCTATCTATAAGGCATTTCTCTTGAAAATATCGTTTTTATGTTTCAAAAACTTTATATGGTTCATTGTTAAAAAGTGACCAAAAATACCCTGAAAATATATTTATAAGTGACAATTAGGAATAGTATTTTTTATTCATATGATATGCCTTTCCATAAAGAATAGAAAAATTGCCCTAGATGTTCCAAGCCGTCGAAAATTGGCACGCTTATAATTTAATTTTTCATAGTGATCAGGTAATTTGTTTTTTTTTGGGAAATCCGGTCCCTTAATTTTTTCGAATTAACGGACGTTTACTGTATGACATGTTCATTTTTTTTCAAAAACAGAAAGTCGCGACACTGTATGATAAACAATTGGTGATAGAAAAATGATGAAAATTTACAGATAATCACACATAAATGGAATCAAATTGTCAATTTTTAAAATGAATACAAAATATTTGTGCAAGTAGTAGAAAAAATGCATATTATTCAATTAAATATAATGGCCTTTCGGCTAAGATCTAACGCCTTAAAGGTAATAAAAAGAGAAACATCCATCATTTTAGAGCTATGAAAAAATATAGTTGAGGTAGATATTTTTTTTAAAATCAAATCCCAATATTAAAAACTCCGACATCACTGTGCAGCTTACGACAAACTACAAACGAGGTATGAATCAGGTGTACCCCTACGTTTGCCATGTGTTTTCTTGACAGCATAAAAATGAAATCGCGCAAAATGGATACCGCGTAATCAAGGGATATGTGTACAGCAAAGCAAATACAGCCCTAAAGAATGGTGGAAAAATATAGATTATATACAGTCAACCTTGCTATAGCGGACACTTCTACAGAACTTTTTGCTATAGCGTATGCAACGGTTTTTCGTCGCTTGCTTACAAACTAAACACTCAATATTTTATTTTAAATATTATAAAAATTGGAAAAATGTTTAATTTGCTTCAAATCACAAAATACAATTGAAAAAAGCAAACCCCAAATTTGGTATGAGTGCCTTAGTTTATATAGCGTTTATTTGTTATAGGATACTCCCTATCCTCCAGCTATAGCAGGGTTGACCGATAGAAAATATAATTGGTAAATTTTGCCGTGTATCAAGTGACAAAAATTTGCGGTCCGTTCCATATACAAATAAATACATTTTGCTGTGGGCAACCTAAAGAACATAAATTATTATATCTGTGAGAAGGTCATGGCTAAATTTATCTTCATTATTAATCATAATAATGCAGGCTTCTCTCATTAAAGTATTGAAGGAAGTTTCAAGCAATTATTCAATAAACTGATTCCTTAATTAATTTTAAATCTAGCTCTCGTTCATTTCACACGTATACTTAAAAGGCAGAAGATATGCTTCATGAAAAGGGGCTGGAGTTTTTCGCCATCTTGCAATGAAAGTCAGGTTTATGTTTTTTGGTGTGCCTTACGAGCAAACCTTGCAAATTCTGTTGAGCGCCATGTATAATAAGGCATTATGTACAGAACCTCACAAAAAAAAAGAGCAACGCAAATGTCAATGCAAAATTATGGGTTCACATAAATGATGTAATTGTACCAAATGATCACCAAATTGAAAGATTCAATAATTATACATTCATTCTTTCAACTAAATATGTCTTCTTCTTGGTTTATATCTGCTCCCTATGAAGAGAATATGGTCACAATGCAGCACTCCAATACTCTTCTTTGCTTAATTCAATGACATATTTTTCATCCATTTGGTATAAAATATAAATAGTCCTAACGGTCTTTAACGGGGTTAACAGGGTCCAGGATATCAGAAGGCTCTCGGAACCAATTTGCAGTATGTGGCCCCATGACGAATTGTCAAGTATCATTATAAATATATCTCATAAAAGACAAATAGCCTGTCAGTGAAAATTGTACTCAGAGGATAACAGTAGGATGAGATACTGTTCATCGATATTACATACAGCAATGAGTAAGTTTGTTTCGCTTAAAATAATTTATTGAAAATGCCATATTGATAAAACACACAAAAGTGTAGGTTTTAATAAATTATAGTTACATCAACACCACTAAATCTATATCTGCCACCAGAAACATCAATAATACTCACAAACATTGACATTAAACCAATAAAAAAAAAAATTATATCCGCTTAACCCTTAGGTTGCCAAGCCTATTTTGATTAATTAGCGAGAATCCCCATGATTAAGTCATAAAAAATACCTTGATAAAATGTGTTCGATAATTTTTAAACAGTGTGTGCCACTTTTTTTGACAAATATTTTTTTCTCATTCTGATTTTTTGTGCATGTACATTCTCCCAAAGGGGGCACAAAAATATATTTATATTTATGACGAATGATTACATGTTTATATATTTTGTTTCACTAATTATTTATTTATTTTACACTAAGTTTCTATATTTTTTTTCGATTGATTTGAAGCCGTCAAAGATATTTTGTTGCTAGTAAAATAAGATTACATTGTCACCAAGAGACGCATTTGAATATAAGACGTCATGTTGTGTTATGGGTATAATGGGTGAGTTATTAATGGCTTATTAGCAGTGGTTTTAAATGATTATTTTCTTATTGCAAAAAAATGCAGACTTTTTTTTCCAAAATATATCTTTAGAGCAACGGTCACCAAACTGCGGCCTGAAAATTTTTTTCAACCAGCACTCCAAAAATTCTCGTTTTTTGAAAATAGATTATTCCATTAGGAAGAAATTTTTTTAAATTACATGACTTCGTTGTGAATTCGTGATTATTTATCTATTATAAGATACAACAACAGATGAACCCATAAAAGATGATAAATATTTTCTATTATAAATCCCAATGGATATTACATTATATTATAACATATAAATTAATATTCTTATCAGATTTCAACACGAATTTATCTGTCATCAGGCCCCGGATAATAAATCGCGACTCCACGAATCGGACGAAATGGAAAAAAAATATTGCAATAAGTTTTCCTGACCTATATCATAAATATTTTCTATTTAAATTCATCAATTCGAAATATCGATGTCGATAATACGTAGTTAAAAAAAATATATATTTAAACAATGTTTTATACCCCTGAAGCAATATAGATAAAATCTTCAACACACACTGGTCAAAATGTGTTTCATACTTTTATTATTTCACGGTGGCGAGCCGTCGTCTATAGGAATTCTCGCTAGTTAGCAAAAGCCGATCAAATCGGCTCTTGGCATCCAAAGGATTAACACATTGTTTTTGGGCTCTCAGGTAGAGCAGACAAAGGGCGTGAATCATTATTATTTATTATAATTATCAATAAATATTTACAAGCTCACAATTTACTTCCAAATCAAATTTTGAAGATGTATTAAAAGATATCCAATTTAAATTCAGGCTCATGGTGGAGTGGTCAACTGAGTTGACTTGCTCATGAGTTTGAATCCCAGGCAAGATACAAGCAACTTGTTTTCTATAATAATAAATGGCTTAAATATATTACAGAGCAAGTAGTCTTGAGAAATAAGAATCTCTTATTATTCCACCTTCGACCATTAACCAAAAAAACAAAAATAGTTATACGTGTCCCAAGAACAATGTGTTAGCGAAACCTGCAACCACAATATTTAAAAAATGAACATCGCCAAAGCAATATTCAGCTTGAAGAAATTAACCTTTCCCTACTGATAATTTGAATAAACCACATACATTGCAATGATTCGGGAAGGCATAAGTATGTTAACAATGGATCAGTGAAGACCAATAAATAAAATAGTATATCTTGGCATATAAGTAATCAATTTCAGTGTCAGTGTTGCTTTGAATCTTTTTGCCAAACTTATGAGCCCTTGTCTTACAAATAATGTTTCAGTTATGATGTAGTATAAATCAAATTTATGTGGGTATGAAGTACATAAGTATGTGTGTTGGAGTTTTTTTTAATCGTCATTTGTTTAAGCAGAAAGAACTAAAAATGGATTAGATTTTGTAAATAAGACTTACCCAGAGTTTTACACATAACTTCTGGAATTGGACCAAAACACATTTATGTGGGTCGACACCCCCGCCCCTCTCTGGCAGCCTCCAAGATAAAACTGTATTGCGTATTTCAGGAGTCCAATAGAGCACCTGGATAATACAATTCAAGTAGCAAGTGCTACCTTGGTTCTGTATTCCCGAATACGCTGAAATTAAAACGGTTATTAACTTTACTCACAGATGATCTACATATATCACAACGGGAAGAACTGAAATATGAAACAATTAAATAAACCACTACATATATTTTCTTCTTGTTCTTCCTTTCTACATTACTGTATCAACTTTTATTTATATCAAATTCTATTTGAAAAAAACTCAATACGTTATCTTCTGAAACTGGCCAAATTAATTAAAAGTAAAGATGTACCCAAAACCATTTCCTGGAATTATTATCATTGTTTAATCAGTGCCTGATCAACCATCATCGGCAATACTTGCCCAACCATAAGCAAAAAGTGGTATGTTACCAGGCCATAGTTGTAGCAATATCCGGACATGTGAAATTGTATGATGCTCATTTACAAGCACCTAAATGAAATGTTATATTTTGTGTCATAGGAAATATTATATAGAGTAAATTGTCATTATAAAATTATTGAAACAGTATAATTTTGAAGTGATTTTATATTGCACATATCATATTAATTAAAGTATGCAATAACATGGTGTGACTTTGACAATGTAGTTCTTATAGGTATTAATTTTTCAAAAAAAAACCATGATTACCTTACGGCAGTTAATAGGTTAATAAAACAGAATGACAGCAAACTAAAT
This sequence comes from Himalopsyche kuldschensis, assembly GCA_028554975.1. NCBI lineage: Eukaryota > Metazoa > Arthropoda > Insecta > Trichoptera > Rhyacophilidae > Himalopsyche > Himalopsyche kuldschensis. The sequence goes on from JAHFWI010000038.1 coordinate 12,087,513, forward strand.
ATGCATCATCGAGAGTAGTACATTTTATATTACCATGGGTTTTAACTAGCTTTCACTTTATAAGATATAATTCAATCCAAATCATATCACACTTGACAACAACATTGATGAGCAGTGAATTTCATATTATTTTATAGCTACCTGCTTGGCCTTTCCTTGAAAACATAGAGCCCACGTTCTCGAACTCATTCCTCCCGACATGAGATCTGCTATGGTCCATTATCACGTCTGACTTGGGTAAATTATCAACGACGACTTTTTTGTCTGCTTTCTGAAAATTGTTGATATTTTCAATATATTGAGATCGAATAGTTAAGAAATTTTAATAGTTTGAATTTTGTACATTTCCATGAGTTTTGTCGCCAACGATCTGGGCTTCGCCCTTCGGAATCTTCAAACTTTTCAAGTGCATGAATGAACTTGAACCTATAGTTGAACTTGAATTGTCAGTTCGAGTTCAGTCGTGCACTTGAAAGGCTCATGTTGGCTTATTCAATACAATTCCAGTTCTAAAGAACATGTGTGAAAGGATTGATATTACTCTATTTAAGTTCTATTTATAATATCACTATAAAGAATGGCAATAGCATCAACAGGTAGACCCTGCTTATTCTAAACAAGCAACCGCTACTTATTGATAATGACGATAAGAGTCATTACTATGAACATATACTGTTCAGTCTATACACATAAATTGAAATATCTATGAGTAAGTTACTAAAACAATGAATATAAAAACAATATATCACCCTACCCTAAACTAGTAAAAATAAAGTTATTTTTAATGCTTTATTTTTTTGCATTGTTTATAACTAGCAATCCGCAGTGAAGTTAAATTAATTAATGGAAGTGAATAATGATAAAAAAAAAAATGATACACAAACATGGCTGACAGGAACAATTTGATGAGGTTGGATATTTCATTATTTAAAAAAAAAAAAAATGATGACTATGAGAGTGGAGCCCATTATTTTTACTACAAAGCGCCTCATATACTATGATTATTATTGAGTAACACACCTGTTTTCTTCCTTTCTTGGGTTTATCGATGATCACAAAATTATTGCGCGCTTCTGGTGAGTCGCTAATGCCTATGTCATCAAGTTTCTCTTCATCCATCAATTGGGTCTGAAATTTAGAAAAACAGATAATTTAACTACTTTTTAATATAAGATAATTTATGTTATAAAAATCTTTATGAAAAGCTTCAGAGATGATTCTTCTCAAAACATTCCCAGAATTGGAGTGAGTGGATTATTAAGCCATTGAAGAATTAGTCATAAGTATAACAGACTAAAGGGTTAACTTTTTTCGCCCATTCCTGTTAATGCTCGTCGGACACAAAAAAAATGAAGCGACCTACTTCAGTAGATATTCAAATGCCATCTTCTAATCTTTAGCATTTAGGATCATTGTTCATTTTTTTGTAAATAATATATGTACTCAGCGTTAACTTAGTGGAAATTCATTTATAATTAAATTAAGATTGATAGCTTTGTTGTTCCACATATTTTATTGCAAAGAAGCGAAACATATGTCACTCTTTGTAACAGATTATATGAGAAATAACAAAGTTACAAACCCTATTATAAGAATTTTTACTGAAGGTGTTTGATGGAATTTAAATATAAAATTTGAATAGTTTAAATTCTGTAGTTTTCCATGAGCTTTGTCGCTAACGATCCAGGTTTCGCCTTTCGGCATCTTCTGGTAGATCAAGTACATCTGTGCACTTGAAATGCATGAAGCCAACAACACTCATGGAAAACTACAAAACCCTATTTTGTATTTGAATATTTTTTTCATTGGTAATGTTAATTATTTCATGATAAACACACTTAAGTAGTTAGTGCGAGGAAAGCGGCAACGAGGAGGGTAAATTCAAGGTATTCATTATAGTTTGGAAATCTCCCATTATGAGACTTGTCTCAAAAGTCAGTCTACAAGTTAACATTGCTGTGAATTGCATTATTCATTTTGAACTGTTAGTTAAATGTCAAATAAATTTAAAAGGATGATTCAGTTAGTACGGATGAATGGACTTGTTATTCGTTAATATAACCTGAAATGAAAACTCTTATTACCATTCCCGTCGGCTTGGAGAAATATAAATCGAAATCATCAATTTCGATTTTAAATTCTACACATATTCGTTTCAGAAGTGCGATGACATGGGCATCAGTATCCACTAAAATAACTTTCCGTAACAACGCTTCATTCCTGACGATACAAACTAAATAGTCCACCGCCATATCTGGAAAATAAATTTCATAAGTCTATTTATTATTATGACTATGGCTGTCAGAATCCATTAACTTTAACAATATTTTTCATTGACTAAAAAAACACCAATATATAAAAAAGGGGTATTAATTAATGAAGATGATACTTTACAATCGAAAATTAATTACTATTTAGTGAAATGTCCAATGGAAAAGTTAAAAATATGTTGGTAACAAAAAAATTGAGTAACACATAACCTTGCAAGTGTGAAAGGTCTGTATTTGTAGTCACATTTTAGTGGATTACTAACTTCAGTCTTATAAAGAACTAAGTTGATCCAAGATCTTATTGACAAATATTACTTAGTCATAGTTTGAAATACAGTTAAGTACTGAAATATATAAAGGATGTCAGTTTATTTCTCACCATTAGCCATGTTTAAAATATCACAGGATTTTTCAAAACATTGTATATAATATTAAAATGAGGTCAGCTTTGCTGGTAATTTTTTATATTCATTTGTATTACCAAACTTAATCAAGGAATCAGTTTCTTATTCGCAGTTTATGTGTATAGTATTTAATAAAAAAAATGTTGTTTGTTGAAAGACTTTGAAAGCATACTGGAATATAACTCTTGGATAATATCCAGATCTAAATATAGAGTTGAGAAGCAGGCATACTTTATAAATAGATAAAACATTTCTCTATATATACAATCAATGTTGTCACATTCAAAAAAAGGAATTCGCACTCAATTGATGACAATTAGTAATAAAGACACATACATCATTTTTACTATGAAATAATATGATTGAAATGTTATTTTTATAAAGAAGATGTTATTTATTAGTGAATATAAAAATAAATTCGCAACCGAAAGCATATTTTTCAATTCAAAGAGACTAATTAAAAATAATCTTTTCATTTTAAATTATAGATATTTTAGGCTACTAAATCATCATTAGAACTTTCATAGCATTTTCAAAATTCGAAAAAAAAATTATTGGTAAAATAGCACCAGTATGTTAATTCCCTTTTTTGCTAATCTATGTAGACCAAGCTAGTCTAACCCGCAGCCCAAAACATATGATGGATTCTATGATTCCCATTGCCTTTTTTCTGTACATGATCACACATTGCTCAATCTGACTATTGGTAAGGCAATGCAATGCTGATTAAAGAAGGAGGAAGTGCCAAAACAGCAGTCGCCATAGACGAATATATATTTCATTTATAAAACTTTAGAAATGTATCATGCCATACAAAACACTGCCAATTGCAACGGATCTTTAAAAATATGGATGCCTATTAAGTAGACCTCATTTATTTATCTGAAGTAAAATGTTGAAAAGATTTGATGGAGTAAAATGTTGAAAGATTTCATAAATTCCAAAAACCAACTAGTCTTATACAGTGGACACCAAACGCCGGATTCAGTCCGCCTAAGATTTTCATGCGGCCGCTCAAAAAATTACAGACTTTGGTAAAAATTATTCATATAGGAAATGTTGGTTTTATAAAATTTTATAATTTGGTTGTGAATTCACGACAACTATTTATTTTAATTCATCAATTGGGATAAGATAAGATGAGGTAATTGACTAAAAGTGAAAGAAGTTAGGTGTGAAATGTATTGTGAGGCGAATAGATGTTCGTTTACATGAAAATTTATTTTGTATTCTCGTTTATTGAAATTTCGTGAATGCAATGCACATATAAATTAATATTCCAGTTGGATTCCAATAAGAATTCGTATGTCATCCGCCACTTCTAGTTTTAATAAGAATCAATCCGGACCGGTTCTCAGAAAGTTTAGTGACCTTTAGTTTACCTCTATTTTTATAAAAAAAAATCAGTCTGTTGAACTCTTTGTAACATTTTATCGTCACGTTATAATGACAAAACCTCAAATTTCAGTCAGTTGGTTTAAAAAATTATTAAATTGTTTTATTTATCCATCTAAACTTATTTTAATACTTTAACTAAACATAGTCCAGCTATCAACGAGAAATATGCAGCATTAATTGAATATAATATTGTTATTTCAGAATAGGTTTTAAGTTTTCCAGAGAAATTATTAATGCTTTGTAATATTTATGACTCCATTTTTCAAACAGTATAACTATGCTGCCTCCAAATATAAAATGTTGAATAGTTGAATTGAGATATTGATCTTAACCCGTTGAGCAGTATGGCCACACCGGTGCGTCCAAGTATTTTGTCATATAGATGTTCCATTCTTATATTTTTTACTGACATCAATGATTGGTTTTTGGTAGTCAGACTATTTTCTATTATTTATTACAAATAAAAGAAAATGTTTATAATAAAGTAAGTATTTAGAAGCCATATATTGAGAATCAATGGTTTTAATCAAGTACACATCACGGAAGCAACCAACACAAAGAGCTCGCTATCTGATTAGGGATAGCTTGAGCAACCTTCAATTCAATGCGGGTAAGTCTGGGACTCACGGTTTTACTCAGTCAGAACCAAATGCCACTTATTCAATGCATGCATACTGACTGCGCTTTAAGTTTGCGAGTCATGGCACATTACAAAAGCACAGGGTAACCGTATACTGTGCTTCGAAAACAGATGCATGCGGCGAATATTAAGTGTGGTTGATTTTTTCAGCAACACAGAGGTAAGAGTATTACATCTAAAATAAAAAGGTGATGATAAATCTGGTTTGGACATGTGCTGCGGATGCCCTAGGAGAGCCTAAATCCTGCATGTCTCTTCTATCAGCTTGATGGATCTCATCGCCCCGGATGGCCACTGATGACCATCCATAGGATGTATTCAGCGGAGCTATGGGACACCAGGATGACTTGGGAAGAAGTGAGGAGGTTGGCAAGTGAGAGAATCCTGGAGGCACTGTGTGGCAACCATATGCTCCAATTAGGGAGCGGATAAATATTGAGAATCAGTCTCCACAGAAAACCCCAGATGAATGCAAGAGATCTAGGCCCGAATTGAAAGTAAAAGCTTCTAAATAATTATTTTAAAATTAAGATTTATTATTTCATTTAAATTTTAACTGTACGTTTTAAAATCTGAAAAAATTCCAAGCAGCAATGTTGATCGAACTATTTAAAACTAAATATTTATGGAAATCTATCTTCAATTACAATCAGGTATTCCAACTCTTTTTGAAAACAAGTTTATCACAAATTCCAAATCCTTTAAAATGACCTGTAGATTGACAGAAAATATTACTCAAGAGCTCAAAGCAGACAATTCATGAATAGGAGTGATTCAAGAAGTAAATTGTCAGTGGAATTTTACCATTCAAATTTATTATCTATAAAGGTAGTATTTGGGAAGACACTTCTATGATTGATTGTAGCCTGACCTTGTCAAACTATTGCATGATTCTTTCTAAAGGCACAATAAGCATAAAATACATCCTTTTCTTCCAGTATATTTTATATTAATAAATCGCACCTTTGAGAATAATGGTCTCGAATAATAACCACCTATCATAATAATGTTATCCCAAAAACATAAATTTTAAGAAATTGAATGAATCATGAATTTACTACAATGATAAAACTTTAATCAAGGAAAAAACCAGTAGGCTCCCATTAGTTTATAATTTCAATGGTGATCAAAAGTTGTTTGGATCTTAGGAACCCTTTATTTCAATATTCCTAAGGAACATTACGTATAAATATATACATTCATGAATGTGCTTTTGTGTTATTAATCAAGATCAAGTTCTAAAAAGAAGATGCTCTTGAATCTATCATGGGTTCTCGACACGTGTACCCGTTTATTCTACAGAATGTTATACTTTTAACTGCCTAACTGTTAGAAATAGTTTTGAACCTTCATAATGTTTAACCGCTAGCTCTGATTGAAAAAATAATTTCCGAAATGAAGTACTCACTAAAAAAATCCTTGCCTTGATTAGAAACTGGGTCGTAACTTTCAACGAGAGAAAGTACTTAAATCAGTTTGGAGTCCTTGAGACTAATTGTAACTGGTAATTAAGGACAGAAAATGAGCAAAATATTAGCAGGTCTGATTAAATAAAGACTGTTAAAGAGTGCTGGTCAGTGACGGCTGGCGATGGGGTGTTGGGGGGTGCAATGGAAGATTCAACCGTTTTTGCAAGAGTTCTTTCCTATTTATTGGATTTTAAAACACTTCTATAGCATGGACTTTCAATTCAGATGTTCGCAATACCAACTGTTTCTCTTCCGTAGTACGGAAAAATAGTTGAATCTTCCTTTTGCACCCCCCAACACCGTGTCACCAGCCGTCACTGGTGCTGGTTATAGTAAACTCAATAATCTAGGATGACTGGAGTGGAATTATTTGAGGGACTGTCTTGTGATGAATGTCTAAGAAATGAAACAATAACTAAATTGTGACATGTTAAATGTCTAATATGCAATTAAGTGTTTTTAAAAAATCACATCTGAATCGATAACAGTAGATGAGGCCAAGCGACATGGCTTGATGAAAAATAAATTTCATAGTTAACAAGCCCTTAAACTGTTTAAAAGAAAACTATTAATATAATAAGATTATGAAAATAAAAGTCGTAAGCATTTTCAGCAATAGCACATTTACAAACCCCTTTCCGGCATTGCGAGATTTTGTATGCCGATATTGTGAATGGCCTTGGTAAATCAATTAATATTGAACCCCTATCCGGAATTGCGAGTTTTTGTACAAAGAAGTAATGCAAATAGACTTAGTTAATCATATATTGGTTCAAGTTAAATATAAAACGTAGAAAGCCTTCATGAAACCAGTGGTAACATAGTTATACGTAGTATCAAAATCATAACAAAGATGTCCATCCGTTGTTCACTGTCCAAAATGACGGTTATTCTGAACATACATTTCAAATAAATTTAGTTAGAAAAAGAGAACATAAGCCGTATATAATCCGGGGCTTAAAATAATAAGCTTTATAATCGATCAAATTATTAAGAACTCAAACATAACACAGTGAGAAAATAAAATATTTCGAATAAGCTATGCAGAAACAAAGAAAAAAGTTCTTACCGACAATCAGAAAACTCGGAAAAAGCTCAGAACCTAAAACAAATAAACAAAGTACCCATTGAAATTTATAAAACAACTTGCCATTTAATTATTTAATGATGTTACGGGTCAGTTTATTAATGTAAAAATAGCTTCCGCCATGTGCCTGTATGATGCTTGGAGATACACATAAATTCATATGAATTAACATATAAGCATGTCTATGAAACTGAAGATGAATAGAAGTAACACTTGTTCATAATATCTTAAAGTAATATCATCAAACATGACCAATAACTTTTACTTACCACTTAACCGTGAAGATGTTTGGATACAATGCAGTTATAAATAGTTTAAAACCATTTCAGAGCACGAACCAGTATAACCAACCTTACAGGTTTTCAAGTCGGAAGTACCAACACAACAATTCTAATACCGATGCATAATCAAAGACATTTTTCAAAGTTGTACAAATAGCAATGATACTTGAAAAAGTGATTTTTAAAAGTCAGAAAACAAAATTGAGAAAGTGTTTTTCGCCAACTTAATAAAAAAAATTGCCAAAATGAAACTATTTTTTCATGTAGGTTTAAGACCAAAAGACTCCTGTATATATTATTATCTATTTCATTTGCATTTTTAAATTGAAATAATAGAATCGATTAAAATTACATATTTTTCTTATTTATTAAATCTTTATTGTGAAACGGGCTCTTTAATTGTAAAGTTTAATTTGTTTTTACCAATATATTCATAATTATTTATTGAAAAGTTCTTACGATATATTATTTTAAGATCATCTATTTTTTTGTATCTTGCTTATTTTCTAATTGAATGGCCACTTCTTGGAATAAAATCTTGATCCGCCACTGATGTAGGATGTATTATATTACAATTTCTCTAGTGATTATATCATCGTATTCCTAGAAACCCTCCAAATAAGTATTTGAAGTTTTTTTGTATTCACCAAATCCGGAAAATCACTATAATAAATGTATAATCTAACGAAAAAAATATCTATAGCTTAATTTTTTTGAATTTGCCGCAAATACTGCAAAAAAGTTAGAGCGCATGCGTGTAAAGCAATGTACCTATTCTATTATTATTAAGCAGCATTTTTCGTTATCAATTTCCTGTAAAAACTTGACAAAAATAAATTGAGAAATAGCCTGAAGAAAAAAAAATTAGAAGTAAACAACGTATTTCGTTATCACGTTCGTTACCAGCTTGACAGAACAACGTGAAGAAAAAAAAACTATTTACATGGATACGTTCGATTAACGATGAATTAGTAAAAAGTACAAAGCATACAAATATAAATCCTATATTTTGAAAGAAAATTATTTTTTTAGTCATGGTGTGTAAAACGTAAAATTATGAGTCATGTTACTTGTGACAATAATTACATGATTATAATCGTACCTACTTTTGTCTGCAATGAAAAAATAAAGTAGGGACTTAGTTCTTAATATTTAGCACTGTATTGATTATAAATCAAAGCTATAGAAATGCTCTTTATTACAACAATTATAATCTAGCTACAACCAAAAATATAACGAGTACTGGAAAAGTAACGAGTACTTAAAAAGTAACGAATAATTATTTTACTTGTAATGACTGGACAGTAAATTTTGTGAAAATTACTTTCAAACGATTGCTTAAAATTTTTTGCAAAAAGATTTATTTTGCAGCGTGGAATTTTTTGAAAACTGATTATTATGCCAAAGTTGTTAAAAATGAGCGCTGATACTTTTTTGACATTTCGTTTACCAGATAATTGGTTTTTGTTTTCTTGTTTTTGACAATATATTATGAATAATTTATACATTTTAAAATCCTAAACATGATTTTGTTAAAATACATTAATATATATATCTATATATATATAGCAGAATAACTTTTAATTTAGCTTCACGCGTGAATGATATAATAGGAAATTAACTATTTTTTCTATTATCTGTATCGATATATTTATATCTATTTTTAAACGAGTAGCTATTTATATTTCGTTACATTGTAGGGTCATAACTATTTGAAAAGACTAAATGCTATTTTTAAACAGGGTAGTGGCAACACATGGGCAACACTTCTGCACGAGCATCAGTAGATTCAAGTGGATCCTTCATTTCGGTCATCCGTTGCGTAACGAAATTTACAGTATTATCGTCTATAATAACTTAGAACGATGGCATTATTTAGAATAACCGCTACTAAGGTTGCTGAAACACAGGTATTTTTATAATAGTTGTCATTGATTAATCCGATTTACCATTCCTACTCTTTCTTCAATCCGTCATTGTAGGTTGGGTTCACACATTTATATTGGATTTTTACCTTTATAACACATCAACCTTTCATTCGATGTATTATAATCCGGTTATATTTTCGTGGTAATTCGATATATCGTTCGTTTTTGTGTGTAAATTCAGTTTTCTTTGATATTTCTTAACTTATGTAAGACCAGACCTTTATCCGATACGAAAGAACGCCGGGGGAAATGGCGTCAGTATTAATTTCCAATGAATTTATTTCAATCATGTATCTTTGCAAAGGGATTTGAATTATTATTTATTTTTTCCCTATTAAATAATAAATAAGCATGGTATTTCGCATTTATTATAGCACTTCGCATTTATTAATCCAACGTCACAGGTATGTCACGTGGAATGTCAACCTTTGTAACATTAAGAATTTATCGTATTACGATAGTGTTTAAAATCATGAATTTTTCTAGATTGCTGTATGTCAGACAAGTGTTTTACATGTCATATTTAATGTTGAGCTCATAACTAATGGAATGTATTTATCCATTAACTATTTCATCGTACATTTTCAAAGGATAATACAGATAGGGCCGTCATATAACTTATATTAAAAGTTGTTAGGTTCATGCCTATTTTATAGTTAGTTGCCTCCATTCATTCAGGTTCTTATTGTGTGTTCCTAATGATTTCAGAAAATTCTTCCTGCTGTCAACCTTTTGGTCAGGAAATTGAGTGCTGAAACCACAGATTTAAAAGCAGTTTTACAGGAGAAGATCCCTCTTGAACAGGAGCGTGTCAAAGCTTTCAAAAAGAGTCATGGCGCCACGAAATTGGGTGATGTATCAGTAGACATGGTAAGTGTTTTATAATTTTTTTACATTTTTATCATTGCGTAAATTAAAATTTGAAATTTCAATAGAGAAACTATGTCATTCAATTTTTTACGAACTATATTATTGGAATATTGTGTAAAATATATTTAATTTATCTTTTCAGATGTACGGAGGAATGCGAGGAGTCAAGGGTCTTATTTGTGACACTTCTGTGTTGGATCCAGATGAGGGCATCCGTTTCCGTGGACTGTCCATCCCTGAATGTCAGAAGGTCTTGCCTAAAGCCGCGGGTGGTAACGAACCTCTACCAGAAGGACTCTTTTGGCTTTTAATCACTGGTGATGTTCCTACTGATTCCCAGGTGAAAGCTATCTCTAAGGAGTGGGCCAATCGGTAAATATTTAATGACTTTCGAACAATACTATAATCTTCATGCTCATTAAATATTTCAGCAATATTTCTACCAATAAATACCATAAATTTCTACCAATATATTCTAAGTTTAAATATTTTATTGATTATCTCTTTAATATTTGATTACCTTTTTACTGTATGATTATTCGTTTACCTGTAGCAAATGTTTGTTAGAATTCGAAAAAATACTTGAACTCTGTACCCAAAGATAAATTATCTTAATAGTTATTGTGATAACAGTCAAAACAGTCACTAAAATTTTGTATTTTTATAAAATGTATTATAAATTTTCACACTTATGTAAATGAAGCTTTATTTATTTCATCTTAAAACATTAATATTCTGTATATTTCAGAGCTGAACTTCCTGCTCACGTTGTCAATTTGCTCAACAATATGCCACAGAAGGTTCACCCGATGTCTCAATTCTCCAGCGCCATCACAGCTCTTAACAGTGAAAGTAAATTCGCCAAGGCTTATTCTGAAGGAGTCCACAAGTCTAAATATTGGGAGGTTAGTTTCATTTTATTTCTTAAATATATTGATAGTACATGTTGACTAGAAATTTTTCTCTTTGAATAACATGGCGAATTCTGCGATTGTATCTCTGTTCTATTTTCATATGATTAATTCTTGTAATGGAGCAATTATATTTCAATATTTTTTTGCCATAAATAGCTGTTTTTCAACATAGTATTAGTATTATCTTTTTTATTGGAAATGGTTGTGATCATTTTGCTTGCTTTGAGAGGTCACTGCGCTCTTGAGACGGAAAAAAATGCATATATAGTACTTTTTTATTCATGCAATGTCAATAAAACGACATTGCTTGGAGGTCTGCCCTTGACTGTTAATGGAATGATAATATGGTAGTTTCTATGAATGTACTGTGAATAGGACAAGGTCAATTGACCTTTTGCCAGCATGCAAGTATTTTACACAAGATAAACATGCCATATTTTATATTATTGATAATTATTTACATGTGTTAACTCTTGTGCTTATGAAAGTGACGACTCACTTTATTTTGTTTAAAAATATATTTCAGTATGTTTATGAGGATTCTATGGATCTGATTGCCAAACTTCCCGTTGTCGCTGCGACCATCTATCGCAATACTTACAGGGACGGCAAAGGTATCGGAGCCATTGACACAAACAGAGATTGGTCCGCCAACTTTACCCAAATGTTGGGATATGATAATCCTGAATTCACTGAACTTATGAGACTGTATCTTACAATCCACAGGTAAACTGGATTCATTAAAATATTTTAGATCAGGTATTTTCACTTAATCATACGATTAATCTGTTCAATAACTCAGATAACTATTTTTTTTTTATGTCATCGAGTTCAGTTTTTATAATAATAATAATAATCAATAATTTTTATGGAAAATATTTTAATTTTTATCATTGTTATCTCTAACGTGTTAATTATATTGTACTTTAAGCTGAGACGATTATTAATAATTGTAATGGTCAGTTCTGCCTGGAAACAGTACACTACTCATGCTTTTAGTTTTGCGCTAGTGAATTCAAACAAATAATTTCTTCACTGTGCTATAACATTTTATTTTTAAAAATCAAATTCTACACATGATGTAGGATCATATTCTCATCAGAAGAAAAGTTATATTAGAGTTCATGCAGATAGCATTGATTGCATTTTTACCCTATGTGGTAATAATAAATCAAGTAAAACGATAAGCTCTTATATTGATTTGGTATTCTCTTGGACATTCACAAATCGATATTTGAATTCTAATCAATTGTTTATGTATTAATTAATAAACATTTTTGTCACCCAGATGTGGAATAGTGTACACATGTATACTACTGATAATTGATTAAAATAGAATGTATGCATAGCTACATAATCAATCTTATCTCTTTTTATCTTGTAACTTGGGATTTGTTTATTGATTCATATATGCGTTTGCGCTCATGTTTCTTTCCTGCTATGAATTTAGGCGTCTGAGTGACAGTATATTTGCCTGCGAACAATTTTGTATTTTCATTTTTCCCATGCTCAATGACAAGGCCAACTTGAATGCAATAATTTACATCAACTTCTATTAAAAATTGGCGGTGTGATATTCTATTTGCGTTTGACAATATTTAATTATTATATAGCGTTAAAAACATTTCTTGCCGAGCGGTAACTTTTTATGAAAGTATTATAGTAAGCTATTTATGAAGTGTTGGGTATTTAATAGTGATTTGTAGCTCTTGCTCACAGTGGCTGATGGTTGCTTGCTTATTGACTGAATTGCTTAAGTATTTCTATGACTGTTATTTGACGACACAATGAATTTATGGCGTCGATGATTACTATGATGGCCTGTTTTATTAGATGATTGTTTTTATCCTTATTACCGGTGTAGGCAATTGAAAGGTCAGAGAATTAACGATGTGAATTGTTTTTTTTAGTGACCACGAGGGAGGAAATGTATCAGCCCATACTGTCCACTTGGTCGGCTCCGCTCTCAGTGATCCTTACCTGTCATTTGCCGCCGGTATGAATGGACTCGCTGGACCACTCCACGGATTGGCCAACCAAGAGGTGATTATCTTACATTAACAAAATTATCTTACAAAAGAAATTAAAAAACAATCCAGTTATGGTAAATGGTTAAATATTTATCTTGAAACATTATGTAATTATTTTTGAATTATATTTGGATATAAGACATCACTTGGAATATGTTTTTAAAATGTTTTTTTTTTTGTTGTTTTCTTAGGTATTGGTTTGGCTCCAAAAGTTGCTTAAGCAAGTTGGCGAAGATGCCACCGAGGACCAACTCAAAGAATTCATTTGGAAGACATTAAAATCTGGCCAGGTTGTTCCCGGATATGGTCACGCTGTACTCAGAAAAACTGATCCTAGGTATTTATTTAATAATCATAATATATCTTTTTTTACAAGATCTTATTCAATCAAATTATACGCATGCTTAAGTCTATTTCTTGTATATGAAAACCATTCTTTGACTTAAATACTTAATTTGGAATATTATTATACAACTCTTTTTAGTTTAGTTTATTTGTCTGGCAATGGTTAATATAATAACAATTTCAACAATACATTCATTATATTAATAAATATTTTTGATCATCTCAGCATTATTTTATATTAAAATCAGTAAATTATAGATATGAAAAGAACGCTTCTTATGTGTATTTCATATTCTTAAAATGATTTTTATGTCAATTTCAGATACACTTGCCAGAGAGAGTTCGCCCTCAAGCACTTACCCGATGACAAGCTGTTCCGTCTTGTATCCAATGTTTACAAAGTAGTGCCCCCAATTCTTACTGAGCTGGGCAAAGTGAAAAACCCCTGGCCAAATGTGGATGCTCATTCCGGAGTTCTCCTCCAGGTATGTACTATTTCAGCTTATCTGTCAACTTTTATTTTTTATATTAAAATCGTAAAATTCATTTCAAATAACTTATCTCTTTTAATAGTGATTGATTGTAATTGAGCGGAATTCCCTAATTAGTCTGTATGAAAATCATTAAAATGAGCAATATCATTAGGTTTGTCTGTATGGAATTTAGAATCATTAGATACATAGGTCTTGTTATTGATGATTTAATGGGCAACGGTTATCAGACACTGATACTGTAATTTTAATGTTCTCGTAGACATGGCAGCTTATAATTATTTTAATGATCTATTTCGAAGACGTGTAATGATGTTTTTCTAAAGCAATGAATTACACTGGGAATGGTACTAAGATAGATATTAAACATGAACAGACCACAATTACCATGAACGTGTGATAATTTGCTGATTGTGTCCTTGGGTTCAGTTTACATCTGTGTTATAAATAATGATACCGCAATTAATAGCACAATTATTTATGAATCAGTATTAAATAGTAGAATGCTGTGGAAATATCTACAGGTCTGAATTAAAATTGATTTGATTAATTAATTACAAGATTTTAACCGTCCTCTTCCAACAATTTTTGTTTATTGAAATGTTATTCAATTTTTTTTAAGCATTACATAACTAAATCCTAACTTATTTAGTCTTTTAAAATTGAAAGATGGTTTTAATTTATTTTGATAATAATTTCTTGTTTTATGGTTTTTAGTACTATGGAATGAAGGAAATGAATTACTACACAGTCATGTTCGGAGTATCCCGTGCCCTAGGAGTGTTGGCTCAGTTGGTCTGGTCCAGAGCCTTAGGATTCCCCATTGAACGCCCCAAATCTTATTCCACTGATGCCCTCATGAAGCTGCTCAAGGCCTAACTTAATTATTTGTGCAATACTTTACACCCGTTTACTTAAAAAAAAAAAACAAGCTCCTTTTGTCTCTGCGCATCGGGAGCTTTTCATTTAATTTTAGTGTTATTATTTATTCTACTGTATGCCATAATTGTAACTAAGGGAGTGTCTGGCGTGTTAATTTATTGTCATGTACTTATAAACGGTTAAACTCACTCTCCTATCTTGAAAGAGAGTAGTCAAAACTGTTACAGTCATTAAGGACATATTTGCCCGTATTGAGCTGTGCATTTTTACATTGTTAAATTTAATTAGTGAGGAATATATCATCCATAACTGCAATATTTTTCTTGCAATTATACAAACACGATAGGTATGTAATCTGTGTCACAACAAGCTCTACAAATATCCATGCCAAAAAATACTTATAACCAATTTATGATTAGTGTTTATGCAGTAGCTGTGATTTTTTTTTTTGTTCAAAACGAACACGTTCAAAATGGTATAAGGTTTGTGTTTATTTATAAGGATTTAAAGTCGTAAATACTTAAATAAATAGACTACATCATTATCGGCTTCTTTATTTACTTACTGCTTCTTAAAAGGTTTACTCTTCCCTTAAACTTTCTGTTCTGCAATTCTGGCAAAGAGATTTTCATACTATTACGTTTCTGTTGATATGTTAAAGATGTTTCTAAAGAGTTAGGTATGTTATATAGATGTATATATATCAAAATGTGTTCTACTTAATATTCATGCCAAATGAAAATTATATATATATAGTGTTTATGCAGTAGCTGTGATTTTTTTGTTTAAATAGGACACATATTGAACAAGGTACAAGATCTGTATGAATAATATAGAGATTCTAAACGAATTATATACTTGTAGATACCAATAAATAGATTACATCTTTAAAAGCCTGTTTCTTTTACATTTTCCTTCTCCACACTCGGTATTTAATCATTTTACAACAGGTATATTTTATTTAAACCAATTATATAACATGCAATTTTTTTCAATTACAGTGAAGCCACAATATAATAAAATAATGCACGACAGGGGGTGTTATTATATATTAATGTTAGTTTTCAGAATGCGTTTTAGTGATGGAAAAAATTACTCTTAAATCAACTATAAATGATGTTTCGATGCGATTGACATTCAAAGAATATTTTTAATTAAGACTGAAGTTAAAACAATTGGCTGTAACTTTTGGCCATAAAATCCGAAGGCCATCTACTAACATAATTTGTTTATCCTTTATCGCATAATATACATTATTCTATGTTCTTCTATTACAACCAGACAGCACATACTTCACTAACACTACATATTTGATTACAGAGATATTTCAAATAATCTATTGAACACTAAGCACAAATAGATTAGAAAACCAATTCTTTTAATACAATTTAAATATTAGTTGATTTGAAAATCCAATATTTACCAACAGTAATGTTTACATTATTTCATTGCCGTTTTTTAATATCATAGTTCAAACATCATATAAACAGTAAACTGCAAAATTGATCTACAGAATATAAATATTTGAAATCTCGATGCTTTACTGATCCTTCCATGGAAAATTTATCTTAACTCTTTCCTTTAATAACTGAAGATTTTTATTTTTCATTCCTTATAATACAAATGCACAGGAGCTGACTGTATAAATTATTAAGAGGTAAGTATAAATATGTATGTAGACTTCTATTCTGAAATGTTTCCAAAATTTATACGTAAATAAAACATTTATTTTTAACAGGTATAATTAAAGTCCGTTTGGAACTAATTTTCCGTATTTTTCAAATCGAATGACTGCGGCAAATCTACGTATAATTCTTTGATTAGAGGGATCCTGTAAATTTAGTTCAATCTGGTAGCACTAGTAATAAGTAATATTGCACAGAAACCAACCAATAATGACTGAGAACAATCTATTTCTATATAAATTATAAATAACTCATGTTGATCAGCATCCACTATCTATTTCTGTATGTCAGGACAGAAATAGAAATGCTCATAGGTTTCGATTTGATTGATAAAACAACTGTTTTATCTCTAAACATAGATCTTTTGAAATAATCTTTTCATTTTTTATCTGTAAATACCTGAACATTATCACTCTTGCTAATCTGATGTTACCTGACAAACAATATTATTGATTATTTAATGATAAGCTAAGGTTACAGCCACAGAATCGGTCACAAAGATTTGGATATGATTTGACTTTAAAGATAATCTAAAACCTATGTTCATACCTTAAATGTATTTGTGATGTTAAAGTATAAAGTCTACAATTGATAAGATTATAAACAGGATAAGCATCTTGGCAATTATTATGTGGATATCATGAAATTGCAGGGGTGAACTTGATAGAAATATACTTTTAAATCACTGCAAATTTTCAGTTTTAAATGTGGTTCGCATTGCAACAAGTAGATTGAAATTATTTGGACTGGAAGTACACATGTCTCGAATTTCTTAATTTTATAATTATAAAACTAATATTATTTAAAGAGCAGTAGTATCAATATATGTATTGAAATTCAAATAATCATGGGCTTCACAATCTGAAAAATAGATAGTTTTTTGTATTGCCCTTTTTCTTGAATTGAGAAATTTCTTAAATAAATTAATTAGAAAAACATGGCTGAATTGTCTTTCTCAAATACTAGTACTTAGTATACTGCCCTTCTAAGGAAGAAGGCTGTAACTCACAAAATTTCTGAAATTGAGTTATGAATGCAATTTGCTAAATATTTTTGAAAACTACAGACGGTGCTCACTTCTATAGCGGTATAATAACTAAAATCCTTTGTGAAAGAATGGACGTATAAGCATTTCTAAGCAAAGAGGCAGTCAATGCAACTACTTTCTGCTAAGTTTGTCAGTCATTTACTGCCTTCTTGCATGGAAGGGCAGTATAGAGGTATTACATTTGAAGATCAATGCTTTAAAGTCAATGATGCTTTTACATAGCTAAATAATCATTAATTTCAAAGTATAATCGTATCCATTAGCTATTATAGAAATTTATTATGAAAATAGTTTTCAACTAGATAGATAATAAGCACAGATAATACAATATATATATCACACACCACAAAAGCTGAGCATAATCCTACTCTTAAGTATTTAAAAAAAAAACTTGCTACACATAATGGTGGCTTGATTTTATTTGAGATAAGAGAACTAGTTATCCAATTCATGATTGACTCATTAGTTATTTATGATTCTCATGTGATATTTATCATCTATCAATATAATTATAAATATAGTCATATTATAAAACCATCAGTTTCATAAACCACAATAATATACATTTTTCATCAGTGATTTCATAAAGTAAATTGAAACAATGAAAACCATCATTAGTTTATTCAAAACATTCAGAATCATCGAATTATCACCTTGAAACACAGATAAACTCAAAATTGCTAACGGAGTAGTAACATATCGCGATTAATATTTCAAAAGGACTGTAGGTATTTAAAATTATTATGAATACAAATCTATTATATATAATATACTGATAAATTCATCTTTCTATAGTGAAGAGCTGTAAAAGTATAACCAAATTCTAAAAAATTTCTAGCCCTTCTCAAATTGAATTTAAAGTTTTAAAGTAAGAAGATATAAATTCTCAATGTCTACAGACAATTATATGATCTCCTCAACGCATTTGGATGACATAAATAGTTTCCAGTTGCAGTTGAGTGTAAGCAAATGTTTGTTTATTTTGTGTGCAGTTTGGAATGCATATTGCCTCCTCTGTGTGCAGAGATGTGTTTGATGGCTAAAAATAATACAAACATTCTATTTCGGTTGCACTTCGTGCACATGTGAGATGTTTGAGATGATTTCATGATTCGATTATTCTAAAAAATATTAGTGCAGAGTGAATGTGAAATTTAATATTGCTTACTGTTGTACTACTTATAAGATATTATAAAAATGTATGTATACCTAACAATTTAATAACAGCAAAAATTTACAGACCCCACAGTTTTATTATATTTGAAATTCACTCAGATTTTTAAAAATATATCTATTTTAATCTATAAATTTCAAGAAAGGTTAACAATGATTTAAATTGCCCGAAAACAGATTGATCTTTGTTAATTCACCAAGAGATTATGAGATGAATACCATATTAAACAATTTATAAGGACATGAGGTTATAGAAAGATTATCCAAAGAGTATAGAAATAAAATACATATGCTAAGATTATTCTACTACATACATGTCATTTCATATTTTTGAAAATATCTAAGCTTAAAAAGAATCCAGTGATATAATTACATGAAAAGCGATAAGTGGTTAACTAGAAATAAATAAAAATAAAGTCATCAATCTTCATAGATTTTTTTAAAGGATACATATTTCTATTGAACAATGTATACCTGTTGTATAAATAAATTTATAGAACATAAACTTTTTTTATAATTGAATCCACTTCTAATGTCGAGAATATGACCTTCTCTTAAAAGATTTTTTTCTATGAGAACTGCTTATTACTTAGTTGCTCAACCTCCCATTTATTACGAGAGTATGGATAGCAAGATAGGGCAATAGTAGGAAAAGACAGGACTAGTCGTCAACTAATCGCTTTTGCTACTCCTCATGTTGTAGATCAGATAGGTGGGAGAATTGAGTCCACTTTGTGTCCACTTTTAATGAGCTTATCTTTAGGATTTTTTTTCTGTGAGAACTCCTTGTTACTTAGTTGCTCAACCTCACTTTTATTACGAGAGCATGGATAGTAAGATAGGGCAATTTTAGGATAAGACGGGACTAGTAGTCAGATAATCGCCTTGCTACTCCTCATGTTGAAGATCAGATAGGTGGGAGAGAATTTAGACATCACAGACATTCATTCCTTGAAAAGCATTAGTCAATTGAAAAATCTATTTTTATGAAAGTGCCAATACTGAGATTCTAGCCCAAAAACTCATTGACTTATTGGTTACAGACTTGGCATTACTATTATGTTAGTTATTTAGGTGAGAAGTGAAGATTGGTGAGATTGGAAAAGGTGAAGTGGAGAAAAATAATGCTCTGTGATGCT
The DNA here is from genome assembly GCA_028554975.1 of Himalopsyche kuldschensis. Classification (NCBI taxonomy): domain Eukaryota; kingdom Metazoa; phylum Arthropoda; class Insecta; order Trichoptera; family Rhyacophilidae; genus Himalopsyche; species Himalopsyche kuldschensis. Next base: position 12,107,567 of record JAHFWI010000038.1, read on the forward strand.
GGAGAGACATTGGTCACAGTGACAACCTGCAATGCTTTTTAGGATATTTAAATGTGAAATTAATTTTTGGATATTGTATAGCTCAATATTTAAATTGTAAATAAAAAGTCATTGATAACTGTTGACATGTTCATAGATTTATTTCGCTTTTTAATAATTAATATTATAAATAAAACACAACCTACAAGATATATTTTCCATAATATAACGGATGATAATTTCTAGTTTTTAAGTATTTAATATACATTTATTACAATACGTCATAATATCAATAAATCAAAAACGAAGAAAGATAACATAACATTTAAAAATAACTTCAATCAATCATCCATTGCAATGCAATATTTCAGATATACATTTTTATATCTTGCCACTATTCCATTCAATAGAGTAGTGGACTATGATAGAATCAGAAGGATTATATCTGTGATGGGCTGGTGGTTGGCGTATTGGGAAGTAGCAAGACTTGAGATGAACAATCATAGGAATGATTGAACTTAATTGATGCCGTAATCAACTTACATAGATCTACGATGGTTGTATAGATGGAAAGAATATATGGTTGAAGACTATTAGCAAATTGCTATTTTATTCCTGTGTTGAAGATCGTATAACAGTATGAAAATATTACATTCTCGGCAAATCATTCAACCATTCCCGGCACTATATTTGGAAATTCAGCCGAAACAGAAGATATGTGCTATTGAAAACGTATATTTGTGTAACGCAGCTATTGTGTTTTATATATTTTTTAGGATTGGAATAGTTTTTATAGAATGAATTTTCATGAATAAAGATTATCTTATTCCAATATGAAATAAACAATGAGCTATGAAATGAAACATTTTCTTGCCAATTACGTGCAGTACAGAAAAACCCACCCACTTTTAATGTTCATAGTAAACTTATTGATATAAGCTGTGAGCTATTTAGAAAAGTGACAATATTTGTGCATGTAGCATGCACTTCTCATTATTATTAGCAAATTTACTATTTGAAACAGTGAAAAGCAGACACTTGACTAAACCATAGTATTACTATTCTAACCTACAATTTATAAAATAAACAAAGAATGAGGAAATATATTTAGCAATGGTCCTTGGAGTTTTTAGCATTTACCAACATATTGTGGAATAAGTGATGCTTGGAAATGATCCGTACTTTATACATGAAGAATGACTAATCTTATTCGCATTAATGTAAACATGTTGGCAGGTTAACTTGGAAAAATACATTCAGTTCAATCAGACTAGCCAGTGCCAAAAATGCTATATACATAAGGGTACAAGTCAAACCAATCTTCCAATCAAGTACAAATTTGTTGCATACAAATGAGATGTAAAGGCCAAACAGCGTAGATAGTAACGATAGTGCACTGTAGGTCAACCCATGGGACTTGATGTTAACCTGAAAGAAATAGTTTATTAATTAAATTGCTGAAACCAACAAAAATAACCGAAGCTGTAAAGTGGAAGAAAAATCATATCTGATAATCTTTACACAATATAACGGAAACCAAGAAATGGTTTCAGTTGACAAAGATTTCTTTTAGCACAAAAATAAAATTATTTTATTATTTTCTATAGTTATAAAAGTACCATTTGATGTTTGTAAATTTAAAATGCAATAATATGGAAAAAAAACTCTTAAATTTTAACCATTCCAATTAGATGAAATGAAAATTTCACGTGAAATGAAAGTCTACTTTATCTGTATAATTTATAATTATTAGTTGTAGAAAAATAAGCATCCTTGTTTAAATTTGAAGCAGTAAAATATCATGATTAAGGAAACACTCTTGTAGTAGATATTGCACAGCTTTTCATGGTAAAAAACTACGAATTTCTCCATCAGCATATTGTGATTTGAAGAACTCTTTAAAGAAAACTCATTCATGTTAATAATATAAAATATTTAATGACTGATTTTTTACAGTTTTATATTATCTTAAAGACTTAAAAAAATATAATTCTAACCACAAAGAATGCTAAAGACAGAAAGCAGAAAAAAAATTATTATCTGTTAAGAATTAAGAAAAACTGTGTTAAAATATGTTTTTATTTGTAATGATAGTTTTAAAAAAACATCTTTTAATTCAAAATAAGTATTCCTCAATAACTGTGAATAGAATGTATCTTAAGTAAATGGATTATTTTATCTATTGAATAACAAAATATCTCAAACAATATACCTAGGTATATTGTAATAAAAAATATAGAAATTTATAATAATGAAACAACATCTATAGTATAAATAGTTGATTTCAATAAATTCTATGCCACAATTGAATAAGCTTTGGGTCAAAGTAATAGATAGTGGGTGTGAATCATAATATTGATGACATTCGAGGTTAAAGCTGCTAATTATGTAAATAGATTAAATACGAATATATCTGAAATACAATAATAAGTGGGTGATAATCCTTGATATTTAGAATATGATTCAATAATTCATTCATTGATTGAAATAACTTAAACAATTTAATTATTTACCCAATTCTCTCCAGGGACAGTAGGATAAAATAGTGATTTTATCAACCAAGGAAGGCCAAGACATAGCAGGATGTCAAATGTGTTTGAACCTATTGAGCTGCTGATACCCATGGATCCGTGACCTGTGGATTATATCAGTAATAAATCAATTTTTTGCCATAAAATATTAAAAAGAAGTCATATTTGTTGCTTTTTTGTGACTGAAAGATTGAGTAAGATTGATTTCTTTGATTCTCTTTTGCTATCCATAATTTGTACTATATTTAAGAAGACGGCTGAATTTTGACAACAAAAAAAATAATTATCATCATAAATCATTCACCTTGATTAGTGACAATGATAGCAGATACTGCTTCCGGTACACTTGTTCCAGCTGCCAAGAATGTTAGACCCATCACTGAATCTGGGATATTTAGTGTATCACCTTAAAACAAGAAAAATATGTTAGATTTCCATAATCAGTGTTAGAAAATATGACATAGTAGTAATTTTGTTTATGATTATAACCAGGAGATAACACGTAAACTTGTTTAAGCTTTTTAAAAATGCCCAAATAAAATTGATAATTTTATAACAGCTATAAACGAAAATTTTGTGGTTAGATTTGGGATATTTCTTTCGCACAAAGAAATATACGCCTCATAGTTTATTTTTAATATTTTGGTATAATTGTGTCTAGCTCATCCTTGAGAGCATTATTTAACATCGCAGAATCTCTTAACTTTACTTCTACCTAATTAATTATCTCTTTCACTTGTTTGATGGGATCTTATAGGTGTGAACGTCACTAAGAATTTAGTTTAAAAAATACAGTAAAAATATGTCCAAACAAAATAGCTCAGCAACTTAATGCATCATACCGTAATATGAAGATATTAACAAAGATTTGTGATATAATTCCATACAGTATATATTTCAACGGTAGATTGCTGTGCTGAAAATCCAGGAGTGCTTAGCATTGTATTTTGTGATGATAATTTAGCAAAAAATCTTACCAACTGCAGTAATTAGCCATGCAACAAAATATGAGGTAGCACCAATCCAAATAACGCACATTCCAAATGTAATAAAGTATAAATTTTTATATTTTCTGCAGTCTGGAACTGAGATCCATAGGAGGAAGCTGATTGGCCAAGTTGCTGTCCAAAACAATTTCTTCCCACAAGATACTTCTTCACTTGGCCACTTCCAGATGTTAGTACTGGCTTCTATAAAGAAGCGATATAATAGAATTAAAATTAGGGTATTATCTTCATTTAAATTACAATAAAGTTAAAAAATCATATCAAATCACGGTTAGAGGAAAAACAGGCTTCTTTTCACATGCGTTAAATATTCACAGCAGTCTAATCTTCTCATTGTCTTATAACAGCACAGAATCTCATTATAATCTCCACATTGTGGAAGGTGTTGAAATTTATTTAAAAGACAGAGAATCAGAATCTCTTTCCAATAATAATAATACAAAGTGCTTTTCGGATATGTGTATATGCATATAAAAAGTTTAATAGATTCATAAATTTATAATAAATTCATGTAATTGAATCAATGGCTGCATGTTTATGTTGTGTTTCTTTATGTAAAATATTCAGATGATATTTTTATACATTCTGTACAACATTTAAATTATATACCTGAAACTGCTACAAAAAGGGAAAAATCGAATAAATGTTTTTTTTTTATTTATTATTTATTTCTTAAAAGCACAGTACAGGATTATAGAAACAACCATACATTTGAAATGTACAGTGAAACCCTATTCTATGTTTTTGAAGGGACCGTATAAAACAAACGATGAATGCGGGAAAGTTTTAAATATGAACTGAATGCCGGGACTATAGAAAATGAACGCACCACGCGGGAAAACGTGTAATGCGAGAACGTAAGATCGGGGTTCCACTGTATCTTAATCTGTGTGCTTGGATAAGATGCATCTTCCACAGTACATAATGACGGATTTTTTTACATTCATAGTGGATTTTGAGTTTTCTGACATTACATTATTATAATGTGACTACAAACAGGGGGCCTCGAGAATATTCTGTAATATTATGCTGTGACTGCAATAAGTTTCAGAAGCACTGTTCTTGATTATTAATTTATTGTATCGAGTTTGATTTGATTTAAATATACATAGTGACATCTATTGAAATTTAAGTAAATTAATTTATAAAAAGAAGGAATCTATGTTGATTTGTGTTTCTAAAGTTTACCAATAGAGCAAAACAGAATGACACATCACAAACGTAATATATATTTAATAAATAAGTAAAAACATTTACATATTATTCACATTAAGTTGTCTGTTTTCTGAAATAATTTTTTATTATTGGATTATACATAACAATATTCGTAAAAAAAATACTATCTACTGGATGTCATACAATCTAAATATTTCGGTGCTGGAGATATTCCTATGGAAAAGTATGCAGAATTTTCTAGTTTATCCAGTTTCTTAACTTATATGTTCCATTACTAAACATGATTTAAATACCTGACTATTAGTTAACTTAACTAAATAAAGTAAACAATAGCGCACATGTCAATGATTAATACTATGTTTATTAACATAGAATTAATATGTCATAACATTTTGCTAATCAAATCACATAAGAATATTTGTTTATGGGTAATTAATGCGTTAATATGTGAATACATGGTTCTCGATTGATGGTGAAGAGAGTAAAAAAAAAGATTTTGCACGATGAATATCATATGGATGCAGATTGGTCTACAAAATTACTTGGTTCATTTGAAACAAATACTAAAAATAATCTGAAAATGTATAGTATTCACATCTCCAGAAATGATGAATGACTAAATACTGAAAAAGTACCAGAAAAAAAGGGTCAAAATAGTTTAAGTGGAATCATTTACTTACCTAATTCATTTTCCTCTGCTGGTTCTGAATCTTTACAATTTTCAACATCGATTTTATTGGTACTGTCCATAAGACCGTGAATTTCTGAAAAATAGATATGAAACATAACTACACCATCAAAAATCATATTTGATAGTTAGTTGGCATTGAAGTGCACAAATGAACTTGAACTGAAGATGCCGTAAGGCGAATTCCGGGTCGTTAGTGTCAAAACTCATTGATAAGAACTTAATTCAAACGATTCAAATTTGTAAAACTATCAGTAAGTTTTTCTAGTACAATTCGAAACAAATTATATTAAATATCAAAAGTTCGTTGGTTGGTAATCTGATCAATTAAATAAACACAAAATTATTAAAGTTAAAATTGTAGATTAAAGTTTAGTATTTTGACCTCATGAAATCTGCCCTTTCTGATAATTTTTTTAGCCAGAAATAAGTAGGTATTTATTTACCTTTGTGAAGTAAAGGAGTAGTTTCGACGTATGATTTGGGCTTTTTACTAACACAACATCCTTGTCTTGCAAACTTGCTCATTGATTTATTGAAGTACATGGCTGGAAGAAATAAAAAATAAAAAATATTTAATGTTTAGTTTAGGTAAACTACACCACATCGAAAATGGTAATAAAATCATATCTTTATGGTGCTGTATCCCTCGGAAATTATATATGACACAGTGTAATATATCTTTCGTTATATTCTGTATATGAGTAAAAGTCTAGCCAAATTCTTAAGGTCTCTAATGCTGTAGCTAGAATATGGTATTACAGTTAAAAATATATATATATGAAATATCATAGACTTTGATGATATTCATGAAATTTTTATTTTGATAATGAAAATATGATATTGAATCCACTCGTTGGGAACTTGTGTACTGATTCAGAATATTTATATAAAAAACATTTAAAAATAATCCATTTTGAAATAGATATGTTTTAATTTAAACAACTTGAGTAATCTATTTATCATAAGTGCAGTCAATACATTGTATATAAGTGTTTTTACTGCAGATAGTGAATTTTTCTCCCCCAATTGTGTCAATGCAATAATTACAATAATTTATGTGAAGGTTAAACTGGACTTCTTTTCCACTCAACGACTTGTTTGTATATTAACCTCTTTTCTGCTGAGCCGATTTACAAATATTCTAAAAAATATTTGTAAATCGTTATATTCTAAACAGTTATAGTTTTAACACGGTGTTTATAATGTTGAAAATGTAATCTGATAAAAAATATTTGACATTAACTCCTAGAACTCATATGTCGAGTCTAGTTTGACATTGTATGACATTGTGTGACGCACAATGCCTATGTTGAGTCCTTCTTGACATTCTGCAACATAGTTGTATTTTTTTTTTATCAATTTTAAAATATCCTTATTTCAAAAACCGTATATATTAATTGTGTGCCTTAATTAAAGTTTGTAACATGTCATAATGTGGTATATTTTTCGGTATTTTGTTTTATCATGCTAATAAATACGCAAACCCTGTGATATCCATCAATTTCTCAAATCTATTGAAGAGTTGTTGGAAGGAATAGAATAATATATTGAGGAGTGCAAAGAGTTAAAATAATTGGAATCAGGTAATTTTTAATGATGTATTCTGTTACATTCAATTAATGCTGAAGAAAAAATTCTTAAGTGAAGCAATCAAAAGGGAAACATAGTAGTTGTATGATGAACATATTTTTAAAATTAATTACTAACCTAATATATACATTGTGTACGCCGTTACCAGAATTGCTGCTTCATACCATTGTACTTTTTCGTCTTGAAGAGTGAAGATAAGAGCAATAACTGCGATACCATACATTAATGAATCACGTGAAACTGCCCACCAATCTAAATGGATTACCTATTTGGAATTTATAAAAATTCTCATGTTTAAAACAATCAACAAACACTTGTACAAACTCCTTCAAGGGTTTATGATAATGTAAATAATTCACAAATAAAGCTGGGCATAATAAAAGTCATAAACAATACATGCCCGACAAGGGCATAAATTCTGAGCATTGGGGCTATAAATTTACAGTCCTAAATGCAGCGAAAAAAGCAGGGCTGTGGAGTCGGAGTCGTGGAGTCAGGGTTTTTTGGGCGGAGTCGTAGTCGGAGTCGTCGTGGCGTTTTGGCCGGAGTCATACTCGGAATCGGAAATTTTAAGAAGTTTGAACTTTTTATTTTTGCATATAATGTTGATACATACATATATAATTGAATACACATAAATAGGAAAAGTAGGGATAAAGCATGACAAAATAAAACTTTTTTTTTGTCGGAGTCTGAGTCGTAATTTTAACAACTCCACAGCCCTGGAAAAAGGTTTTTGTAGAATATTTTTTGGAATCAATTAAATATTAATCTCTAAATTAGAAGTGATCGTTTAATGTGTACTTCATCGTAGTTGTACATTTTAAATGAAGGGAATCGACAAGATTGTTTAAAATCAAACATGAAGATCTTCAAAAATCGGAATACAAATTAATTCGTCAAGTGATTCATCATCTATAAATATGAAAGAAACACTGATAAGACTAAATTTAATAATAGCAGTATTTCTACTTCCAGTATAGAACATTCAAGGAAATCTATCTCGTTACTTGTGATTTAATTTATCATCAAAACAATTTTATCATACTTATCATAAATAATTATTAATTGAATACAGCAACATGAAATTAACATTAGTACAAAACAACAATAAAATCACTGCTTGTGATCTTTGTTAATCATTAGCAGTTTTAAGATTCTAGGCGTAAATTTTTTGGCAATTTTTTAATAAATAATCCATCGATTTTACTAATGATGTGTTATTGAAAAAAATGTAGTGGAAATAGAATGAAAGCTATAACTATGAGACAGAAAAGTATTTTATAAAAATTGTCCTACCACTACGTATATATGTACATATATACAGCCGCCTTCCATAACGCTATACAATGAAGAAATGAATCAAATCTACTCTTCACGTACTTGGATCAATGCAGAGCTAAACGGGACCGATCTTTCAACCACGTACTATATACTTTAAAATAATTACAATTGTGCTAATAATACTAATGCAATATATTACTTGACCAGCAAGCAGCCCACAGCACGCTGGAACAGCGAGAATATTGAAAACAGCTGAACCGACTATAGTCCCGACACCGATGTCTCCCTCCGTGACAAAAGTCCCAATGCAATTGATAAATAATTCTGGACTTGAGCTGGCAGCTGCCATGAATGTTGCTCCAGCGACGTCTTCAGTCATCTTTAGCTCTGAAAATATTACATGTAACATGTTTATTTTCCGATATATTATGTCCCATATTCAACCATATCAACCCTTTTACAAATAATGATCGAATGTATGATTTAGTATAGATGGTTTTCTTATCATGTAAATACTCAAATAACTTTGTATAATATTATTAATTGTTAAGTGTTAGTGACACTCATTTTACTAGTAAAGTACTTGAGTCAAGATAGTCGGTAATCCAACTTAGTTTAAAAACAATTAAAATTTATTAGCTTTTTGCATTATCTTATATATAATGAACTTGAAGATTCTAGTGCTTGAAATAGAAAATGTAACATAACTTAATTTGATAATTGTACAGAAATTTCATGGCTTTAAACGAAACAGAAATTATTAAAAGTAATTCTATAAAAGCATCCGCTTGCAATTAGTACACTTTACAGCAAAATTAATACTGGTTTAAAGCACAAAACGACTGTCTTATGTATTCTATAAATTACAATATATATATCTGGACAAGAGTCCAAACATCCAAAAATACAACTATATTTTCCATGCACGTTTATCAATATTATAAGGGTGCATTATCGCTTGCAAATTTTGAAGTTAATCAGACAGTGAGTAACATGTTCCTCAAAAAAATGTGAACTTCAATATTTGCTCAATGATTGGCAAACCAAAATGAAATCTTTAATTCATTGACAAGATGGTGCTCTAGCTTCAGGGATTTCGCAATCCAACGGAGAAGAGCACTAAAGTCCATTTAGAACCATGATGGCATCGATTTATAAACTGAGCTATATTCAATTAGTGAAAATTATATATTTGTTGATAACCAACTCAACCAGTGTACAAACTTTTCATAAAATAAAATATATCACATATCATATAAGTACATATTAGCGATTTTTAGAACTCATATTTAACATTTAGAATTGCATGCATATACTATTTTTGTGTAGTCTCAGGTATGTTTTTTAACTTACTGTGGCAAAGTACCTCGATAGCAGGAACAAAATAATCATCGCAGACTATTGCCAATAGAATAAAACTATAGCATGCCAATATACTATGTATTGCAATCCATCCCTGAAAATAGAAATATGATTATAATAGTTTTTATGAAAGTCTAACGATTTTTGGATGTTCATTATTAATACCAGGTAAAAGGCATTCTATTTAAACAACTTTTTAATCAGAATAATCACACATAATTACATGTAGATTGTATTATTGCATGTATTGGTAGATTTGGGTCACTGTAAAAATAACTTTTTATCAGAACTAAACAAAAATGTTTATATTATTTGAATGAAAGGTTGAGATTTTAAAATTAGAGGCTAATACTTTTGCATTTAATCCAATCATTGTTGGTTTAAAAAAAAAAAAAAGACAGTCATAATAGCCTAAGTTCTACATTATGTTCTTATTTCGACAGCATTGCTTGTTCGAAAACCCTTCATACTTTTTTAAAAAAAATAATCATACTAAAGCTTATCTTATATCTGCAATTTAAATCATTTACACCTTTGGAGATGACCAAAAATTTACCAATATTACCGAAAGTTTTTTTAAATATTTGTGTTGCTATGTATATATATATTAAAAAATAAACATTCAAAGTAGCGCATGTGTTTTTAGTGCTATATAAAACAGTACATTGCAGTGTGTGGGAAATAAATGTATTATTTACATAGTTGGTGTCGTTTGAAAACGAGACATTTTAAGTTTGATAATATACAATCAAATGTTGTTTCTATCTTATTAGAGTATCATATTTAGACAGGTGTATTAATTGAATTATGTAAAAGAATATATAAATTGTAATATTGCAAACATAGATGTTCTGAATTTTTAGTAATTTAATAATTTAGATTTAGACAATTTGATACTAACATAATGCTTACGTAGTGCACAAATTTGTGCGTTTGCTAATTGGCCATCAAATACGAAATAACAAGCTAAGTAATTAAAAGGTCCCTTAAACAAAGTGTTAATGTAATAGCTTGCACCGATGGAATGAACAAAACATTTTATGCAGATACTAGCGATGCAAATAGATCAATAACCTAAGCTTTCATAATAATCAATCAAAATTTACCTGCATCAATAATATTATCAATATGAGATTACATATCGTTTATTGGAAGCTGGAATTTTAATCTTAAAAGTATAACCAACAATCAATATTTGGACATGGTTAATAAAAAGGTTATCATTAACTCAATAAGTACGTATTGGTATTTGGTTTACAATGTATTTACTCTTAAAAGTAAATAAAGGAATACTGAAATTATCATTGCGGATTTATGTGTAATACACATTGGTATGAATGTTTTAACATTCGTCTATGAACTGTTTTGATGAAGCTTAGGTTAATATGTATTTTATAATATAAAATAAACTCCAACAAAGTAGTCAGTCTAGTATCAATTACTTATAATTTGACAGATGTGACAGATAGCGATCTAAGTTATATCATTACACCTTCTATCTCACACGCCTCACTAGATCAATAGCAAAATCAATACATGACAAGATAACATTTAGATAGCAAATTGTAATCTGGATCTCAATAGATAAAGCTTGCCTACTAGAATTCTTTGTTGATTAAGTGAACTTCATAAAAGCGCTGATTAAAATACATGCTAGAATTGATAACAATTTATGTATAGTAATTGTTAGCATCAGGAATTGGCAACAATATACACTTTAATCATAGATTCTTTTGTTTCTTAGGTTCATAATACAATATAATGATTTGAGCAATTAAAACAGAAAGCGCCACCGTATTTCAAAATTGCTACAGCAAAAATATTCACAACGCATTATACGCACAAAGTATTAGTTTGTTAGACTTAAATATACATTTGTTGCTATTATGGTAAAAGCAGGGCTTTTTTTTGGAAAAAAAAGATGCCAGAACTCACTTCATGTCAAGATTTTTACTAAATAAAATTATATTCAAATATCATAAGTAAATTTTGAAATAACAAAAAAAATCTGTGAAAAAAGGTGCCGGAATGCCGTTCCACCGCGTTAAATGGAAAAAAAAGCCCAGGGTAAAAGTAACCAACACATATAATTTCACAAATGTAGATGTAGAAAGCAACATTGTGGTTTTACTATGCTACAAGTTTTTAATGAGTTTAAAAGGGTGTTAAAAGATTATGTGACTAAATTGGACCAAGGATGCCAGGGAGGTAACAAGAAATCAAATTCATTTCAAATAAACATTGAAAAATAAAATACATTTTACATAAAAGTGCAACCAAATTTTACTGTGATGATATCATTTTTTTAACAATTTTTGCTTCTGATATGGTACATATGGACTTCTTACAGAGCATTTCAATAGAAAAAAAATTGGTTGTCAGTCAATTATAATACTTTATATGAATAAAACTTTTTTGTATGACTACCATAAATAATAATATGAAGATTAGGACCGGTTTCACCCTTCGCAAGCATTTTCACCAAGAAGTTACCACTTTAAAATTAGCCAAATTACTTAACCTCTCTTTTTACAAGGGGAAAGGAAAATAGGATGGAGAATATCAATAACAAGGACCATTCAAATAATTATTGTAGATTAAAAAGAAATTTTATTGCCACTGTGTAAGCAAAGGTCTTAAAAATTATGCACAATATTCTTTAAAGAGCAATGAAATCGCTTTGGCACAATTTGCCTATTGTTGTAAGGAAGAATAAAATTTTTGAGCAAGCGCTTTATAAAAATATAATATATACATAATACTTACTGATTGTCTTTGTTGCCTTGTCAATCCATCAGGTGGGAATTCTAGTATTGAAGCTGAAGTGCAATTTTCAACTACAGGTACTGCAAGAATACTACGACTGTGGAAAGATTCTGGAAAATAAAATAACATTTGTTAACAAATTAATCAATCTAGTAGTAGTTTCTAGTAAACTCAATCTCAATGATGTGTCAGTTTATTTACAGTTCATATCACTATTTTAACTGTAAATATTACTATTAATATTATTTTGGAATGCTTCACTGGTGTTCAAATGTGACAAAATATTATCAATTAATGTTGTATTACATCTCCTGAGAATAAAATTGACAGTGAATTTTAGTAATTAACAAATCCAAATTAGAAACATTATGATAACAAAATCTTAAAACATCAAAGTTATCCAATTCTTTGTTTAATGAACTTTTCAAAACGTAATATGATAGAAGATGTTATTATTTAATCATTTACATTATAATGAAGCAAATATCTATGCACCTCATTATTAGTAAACTTACCATGTTACTGACCAATAAATTTCCCTTTTTACATGTATTTTATTATATTATAGTTAAGTACTGAAGTTATTTACTTAATGAAATAAACAGTCATGTTATTGGTTGAAGGATAAGAATTTTGGTAAACATATCTTGAAGATGTTATTATTTAATCTTTTCCTTCGTTATAATGAAGTGAATATCTATTCACTATATTATTAGTAGCCTAACTACATATGTTACTGACTAATAAATTTCACTTTTTCCATGTATTTTATTATAGTTAAGTACTGAAGCTATTTGCTTGATGAAATCAACAGCCACGTCATATTGGTTGAAGAATAAGAATTTTAGTAAATATATCTTGAAGGAGTAAGTAAAATGATGTTCAAGGTGATGATCGAATCTATAATAATAGATTCCAACCTAACAGAAATAAAACTAAAACAATGTTTTTGGGAATCAAAATGTTTTTTCTTTCAAAGTAGGTTTAGAAAAACAGTCAATAAAATCTATTTTTTCAATAGACGCTTTCCAATTATATAATAATTAAATATTTAATCATAGCTCCTAGATTATGATATTGATTTATCTTATCTATCTATGATTATAAAATTTACCTACAAATTAATGTTATATTTTTATTGTTACGTATTAATTTAAATATTTTATGTAGGAAAATGATGGTTTTTTCAATATTTAAAAGTAAGAATATAAATAGTTTTAATTATGGTGAGATAAAAGCATTTATCAACTACACAGCCTGGCTAGTAAATGAGTATGAATCTAATCTAATGATAATTTATTGAAATGGGCTTATGAATTGACGTTGACAAGTTTAGGATAGTGAACAATGTTTGGGGATTATATTATTATCCAACAAAAAAATGACAAACTGTAACGTGTGGTGGATGTTTTTTATATCTATCTCGCTGCATCATTTGACACATGATTAACCTTTCCTTTGCGGTCCCAAAAACACAAATCCGATCTAGTGATGTGTGACTACACATCTCCGGACCGCAAGTGGTTTTTTGTAACTGTAAAGGAAAGGTTAAGGAATAAAGAATAATATTTATAGCACGCACCTGATTTATCTATATTTTAGTATGCACTCTTAATCGAGGCGAGTAGGGAAAGATCGGTAGGGCTAGGATTGAACTAGTAGTTTGCTGGTTGTATTATATTTGCTGCGTCCCATTTTAGGGTTGCATTGGTGGGATGGAATTTAAAAATCACAGACATCTTTTTTAAGGTGGTTGCAAAATGGTTGTGCAAAATACAATTCTAAATTAAAGAATGTCAAATTTGCATTGTTTGAATTTTGTACTTTTCCAAAAGTTTTTTCGCTAATGACCCGGGTTTCGGCATCTTCAGGCATTCAGAAAGGCGAGACCTGGGTCGTTAGCGACAAAACTCATGGAAAAGTAAAAAATTCAAACTTGATATTAAAATTCCATCAAGCACCCTCAATCGAAAACCTTAATTATAAAGAATGTCAATTTTGAGTTTTATTTATTCGGACACATATCGATCGAATTATCGGTGTGAATGCATGTTTCGATTCCGGGATTCGATCCGTAGACCCCGCAATCAAATAAACGAAAGCCCAGTTTAGTTAACACATGGGATTTGCTATGGATATGAAAATCCAAATTTTAAACATGTATCACATTGTTCAATCTGTTCGACAAATCTTGTCAATTTTTGACTTGATGTTAAATAAATTAAATATGTTGTGTGAAGCTAAAGTATGTTTGCCCGGCCCGTGGTGCAGTGGTAAACGTCATTGGCTACCGTGTCGGACTGCCCGGGTTCGAATCCCAGTACGAGCAGATTTTTTCAGTCGATAAATCATTTCTGCTCAGAGGTAATGGCTGTTTGTTTTGTTAAAAATCGCTTCTCACCATTCCGATCTCGAAGTGCGTCGCATAGTGAGATTAGCTAACCACTAGTCCTCGTATCATTTTCATCCAACTGTGGGTTGAGCAACTGAGTAACAAGCAGTTCTCGTAGAAAAACATGTGTCACTGCCTGCTGTCACTATCAAAACACTGCCTGCTACTCAACCTCTCTTTTCGAAGAGAGTAGGGTTGGAAAGGATACGAGGACTAGTGGTTAGCTAATCGCTGTCACTATCCGTCGCTATTTTGGGTTCGGAAAGGTGGGAAGCGATTTTTAACAAACATCCACCTAGACACCCATTGCCTCTGGTCAGAATCGATTTATCGACTGAAAAAATCTACTCGTACCGGGAATAGAACCCGGGCAGTACGACACGTTAGCCGACGACGTTGACCACTATTTACTATTATTTTTAAGCTTCTAAAATTGGCTAAAATATTAACAATTTAAATTGGTTGATTAAGACTACTCCGCGGCTTAGCACGATATTTTTTGGAATACTGTATTACTGGCTAACGCAATAATTTAATAATATCTAAAATCAACCAAAAAGCTTGACTTAAAATAATTGGTCTGTACTTAAGAATACTAATATGTATTGCTGTCCGTTTACGGATGTGTGGTGCATAAATTTATTATTTATTGTATTTTGGAAGTTAATGATTTTTTTAAATACTTACCAGGTGTTTGGTATACATCTCCAGGGCTTGTATCGACATTCGGGAACAATAAATATAACATTGGTACACATAATAATAACGTTATTCTCACAGAAAGAATCAAAATTTGATTCTCTTTTCTAAATGCTTGTTTCGACTTTAAATACATAATTATAATTTATTATTAAACATATGTATTACTATTTAGTTCACTCGTAATTTGTATTACTGTTTAATTAATGTATAGACGGCTATACAAGAAATTATAACGAACTCAATGAAAATACTAAAGGTCTCGCTGTGACTTTATTGTTATCTATTTGAATTTAAAGACTACTTCAGATTAATAAATCATACATTAAAAGTAAGTTATTGTAAGACAGGGTGTTTACAAACCTTTAAAGGAATAATTTAATTATAAAAAATAAAAAAATACATCATGCTCGATGCCCGGTCCGTGGTGCAGTGGTCAACGTCGTTGTCTACCGTGTCGGACCGCCGCAGTTTTTTTCAGACGATAAATCATTTCTGCTCAGAGGTAATGGGTGTTTGTTTTGTTAAAAATCGCTTCCCACCATTCCGATCTCGAAGTGCGTCGCATAGTGAGATTAGCTAACCACTAGTCCTCGTATCATTTCCATCCAACTGTGGGTTGAGCAACTGAGTAACAAGCAGTTCTCGTAGAAAAACATGTGTTGAGATAAACTCCGCGAGGAGTCCATATGCTCCAAGCTAGGAACGGACATGGTTAATAAAACTGGATATCTTAAGAATGCGTAACTGAGCGACGATAAGAAAAATATGTTAAAAACAAATAACAAATAGTTGAGGACTTCGACTGAAGTTGCTTGATGGAATAGCAATATCAAATTAGAATCGTTTGAATTTTGTACTTTTCCATGAGTTTTGTAGCTAACGATCCGTCAGGCGTCAGTTCAGGTTCATTCGCGCACTATAAATGCCCGAAGATGATGTAAGGTGAAACCCTGGTCGTTAGCAACAAAGCTCATGGAAAAATACACAATTCACACAATTCAAAAATCGAAATTACAAATACTTTTTTGTTCATGATTGTATTGTACTCTTTATTACAACTGAACATAGATTCCCGAGCCAGTTAAATGTTACTATTTCGGAAAATTCACACTTATTCATTCAACCCGCCTCGTAAAATTTAACAGTTAAGATATAAGTTAACCATTTCAAGAGAGCAGTGGTAGTTGAACTATTTACCACTACGGGCGACCTGCTTTTGAAATTATTGGCGGCGGTCTACTAACATTAAAAGTCGTTATTAAAAATACGTATAGATTGTAAATAAACATAGATTATATCAAGTTTTTTGACGACTTCACACAAACATAAAAATTGTACGTAAATAACATTAAATGTTCTTTTATTTTACTATGCAGACAAGCGGGCGACTAGGAATAGCTACGCGGTCGACAATTTAGCCAATTCTGCAATAGATTATATCCACTGGAAGATCAAAAACAAACACAATAAAAACCAAAAATTTCCAAAGAAATACTCATTGTTCTCGGTGTATAAAAACACTACGTGATAAAAAAAATCTACTGACGTCTTGGAACCTCTCATTGTTCGAATGACTCATTTTGAACATAATATGGACTCAAATAATAATATTGTTAGGTTAAGTTTTCACAAATTTATTTCTCAATGATAAAAAATTCAGCAAACTGGACACACAGACGAATTCTCACGCTGCAAGAAATGATTACATGCTTTTAAATCTAATTTATTGCAAACAAAAAGTAATTAAGATATTGAAGTATGTATAATGAGAGAGGCAAATCATAACTGTAATTACGTAAATGATTTGGAATATACTTAATTATGGATCTATTTGGATCGATCGATAATTATTGTGGAAATTGTTTGATGTTTGAAAAAAAGTTTGATGCTTATAAAAATAGGAATACATGAGAAGTTAATATTTAACTTCATAACTTCTTACATGCTGTCCTAATGGCATTGTCGAACTGACTGTTAACTAGTCGCTAAACTAGTACATACATATGTTTAGAGAGGGTGCAGAAATATGGTTGGAAGATGACTATAAATCAGCTAACCGATTTCCCTTCGCTGCTTATAAATGTTTATATAATTAAATGAGAAGTAAATATTGTACCCATGTCTTCTCACATGAAGTGCTAATGGCGTTATTTTAACGCAAGCCGGGTGTAAACTAGTATACTTATAGAGGTGCGGAAATAAGGAAATAAGTTGAACGATTATAGTAATTTAGCTAATCGATTACCCTACGCTACTTGTTTGATCTTGGTGGAGGAAATGGACGGAAATGTCAGTGAAAGTAATTCATTGAAATTTAGAGGATGATCGTATGAGCGATGATGGGCTGACGAGAAAGGTAATATCTACAAAGTAACTGATAGTAAAATTTAAATTAAAACAAAGATTCGCTGGCTAGATTGAGCTATGAAAAACTGTCGTTTACTTGTCAATCCGAGCTGTATGACGGCCTCTTTGGACAGAAAGAGGTGGAGATAGTTATTGGGTACATCAAGGACTCCGGGCTCTCGCACTGATGATGATTTTGGGAAGGTGTGTAAAAAAATGAGCTATATACGTACTTTAGGCTCAAATGCTTGACCGCATAAATCAGTGATACTCAACCTGCAGCCCCAATGACAAATATCAATCACCTTTTTTTCTTCAGAACTTTTTACGGACGATCGAAGAACAATATAAAACAATAAAATAATCAATTTTAAACACACTTAAAGTATCGATAATTTAATCAGTTTTTCCCATGCGGCTCTATACTATCTGAGAATTAATTATCTGGCCCTTTTTCCAAAAAGGTTGTGGCCATCACTGGCGCAAATGAATGGATGGAATCCCTACACCATTGATTACCTTGCCACGGGACTCGCCGAAATATGTAGTACTCAAAATGACAGGACGTATCATGCACGTTACAAACAACCTGTTTGGATGACAATAATATAATCAGTAAACATCATTCATCAACATTACTATCAAGTGTTGATGATAAGTCGTCCATAATTAAGTCATCGGATAATCAAGACAGCTTCAATCTGTCTTCAAAATCACAAACAAAATATAAGTACCCATTATCAATGCGTTTGATGAATACTAGGTATATAAATATTTTATTTGCTCAGACATAGATATCTAGTTAGGTAAGGTTACAGTATTTAGCATTACTTCAACCTTTACTGTTAACACATACTCTTGAGATAGTAAACGGGCTCTCAACCAGTGGCACGCACGCTATCTGTGGGGCTTTTTTTTTATGAATCTTGGAACATGTGAGACCTTTGTTACAATGTGTAACCAAATACAAATACAGTGAAACTCCGATTCTACGTTTTACAAGGAACCGTATAAAAGAAATGATTAATGTGGGAAACGATGAATGCGGGAAAGTTTTAAATATGAACTAAATGTCGGGACTATAGAAAATGAACGCACCACGCGGGAAAACGTATAATGCGAGAACGTATGATCGGGGTTTCGCTGTAAAAGGAGAATTTAGAAGGCATACATACACATTACTCAAGTTCAGTGATGCACAACATGCGGTCCAATATGACAAATATCAATCACCTTTTTTCTTTTTTTAATTTTGTATACACTAAAAATATCCATAATTTAATCACTTTCACCAATGCGGCCCTCGAACTATCTGAGAATAGATTATCTGGCCATTCTCCCAAAAAGGTTTTGCATCAGTGCTCTAGTCGTATAATATATAAAATAGAAAAAAATGTGAAATAACTATTTCGATGGATTTGGCGGTAACTTTGTAGAAGCTCATTTTATTTGTTTTTTTTCATGAAAGTAACCGTGCGATAGCAGGTCTGATGATGCTTCTGAAACAAGAGAAACACGTGTACACAGTACGTACAATTTTATATTATTGGCGAAGTAACATTGAATCTAATTTTTAAGCTACACTATAGTGTTATAGAAATGATCAGGCAGCGGTACCACCTGTCAATATTGGTTCAATGTATAGATAAATAGTGATTATGTGTTGTGTTTTAATCAGGGCTGTGGAGTCGGAGTCGGAGTTTTTTGGCCGGAGTCAGAGTCGTCGCGGCGTTTTAGTCGGAGTCGGAAATTTTGAAAAGATTGAACATTTTATTTTTACAAATAATATGCCAAAGTTGGCTAAAGGCCGGTAAGATTGGTTGATATATAATTGAATACACATTCATAGGAAAGGTAAGAAAAAAACCTGGCGAAATTAAACTTTTTTTAATCGATGTCATGTTTTTGGTCAATGTTGTAGTCAGAGTTGGAATCGTATTTTTGGTAAATGCTGGAGTCGGAGTCGTAATTTTTTTACTGACTCCAGAGACCTGGTTTTAATACATCTGTCAATGAATATCAAACAAGTCTAGTATTGAAATTGAAAATCACACAAAAGTAGATTATTTGTAAGCAAAGAATTATCAGTGTGCAGGAAAAATAACCAAAATAGATTTATTTAACATTATAAACTATTACACTTTTCAATGATAACGATATATATTTTACATTAACCTTCCAGTTGACACGGCGTGCAGGCACGCAAACGCAACTACGAGTATATTAAAGAATAAATATAATATTTTTCAATCAAACCTAATGCAGAGACATCTTTCGAATACACTGTGATTGTTAGAAAATCGTTATTTGAGCAGTTCTCATTTTATTTTAAATCGAGTGAAACAATGTCACTAGGGCTGGCACTGTATTATGACGAAGTTAGTTGGATTGTCATAATGCAGGGGTGGCCAGACTTTTTTGTCTGCGATCGACTTTCGTTTGAAATTATTGGCGGCGATCGACCAACATTAAAAGTAGTACCTTGAAGCCTATATTAATTAAATTGCCAAACCTTTTTGGCCCGGGTTTTAGGAAGAGATTTACGTCGATAATCGGCTAACTTCGAGATTTCATCGTGCTGTCCCTGTCACACGACTTGTCTCGCACGCTTCTTAGGACGGGCACCAGAGATTTTTACAGATCAGATAGGCGATCGACGCTTTGGCCATCCCTGTCATAATGAGTCATGCTGATAAAGTAATACAGTGGAACCCCAATCTAACGCTCTCGCATAAACCGTTTTCCCGCGTGGTTCGTTCATTTTATAGTCCCGGCCAAACAACCATAAGATTAATGTTAATAATTGCCGCATTAATCGTTCCCCGATTTATCGATTTCCTCGATTTATCGTCTAAATATTATGGTCCCATCACAAATTTTATCCCGATGGACCATTTGTGTTGAATATTTCTCATAAACCAATTCGACCCCATCTAAACAGATCGTAGAAAAAAATTGAGACTGCAAGTGTGAGATTTTTTACGATTCATGATCACAACGTTTCCAGCGATGACTCACTTATTGAGCACCAGTGGCCTGTGTAGATGAAGATGGCGAATAAGGCAACAATGAACCTGTAATGACATTTGCAGAAGCGTTATAGGCCTTCGAAAAAAGAAATATTTTTCTTCTCCAAGGGTATAGATCAGAGGTGGCCAAAGCGTCGATCGCGATTCCTAGTCGATCGCCTATTTGATTTGTACAAATCTCTGGTGCCCGCCCCAAGAAGCGTGCGAGATAAGTCGTGTGACATGGACAGCACCCTAATATCTCGAAATTAGCTGACTATCGACGAAAATCTCTTTCTAAAACCCGGGTCAAACAAGGGTTGGCAATTAGATTAATATAGGCTTTAAATTACTACTTTTAATGTAGGTCGATCGCTGCCAATAATTTCAGATGAAAGTCGATCGCGGGCAAAAAAGTCTGGCCACCCCTGATATATGTAGATGAATCTGGTGTTCGAAATTGAAATGCCTGAAGCAACTGCAAAGAAGCAACGTACACTAGACTCTAACGTAGTCTGCTGGGGCCGAAATTTTTAAATTTCACCCGGCCCGAACCCGAAGACCACCAACCCGGCCCGGGCCCGTGGCTCATTTCCAAAAATCTTACCCGAACCCGACCTGAGCCCGACATTTTTCAACCTTGCCCGGAAAAAATCCGAATTTTTTTTTTCTAATAAAAATTAACTCACAAATTATCGTGTGTGTGCAGTTGTGCAAAATACATTTCTTCCTAATTAGAGTTAGTTTTTTTTTGTTTTACAGGAATGACGATTCAAGTGAGAAGTTCATATTTTTGAACTAGAAAAGCTGCATTTACATTTACATTGCATTGCAAAAATACATTTACATTTTATACACTCGTATCCAACTTTTTTGTTTGTAGCCACCTCTATGATTTCCACACTTCACTTTTCCCATGGGTTTTTACTGAAGAAATAAGCCCGGCCCGGGCCCGAATCCAAACCTTCGTTACCCGGCCCGACACGGCCCGCAGGCCAAGCCCGAGCCCGTGCAGACCTCTAACGTAGACTAAACGACTTTCTAAAAAATGAATTTTATAGGTATAATAACAAAGTCTAAAAAAGTTTTTTAAAAGCTTAACTTTTCATTTATTTCATATTCTAAGCATTTCAAAATTTCTCGTTTCCCGCATTTATCGTTTGTTTTTTATGGTCCTTTGAAAAATGTAGAATCGGGTTTCACTGTAGCTGAATATCAATTAGCGCGAGTAAACAACACATATGTACATGCATATGTACATATATTATATAGACAAGCTTGAGACAGGGTTTCATATTTCTACACAATTCCGTACTTGGAAATTTCTCACACTAAAAGAGTTTTTAGAAAATAATAATAATATTAACACTCAACTTTTTCACGCGATATTTAACAACACTTTTTAAGCGGTATTGAAATAAAGATCATAAATTATAGTTATAGTTTTATTTGTAATATTATTTTTGTGCCAAAGTTATTTTTATTTTTTAGCCAGTATTTTTTGTGGCCTGCAAACGGTTTATAGATCTTAAAATTTTGATATTTCTTCACTTTTCTATGAAAGCCAATGATAAGTTGGGCGTAAAATAATTTAATAATGTTTGAAATAGTGGCGTTTAAACGGTTAAGGGAATTTTCTTTATACTTTGCCTGAGAAACTTCGTGTCAAGTTATGTCTTCTTTTTAAAAATCAATTTAATGTTTATAAAAATTAAATTCAATTATTTATGCTGCCTCAATATTTATGATGATTACGACCAGTTTCGCTCATTGCGATCATTATCGACTGATGAGAAAAGATATCTGAAAGAAGGGATTTTAATTATACTTCTGTTGAAAAAACTAGTTTGTTATATCTTTATTTGAACCTCTTCTGGATATTCCTACAACTAAGATTTCAAAAATGGTTTATGTTAAATACACTCATGAAGGATATCTGACAAAATAATGCATAACTCTTTGGATATAAAAAAACACTCTTAACTCTATTTATTTTTTATTTCAATTTGCAAAACACCACAATTAGGCATCTCAACATATGAGAGATAGCAGTCAACAGGTTAAAAATCAATTTTTCCTATCACTAAATTATATTTATATTACGATAAGGACTGGTTTCGCTCATTGCTAGTATTATCAACACATTAGAAATAAATTCAAGCCGAGTTACATATGTTAAATTAAGTGTGAGTAAAGTGTACATTTGTATTAGAGATATGACAAGAATCATAATAATAAGCGATCTCGCTTCCACCCATTTTTATCCTCTTTTTTACCATTTCTATTAAAGTTAATCAAAGAGAACTACTTGTAATACGTTAATCTTCGAAGAAAATGAGTATAAAAAGGTTGGGCCAAGACCAGAATAGTGGTTAGTTAATCAAATAAAAGAATTGTTCGGAGGGGGTGAAAAGTTTGAGATGTGTTTATCCGTATAGGTACGGAAAAACATTTCTGCAGTTGAAAACCCCCCTACTATCATAAGCCAAAGAATCGCTTTGTTCCACTTCTGCGACCTGATGGAATTATCAGAGTCAAGGAGGATTTGGTTCCTCGGCTAGGGTTGGCGGAGTAGCTGGGGGAAGTCTTCGTTTTTCGATCTGGAAGATGTAAGTACCAAATCTTCTTGTATTCTTGAAGGGATTCTTGCATCATACAGACGGCCTGGTAGTAAACGTAGGATAAGAAAGGAAGGTGTCTCTTTACATTAATCTTTTCTCCCAGGTAAAAGATTGGTAGAAACGTTCACTCTCTTCTTTGGTTCCGTCTGCAGGTAAGCTGTCAGCTTTCAGTAGTCTTCACAGATGCATGGATTCCTATCCTTTTTTCTCAAAGGTGACCAGTGAGCTAGACGGCGAGAGGGGTGGCTCGATATGGCTTATTATAATCATCTGCTGTACCTGATCTCGTACCTTGGTGTCGGTATACTCAGAACTGCAACAAGATCTTACCTTTAAGGTTACGTTGCCCATCAAGTACATCTTTAGGAAAAAGTCCAATGATGCCCTATGAAGCAATATCCAGTCATATTCCTTATAGGACACATACTTGGTGAAGGTTGGGAGATATTGCAATAGAACACGTTGCCTCGTTAACAACAACTTTGAATTTATCCGTTAATGACACGCTGTCGGCCCCATTCTAGCTTCCCCCCAGTAGTTGGTGGTGGTGAAACCATGTTAACCATCATCACGTATCGCCTCTTGAATGGATGCTGCCTTGCTATTCTTTCCTCTTCTTCTGTGCTCGTGGGATATTTTCACAGTGGGACAGGAACTGGTTCTCATCTGAAGAAAGGGCGCATAGCTTGGGATAGGGCATGTAGTCAAGATGGGGCGGGGCTCTGGTCAGGTTGCTGGTGTTAGGCGGGCAGTTTGGATCACTTAATTTTTATTGAGCGCCACTGAGCTGATTATAATTTTCTGCAAATGTGTCGAGGGATCCATATCTCAGAGGTCTCACATTCCGTAGTTGACACAGATAGAAATTGAGATTGTTACACAGTTTTTATTCTTATCAAAGATAATATTCACCCGTAAGTAACTCCTATTTTTTTGTAATATGACCACCCTTGATGCTTTACAATGTTGCAAATTTGCTAATAAATAAAAACAATACATATATAGGTCACACATACAGTCATATTTTTCAAGCCCAAGCTTGCTGAATAATCATATTTCAACAGCCTGTGTCGTACATTGTTGCCTGATGACTATTGCCATGTCACTTCATACAATTCTCAGAGCCTGAAGGTCTATCAGTCTATATGAAATTAATATTTAAGTGATTTTAAAATTTAATAAATTCATTTTATTATATATTGTAAGTGTTTAAGTGTTTGTGAGATTTAGTTTGTTGCAAGTTTTTGTGAGTTCTATAGATTTGTTCCTGTTATTCCAGAGAAAATTTGATACAGGTATGTATGTCATTTAAAGTAATATTGGTTGATAAACATTTGTAATTCTTTAAAGCTGATTATTTGGCATTCTCCTACCTCTGTATTCAACCAGCTCCTGCTTTTACATCCTGATTACCGCCTAAAGAATAAATAAATATTTTTCAAGCCCATCAACCTTTTACATTTATCTTGTTGGAAAGAGTTTGAGTGGATACTATTTGTAGAAGAATATGCTGCTTAAACAGTTATTACTGAATTATATCCTCTTTTTTAAATTTTTGATGTATGTTTTCAACACTGGAGCAAGCTACTTCAACGCTTTGGAACATAACCTTAAAAATCCATATTAAGCGATTGTTTACTTTCATTGTGCAAGTGTTAATATATTTCATGATAATCGCTTAGAATAATAAATTTTTCCATCATATAATCGTGTTCTATTAGAAAAAACTATTTATCAGCCAATAAAAAGCCTTATTTTATTGTTAAAAAAGTAAAACATAGCTGCTTCGCTGCAATTGCTTTCTGTCGAACCTAAGTAAGTTCATATAATATTTAGATCTACTAGGTCTTCTTCATTACATCTGCATGTTCCTCTGACACTACTTGGATATCTTGAATATTCAGGCATTTAACCGCTTTACGCCGGGCGTGTTAAACCAGGGCCCGCACATTTGTTCGATTATACTACATCTTACATTGGTCGATTGCACATATGTGTGAGCCATTTATGAATTTCGGATCGATCTGTGTGGACTTTGAACACACTCATACATATCTTGGGTGTAGGGACATACAGGCGAAACTACACAAACAATGAACTGAGATAAATGGCAAAACAGTTTTCAATGTTAAGCTTTGTTCTTACGGATTTGCAGGAAAGCCGAGCAATATCTGGTAAACCGATCTTCCTTTAAGTTTCATATTTATATATCTTATAGAACTGCATTTGAGCATGACAATGTCACATTTAACTAAAAACAGCCACTTTATATGTGTCCCTACACCCACGATATAACCTTATGGTTGAGTAATTTTTGAAAAATAATTCAGGTATGAAGTGGTTAATCAGATTGAACACGATGAATAAAATATGTTTTGTGATGATCTGACGCAAAAAAATATTCAAATCATAAATGGAATACTTTTATTTGATGCTTATTTCTACAAAAAGTGGGAGCCAAAATTATATGACACAATAAATAAACTGTGTTACATTGAAAACGTGATGCGAAAAAACCTTGTTAAAAAAGGGCCAAGTGTACATATCCAGTCCATATCCTCACCATTGGTGTACGAATTGTTTTGAAAATCATTACTTTGTAATCGGCTTTAAATGTGACAAATAAAGATAATTATTATAAAGCATACTAGGATAATATCTATTATATCTATTAACTTTTCTGAGTGATAGGTTTCAACAGTTTTTAGCACAAAATTTGTGGTAATGCAAACTTTTCTTCAACTATATTTTCACAGTTACACTACTTCCTAATTTGCTATATGATACATGTTTAGTTTCATTGAAAAAGCCTTGTTAGACAAATCAAATTGTAAATATAACCAACAATTATTTAAAATTTTAGAGAGTTTAACTGATATTTTTACCAAATAAAAATTAGGTTTGATCGTTACAAAAATATTAAACGACTATCAAATTGATTAGTACTGACCATGTGACATAAGCTTTGAATTCAAAAAATTGTTTTGATTTCTTTTATTTCAGACGAAGAAGAAATGTCAGCCCCATTGAGACAAGATGTGCCATGCAGAAGTAAAATCAAATGTTATTTTTTAATTAGCAAAATAAGATTTTATTTACACATGTAATGTCTTCTTTCTCTATCAAGTGCTATCAGGTGTAATTTATCTATTTATTTTTATAAATGGTTTTACGATGCTTAATATATAACAGGGGTGGCCAGACTTTTTTACCCACGATCGACTTTCGTTTGAAATTATTGGCGGCGATCGACCAAAATTAAAATAATAATTTAAAGTGTATATAAATCTTATTGCCAACCCTCGTTTGACCCGGGTTTTGGAAAGAGATTTTCGTCGATAATCGGCTAACTTTAAGATTTTAGCGTGTTCTCCCTGTCACACGACTTGTCTCGCATGCTTCTTGGGACGGACACCAGAGATTTGTACAGATCAGATAGGCGATCGACGCTTTGGCCACCCCCGATATATAAGAATTACAATTGAGTTAATAGCAATTTCAAGGCAGTCAAATCAAAGTGAAAAAAACTTGATACATGAAATTGATTAAAGTCCAACCTGGACAAATACATGGAAGGCTTAAAATGCAACAACAATAAATTTATGGATATATTCAGGGCTTTTATTTGAAAAAAAAATGTGCCGGAACTCACTTCATGTCAAGCTTTTTACTAAATAAAATTATATTTAAATATCATTGAAGTAGAATTTCGTCTAATTGATTTTGAAATCTTTGAAAAAAGGTGCCGGAACGCCATTTCACCGCGTTAAATGGGAAAAAAAGCCCTGAATATATTTGTTACGAACCAATTAACTGACGTACTTTTATTTTTATGATTTTGCAGTTGAGTTTGGGGATAATGTGTGCTTAATGTGCAAATGGTGCGCGGAAAAGGTTCAAAATGAGTTGGAAGGTAAGGCTAAATCATTTGTGAAGAAGAATAAACAGTTTTGCTAGTGAGACATTTTGTTTTACTGATCACATAAATAATTGATTTCCATAATAATACAGGGCTTGGAATTTGACAAGTTGCAAAAAATGATTGGAGAAAGTCATCAGGAATATTTTATTTTATCATATTTTGAAACTTATTGCTTCCGTATGAATATGAACCATACATAAAATACTATTTGCATCGGTAGATCCCCGTTTATCTGGATTCTTAATCCTTATTTCACAAAATTATTATGGTGAAATCCTATCGCCACAATATTTTATCTGAAATCAAAAAATAAGTGTAATAGAAGTAATATAATGGTTATACTAGTACACTGGGGTGTGCAGAATATTTGTTCCAAGGACTATACTAACTGTAACCACAAAATAGTACATCATTCCAACATACTGAAATCAATTACCAAACTAAGCTTGCTTAAAATATCTCAAAACTCCAGAAAAAAGAGAAGCATCAATTTATAAAATACATTAAAAATATTTGTTCTTTTATCCAAGTCCGCTCTCAATGTGGAGCATATGGCTTCCAAGTGAACCATATCTACATTAGTTGCTGGGTGAATGAAATTATCCTGTGCATTTTTTGGATTAGCCTGCTCAGTCTTTGAATTTTCTGCGATGCCAACCAATGTTCCCTCTAATTTTCCACACGTTATGTGCGGAAAAAGCACTGGCTGTGCAACTTTGAAAGGAAATTAAAAAAATTGTGCACTACATAATGGTATTTAAACCTACTAAACAAAGGGGCTCATTTTTAATCATGACAATAATTGACAACACTATTTTACTCAGTGTTAGGAACTCATTCTAATGCCATTACATCCAAACGCTGGTGTTACTTTTGTGCGCTCTGTTGTAATGAATGTGCGCCCAATCAGTGAGTTTTGTGCGCGCGCACATGCGCACATCTTAGATTGAAGACTGCTGCCAACCTCTTGACTTAGAAGGAACATTGACTTTAATCATAACAAAAATGGAACTATGAATTTTTCCTAGTAAATAAAAGCAATTTAAGATTATAATTTTGCATAATTAAATAATTAATGCCATTGCTCACATGCTTTAGTGTGGAGATCCGTAAATAATACTATATAGAAATGACAAATTAAAGATATTTTTAAATAAAAGTAAAAATCTGATCGATGAAATATATGCTCTATTTAAAAATAAACTTTTCCAGATCTCCGCAGAAATACTATAATAATAATCTCTAGTGGTGATGAGTCTAATGCCTCAAGCATTGAGGAGGAACGTGAATGTAGAGAGGGCGATGTAGTGGAACTGTCAGATGAAGAACAGGAAGAGTCGGAAAAAGAAGTAGAAGACGAGTCTGTAGAGGAAGAGGCTGAGAAAGAAAGAGATTTTTATGTAGGTGAGGCGACGGAAGATGAGGCTGAACAAGACGGAGAGGAAGCAAATGCCATCGAAGAAGATCAGCAGAGCGATGAAGAGCAAAAAGAGATTTCTGAAAACTCTTACTTGTTCCATAATATAGATCACAGTGAAGAAGGAGCAAATGCCATCGAAGAAGATGAGGAGAGCGATGAAGAACAAAAAGAGATTTCTGAAAACTCTTACTTGTTCCATAATATAGATCACAGTGAAGAAGGAGCAAATGCCATCGAAGAAGATGAGGAGAGCGATGACGAGCAAAAAGAGATTTCTGAAAACTCTTACTTGTTCCATAATATAGATCACAGTGAAGAAGGAGCAAATGCCATCGAAGAAGATGAGGAGAGCGATGAAGAACAAAAAGAGATTTCTGAAAACTCTTACTTGTTCCATAATATAGATCACAGTGAAGAAGGAGCAAATGCCATCGAAGAAGATGAGGAGAGCGATGAAGAACAAAAAGAGATTTCTGAAAACTCTTACTTGTTCCATAATATAGATCACAGTGAAGAAGGAGCAAATGCCATCGAAGAAGATGAGGAGAGCGATGAAGAACAAAAAGAGATTTCTGAAAACTCTTACTTGTTCCGTAATATAGATCACAGTGAAGAAGGAGCAAATGCCATCGAAGAAGATGAGGAGAGCGATGACGAGCAAAAAGAGATTTCTGAAAACTCTTACTTGTTCCATAATATAGATCACAGTGAAGAAGGAGCAAATGCCATCGAAGAAGATGAGGAGAGCGATGAAGAACAAAAAGAGATTTCTGAAAACTCTTACTTGTTCCATAATATAGATCACAGTGAAGAAGGAGCAAATGCCATCGAAGAAGATGAGGAGAGCGATGAAGAGCAAAAAGAGATTTCTGAAAACTCTTACTTGTTCCATAATATAGATCACAGTGAAGAAGGAGCAAATGCCATCGAAGAAGATGAGGAGAGCGATGACGAGCAAAAAGAGATTTCTGAAAACTCTTACTTGTTCCGTAACATATATCACAATGATGAACAAGAAGCAAATGCCATCGAAGAAGATCAGCAGAGCGATGAAGAGCAAAAAGAGATTTCTGAAAACTCTTACTTGTTCCATAATATAGATCACAGTGAAGAAGGAGCAAATGCCATCGAAGAAGATGAGGAGAGCGATGAAGAGCAAAAAGAGATTTCTGAAAACTCTTACTTGTTCCATAATATAGATCACAGTGAAGAAGGAGCAAATGCCATCGAAGAAGATGAGGAGAGCGATGAAGAACAAAAAGAGATTTCTGAAAACTCTTACTTGTTCCGTAACATATATCACAATGATGAACAAGAAGCAAATGCCATCGAAGAAGATCAGCAGAGCGATGAAGAGCAAAAAGAGATTTCTGAAAACTCTTTCTTGTTCCATAATATAGATCACAGTGAAGAAGGAGCAAATGCCATCGAAGAAGATGAGGAGAGCGATGAAGAACAAAAAGAGATTTCTGAAAACTCTTACTCGTACCATAACCTAGATGACGATGAAAATCAAAGTAAGTTGAAATATCAATGAAAATATTTTACAATTTTGAGCATACTTTTAGTTTATTATGTAACATCATCTATACCAGGCATGGGCAACCTTTCCTAGGTCTAGGGCCAAATTATCATTCTGTCTCTGAGTCAAAGGCCGGACCAAATTATTAAACATAATAAAGTAATATTTAATTCAATAAAACACGTTGCTACTTCTTATATATTTTTTGATTTATATAATGAACGACATAATAATAATATTATATACTGATTTGGTGTGAAGATTGGCCTTGTACTTGAATTACGAGACTATCAATATTGGCGTTGATATTGCTTAAGGATAATAGCATAGAATTTTCTAGATTTTCATCTGTTCTCGTACGAATTTTTGATTTAATGTGTTTCATCCTAGGAAAAAACTGTACTGTGCTGCCAAAAAGACAAATGATTTTTCTTGCAAATGCGCATAAATTTGTATTGTCAGAGCAATTTTATAAAATTGTGATTTTAGCACTAAATCCCCCTGAAGCTCAATAAGTTCCATCTTAAAATTTGCTGATTTCAAATTAATTTCTTTCTCTTTTACTTCGCCGAGATGAATCAGGGCTGGACAAGATAGCTTGGCGGGCCGGTTTCCTATATATGATCTATACTGTATACATGTTACACAATAAACTATTATAATGAAATTTGATTAATTTTTCCAGCACAATCATCAGTGAAGGAAGAAGAAAATAATGACAGGGATAACACAGAGGAGAATTTCCAAGAAGTCTTGATAACAGCACCCATGGTGAAGCGGCGTGCAGTCGCACAGTTCAACCATACAATTCAAGGTGAAGATGCCAATTACACTTATCAATCAGAACGGAGAATCCAAACAGTGATGGAAATTCAACAACATGGTAAGTTTATTCAATGGAAATCATTTACAGTGAGCTAGTAAGGATGATGAGTGTAATAAGATCAAGCCTAGGGCTATGTTAGTGGCTTGTACAAGGTCTTTGAAATGAATTTTTGTGATGAAAATTTGGTCTCATATGCTTGGCAAAACATTTTCAAACACTGTCAAATTTTCTAATATCATCTGGTACTAATTCAACAGAAAGACAGTTGATGAATAAGCCTTCTAAAAGCGTTTGTATAATTTTGGTGTTTGGTTGTCATTCTAGCGTAATAAAAAACAAAAATGTTTATATTGTAGTAAACATATTCTGGGTATATATTAAAAAATTATGTTGAGATTCTTCTATTTTTTTTCTTTTTTACAGTTTGAATTTTATACTTTTCCATGAGTTTTGTCGCTAACGACCAGGGATTCGCTTTTCGGCATCTTCGTCTGGTCAGTTCAAGTAAATTCTTCCATGCACTTGGAATGCCCGAAGATGCTAAGAGGCGAAAACCGGTCGTTAGCGACAAAACTAATGTATTGTACAAAATTTTAAAAATCCAAATTTACATGTTCTTCCGTAAAATATCAACAAAATATAATAATTAAATTTAAATTGCACAGCTGTTGACAGTTGGAGTTAGGCCAGAATGAGTTTTAAATTACTGAATCAATTTGCCAATCCAAAATATGAACAAAAAGCAGCCGTATGACATTAGTTACATTTACTAAAATTTTGATTCACAAGACTTTGCTATAATTTTTCAGAGTGCTTCGTGATAACCCGTCGTAGGAAGAATCCGTCCAATAGCCCGAACCGATGAGAAGAAAGATTTTAAAGAAAAAATTACCAATTTATTTGATTATGTATAATCAAATATAATAGGGGTTTACGCTGCCACAATTTTTTGACAATTTGGAAAGTTTGATAAATATTTCTTTTAATGTAAATATTAGGTTGTGTCCTAAGTAGTGTCGTATTTTTTACATTTACTCTGTTAAAATCTGTGTCAAATATTTCTTTTATATTATATTAACGAAGGTTTCTTCTAACAATTTAAAATATTGAACAGTTGACATTTTATATTTAATAAAGGCCATAATGCAACAGTAGCAACCAAAACTATCTGTGATGTGTACGGTAGGAGTGCTATTGATGTTCAATACTAGGGACATTGCATGTATGAAGATGGTGTTAGTCAAATGACCGTGAACACATCTGCATCTGAACCTGCTTGAATCTACCCTATTTTCCTTTCTGATCATGATTTTTTTTGTATTAAAATTTTTTAAACAAGTCAAATGCACACAAATTCTTGTCAAAATTCTATGTCTATTCTAAGTCAAAACCGGCGATTTTCATTGTAAAATATGACAGTGCATAAGACTCAACATAATATAATAAAAATACTTTGTAATTTTGTATTGGAAGAACATTTTGTTGGAAATTTGCTGTTGCGGCAATTGGATCACTCTGTAAAGGGAGTACTCAAATATTATAATTAATCAGCGCTCCCAGAAATATTTATTTGGCACTACACCATTAAATTACTATGTTCTTATCCAGTAATTGTCTACATGTTTCTATTAAAGCTTATCCTTAGTAATTTTATTATCATCTACTTTTTTTTGTTTGTTTGTTTATGTATGTAACTAGTTTTATTTGCTTTCAAATTTTATTATTACTTGTTACAAATAGCATAAATATTGTATATTTAAGGTTTTCTCTCTTTTAATTGATGACTTTCACTCTTTATAAAATACAAAATTGTTTTATCATGAATAAATCAATACAACAAGACAGGTACTTTTTATTATACAAGTCTCAATAATGCTATTTTGTAAGCTAGAAGAATCATATCATCCTGGAAAAGCATCAAATAATATCCAAGAGGTACTTATATTTGATTGACTTCACTTATGTTAGTTGGACATTGGAAAAAAAAGATGGCCCATAAATACCAAGGAATTCTTGTTGTGCCGAATAGTGACTTCTATTAGGAGCAAATACCATAGAAGGAAAGATAAATAAGTCATCTATCGAATTTCATTATTCTTTTAGAATCGAAAAGCTTGCTATTTTTCTTTTTTTCTTGGACGTGGCAGCTCCATGATTCTGTAACAACCGCCTTGCATGGTTCTGCAGTTTGCTGTCCATTTTATGAGAGTGCCTGATAGGCATACAGGACGCCAGAATTCCATAGGTTGTAAGAAGCGATAAGCAGAGCTGAGGCTCTTTGAAAGCATCCGCAGCATGTGAAAGTGAATGTGATCCACATTTTTAAGACCACTAGCGTAACAGGGCACTCAGAAGGTGGCAGTCTTGCAGAGATTGGGTATCATTTCGAGAAGCAATGAGCCACTCCAACTTGAATATGTAATAAAGCAAATACAATGAAAACCTACAATTTCGGTAGGAGCTGGAAAAATAAAGCGAGAAACAATAATCTTGTAATTTCTTTTGGAATAAACAATATACAATGTATATATTATTGGTTGATTGAAAATTTTTAAGGCAATATTGATTTTAAGGAAAAATGTTGATTAATTGGATATAATTTTAATCGTGGATACGAGCTACCTGAAACACATCATATGCCAATCGGAGCCAAGTACTACGAACTAGATTTTTAAATTTTAATGGAATAATGCGGCAAGCCAATTTGGTAATATTTACAAGGAAAACGTCTTCATTACCTCAAGTAAAATGTGTGCTTTATGTACTTTTAATTGATCTGTCATATTTTTAACAATTTAATTATTAAATTAGATTTTAATGTCAGTCGTGCAAAAAGGCCAAATAGATTTTATGAAACTAGTACAGTTGGTCTACATTTTCGAATTTTAGATAAAATAATTTATCGATATGTTATTATAATTATTATTCTAAAAGCTTAATATTCATGTGTCATATTGCATTAATTGTTATTGTTGGGAATATGGTTAGATTTGACAGCTGTCAACCATAGAGTCAAAAACATACATACAATATTAGTAACTTTAGACATAGACAAATATTATATCAAAATATTGTATATTGAGTGTATTGCAGCAAAAATATCAATAAATAAAACTATGAACTGTGGCTTAAGCTATTTCAATCTGATATTTCAACCTGTGTTATGATTTGTTTTATTGTCAGTAGGATTTATATTAGCAAGGTAACACATTTAGAACATACATACATCTTTGAATTGTTTGAATTTTGTACATTTCATGAGTTTTGTCGCTAATGACCCGGATGTACTTGAACTGAATGTTAAAACTCAAAAACAAAATTCAAACAATTCAAATTTGATATCGAAATTCCATCAAGGACCCTCAATCGAAATCCTTAATTAAATATATACATACATGTATGTATATTATCATTATGACTGAATTCTAAAATATTAAATATCTAAATGGTTCATATGTATATAGAACACAACTATGCCTGCGGGAAATGGAGCATTTTGATAAAAGTTGTTCGACAAGAATCTCCAATAAATATTAGCAAGATGCTTTCGTAATAATTATTTTCTATATTTAAAGCAGGGCTGTGGAGACGTTAAAAAAATTAAGACTCCGACTCTAGCATTTACCAAAAACACGACTCCGACTAAAAAAAGTTTAATTTCGTCACGTTTTTTTCCTACCTTTCCTTTTTATGTGTATTCAATTATATTTCAACCAACTAATCTGACCAATAGCCAAATTTGACATATTATATGCAAAATAAAGAATTCAGACTTTTCAAAATTTACGACTCCGGTCAAAGCGCCGCGACGACTCCAACTCCACAGCCCTGATTTAAAGCCTTCGGCTAATTGAATTTTATATTGCAAAAAGCTTTAATTCACGCAAGAACAAAAAAAACACACTAACCATTTAAAATTTAAAGCAAAATTGAGAGTCTGCTTAGCGAGCTCCTTTTAGTTTCAATAATTAGTAATCAAAAGTAACAAAAAACGCACGTTTTCTTATTTTGCTTCAAGTCTAATATAATTATATATCAAGACTAATATAATACGATGACTAGTTTTCGTTTTCTTAATAATTATATGGGAAATGAATATTATTTTTAGAAAATCAATGAATATTTTGTAAAATAAAATCAAATGGCGTTTCAAATAATTTGAGTTTTGCACAATTTTTTTTTCAAAAAAAATAAATGCTGATACTTTTTACTATTTTTTTCACATTTTTTTTTACTCAACACACGTCAAACAGCGCGATTTTTAAACAAATCCTTTTATATGTTGAAAAATGATAAAACTTATGTTATTTATGGGGAAATGGGTGGAAAAAATATTAAAAAAAATATATATATTACAAATTTTTAGTATAGTAAATATATCATACCAAATCATTTTCATGACAGTATTTATTCATAGTACGTTATTGAGGTTTGTCTAAATAGTCTTTTCTTTATGTTAGCAAATAAAGCTTCATAGCAACATAAATTGAATATTTTGTAAGCGTCTATATGAATTAATTGTATTGTTTGATAGAAAAGTTGAAGACCTCCCCTTTTTAAACAATCTTCTTTAGAACATGTATGCTTAAAATAATATCCAAAATCATTCAAGTCTGAGAGTATTCTAGAAAGTTCTTTTGCTTGAGAAATCATGAATTTTGTTTTATCACCATGCATCTTATCAATATACAAGACTAAACTTAAAATTTTTTGAAGATAATATTACTGTGTAAATATTGTAAGAATTTTAGTTGAGCAATTTTAGCAGGGGTTTTACTCAACACGTGAGGACAAAAATTAATTTAATGATATACAATACAACAACGACATATTAAAGGTATGGAAAGGAATCAATAAATTGTCTGTATATTTGTGAGAATATTGAACTCCTAGAAATCCAATGTCGAGTCCAGCTCGACATCGTATAGGTAACACACAACTCCTATGTTGAGTCTTGCTCGACATTGTAAAATATGTATGTAACATTACTTTTTATTAATTTTAAATTATCCTTATTTCAAAAACCGTATTTTTTGAATTGTATGCCCTAGTTAAAATTTGTAACATCTCATAATGTGGTATATTTTATGGTATTTCGTTTGACCATGCTAGGAAGGTGAGTTGATGGAAGGAAAATAATAATATATTTATGAAATCGGTGCATATTTTATGAAACCGAGACATTTTATAAGTTTGTTATTTTATTATATATTTCAGAACGCTGATAATTATTATTCAATAACAATTTATTATTTTCATTAATATGATTTATTCGAATTGAGATAAATATTTATTTACATAGTTGCAAACTGACCTATTATCAGATTTAAAATAAGGTGATGTACAAAGGTCTAGAAACACGTTGCATATTTTCAAAAAAATATATAAACAAATATATTAACCCTCTTTGCACCTCCATCTATCGAAGTGAACTAAAATGTAACACATATAAGTGCCTGAAACATATGTACAGTTAGCGTCACATCAACTGTTGCACCTGTTTTAGCATATAGCCCCCTCCCCCTGGTGCTTAGCTTTTTGCACTCCTCAATATATTATTTTTAATAATGTAAAATAACTTAGATTATTCCATATATTGTGTGTGTTCGCCTCTTTCAGAGGTATCATCAGAATACTATCACTAAAGCAACATTTGCAATGGTAAGACTGGTGATGCCTGATGATAAACAGGTTAAACGCCCGTCACTAATAGTCACACAATATGTGAAATAATCTAAATTTTTTTTTTTATAAATTTGGGTCACGTGTTAACTTTTTGCACTCTTAAATATATTATGTTTTTCCTCCCAGCAACTCCTCAATAGATTTGAGAAATTGATAAAAATCACAGGGTTCGCATATTTATTGGCACGGTAAAACGAAATATCGATAAATATACCAAATTATGACATATTACAAACATTAACCAAGGCACACAATCTAGTAAATACAGTTTTTGAAATAAGGATAATTTCAAATTAATAAAAAACAATTATCTATCTGAGTTTTACAAGGACTCGACATAGGATTTGCTCGTCAATTTGCGTTTTGACTATTTGCTGGATAGGTTGCACTCAAAAAACCATTACTTATTCTACTATTCGGGACGGTGACAAAGCCAAAAAAGCAAAGATCATCAAAATCCGTCCCGCCGTTCTCGACTTATAAAGTGTAACTAACACGTCTTTGTTTAATATATATATAGATAGATGTACAGAAATGTAGATCAATCTATATGCCATTCCACCAAGTATTGACAGTGAACACCTTAAAAGTGAAGTTACACAATGTCGAGCGGATCATAGGAGTTGCGCGTTACCTATAAAATGTCAAGCTAGACTCGACGTAGGAGTTCTAAGAGTTAAAGTAAACTTAATTTTATCTTTGTACAGATATTGATGAATCTGCGAACGATAGCCACACTGCAATTCCAATCAGAACTGTATTAATACACCAATACCAATACAAGTGATCGCTCGTGAGCTACCGGTAGCTCGCGGTGGCATTTTCAGTAGCTCATGTAGGATATTTTACCATATTTATAAATTTGCAACGATCAAATTTTATAAATTGATTAGGGGCACAAAGACCCATCTTGAAAAATTGAAAGCAAATGCACCATTATCAAAATTTATATTTTAAATATCTAAAAAAGTGTAGAAAAATGACTGGATTTTATAGTAAATATTATGTTTTTAACACTATATATAGGGGAAATAAAAATTCTGCATTAAACTTAACGCCATTAAAATAGATTTAGAGCTTTTACTCCAAAATGCCTTTTTGGTAGAAAGCTAACTTTGCTTCCAAAGCCCTTCCAAACCTCCAAAGCTCAACAGACAATTTCATTTTCTGAAAGTAGCTCACATCCTTATTGAGTTTGGAGTTTGAGTTTATTGATCGAGGAGTCGTAGGAGTTAAAGGGTTAAGTACAAACTAGATAACGTTAAAATAAATCTATCTTATATAAGTATATGTATTAATTTATACAGATATATAAGTTGTTTGTCTAAGCTCTCTTCAGTCAGTATCTCAGACACTAGTGTGGTGATCAATTGAAAATGTTTCTTAAAACGTGTCTGATAGTATTCATATTTACTTCC
Source organism: Himalopsyche kuldschensis (assembly GCA_028554975.1). Classification (NCBI taxonomy): domain Eukaryota; kingdom Metazoa; phylum Arthropoda; class Insecta; order Trichoptera; family Rhyacophilidae; genus Himalopsyche; species Himalopsyche kuldschensis. Next base: position 12,145,815 of record JAHFWI010000038.1, read on the forward strand.
TTTTTGATTGTGGAAAGCCGTAAGTATTTTTAAATATTTCTATCGTTAAATTGAAGCCAGTTAGGACAATTTAAATATTTTTTTTTACCGTGTCCGCTCCCAAATTCTAGCATATGTACGGACGGAATTTATCTAAACATATGTTTTTTCTACGAGAACTGCTTTATACGGAAAGGATACGAGGAGTGGGACGGGATTAGTAGCTAGCTAATCGCTATCACTATACGTCTCTCTTTGGGATCGGATATGTGGGAAGGGATATTTAACAACACAAACGATTTATCAATTTTAATATACTTTTCATTTACTTCTTCCGAAAACTTTATGTTTATATCTTCAGCTTCCATTTATGCACTCGTCAGGGGTTCTTAAAAAAAGCAATGTGAAACATTTTTACTTGCTCATTGTTACAAGTGGATTTTAATCGATCGAAACTTCAAACGCTCATATCTCAAAACAGTGTCAAAAGCAACTTTTTCAAAGCAAGGTGTTGATGTATGTGTCTAGTGTCTCACACCAACAAGAATTCTTCATGTTGGATGGCTAAAAATGAAGTGTCAAACTCACCATAGCAGTCACCCTATAATAATATGTACATATCTCTTAAATAGTAAGATTATAAACAAGTTTCTATAGAACTTAACTCTTTGCAGTATAATAAAAATAATAACACATTTTTTAGTACTTTTTTTAGTTCCACGTTGAATTTATTAAGATCGGAACTGGTTTCGCTAATCGCTGGCATCATCGACTGTATTCATAATACTTATACACGGGTTCCCAACCCATGGGTCGTGACCCCAAAGGGGATCACAACGGTTTTTCTGTGGGGTCGGCAAGTTATACAGTTAACTGAAAAAAATATTCACCACAATGCATTTTCGTTGTTTTTTTTAATTACACTAAAAAAAATGACTTTTTCAATTACATCGGTTCTATAAAAAGGGGTCGCCATCCGGAAAAGGTTGGGAGCCTATGTGCCAATAACATAAATTTTATATATTTATAAAAATCTGATTTGACCTTGTAAATTTTGCATTTTGCACAACAATGCACTATAGGGAGGAATGTCGCATATACTATAGGAAACTTCTGAGTGAACGCTATACGGAGGTTTACTGAGTATAATTATTTACCAAATCGACTTTCATAAAAAAATATCAATATTGGTTTATTTTCTATTACAGTAAAACATCGATTCTCCGTTTTCCAAGGGACCATAAAAAATAAACGAAACATGCGGGAATGCTTAAAATGTGAAATAAATAAAGTTAAGCTCTTAAAAAACTTATTTTCATAATTCAAATAAGGATCATAATTTTTAGACAATAAATCGAGGATATCGATAAATCGGGGAACGATTAATGCGGGATTTTTTTATATTGTTCTTATGGGTGTTTCGCCGGGACTATATAAAATGAACAAACCATGCGGGAAAACAATTAATGCGAGAACGTTAGATCGGGGCTCCACTTTACTGTAAATCTATGAGGTGCGGAGCTGATGTATTATTACTTTTTTGGGCAGGAAAGGGTTAAATGGAAAATAAATAACGCGATATAAAAAAGATTGTTCATCACTGTTCTAATGCAATACTGATAATGAGTGTGCTACTTTTGCATAAAACTGCAAGATTGTAATACATACATGTGGAAAATACCCTCAAGAAGTATTTGTTATGAATGCACTGTTTGTTATTTTAACCTCGCACAATTGACACTATGACATTTTATGATAATATTACTAATATTATTCCATTAGCTCTACTTTGCTATCAATATTCACTATCTGATAAATACATTGCAATTATTAAAACTAGACCAGGGATCCTCAACCCTGTGCCGGTTGCTATGCGCCCACCAACTAGTCAGAATCAATTTTTTCTAAAGTTTTGGCAAATAATTATTTGGCCAGTTTCTAATTCGATAAATGGTCAGTAAATATTAAATAAATGGTCAGTAATAAATACTTAAAACGGTCAGTAAAAAATAATAAATAGTCAGTTAAAAATAATAAATGGTTTGTTAAAATTTTTTGCTTCTCTAAATTAAAACAACTCGAAATATACTTAATGATTCAAAGTATTCTTAGGAATCTTTTATTACAATAGTTATAATAATTAGAGACGAAACATTTTTTAATAAATCGTACACCTTACACTTTAAATATTATCTGCTTTCAAATACCTGAAATTCAGAAATCATTTCATTTAACGTGGTTATTTTTCATAAACCTTGTCATAAATTTGTCTCTTCACAAGCTATCAAACTAAAACCTACAATTTTTTTTAAATAAATGACTATTAAATTACTAACCATTTTAAATACATTACTGACCGATTCGTTTAATAACTGGCCACATTCGTACTGATACAATGACAACTGGCCGTTTATAATATTAACTGACCATTTATTTATTTCACTGACCAAAGCTTGAATTAGATACTAACCCATTAAATACACGCCATTAGTTTTGTGCATTTCCCAAATAATAATGAAATGGTTAGGTAACAGTGAATTAAATGTGGAATTATTTGTCACACATTTAAGTGCTTCAAAAACAGTTTGAAGAGAGATTTCTGCAGTTTACGACTGTCAAGCCAATGGTCTCCTTTATTGTCAATCCTTTTATTTGCCAATTAAATGCAATATAAATACTTTCAGATGCATCTTCGGGATTACTATCGCAAAGTTTGCTTAAATTAATTTTTATAATTAATACAATATAAATAGCTTCATGCTTTGCAGATTGTGTACAAGAAAAGGCACAACAAGAAAAAATTTACACTGATAATCTCAAAAAAGAGTTTTCACTCACGCAATTAGCTAACCGCTAGTCCTTTCCACTATCTCGCATCCTTTCATCATCGGTGGTTCTTACGTAAAATTGTAATGTGGCCGCATCGTAAACAAAACCGGTCCTACGGAAATGTCTGGTGGCCGCACCAAATTTTTGTTTTGAGTTATTTTGCTTGAGTTTTGTCGAATGGGCCAAAACAATGACGATTTACTTTTGGTATTAATTGCATACGAAATGTTTTCATTTTGTATTTGTTGACAAATTAACTTGTAAAACCACATTTTTTTAATATTAATATTTAATACGAAGCTTCGAGTGGCCGCAGCCAAATCCTCTGGTGGCTACACATGAGAACCACTGGTCTAAATACTCCAGGTCGGGAGCGGACATGGTTGAAAAATCATTATCTTTTACGGATTATACACAGGATACTCTATATATACTATCAAACTGATTCAAGTGGCTGAGTTAGTCACTCCAATTTATTTTATTATTTTTATTTTATTTTCTATTTTCAAGCACACTGGTGCATGGTTTAAAATCAGTCCCGTGCAGATCTGCTCGGGCCATGAATGTGAGGGGTAAATTCCTTTTTCTAAGTCGATAGCGTTGTGAAAGGCGGCCATGAAACATTGCCTGCATATACACAACGGTGGTGGTGGGAAAAACCAACTTGTCTTTTCATAATTTCCTTAAAAGAAAAAAAATGGCGCCCGCCGCTTCACACTATTATTGAATGCGCTCTCTCGGGTCCATTAGTTTGGGACCCCTGTTCTAGACTAAATATTTATGTCAACCCCAAGGACCTGGTTCATGAATATTTTATTTATTGTTTTACTTATGGAATGTCAGTGGGTTAAACTATTCACATGTCACTGTTTTTATAATAATACTGGATGAAAATAATGACTATGATCTCCTTTTGGTAATTCTCAGATGAGCAAAAAAGAAAATTTACCACAAACTTATTATCAAATACGAATCCTTTGAATTGCTTATTTCTAACTAGCTTATACCCGACAAGCGTTTCGATGCCACTAAAAGAAAGAAAGTGTTTGTGTTTATTGAAGTGCCTTCGGTTGCACAATATTTTAGATAAATAATATCGATTAAATTTCACTAACATTGATGGGTATCGAAGACATTTGCCGTTTGACGTTTGCTGTTTGTCTTTTGCCGATTGTCTATGGGTCGACACACGCGCCACCTACTGAAAGTTAATTGTAATTTGCCTATAGCCTTTGCGCAAGTGCAACAATAAGTTGTCAAAATAAACGGTATGGCAGCGCATAAAATATGAAAAAGTATTGATGTTTATATGAAAGACCTACTTATATATTTATTTACTATGCCTATAACTGTCGCGCAAGTGCAAGCAATAAGTTGACAAAGCTTTATCGCAATCGGGTGAACGGTATGGCATAGCATAACACACGAACAAACAAACAAAGATTGATTTCTATATATATTAGATATTAAATAAGCTGAATAGATTTTCCAAATTTAAATCGTTTGAATTTTGTACCTTTCCATGATGTTTTTCGCTAACGACCCAGGTTTCGCCTTTCGGCATCTTCATGTATTTCAAGTGCACGGATATACTTGAACTGACAGATTGTTGAAATTGTCTTTTCAGGTTCATTCGTGCAGTTTTTTTTGTGGTTTTTAAATGTGACAACTAACTTATTATTACCATATAAAACTAAGTTAGCCGAACAGAGAAGTAGGTGTATGGTGTACCCTGTCTACAACTGTATATAAACATGATTTAATGCAGGCTTATAACATAGTTCTGACGATGGCGTAAGCCGAAATAGCTATCAACAAATATATATGAAATAATTTCTGTAGAATTAAAATACATTGTTATTTTTTTTTTTTTATAATGGAATTCTACCAAGTAAATGCCAACTCAATCACTAAAAATTAAATACTAAATCTAGGCAAGATTGTCTACAGAAAATTCATAGACCAATGAGTTAAGAATCAATTAATAAGTTATATTGCTTGTACCATATTTTTAAGATGGTTACTCCCCTTCCCAATAATAATTTAATAATTTAGTGTTCATTGATTCACATGTGTAATTATAGGGTCTTTATACTTCTTAAGCATTGTGTTCTCTTAAAAAAAGACACCCTTTTTACCGGTATTGCGTGGAGTGTAAATGCGTTCCCCTGAATGTAAATTTATTATTTCTATTCACAGACCAGAAATTGAAGAAAGAAATTACAAGAAATGATCCTCCCCACTCGAAGAAAAAATACTGCGACGAAGCAGCTTCAGAGTAAAAAAAAATATTTAAAAATTTATGAAATATCATTTAAGACTATGACTTACCAATCGTGTTAATAGCAGGGCAGTAGAGTCATTAAAAAAAACACGACTCCGACTAAGAAAAGTTTAATTTTGTCAGTTTTTTTTTCTACATACATATTTGTGTTAAATTAAAGATCAACCAACCAATCCAGCCAACAGCCAAAATGTTTCATATTATATGCTATGTATGTATCAGAGGTCTGCACGGGCTCGGGTAAGCCCGAAGGCCCGAGCCCGACCCGGCCCATGGGTGACGACGGCTTAGATTCGGGCCCGGGCCGGGCTCGGGCCAGGGTATACAAAAAAAAAACATAAATCCGATTATTCCGGATGTATACGCCATTATTGTATAATTATTTATCTAAATTACATACATATTATAATTTGATGAGTCGATATTGAATTATTTTTAATGGTGACTAAAATTTTGTTGAAAAGTTGAAAAAATATCGGGCTCGGGTCGGGCTCGGATTGGGCCAGGTCAAAATTTCGGCCCGTGCTCTAGTATGTATGTAAGTACAAATAAAAAGTTTTTCATGACTCCACGAATCCGACACCGGCTAAGACACCGCGACTCCGACTCCACAGCCCCAAGTATAACAATATATTCAGAAAATAAAATGTCTAGCAATCGAAAAAATTCGACATTGGTCATTTTTAAAATTGGTAGTTCCACGAGCTTTTGAATTCCTTTTTTACGATGTCATATTTAACTACAATGACATCCAACTCATTAATCTTTTCAAAGTAAAGTGTCGATTTGGCATCACACGAGTACATGACACTGCTTGTGTCACTAAGGTAAACCGTTGATTGTATCGAAACATGGTACAAGGTTTTTTGAATTAGAGCAACGGTCACCAAACTACGGCCCGCGGGCTGTTTCCAGCCGACCAAGGATTTTCATCCGGCACAACAAAAGTTCTCGATTTTTGAAAATAAATTATTCAAATAAGATTTTTTTTTTTTTAAATTTCATGATTTGGTTGTGAATTCCCAACTATTAATTTCATTTCATTAATTGATAACTATACGACACGACCACGTATAATAAATATTTTCTATTATAAATTCCAATAAAAAATACATTAGATTACATTATATAATTATATAAGAATATAAATTAATATTCTAGTTAGATTCCAACACAAATTTATTTGTCATCCGGCCCGCCAAGTTTTTAAAAATTGTAATCCGGGCCGTTTCTCAAAAAGTCTGGTGACCCCTGCTTTACTGTATTGTAACAGTATCATACAATTTTCTTAAATTTTCAGAACTCAAAGGATAAAATGTGAAGAAGGCATCGAGGAAGCCTTGGCTATACACAAATGTACAGACAGCAAAGAGGTACTTTTTTTTTCATTTTACTTCCATTTAAATTAACTAATTTAGTAAAGTTTAGAGTAATAAAAATAATAAGACATTTTTAGTACTTATTCCACGTAAAATTGATTGGATCAGTGCCGGTTTAGCTCATGGCGAGCATTATAAACTGATACAACAAAACAGTGATATCACACTGAATTGATTTTTGATGTATGTAATAGGGTAAAACCTACAATTGTCGGCCACTTAAGGATTTTTTCAACTTTAGTAATTTTTTGTGGACACTTATCATAGAAGAGGCAAAATAAAAAAAATACTGTGTGCTAGATTGATGATTTGTTTAAAAAAAATGGTACAAAACTACAATTATGGGTCACTTTCTGCAATTGTTGGCCACCAAAAGATTCAATTATTGGCCATCCCAAAAGTTGATATATATTTTTTTTTTATACATAAACTAGATTAGACTTACATGACCTCAAATCATTATTATGTGATAAATCAAGTACTTTATTGGATTCCAATATCATTTGTTAAGCTGCAGTTATGTGGCCAAAAAGTCAACATTTTTCTAGAAATATCGGAGAAATGTAATAAATATATAGGTGATTAGTAATATTATTAAAACATTATTCATGCAATAAAAAAATATATTTTATGATTTTTTTATAAGAATTTATAGCATTAGCTTGGTTGGCCAGTAATAGAAATTGCTTGTGTTTTTGGAATCAGTTAGTAGGAACCATTATAATAACCTTTTACAAAAATATTTTCAATGCATAAAAATAATTGTTTTATACCTTCACTAAAGACGAATTACTCTGTTCAATTAGAATTTAAATTGATCAACTTACAAACGTGTATGATGCTTTTAGACTGAAGTCCAATCCTTATGATATTTACAAGATATCTCACTTGCTTCACGGTGACACTCCGGCTGTCTGATAAAAATGCGTTTTTGAAGTTGTTTGGAAATTTATAAAATTACAATTTTATGTTTAAACGATAGAGGAATAATAAGGAAACTATATTAATGAATCAAAAGTTGGAAATGTTGTTTTGGTTTATAAGAAAACTAGATTTTATATGTAAGTGGCCAATAATTGTAGCTGGCCCACAATAGGAGGTTTTACCCTAGCCTGTATTGCTAAGAGATCTTCAAAATTTTAATTATATTATATTTTGTTTGTTTTTTGCTTAAATTTATTTCCTTAGTTGTAATACCAATTGTTTGTCATACCTTGTAATTCTTGCTTAACCTTTGTGTACATATCATTATAATAATGTTACAACGAAAGTGTTTATCAGGGGAAATATATTATCACTGGTATTTCAGTGAAAGCATATTCTACTACATTTTCACTAGCGAAATTATAGCTTGCGAGTGATCGCAAGAATATATTCTCACTGGCACTTGTTAGTGATATCATATTGAAATTAAAATTTACAGCTATCAAACTCAGTCTTGGATTTAGGGTTTCTTGGTATATTTTCATTGACCAGATCAGTGAAAATATATTTTAGCTTGTGAGAATATATTTTCATTTTTCGATGTAACATATATTTATAAATAAATAAATGTACATATATTTGTCAAATGCATGGCACATTGGCGTCAGCTGTAATTCCATGTTTTGTATTTTCTACAATAAATAAAATAAATGATATAATTTAAAATAATGTCTAATTGAAAAAGTGTGAACTTTTTCAATATCTCTTAATAGGGCAAATTAAATATTTTGAATATCGAATTCAGACGAAATTTTAAAATATGTATTAACCATATAAAAAAATATTTAATAAAAAAAAATATTCATTATTGTGTTATTCACATCAATATTTTCATTGGTATGATACATTGATTAATTTATATATTATATTTTTAAGTCAACTGTGCGACATTGAATTTGTAGGTTTTTCCATTATGATGTTTCTAAGACTACAACAGACAGATAATTTATGAGATTTTTTTATAATAAATGTATGTGTATTTATAAATGAAATGATTATAAAAATAGTTTTCTCAAAAAAAAAATTTAGGTCCAAATGCAATACGGTGCTCCAAAGCCGTTAGTTGCGTGCACAAACGGCCAATAGACGGATAAAGACATTGATTTTTGGGGAACAACGCAAACCTTTCACCATTTGACAAATTTACTGACGAAATATTATAATATTATCGAGGATGCATTAAGATACTTTAATCGACTTTATTATGGGTGGTATTGGATATTTTGACTTTAATGCGAGTGGTTAATATATTAACCAATTTCGGCCTTTGCCCTCCCTATAAAGGGTTAATTGAATTCTTCCATTACAGAAATGCTTCAATGACTGCAAAGAAGGTATAAAAAGAGCAATTCCTGAGCACATACCGTTGTGTGGCAGTTCAGGAACAACGCAATATGTTTGCTGCATGGTAAGTAGTTAAATCAATAACAGAAACTTATTTACCCCTTCCCTTCTCCCTTCTCAATTAAATATTGTAACACTACTGCTCTGATCAGATTCACAGCTCTTTATGACACAGTTAATGATTTTAAGGCCAGACTTTTTGAAGCCAAAATAACCAAGCAGTTTATATCATTGATTAATTAAGGATTTAGACTGCACGGATGTACTTGAACTGACGCGTAGTAAACAGTTTGTATCGTAGAAAAAGTCGGCTTACGAAAAATAGTAAAGTCATGAGTATCGTTATTGAAGGTCAAGAAAGTTTATTTTCTTTACTCCAACTTCCAGGGTGAATTGAATATTATGACCTAATGAGTTTGTAAAGTTATGGAATTTGGTGATTTGTCTATCGGCTCCGTTAAATAATCTTTTACCAAGAAATTCTGGAAATTAATCGAGCTCAACATAACGGTTTGCAATTTTAAATGAGCAAATTCATTTACCATGTTCACCATTGTTGTACCCTTATAAATAATTGTCATTTATTAATAATTCAAACATTTAATATCATTAAATATTAATTCAAAGACTTGAAATCAATCAACTCATTAATAATAGGTCGGATAAAACCCTAAATTTATTTATGATATTCCTATGTTATTATCTGGTCATTAGCATTTTCAAAAACCCCTATAATTAAAGCAAACCAACTTAATTCATTGAAACTTGTTTGCATTAAATTTTGCATTTTAATAGCAATTTAACTTGCGATCTACTTCTATTTTTGTATATAAACGATACAAACTGTTTACTACGCGTCAGTTCAAGTACATCCGTGTAATTGAAATGCCTGAAGATGCCCAAAGGCGAAACCCAGGTCGTTAGCGACAAAACTCATGGAAAAGTAAAAAATTCAAACAATTAAAATCAGTTTTTATATGTTCTGCAAAAACGAATACAGATTGGAGATCTAAATTGTTATATTTGTATTTTTTTCCTAATCTTTGTTACATAATGTCTCACACATAACGGTCGGTAATTTTGTTAATATAAAATAACTTTGACTATTCCACGTATTGTGTTACTAATTATGTAACGTGTTTTTTTTTAAATTTATTATGCCACGGCTGTAACCATTAGTCAGCAAACCATGAAAAAAATTTAATATTTTATTTTGTTTCTTGTCATCCAGACTCTCGTCATTATAAACTTGTCATTGACAAGATCAGTCAGCAGGACCCAAAGCAAAAGTTAAAAAAGAAACTCTAGCATCGCAGTCAGCAGCAGAACCATTTGAAAAATATATATTACCTGATCGTACAATCCACGAATTAGACTCAACAGCTGAACATTATACATTTGTTTTTTAAATTAGTAAATAAAATTTGGAAACAAATTTTCATTTATTGATAAAGAGTATTACTCGAGTATTTTAAATACTCGAGTAATAATTTGTAAATAACAAAAACAACCTGAAAACCTGGGTTTGTTTACGTGAAACGAAAAATCATGATGTACAATATTATTGAATTGATTTAAAAATAAAACTTTCAGGCAAAGATAGGTAAAAGAACCCAAAAAGATATAACAAAAAGTCTATGGCCTTTTGATTCCAAAGACGACAATGAAAAGGATGAAATTTCTTCCGAAGAAGTTACAGAGGGATGGAAAGGTAAATATAATCCAAAATTTGTTATGTATACTTTTGACTAGGGTTTCCAATCCCGGGATCTCGAGGATAATAAATAATATGTCATTTTAACAATGTGAATTTTTTTAGAAATGTGCATTACCAAAAATTACATATTTTTGAGACTGATACTCTCTTACATTATATTTCAATCAAATATTTTCGCTCTTAGTAATGGATAAACAACCAAAATATAATAATCATAAAAAGATAGTGACATCAATTCGTGGGTGTTGGGACATCCGGGCGAAACTACAAAAATTGCTGTTTTGAGTTAAATATGGCATTGTCATATAGCTATATAGGACGAGTTCTATGAATCAATCACATTTTTGGAATAACATTAAACAATTAGTCAGTAACACAAAGGCGTAACTAGAAAATTGAGTCGTATAGTATCAAAAGTGGAACTATCAATATTTTTCGATACTGAATTAATGCTGTCACATTATTCTTCTGGTCATAGTGTGCAAGCATAATATAACATTTTTTTAATGCAATATTAAGCCATACCACTGGGGTATTTTTAGACCCCACTAGGGAACACGCGTTATTTTTCAGTGACCGTCTTTCGAAGGTTACAATCGAATACTAATTCATCAATGTTATAACCAATAAAAACAACAATCATGACACTTGTCATCTTACAATAGACAGCTACATGACCTAGATTGACTAACTAAAATTCTGACTTTTACTGTCGACCAAGTTATAATGCTTAATCAAAAATAATTTCAAAAAAAAATCTAGAATGAGGCCCAAATTTCCACGCTTATTGACACTTTAAAATCCGCATACGCCACGGTGGCGTCCTCTTTCAGCCATGCGTTAGCTACCGCATACGGTGGCGTTTTTGGGCAAACGCAACTTTACTTTTAAAAAAAAATATTCTATATTTATGCTTCGAATTTACTAGTTGGTAGGCAAAACCTACGTAATATCGATTCATTATAGAATAAAAAAAAACTATGTTTTAGACATATCGTTACCTTACCTTACTCAACACCAGTGTGCAACTCTGAAATTCTGCTACCTCCATCATTCAACCATAAATAATTCTGAAATTCATATATATGATAGAATGTGGTAAATATAATCTTTTCCTACCAAAAGGTCATTTTAGGCAAAAATGTCAACTAGAACCTTTTCAAAGTAAGGTAACGATATGTCAGTCATTTACAAAAATAATATTTATAATAAATTATATTTTTTTTTAGAATTATATCTTTTTCTAAAAGTGGGTTGAAGAGGAAAAGGTTGGCAACCCTTGTCCATAAAAAATCCATATTTCGAGGTTTACAATTATACACAATCTAGAGACGATGGAAATATTTTGAAAATTTTATAATACCGTAAAAGTTTGACGTTAACTCTCTAGCTTTTTCGCTTTTCAGGTGTAATAAAGTTGGCTACCCCTGTCCAAAAACACTAATTTAATATTTATAAGGTTCTTAAAAACGATAAAAACCTCAATTTTTATTTTTATTGAAATCGGTTTAGAGGTTTAAAAGTTAAGTTAAATTTACGAAATCTACTGTTTTAAGTTAATTTTTGCAAAAAACATGCGGTATCAGGCGTAAGTTTTCAGCGAAATCGTACGGCCGGTAAAGTATTAAGATATGTTTTTATTTAAGATTCATCAGACCCAGACTCCTCCCCTGATAGCGAACCAGCAACAGAAAATGACCAGTCAAATAATGCTTCATCCGGTATGTATAAGTTAACTTATATTCCTTTTAAATGACACATCGACACCTTACTTTGAAAAGTTTCTAACTGCTCTTGACACTGTGATATGAGCGTTTGAAATTTCGATTGAATAAAATTCACTTGTATCAATGAGCAAGTGAAAATGTTTCTAATTACTTATTTTAAGCATATTTTTTCACAACTTTTGCTGAGAAATCTTAAAGATATAATGATAGCAATCTTAGAACTTTGTCATATAAATTTGGTAAAAAAAAGTGTGCAGATGCAGTGCAACTCCGGAGTTCTGCTGACTCCGTTATTCAACTATAGATAATTCTGAAATTCATATATCAGGAGGTAATTTTCAAAAGTGGTCAATTCCAAAATATTTTTTTTCAACTGCCAGTTTTAGAGTAAACTTTTGAGACCTTTTGTATTCACATGGAAAAGTTTGAATTATTACACATTATCCGCAATTCCTTAATTTTAAACATATTCAAAAAATATTGATAGTAAACACAAATTTATGAGGAAAACGTAATGAAAATTTCTCACATTCTCAGTTTTTCACAAATTGATTAGACCGCTTTTGAAAACTACCTCCTGATATATGATAGAATGCGTTGAATAGAAGCTTTTCCGACCAAAAGGTCATTTAAGGCAAAAATCTCAATAAGAACCTTTTCAAAGTAAGTTAATGGCATGTTAACATATTTTGTTAATAAAGTAGTTATATACCATATTACCAAATTGTACATCTCTTATATTTCTACAGAAGAGTCACTAGGCAGCACCCCAGATGAAGATGAACCTACAACTACTACTGAAAAAGAAGACGATGATGATTCATATAAAAGTATAGTCAAATTTTGATTGAAATTTCTGTAGGACTTTGAAATTAAATGTGACACTGTCAAAAGCTGATTTTAAAAAAGTATAATCCTAACGAGGATCTGACTTTTTAGTAACGAGACCTTACCTTACCTGACCAAACCTAACCCGCCCGCAATGGCAAATATCAATAACCTTTTTTCTTCAGAACTTTTTACGTGCGATGGAAGAACAATATAAAATGATAAAATTTTCAGTTGTATACGCACTTAAAATATCGATAATTTAATCAATTTTACCCATGCTGCCCTTGAGCTATCTGAGAATTGGTTATGTGGTCTTTCTCCCAAAAAAGTTGTGCATCACTGATAGTGTAAAAATTAGCTGCCTTGTTCATTAAAAATTAAGTCAATGATACAATGTTGCAAATATTACATTATTCATCTCCTGTTTCTTTTAGAAGCGAGATCAGATATATTGGTTGAAACATTGACGGAGAAAACCAATTCAATGGAAAATGATAGCAACAATCGTAAGGATCAAAATTAACTGATATAATTATATAGTCAACCTTCAGAATTCACAAAATTTACAAAATGCATTATAAAAAACCCTACCCAAAATATTTTATGAGTGTGTAGTCTTAGACAGTTTTTGCAAGCCTATTTCACCCTTTTGACAATGAAATTCACCCTTGTTAAAAATCATATTAAAAAATAAAAAATAAAACGAATTTAACAATATGTGCTTTTATGGCTTTCAAAATCTGTATGTCGATAGTTTTATTAGCGTGCTTGGGTTTTTTGCAGGAACTTTCCAATATACTTTGACATCCAAAGGGTTAGAACTAAAGTTGTGAATTAGTTTAAAACATGCTGTTCTTACGATGCTACAACGATCTTATGATACCTAATTTTAAAATCGAAGGCATACTAATATAAAGTACGAATAGATTAAAATGTTGATGTTGATATCATACTTGAAAATTAAACAAGTAAAAGGTGTCATTTTATGGCTTACAATAACTGTCTGTCGATGGTTTTATAGCGTGTTTCCTATCTCGGCGACATAGGATGGTTGCTGTATTTACATATTTTGGATAGATTCATCGGCAACATTGTGGAAATACATTTTTAATATAGAATTAATCCTGATTAACTAACTCCTTGTTCAACAACTAATGACACATTCAGTGAATAATCTAAGTTATATTAAATTTTACATTAACCTTTAGCAGCCCGCGCGCTTTGGGCAATAGAACAATAGTTTTTCGCGATTTCAATCGCATTTTTTCAGGTTATTAACCGTTCTAAAGCTAACGGCACACCGGTGTGTCGCAAATGTAAAAGCTCTGACAGCTAAGAACCCACCGGTGGGCAACTATGATTAAGGCGTCAAATAGTATTTTTTCTCAAATTATCACATCGAATATGTATCCGAGATATCTTGAAGGCTCACAAAATGAGTATAAAGTTTTCGTTTTAATAGTTTTCTTAAAAGATTTTCAACAAAAATTGCATAGAGGTCATCAGGGCTGTCAAACTCTTGGTAACATTTTACGTAAATATTATTTTTAATTTACATACATAGGTATCAAATCAATTGAATAAATACAAACTATTCATAAAATCATAAGAAAAATTCAACAAAAATTCATTTGATATTACCAATTGGGGTGCAAAATTGACATCATATTATAAACTGTGTGTGCCAGACCTAATCATCCGGGTTCGATTCCCGGTACTAACAGATTTTTTCAGTCGTTAAATTGATTCTGTTCAGAGTTGTGTTCACCTTTCCGATCACAAAAAGAGTGACACATAGTAACAGTGATTAGCTAACTACTAGTCCTCGTATCCTTTCCATTTCTTCTAATCTCTTCTAAAAAAAGTGCAAATAATTGAGCAACTGAGTAACAAGTAAAAATGTGTTGAGATAAATTTCGTGAGGAGTCCATATCGATGGCTTAAAGAGTAATTTTGGTGACTTCACTTTTGGCTGAAAATGACTTAATAGTGCCATCTTGTTGTATCATGCAATGCGCATGTCCCGTATTTTTTTTGTAACCAAAACTTGATAGCTCCATTGTCGATCGAAAAACAACTCTGCTAATTATCCGCCTCCACCATTTTCTACTGTCACCTGTAATTCATGCGTTGTTTTTCAGCGGCCAAAATAATCAGTTTTTACCCTCTCCTGTACAATTTACAAAAACGGACATGGCAAATTTACTCATTAAGGCTTTAATCCATCGTTATGTGTTGAGTTGAGTTACAAAATTACAGAATTAACGATATCCCTTTTCAGGCCGACCCAGTCAAAATTCCCCAACAACGCCACGAATATTCACTGGGGATGTGCCGAAAATTTGCAGCAATGTACATGGAAGTTTTCCGTGCGGTCCATACCATTACTGTGATACTGGCTTAAGTTTTAATTATGTCACCGAGCGTTGTGAAGGTAAGAAAAAAATCCGCGACATTTAAAATTGCGATACTCAATTTTGAAACGGTTCAAATCGACATTTTTGTCTAAAATTACTTTTTGGAATATGAATTTCAAAATGATCTATGGTTGAATAATGGAATTAGCAGAATTCCAGAGTTGCACTGCATCTGCACACTTTTTTTTCTAAATTTATTTGACATAGTTATAAGATTTTTATCATTATTTCAATTATAAGATCTTTTAGATCATTATTTCTCAGCAAAAGTTGTGAAAATATATTTTATTAAACATTTTTACTTGCTCATTGTTACAAGTGAACTTTAATCAATTGAAAGTTTAAGCGCTCATATCTTAAAACAGTGTCAAGATCAGTTAGAACCTTTCAAAGCAAGGTGTTGATGTGTTAACAATGTTATAAAAATCATTTTATAGTTTTCTTGAGTCGAAGATAGATGTCTAAATTAGAGGAAGTTGTTTAAAACAATTCATTTATGAGTAGATTCGATATCATTTCATAAAACTAGTTTGAATGCTCGAAGAGAAATGTTCTAGGCTATATATTTCTTTTGGCTTATCCGAGGCCAAGATGAGAACTCCACCATTCTTAAGAATGTTCCTGATATTTTTTTGAGGAATCGAGAACATGAGTTGTTTGTTCTTCTAAGGGGTAGAGCTAGTCTGCCAAGGTGGATGCCTCTGGGAAGAGCTCGGGCGTAGCAATACCCTACGTGTGAATATTGCAAGTTATATTGAGTCACAAAATAAAAGGATTAACAATATCTCGGTAAATAATGGATATATGGTCACGGGACAGAATCCCAATCCTCTGAGCTAAGCTAAAAAATTTATACATACTGATTTATAATTTTATGTTTTGACTTTACTCTTTGAGTTCTTGTGGATTATTATAAAATGTGGAATCAAAATGATTAAATCTGAAGAATATTACTGATTATTTTATGAGTTCTGAAAGAATAACTGATTTTTTAATATTAGTCTATAGTAAAGTTATTCATTTTATTTTAAGCAAATAATAAACTTATGTGACTGTCTCTATCTGTATAATATTATTATTTGTGTAGTTTGTGGTTGCATTTTTGCTTTTGTAAATTAAAACAACTCGATTTCATACTTATTGCGAAGTATTCTTTAGGATCTTCTATTATAATAAAATTAAAAATTAAAGACGAAACATTTCAATTTCATTCATTTCATTTAATGTGCTTATTTTTCATAAATCATTACAAAAATTCTGTCCCGTGACCATAATATACCAATATCTCTTTTCAGATCGACCGAGTCAAAGAATCTCAGTATTGCCTCGAATATTCACAGGAAATGTACCAACCATGTGCAATGGTGTATATGGAGGTTATCAGTGTGGCATGTTCAAGAACTATTGTAATTCTGGCTACATTTTAAATCATGACACCGGGCACTGTGAAGGTTAGAGCTATCTCCACTACATTTAATATCATCAACTGTTAAACCTATTGGGTATGATTTTATACCAATATTCTCCAACCATTTCATATCAGCCGATCGTAAGAATGGGAAAAATGAAATTTCAAGTCGATATGTAAGGAGTGGCGGCTCGTGGATAAAATATCTGGGGGTGCTGCGGTTGATTAAAAATATTTTTTTATTTGTATTATATTTTTACTATTAGATTTCATAAATCATTCATTATTTTGACGCATTTCTTTCTTTGAGTAAAATACTTTCGAATTGGAAACAAATTAGAAGTAATAAAACCCGTGATTCTGCACCTGAGATAAATAATAGAATAAAGACTATTTACGAAAAAAAAAAGGTTGGGTTTTTTTCCAGAATAGCTTGACATCCAAAGGGCTAGAACTATGGCTGTGAACTAGTTTAAAACTTTCTGTTCTCTACAACGGTCTTATGATTCCTGATTTTACATATAAGGCAGACATGCCAAAAACTTGGCCCGCAAGCCACATGTCGCCCAATTGAAGGTTTTATAAAAAAAACCAATTCATCAAAAATATCAATAATTTAATTACTTTTACCCACGAGGCCCTCGAACTATCTGTTTAAATTTATTATCTTGCCTTTCTCCCACAAAGGTTTTGCATATTTGTGCTGTTTTTTGTAGCACATTATTATTAATATAAAAGGAATCATACTCTTATTAAGGCTTAAAATATTTATCTGTGGCCCATCAGAGACATTAAATATTTTTTTGGCCCACCAAGTGGCTTCAGTTCCAAGGGCATCCCTGATCTAAGGCATACTAATAAATATAATGTTTGAATATGCGTACTTAAAAATTACACAAGTAAAAGGTGTCATGACACTGAATCATAAAACTTCAATGTCAGAATGTCTTCACTGGACACGTGTGACTTTGTTCAGATCGAGAACTATGATTTCAGTTCAAAAATACTTTTCTCATTGCGCTTTCATGTCCGATCAATGAATTGTGTCATGTTATCTTTTTCCAGATATGGATGAGTGTAAATTAAAAACTCATAACTGTGCTAGATTGGGTGAAATGTTCGAGTGCGTCAACATGGCAGGAACATACAATTGTATGAAAAAAAAGCTGCCTTACCGAGAGTCAACGTATATTTCTTCGAAAATGTATGCTATTTTTCACTATTATATTATTTCGGTAAAACTCGAGACTATCCCAGCTAATTGAAAATGGCTGCCATTGCCAGTGTTCCTTAATAATGATTCTTCCTTCTGTTGTTTATTATTGTTAATTATAGCTCACTTAATATTATAATTGTCCATTAAAACCAATACTTTTTGCAATAAAATCACTAACCCATTGGACTAGCCAGTTTCTAACCGGCCATGGCAAGTTCAATGCAAAACTCTTCGTGCTGGGCAAGTAGGTTTTAAGGCCGAACTGTACTTGTGGGCACGCCCGCCAGGACGCTATTCACATCTTGAATGAATTCCGAACGAGCAGAACTGTTTGCTGTGGTCCGTCCTCACACGGGCCAAATAAGCCACGCTGACTTGATTGCAACTGAGGCTAACTTCATTGCATTTAAATAATTTGCAAATTTATTCGGGGATCGACATAATCTCGATTCTTCACTATATTCAATATACTCGTCTAACACGACGGGCTCTCAGTATACGGATTATACACAGGATACTCTGTATCAAACTGATTTCAGTGGCTGACCTAGTCACTCCAGTTTATTTTATTATTTTTAATTTTTTTTTTATTTTCTATTTTCAAGCACACTAGTGCATAGTTGAAATCAGTCCCGTGCAGATCTGCTCGGGCCATGAATGTGAGGGATAAATTCCTTTTTCCGATAGCATTGTGAAAGGCGGCCATGAAACATTGGCTGCATATACACAACGGGTGGTGGTGGGAAAAACCAACTCGTCTATTAAAGCCGCCAAATTTTTATGTACAACATAATTGTATTGTATGTATTGACTAGTATGACTTGTTCGAATAAGTAGTTCGCGTCAGTCGAGATTGGGGACTCTTATTCTCGAGTATCAAATACTCATCCATTTATCAAATACTCGATACTCGAGTAATACTCGTGAATTATGAATGAAGATTTATTTACTTATTAATTTAAAAAAAATCTAAATAATGTTCAACCGTTGCGTTTAACTGAGTGTTGAGGATTTTACCGTAAGGAAATATATTTTTTTTCTAATGTTTTTGCTGGCTATGTGAGAATTTCTTTTGGTACTTTTGCTTTGACTCCTACTGACTTTTCTTATCAATGACAAGTTTATGATGGCGAGAGTCTGTGATGTAGTAGTTGAGATGTCGAGATACAGGTAGAACAGTGTATACAGTGGTTTTATGTTAGATTTGGTTAGGTTAGGTTAGCTCCCTAACAGTGATTGAATTAACTAGGTAGTGTATAATCATGAACAAGTTAAATGTAAGTAAAACTTTATCCACAAGATACGCTGCCAAGTGTATTTAATGATTAATGTGAAAAACACATGCAATGTATTACTACAGATAAATTACTAATTTTAGTCAAATGCCGTGCGATGTAAATGAAGATTACTACAGCATCGGAAGAGTGTGCCTTCGAGGTCAACTTTTAATGCGGGCTCCAGAACCCGTACAAAAACCAATTTCAGAAATTATACCGTACTGGCATACAACAACGAGAGTGGAACCAGTAAAATATGTCAAACCTGAACCACAAATGGTACCGTGCGAATATCAATACAGCAACCACAGACTTTATACATATCCAATGTATTCTAATTGTAGTACCAGGGTTCCTCATCCTGCTCATTTGGTTACCGTGAATAGCCATTATACTGTACCTAAAATATGTCCTCGCGGATATATCTTGGATAGCAGTACAAACTGCATTGGTAAGTAATTTATGTAATTCATCTACATTCTACATAGATTCTATACTTTCGAAGGATTCGGCGGTAGCTTTGTGGAAGTTCATTTTTGGAATTGTACTCAATAATCTGGGTAAAAAAAATATTTCATGTAAACAGTAAAAAAATGCTGGTCATGTAAGTATTATAAAAATTAATGGCAAACATGTTGTTTTAATACACTATTATTCTAGCCACTTTGTTTCACATGAAATTACGTCATCTAAATGGTTAAATGGTTTGAGATTTTCGAATAACGCTTTTCAAACTGTTTGTTTGGTAAATAATCAATTAAATAAACATTTGATTTTTTTGATTCTTGATTTGTTTGTCATAAGATTTTATAAAAAAAACTAGCTGACCCGGCGAACTTCGTACCGCCTCAGAATCAATAGATGCTGTGTTAACTTATTAGCTGAATCAGTTCAGTTTCTTATTAAGTTCAATACATGTGCAAAAATCATAATCAAAAGTATTTAAATTACATTGAAATGAATGTAATTCACGTGGCAGCAAGGTAATTTACTTTATTGAAGCGAATCAAAAAGATTCGCGTAGCATTCTTGCACTAAAAGTAGTAAAACTATTTGCTGGATAAGTTGCACTCAAAAAACCATTACTTATTCTGCTATTCGGGACGGTGACAAAGCCAGAAAATCAGTCCAGTCGTTCTCGACTTATAAAGTGTAACTAACACGTCTTTGTTTAATATATATAGATAGATGTACAGAAATGTAGATCAATCTATTTGCCATTCCACCAAGTATTGACAGTGAACACCTTAAAAGTGAAGTTGCACAATGTCGAGCGGATCATAGGAGTTGCGCGTTACCTACTTATACGGTGTTGAGCTAGACTCGACCAAGGAGTTCCAAAAGTTAAAGTAAACTTAATTTTATCTTTTTACAGATATTGACGAGTGTGAAAATGATAACCACACATGCATCTTCAATCAGAACTGTATCAATACACCAGGAAGCTATGTTTGCACGTGTGTTTCAGGATTCCGTCTCTCGGCATCAGGCAAATGTGTGGATATAGACGAATGCAATGAGTCTTCATCAAGAGTAAGTCATAGACATTATCTAATACTAAAAATAATAAAACCTTTTTTGTACTTTTCCCACATAAAATTGATTGGATCAGTACCGTTTTCGCTCATGGCGAGCATTGTCAACTGATAAGGAATACAATGAAACAGTGATATTTTATACAAAAGTTAAGTAAGAAAAACAAGGTATGACAAACAGTTGGTATTACAACCAAGCAAATAAATTGAAGCAAAATACAAGAAAAATAATCCATAAATAAAATGTTGAAGACCTCTTAGCAATGCAAACTATTACATCAAAAATCAATTAAGTATGAATTATCACTAACAAAGTAAAAGCCAAGAAAGAGTGCATTCAATAAATAAATAAATCTTAATGTCTGTCAACCATAATTAGATGTGGAAATTCCAGTAGAGTTCAATCCAAAGAAATTGATTCAAAAGAGCAAACTTCTTTTAATACTTTTTGTCTTATCTTAATTGTTGGTCCCTGTTGTCTAGTGGCAAGAGCTTGGCCCTGGCAATCAGGTGGGCCCGGGTTCAATTCCCGGCAAGGTCAGATTATTTCAATTGATAAAGAGATCTTGGACCGTTGTATGTAAATTTTCGTTGAGTTTTTCTTCATCATTATTTATCATCGGGCCGGGTAAAATTTTAAAATTTCGGCCCGTGCAGACTTCTAGTTAGCGGTGAAGACTATTTAAATAATTATTTAGCTTAATTACCTCTTTCTTTTCAATTATTTAGTAAACTTTCACGTAACGTTAAAATTTAAACATTTTCATTCAATTTTCACCATTTGGATCACTTCACCTCTAATGGGCTTGGATTTTATTTTGAATTTAAGAATTTTGTGTTTTGAGTTAATTTTAACTACATATCTTCCATGTTTGTTTGGGCACCTAATCTTTTTTTGCACTGTAGTACACTTCGGCCTCGTATAACACGTTTATATGGCTCCATAAAAACATCGTGTAGTATAAATCCGTGCTATAAAAGGCTTGAAGTTCATACTAAAATAGGGTATGCGTTCCAAATCAAATAATTGCGTTCGGTAATAAGCAATTATCTGCAGCGTATATAAGGTTCCAAAATATTTTTTAATTCCCTCTTAAATTTCGAACTTCTTTCCATTATAGGATCATTTTTTCTTTGAATTGTTTGACTTTTGTACTTTTCCATGAGTTTTGTCGCTAACGAGCCGGGTTTCGCCTTTCGGCATCTTCAGGCATTTCAAGTGCACGGATGTACTTGAACTGACGCGTAGTAAACAGTTTGTATCGTTTGTATACAAAAATAGAAGTATATCAATAAGTTAAATTGCTATTAAAATGTAAATAAGCGAAAATTTAATGTACACAAGTTTCAATGAATTAAGTGGGTTTGTTATAATTAAGGGAAGTTTGGAAATACTAATGACCAGACAATAACATAGGAATATACAAAATAAATCTAGGGTTTTATGCGACCTTTTTTTAATGAGTTGATTGATGTCTTGAAAGTCTTTGAATTAATATTTAATGATAGCAAGTACACGAATTATTAATAAATGACAATTATTTAAAAGGGTACAACAATAGTGATTAAAAAAATTATATTTAATAGCCAATTCCATGCCGCCATGTCTTTTTTTAATGTGAAATATGTAGCTACTTCGCTGCAACTACTTTCTCAGTCACGACAGATGTTTATTGTAATTTCATTTTTTTTCTTTAAGCCGTGTTATATAAAGCGTTTTGTATAAAAATATGTCACAATTTATACATCCATGTTGTTTAAAACCGTGTTATATGAGGACCAAGTGTTTGCTAAGAGACCTTCAACATTTTATTTTTCTTGTATTTTGCTTCAATTTATTTGCTTAGTTGTAATAACTAATTGTTTGTCATACCTTGTTTTTCTTACTTAACTTTTGTATAAATATTACTGTTTAATTGTATTTCTTATCAGTTGACAATGCTCGCCATGAGCGAAACCGGTCCTGATCCAATAAATTTTATGTGGAAATAGGACTAAAAATGTTTGATTATTTTTATTGTAGTTGGAACGTATATTCTCTGCAAAAAGTGTATTTAATATATTGGTTTTTCAACTTTTGTGTAGTGCTCTGTGTACGCAACTTGCGTAAATACAATCGGTTCATATTATTGCGATTGCAATGAAGGCTTCACCCACTCCACCGATTCTGAACTACTCTGCACTGATATTGACGAGTGCGCTACAAATGGCGGCCGAGGACAGTGCAACCACCGTTGCATTAATGTGTGGAGCAGTTATCTGTGTGCTTGCGACAGCGGATACAAACTCGGATCAGATAACAAGTAAATATAACATATTAATTTTCACTATTTTTTCTGTATTTCGTTGTTGTATATTCAGTAGTCTTATGGTATACAGTGGAACCCCGATCTAACATTTAGCGTTAACCGTTTTCCCACGTGGTTCGTTTATTTTGTATAGTCCCGGTGAAACATCGATAAAAACAATGTTAAAAAGCCCGTCTTTTTTATTTTATCGAAATTTATCGTCTTAAAATTATGGTCCCGTTAGCAATTTTAAAATTGACCGTTTTTGTTGAATATTTCTTAGAAGCACATTCGACCCCATCCAATCGATTCGTAGAAAAAAACTGAGATTGTAAGTGTGCATTTTTTTACGATTCATTGTCATAATGTTTCTGGTAATTACTGAGTACCTTTGCCTTTTGTAGAAAAAGATGGCGATAAACGCAATAATGATCCATGGAATGACATTTACAGCAGTGTTGTTGGTCTTCGAAAAAATAAAATTATTTTTCTACTTGAAGGAAAGACAATACTGAAAATACAAAGACGAGTACACAATTACATCAAAAAAAGATACAAATTATTTGGATTGACAATTGCATATATTGTTAATTAACCGGACGTTTTGTTACTTTCGACCCCAACCACTCTTTGTCTGATTTATATCAAATTATTAAAAAACGATAATAGTTAGGTTAAATCTGCAATCTACTATCGATAATAGCATGTACGATAATTCCAAAATAAACTTAAAATTACCAGTAAAGTGTTACTTTGAGTATTTTATCACAAAAACTAACTTAACTCAATCTCTCAAGCGTGCGTAACACGACACGGCTGGAAATTTTAAGGCAAAGTGGGAACTTGCGGAAACCGGATTGATCTCTATCATCGCTTTTTCGATAAAGTGTATGTGGGAGGAGCAGGGGCCGTTGTCATTTTCGACCCGTGTTACTTCTGACCCCACTCTCCCCAATTTAAAAATTTTACTACTCGTTTCTCGAGTACTTGAGATGTCGAGTAATTGGAGTCTCTATCTTCAAGCCTCTCTAGTGTTGTATATATAGTGTTGTAAATATATTACACAAGTGCCACTATAAAGATCATTCATTTTTCAGAACTTGCGTTGACATCAATGAATGTGATGAAGCCTTCCGCCATTGCTATGGTGAGTGTCAGAACACTCCCGGGAGTTACCACTGCACATGTCCTGAAGGATATAACATGAAAGCAGATCAAATCGGATGTGCAGGTGAAGAATTAGGTTTTTTTTATTAAAAGATACATGATTTAGAATTAACTTGTTTAACCTTTTGAGCTCTACAGAAGGGTATAACGGCCAGGAGAAGTGACAAATATAACCGAAAATATCAACCATCATAGCTCCTACAGCACATGTAAAAAAAATCGTTCCAAAATGGTAAGTGGAGAATTTTTTGTAGGGGGGGGGACTGTGCTTGTTTGAGTTCACGCTCATCGCTTGCGTGTTGTGCCGTGCAGCCAGTGTGTTAGTAAATTTAGAAAATCACGTATGCGCATTTATTTATTGTGTCATAATTTGCTGTTTGAAATTTTCATTCACCCTTATATTAAAAAGTCAGAAAACTGCAGCAGTAGAAATTGATCTAATTTTGGAGGACTTTCAAAGTATTCAGCTTAATGCCAAAGACTTTAAATGCAAGCAAAGTAATGTCATTGATAATACAAGTTTAACCAATTCACAATACCCAGTAGATGCTCGGTTAGTGAGTCAGCAGAGGAAACATGCAAGCAACAAAATATTTTTGCTAGACATGTAGTCTTTATTGTTGTGTCAACTATAATATAAGATATATATATGTATATTTCACATTTCAGATATCAACGAATGCACGACTGGAACATTGATATGCAAAGACGACGAAGTTTGCCACAATATCAGAGGAAGTGCAAAGTGTATTGCCATTTCGTGTCCGGAAGGATATGAGCTGGAACGTGGAAGCCAAACGTGAGATGCAAACTGTAATATTTTTAAAATAGAAAATTACACCAAATTTTGGATGGCAATAAACGCTACTGCATTAAAATCAATTTATGAATTTATAATAGTAGCGCCCCTGACTCGGCGGCCATTTTGGAACAACCGTCAGACTCCCCGAACAATTGTTACATGGCCAGCTGACGTCTTTTGCATAAATTACCAAAAATCATCCTGTTAGAACTCTTATGATATTCTCTTTTCATAGCTTCATAGTGACATTATGTATTTCTATATATGTATATATAATATAATTATGCACACTGCAAAAATCACAAATAAAAGATCAAAACATTGAAAGAAAAATTACATAGTTTACAGATATAAGAGTGAAAGAAAAAAAAATATATTGGAAATTGGAAAAGAAGTCAACCGAGTGAGTTCCGACAAAATCAACATAACACATAGTACTCGTCTGAACTCACTCACGTCCATGTGATTATATGTCGACATCCGAAGCCATTTCGTTAAAAATCACTAAAGCTCTTCCCAGTGGTATCCCCATTGGCAGGCTGGTTCTACTCCTTGGAAGAACAAACAAATCATGTTGTGACCAGGGCTGTGGAATCGGTGAAAAATAGTCCGACTCCGACTCTGACTCCGACTCTAGCATTTACCAAAACCACGACTCCGACTCCGACCAAAAAAAGTTTAATATCGTCACTTTTTTCCCCTAATTTTCCTATTTATGTGTATTCAATTAAATATCAACCCTATCAATCCGACCAAAAGCCAAATTTGACACATAAAATGCAAAAATAAAAAGTTCAAACTTTTCAAAATTTCCGACTCTGAGTACGACTCCGGCCAAATCGCCGCGACGAATCCAACTCCGGCCAAAAATCTCCGACTCCACGACTCCGACTCCGACTCCACAGTCCTGGTTGTGACATCTATGCACTGTCTCTAGAAATGTTCCTTCATCAAAGGATTTTTTAGAAGTCGGGCGGTAGTTGTGATTAAAGCGACCACTTTGCTCGGTACTGAAGCAGTTAAAAATGACTCTTGATTGAAAGATGAAAACTTTGCAGAATACATACAGTAATTAGTACATTGTAGTAATGGTAAAAATGTTGTTTCCTTTTATCATCAGGCGCTGCCAACGAATCCCTCTCCGCTGTATGTATTACAGTGGAAATTGTTTTATGGATGCCATACAAACTCCAAATGATGACAAACCCAAAGCATATTCATTTTACTTTATATCGATGACTTCAAATATTTCTGTGCCACAGGTGAAACACGAACTATTTTTTTTTTATTAGAATAACTTATTTGTAAGTGAAAGGACAGGTCAAGAACAGAGTGGAAAGTCTGGCACGGTTGTACTTGTGCCAGAATCACGTGCCACTTCGACACCTTACTTTGAAATGGTTCTAACTGCTCTTGACACTGTTTTAAGATATGAGCGTATGAAATTTCGATTGATTAAAATTCAATTTAACAATGAGCAAGTAAAAATGTTTAAAATTACTTATGTTAAGCATATTAACTATTGCTGAGAAATAATGATCTTAAAGATTTAATGATGGAAATAATGATGACAATCTTAGAACTTTGTCAAATAACTTTAGTAAAAAGGTGTGCAGATGCAGTTCAATTTCGGAATTCTGCTAATTCCGTTATTCAAACTTAGATAATTCTGAAATTCATATACATACATATATGATAGATTGCGGTAAATACAAGCTTTTCCGACCAAAAGGTCATATTAGGCATAAATGTCAATTATAGCCTATTCAAAGTAAGTATAATAATACTAATGCATACTGACTAGAGCAGTGGTTCTCATATGCGGCCACCAGAGGATTTTGCTGCGGCCACCAACAGCTTCATAGCTAATATTGATACTTATTAAATATGTGTTTTTACAAGTTAATTTGTCAACAAAGACACTCAAAATTTAATATTTTGTAAATGTTGTATTGTGCATCAAGAATTTTTAGTCAGAAAAAACTCAAAAACATACATGTTTAGGTGTTTTTGACTTAAAAGATTCAACACAAAAATTTTGTGCGGCCACCAGACATTTTCGTAGAACCGCTGTTGTCCCTAATGCGGCCAGGGCCAAATTTTACGTGAGAACCACTGGACTAGAGACTTCAATTACTCGAGTATCGAGTAGTTAAATTTTAAAATACTCGAATAGTCTCATATGCACAAAAATATATATAATTAATTCAAATTTGTGTATATGTTACAGCGAAAGTGTATTATCAGTGATATTATATTATCACTAGTTAAAATATACTTTCACTGATCTGGCCGGTGAAAATATATAAAGAAATAAATTTGTATGACAGTGTGATTTCACTAGTCACGATCACGGAGAGTATAATATATTATAATGCTATATGATTGGTCCAAGACAAAGATGAAGTTTCGCACACACCTTCAGAGCGGTTTGTTCGCGTTGACAGCTGTCAGATATAACGTGTGAATTATGCCTATTAATTTTATGTAAAAATATGTTCAGAAATGAAGAAAAATTATTATGATATTATCCAAGACACCCGTGATTAAGCATAATAACACAATGAACATAGAAAAGTACATTTTCTTGATAAACCAATTGAAAGAGGCGAGATCAAGGACCGAATACGAAAAGAATTAAGACGCAAATACAAAAATATATCATATCACGAAATTCAAGTGTTTCTTAACATTTGCGAACCATGCTTTCAGAAGCGAAACAGAAAAAAAGGCCTGGTGGTGAAACCAATGGTTTTTCTCACTTTAATAGTAGATGCCAGGTAGACCTGATTGATTTTCAGTCTCAATGGGACGGGGAATATAAATTTACATTAGACGACCAAACATATTTGGGAATGATGGGAATGATCCCTGAAAAATATCTAAGATTACACCAATTTTAAGCGGGCGGTGCAGAATCATTAGTTGAAAATTATAGGCCAGTGGCTGTTCTCTCAGCGCCAGCGAAGGTTTTAGAGATGATAATGCATCACATGATACTTAAACAAATTGAACCATTTCTAATCTTTCGGTCGGTTCCTGTGGTCTATTGGCAAGAGCGTTGTCCTAGCCATCAGGTGGCTTCCGGGTCAATTCCCGCATTAACATTAGCTGTAATTCCATACATTTATTTAATCTATAAAAAAAAATAGTAAAAAAATAATAGGTGAACAGCATGGATTCCAAGCCGGGAGATCAATGTTCACTATATTTATAAATGATATTTTAAGTCATTCAAAATTCTAAGTTCTTATCAGTCGCGGATGATTTGAAAGTTTTTCTGAGGGTTGTCACCTTGAATTATTGTCACCGTCTCCAGTCTGATATAGATAATATAATAGAATGGGAAAGAAGCAAAAAAACTCGATTTAATATTGATAAATGTAGTCATTTATCGTTTACTGATTTTATTCTATCGCTATTTAATTAATGGCTAAATTCTCACACGGATTTCATCAGTTAAAAATGTTGGCATATAAGTTGAGAACAAATTAACATTCAATAATTATCTACATTAATATTACTTGCAACAAAACATTGCAAATGTTGGGCTTTATCCTCTGTACTACCAGGATAGTTTCTGAAGTAAAAGTTTTGATCTTAATGTTAAATATATTTTTTCACTCATATCCGTAAACTATAATTTTTTTTCTTCCAATGTTTTAATTTTTTCACATTGCAAAAGCAATAAACTTTTAATTTGTATTTTTTATAATGTACATTTTTAATAAATACAATAAAAAATCATGGTAAAGTCACCAGATATCTTAAAGTGAAATACCAGACGCAAGAAAAAAAAGCCTCTATAATAATAAATAAAAATAATATTTGATTTATAATAATTAATAACAAACATATTATGTTTATTTCGTGCAAGCCGGGCGCATTATATTTTGATGCAGCGATATTTTCGTTCTGGCAGCACTGGCCTGCAAGAGACGTCAATTCAAACCGTCAAGGTTGAATTTGAAAGCTGTCAAATTTAGTTTCAATATGATTTAACTGGCAAGTGCCAGTGATAATATATTATTGCGAGTGATAATATATTTTCGCTAGCGAAAATGTAGTAAAATAGGCTTTCACTGAAATGCCAGTGATAATATATTATCACTGATAATACACTTTCGCTGTAACATATATACAAAGATGATAAATAAATAGATAAACTATATTCATATGTATATTTTAAATAAGTAAATAAAATTTTCAAAAAATCTTCATTTACAAATAACTAGTATTCCTCGTAGTATTTTTTTAAATCGACAAGTTTTCTCGAGTATCGAGTAGTCGATACTCGAATTGGAGTCCCTAATACTGACTGTGCTGCTTTACGGTTGTTGTCATGGCACATTACAAAAGCACAGGTTAACCGTATACTGTGCTTCGAAACAGCTGTCTCTTCTATCAACCTAATGGATACCGACGTCC
Organism: Himalopsyche kuldschensis; assembly: GCA_028554975.1. Classification (NCBI taxonomy): domain Eukaryota; kingdom Metazoa; phylum Arthropoda; class Insecta; order Trichoptera; family Rhyacophilidae; genus Himalopsyche; species Himalopsyche kuldschensis. The sequence continues at coordinate 12,175,427 of JAHFWI010000038.1, forward strand.
TGGAAGACCTTTGATGACCATCAATAGGATGTACTCAGGGGAGCTACGGTATGTCGGGATGACCCGGGAAGAAACGAGGAAGATAGAGAATCCTGAAAGCACCGTGTGGCGGCCATATGCTCTGAATTGGAAGCGGACACGGGAAAAAATAATTTTATACATAGTTCTGACGATGGCATATGCCGAAATAGCTACCAACCATATATAAGACTAAAATACATTACTATTTTTTCAGTGTGCTTTAATGGAGGTCGACTAAGTAAATTCCAATTCATTCAACTAATTAAATTGATTTCTTTTACAGGAACGCATTTTCAGAATGCGTGGGTGCTCGAGGCATGATACAGCTACAAAGTATGATCTTCAACTAGTGGAAGTCAGAGCACCGATGGGAACTAAAAAGGCGGAAATCGATAATTTCATGTACGTTATTTACTTATTTTATTGAGCGCTTTAAAAGCAAAAGAAGCTTCCTACCAAAAAAAATATCTGAAAAAATACCCATAAACTAAATTAATTTTGAATGTTGTTTTTTTTCTGTGTATAGAAATGGATCGGCAACATTTTGCAATTGATTTACATATTGGCTAAAGCACGGGTTCCCAACTCATGGGTTGCGACGAGTTTTTTTGTGGTGACGCCATTTTATACAGTCAATTAAAAAAAAAATCTTTTTCTTGCATCTTCGTTGTTTTTTTTTTCAATTGCATCGTGGTCGCTATGGGAACCTATAGACTAAGGCGTGGATGCCTGTGTTGTCTGAAAACTAAATCTGACCTCACATGACCTAACCTAACATAATCTAACATAACCTAACCCAACCAATAAAAAATGGGACATGACGAGATCCATAAGCTAACCACTAGTCCTGTCGTAGCCTTTTGATCGTTTTTCAATGTATTTGGTATAGTAATGATGCATTTTCAACGGTAGTACTATTGGGACTTACGAATTGTTTCTAATGAGCTGCGGGGAATATCATAAATGGTTCAAAAATAAAATTTGGAGAAACGGCTCATAATGAAATCAACATTATCAACAAATACTTTTGGTCAAAATAATAACATATTTTTAGTATTTATTCCACATAAAATGTACTGAATCAGGACCGGTTTCGCTCATGGCGAGCATTATCAACTGATAAGAAATACAACGAAACGGTGATATTTAATCAAAAGCTAAGCAAGAATTACAAGGAATGACAAACAAATGGTATTACAACTAAGCAAATAAACTGAAGCAAATTCCAAGCAAAATAGAATTAGTTAAAATGTTAAAAACCTATTAGCAATGCAAACTATTACATCAAAAATCAATTAAGTATAAATGCTCATTAACAAAGTAAAAACCTATTTCTTATCAGTTGATAATGCTCGCCATGAGCGAAACCAGTCCTGATCCAATAAATTTTATGTGGAACAAGTACTAAAATTTTTTTATTATTTTTATTGTAATGCCATTCCGCCAAGTATTGACGTTAAAAATACTTTTGATTTTATTATCAAAATATTTTTTTATCATTCGAATAAGAGGGGCGCCAAAATTATATTGCGCCTGGGGCCTCCCAAGTGCTTAATCCGGCACTGCCTGGGATAGGGAGGGGGTGGAGAGAAATGTAAATATTACAGAAAAAATTGAAAAATGTATTTTATTAATTTTGTTTTACTATTGTGGTTATTAATTATTAATTAATTAACGATAATTTCTATATTACAGGTTATCTGCAACTGACAACTCGGCTGTTATATCTTTGGTGAAATCTATAACTGGGCCCCAGGAAATAGACCTGGAGCTGGCCACATACCATTATGGGGAGGGGCATATCGAAGGGTTAAATGTGGCCAAAATAACCGTTCTGGTTTCAAAATATGATTTTTAATAAAGATTAAATATTTTGTTTTTTGTATATGTTATTATATTTGAAAATATAATAAAAAAATTATGATTCTGATTATCTGTGACCATCCTCCCCAGCATAAGCCCGGATAATCGAGAGTGTACTGTAGAATTTGTCACTAACCGACCGACCACCTCATTCACCGGTGTTCGTTAACTCGGCTTGGGTGCCTTAGGTTCAATTGTGGCTTACACAGCATCTCAAACTTTTAAGAACTCGAAACAGATGATATGGATATATCACTAAATCAATGCAAGAGTTGGCCAATCCGAAAATCCTACATTTTTTGTTTGAGACAGTTTTAAAAGATAAAGAGACAAATTAATAAATCAACAATACTTGAGTGCTCAATACTCGTGGAAACATTATGTTCCATTAGGATTCCATAAGATACACATTTGGAACGGACATTGATTAAAAAAAAAACACAACTGATTGAGTGTGTTGAAAGGACAATATTAATAAAAACAAAATACAATACTCGAGTGTCGGCTCCGTGGTGCAAATGTCAACCTCGTTGGCTTCCGTCACGGACTACATAGGTTCTATTCCCAGTGCGTGCACTACTTTTTAGTCCATTATTTGAAGGAATGGGTGTGTGTTGTCCAAAATTCTCTTCCTACGCACATGATCCTGAAAAAGGGATGTAGCAAGAATTATTAGCTTATCATTTGGCATGTCAGAATCATGTCGTTTCTATCCCTAAAGTCTTTAAAAAGGGAGGTTGAGCAGCTGAGTAACAATTTAGATAAACTCAAGAAGTATTCCATATGCTCCACATTGGCAGCGGAAATAAAAAAAATAACGATTAAAAATAATAAAGCACATTGAGGACTTATTCTACTTTGATATTTTTGAGATCAGGACCGGTTTTGATCAAGGCGAAAATTATCAAATGAATTCGATGAGCGAATCCGGTAATTATCTCAATAAATCCAATGTGAAATAAGTACTAAAAATGTGTTATTATTTTTAGTATAATGCCATTCCGCCAAGTATTGACAGTGAACACCTTAAAAGGTGAAAAAAAAAAGTTGATAATTTTTTTTATCTCAATTTGTGCTTCATTCATTATAAAATGTATTTTTGCTTTCAAAGACTCCAGTCTATTACTAATTCAAATAGGAATTGAATTAATTATCTTGTTTTCTTTGCTCTGCGCGCACCCCAGATTGACAATACAAATATGTACATACTTTTTTATAAAAAAAAAATATCAATCTTCATTTCTTAGTAATAAAAAGATTTTATATCTTAGGTATGTTTATTCATTTCTCACATACTATTTTGTTCCGCATGTGCAATTTATCACATTCCTAGCGTAGCGTCCGTACAGAGGTATGCAAGAAGAACGCTTGGAATGCCCAAAATGGCAGAGTGGACATCATTACTTGCCTACTATAACATTATCGCTAAGTCAATTTGTTTAATTCTTCATAAAAGACTGAGGTAAATTGGAGAGAGTTCAAATCAACATGCAGAATATTAGATTAAATAATAAATTTAAAGTAAATACATATTTAGTATGTTTGTCTGATATGACTCAATGTACATTTGTTCAATTCGGAGATACTGGTTCTGGGACGAAAACTTAAATATATTAATTTTCCAGAACTACCATGTCAAGCTCAACATCATATACATTTGAGCTCAACATACATTTGAAGTACATATTTAATTTAATTTTATTGTATTTTAATTAGATTTTTTATTTTCTTAAATGCAACAGAGAGACAAGTAAAAAAACGAATTTCGATAGTTTCACTGAACCTTTAAATTTACGCATACCCTGACAGTGTCAAACTGAAAAATATTTACAAACTATTGATGCAAAAGTACAACAAAGCACTATTCTGCTACTCAAAAATTATTTTGCCTTTGTGACTTTTACCTTTAAAAAAACGATGAGTTTATCAGTCAGAAGTTCAAAGTATACTCCTAAATTTGACAGTCAAAAAAAATTATACACCCATTTTCTTGAAAATTAGATTTTCGTATTGTCCTGTTGCATTGATGTTTGAGTGCTTGTGAAAAAAAATTTTGCTCACCGATTTTTCCTTATTTTCAACCATTTTTTTTATGAGTAAAAAAATGACAGCTTAATTCAGAAATGCACACCTTGCAGCCCGCAAATACATCTCATGTGGTCCAACATGAGAAATATCATTCACCTTTTCCCGGACGATGGAAGAGCCTAGATGTAGTAAAGTATAGATGGCACTAAATGTGAACTTAAATTGTTACGTGTCTCGCTATTTGAGACCTCAAAGTTTCTCACGCGCCCTTGCGTGTGATGCACTATACCGGTTAACGAAATATATGAATTAGATACGAAGATATTTCAATGTGTATTGAAATCACTTTCTTTTTCATAGCTCCACTAAGTCTTATAACAACACATGCGAATAAAATACTATTTTACAATATTGAACAAATTAATCAATAAGCCGTCATCGTCTGTTATGATAAAGAAAACACAAATTTGTAATTGTTAAAAAAATAAGTAAAATTGATTAGGTACTGGTGAAACCTATGGCTCTCCTGAAAAGTAATGAAAATGAGTTTGGTCTCGATGTCTCTGAGGAGCTTAACTGTATCGTTTAATGTTTAAACTTTAAAGGTAAGGGAGAAGGATAATCAAAGGAATGCGATGATAAAGAATTAAACCATTGACATACATATTAATGTTGACAACATATTTAGAGAATTAGAACCAGTATATTATTTGACGATTTTGTCGGAAGATTTTTTTTTTCCATTACGACAGAAGTTTGTTTGATACAATCTGCGATAAGGATGAATGCATTGAAATACTGTGAGCCTAACATATTTTATATAAAAGAGTTTTAAAATTAAATTAATAAAAACTGCCAGGCAATAATAAAACTATAATCTGAAAAATAACAGAAAATGGGCACATTAATTGTCAAGTAGCGACATATGTACTTGGTAAAAGTGAAAAAGTAGTTTTGAAGTAAAAAAATTGTTCTTTTCTCGAAGTTCTAGATGTAAGCTGTTAAACATAAGTTATCAGTGATGCTTTGCAGTTGATTAACTCCTATGTCGAGTCTAGCTCGACATCGTATAGCTAATGCGCAACCCTATGTCAAGTTCTGCTCGACATTGTACAACTTGGTTAGAAAATTATTTTTAATTGATTATAAATTGTTCTTATTTCAAAAACCGTATTGGTTGGATTGTGTGCCTTAGTTTATTTTTGTAACATGCCATAACGTGTTATATTTTTCGATATTTTGTTCTCAGTTTTTCTACGTACCATTGATTTCAGCATAGAATGGGACCAGTGGAAGGAATTAATTTTTTTGGTGTCCATGCTTTTGCATACAAATTCATGAATCAAAATATGACAGCGGTCTCGTGTGGATTTGAGTGCTTGAGCCAACTGAATAAGAAGGAACACTCGTTTACAGGAGTCAACTTGATGAAGAGGCAATGCCGTGTATTAATGAAAGGAAATCTTTTCATCGCAATAATTTATTTTATTAGTTATACCAATTTACAGTAGATTTTGTATAAATAAAATATAAACATAAAATTTTTTTTAAACTTTCAAAATAAGCTCATTTTTTTTTCACCGTTTAGGTATTACTTGAATCCTCAAATATAATCTGTCATGTTCAGCACAATTTTCATTTTAAAATTGTATGTGTATGAGAAATAAGCAATAACATTTTTAAATGATATAATTATGACATTATCTAATAAAATATGTGGCACTTATGTGATTATACTTATTTTCATTGCCTTTTTGTTTAACATTCTGAATCTTTGATCTGATATTATACCCCGAAACTACTTTATTTTACTTGATTTTGACTGCACTAAATAATGCATTATGGGGTTTAGATTTGTCACTCACAAGATAAATAGTTACCATTGGTAATTGTGGAAATCGATAAAAAATAAAAATGTGGACTATTTATTATTACTCCATCAGAAATATTAAGGTATGGGTTCTAAATTTTAATCAATCCTGAGAAAATATTATGTTGATTGAATCAATAACTCAAAACAATTTTAAGTGAGATATAAAAACTGTGCACACCATGTAAATGACAAAATAACAATGTGTCTATTAAAAATATATTTTGGAAAATTAAACACATTGATATTTTATTTCACAACTTAATAGGATAATAAAAATACATTTTAATAAATATTATTGTTCTTCCGACTCAGCATGGTATAATATAATATCAATTAAGTTTTAACAGCGGAAAATGTGGACATTATCAGATTTATGAGGAGATTAGTAGGAATTGTTTAGTTGAGCTGAGTCAGAACAGTAGAGGAACCAGGAAATATTTGCATTGTTTTATAATTTTTATTTTTACTGAAGTGCTTGTACAAAACTATAAGTATATAAATAAGTGAAACTATAGTAAAAAAATAACAATATAAAATTCTAGCACGTATTTCAATTAATATTTGTTAATATGGTTAGTTCAGCAAAAGCATAAATCATTTGGAATAATGTAGGTATAACACAAAAATGTTAATGATAATATTCATCCAACCTAAGTGGCAGACTTCTTTATGAAAAATTATGATTTTCGATTATAATTATTTTTCAAACGTAGACCAATCACCATTATTAGGAAATTAATATAAAATTTTGCGTATCACATAATAACGTAATATTATAAAACATTACTTGAGAAAATTCTACATTATTAAAGTGTTTTTGTTAATTTTTAAATGGTGCTAAAAAATAATCATTATTATACATTATAGATATTGTTTTGAAAGACAGCCATAAGAATCAATATTTAGGAATATTTGAATATATTGTTTCATCATTAATTTTCAATTTTTGTTGAAATAGTACTTCGCGGAACAACAAATACTGCAGGAATCAGCAGAATATACGCAGTCACACATTTTTCTTCTTATTTTGAAAATATACAAAGAGCTTTGTTTGCAATATTTTAAAATGATAAATGTTAAGCAAATTGAATTTCCTGTCTGTGGGAAACATCAGTTTGATTTTCGGCACTTACATTGACACAAAAATGAGGGTAAATTTTATTACAAATTCCACAATCTTTTCCTTTTATATTATTTGATATACATATGTATAACCTCATCGGGTCCCAGGTATCACACATGATACTCATGGTTTTTATAAAATATCAGTACAGTTGTAGAATTGAACGCACCAGTATCAAAAGTATCATATAATGAAGGAAACGGTCTTACCAGCTGAATATATCCGAAAAAGTTCATGTCGGTATAGGAGTCACTGTTGTTGAAGGAAGTTGGTCCTTTTTAGCATTTAAAATGCTTCGACACTTACAATACAATTAAAACAATATTTTTCTCTACATTATACATTAAAATTTAATTTATGGCTTCAATAAAAATTACTTTAACGTATTATTTATAATACAGCTCAAAAAAATATATTTTGGTACATTCAATTCAACTGCTGGGCTGATATTTAATAACAACCTTGAGTAACACAGGTGATACCCGGGGCCCGAAGAGGATAATATACTGCATGAGATGTAAATCGATAACATTGGTAAAATTAAGATGACAACGTATGTATGCTGTATAATTTCTTGAAAAGAAAATTAATACATAAATAAATAGTTTCTTTATAAAAATAAAAGCTTAAGAAGGGATCCATAATGTATTTTGTGCTTGCTTTTATTCCAAGTGCAATAGTCTTATACTTAACACATAAAGAAAAATCTTCATATTGAATTATTACTAAAAAAAACATATTTTTAACATTACATACTTAAAAACATTCATAAAATTATTATTCAAAAAGAATGTTAATAGGGTAACAAAAATTATCAACAGTTAATAAATAAAATAACCAAAGCGTGAAATTCAAAATTGATTGGTAATGTGTAATGTGCAAACGAAGCTAACTTTTGAAGTCATAATTTTGTCTTAATGAAAATTTATCATTGTCTTGAGGAAAATGTAGATGTTACAGTGAAACTGAATTCTCAGTGAAAATATATTCTTCTCCAAGCTGTCATTGAAATTAAATTTGACCGCCCTATCTTCAGCCCAATGTTTGTCTGTGATTTTCTTTGGTTCTCTTTTTATGAAAGGGACTACTTGCTGATTTTGTTTCATTGAAGCAAACCAACATTTTTGACAAGCAAATCATCGACTTGGGCCAATAATTTCAATGATCGTGATCAGTGAAATCATGTAGTCATACAAATCTATTACTTGATACATTTTCACTGAGAATACAGTTTCACTGCAACATATATATATTTTGCCAACAATAATGAAATGATGTTGTGAGATTCATTTATATGTAAAAAGTCAAAAATGTTATCAAAAACATCTGGTAACATTTACCACGTTTATAATTATATTTTAGAGATGCTTATATATAAATTTAAGTGCATTATAAATTGACTGTATTGGTGCTATTCATAGCCAAACCTTTTATAAAGGTAGCTTAACTAATATGATCCTTCCCAGGCACACACTTACATTAACACAAAATGAATCATTTGATACCTATGACATAATGGCAGGTGAATAAAATTGGTGGTATCTTTCTAATAATAATGACAGTGACTTTTAAATCTTTTTGGCAGTAACAATCATGACTTTTAAGGTGTTAATTGTCATGTTAGAGATGTGAGACATTATTTTAAATAAATAAAACACATTTTATTGTACTGCTTTCAGATCAAACACCGCCCTGATTTTTATACAATTAGACCCAATCTTCTTATTGCATGGTTTCCAAAAACCACGGTTTAAAAAAGTACCGATTACTTTTTTACATAAATCTTTAGGCTTTAACACGGATTAAATTGCATATGCATGTATGTAAATATTTTTCAAAAATTGTGTAATTCTAGATTTCCTTCAACAAGCAATAAACTTGGAAATTATTTTCTACCTATTGACAACAATGTTGAACGATGTATGCAATTTCAATGTGAAAAATGATTATGGCACGTTATCAAAAATTATTAGAACAAAAGGTCAGTGAAACAAAATAAACACAAGATGTTAATACTTCCGAAGATGTCTCTCCATTAAATACGTCCAGCGTTGAGTGATTTTTCGCCAGCGAAAAATAGCAGGAAGCGGGCACGCTTATTATCAAATAGCCACACTGAATGAATTTATTTCTCTATGCTAAATTTAATTTGAATTGCAGTCTATGTGAATTTATTACTTTTAATTTTATGTTTCAATACTAAATAAATTAGATTTATTTTTATACTTTTTTTTTTGCACGGTAGTCATTGGAACGTAATCCCCGTGCAGTAAGAGGTTGGAAGTATTACAAAAAAATGTATTTTTTTATTTAAAAATGTACATGAATATGTACTCAGCAAATATTTATTTAGCTGTCTTTCAGTTTCTACAATTTGAAATACCAGAAATTATTTAGTAGAATTTTAACATTTTTGCATTTGAAAGCTCTCCAAGCATTTAAATTTATAAGTTAACAAAAAAAACTTCCAGTGTGAATCAGTATTTAACTTTTCATAACACCACATTATCAAAATATAGCCGAGAAAAATATAATCAAGCCATTATGTCTAGGTATCTAGATTCATAATGATGAAATATCTTTAAAAAAATATAATCAGGTAACGGTAGAAACATCTCTTCACGAAGACATTAATCCAAAGTCGCAAACCAGCGAGAAATGATCTGATGGGTAAATATACGATGGCACTCTGCCCTGTCCTATGTCATCACCGGTCGGTAGCTTCAGGATCTTGTTGACAGACAGCTGGTTTCTTGAGTAGAAAATGTAATCAATGGTGTGACATATCTCTCCTTCTTCTCGAACCTTCCATGTCGTATAGGGTACTTCGTTGGCTGCTGAGGTTTCCGGATCGTTTGCACTCGTCATATTGTTTTGCAGTGAAAATGTAGCGTATGCTGAGCCTAATTCTGAAAACGATATATTACATATATATCAGACAAATCGAATCTCTAATCTCTTAAAACTATTAGCTATTAATTCTTGGTGGAATGGCATTGTATTTAATTTATCGAACAATTATATGAAGCATATAAAAGTAAAGGTAGCAATCTTGGAAAAATTGGCAAAATAATCTATAAATAATCTATAAAATAATGCAGAAATATAGATCAGCTCATTGTGTACTTGGTAAGACAATTTTTGGGACGCAAAGTTTTTCACTCTTTGATACAAAAATCATTTGTTTGGGCGACAAATTATTTGGGCCCAAAACAGTAATCTTAAAAAATTTGGGTCAAATGCAACATTATCGATATTTATAATTTAAATATCTTAAAATTGTACAATGTCGAGCAGGAATCGACATAGGAGTTGCTCAATACTTTCACGATGTCGAGCTAGACTCGAAATAGGAGTTGTCAGAGTTAGTTTTTTGGCTTTTTCTCTAAAATGCGTTTTGGTAGAAAGCTAGCTACCTTTGCTTCCAAAGCTCTCATACATAACCATATTTGAAATTATGTTACAGCTGTGTATATCTGGTCAATAATACATATGTATGTTCAACATCGAAACAATTACTTGAAAATAACAAAATAATAACAAAAAAGCTGTGAATTTAATTACAATTAATTACTACGGGTTTTTTATTATACTGATCATTAAATAAATATAATGTTTACACTTCATGAAGTTTCATATTCACCATTGTGAGAGTGAAGATATTTATTAAGAGCAATGACAATTTAGCAGTCATTTTGCACTCACCTAAATTTTTGTTGCCCAAGACTGTTTTGTATACAGGCTCTGTCGGTTCTGCATTAAAATCACCGCAAAGAATGACAGGGCGCTGATCACACTTATTCACCAAGAAATTGAGGAGGTCTTTGCCTTGCTCATTACGCAGTTTGGAAAGGAGCGCACTGCTTCGGGCTTTGAGGTGAGTCGTCGCGACGCAGATTTCTTTTCCTGTCTCCAGACATCGTAGAACTGCTACAACGGCAACCTAGAGCAAGAAAGAACAGGCTCATGTATCCATCGTTTTGCAACTATGTTTGATGTTATATGTAAATAAATAAAGCAAAATTTATTTTCTGACCACCATATACTTTATAATGATCATAGGTGTCTTGCTATATTGTTCACCTCTCTTATTAGCCCCTTAGAGAGAGATACCTTATTCATTTTACTGTACTGTCCAGGAGAAACACAAGTTTCACCAGTAATCAATGACAGATATTTTTTAACGGATACAAATTATTCAAATTCTCTTTTCATTCTTACTTTGATTTCTTGATTTATTTGTTAAATATAAAATAGTAATATAATCTAATGTGATGTTTAAAGGTTTACTGGAGCTGTGAACAAGAATGTGATTTTGATGTATTAACGCTTTCAATGCTGAACCTGTTTTTTAGTATGAAAATGGACACGCTAGACGTGTTCTCAGTATCCAGTGTGTTAAAATATATTCATATCCACTACTACGGGTCGTTATGCTACTTACTAATGAAAATAAAAAAAATAAGTGACAAATAGTCAAAATTATTTATTGAAATGAATAATTTAAAATTATTAGTATTTTCAATTTATTATATATATATTATTATCCACAGTTTTTGTTATAAATGTAATATCCAAGCCATATACAAATTTGACATCACATCAGTAAGCCTATAGTAGTTAACTTACTTGATTACTCTGCACTTTCCAAACTTCTAATATTCTCGAGTGCGTCAATATGCGTTCGAATTTCTTCTTGTTGTGGAAAATTGCGCATCCATCAGGGCCATTGTTTCCCTCGATGTACATGCAGGGACTGTCGGGCTTAGGATAGAAGACGCCTTCATACCCTTGGGTTGCTAAAATCTTGCTCAAGAAGTTGAAATGGTCCACTTCCTAGAATATTTACGTTCCATAATTAATATATGTATGTAAAGTATCCAAACCTAAAATACAAAGGGGCACAGTGGGAACGGTTATTTAACCACTGGTCCTACCCTAGACCTATCCATCTATTTTACTACATATCGCAAGACATGTTGAGTATTGGGTGTTCTTGTAGAACAACTATCTGTTGAGTTAAGCTACACGATATTATATAATGGGAGTGGATAAGATTACAAAACACACACAACTAAATAAATATTTATCTATACAAAAGTAACAAAATATATAGCAAAAACTCCATACTATAGTATTGACCAGTCACATACTGACAAATAGTATTGACCAATTACGGAGGTTAAAACAAAGGAAGATAGTTTGGTAAAATATCACTGCTAGTACTCCAAGTGAAAAAGACAGCGCAGAGAATGAGTGGACACTATCCAAAATCTTGTTCAACTGACCTGCAAACATATTACATCCGGTTCGTATTGGATTATTTCTTTGATAATATTATATTTGCGAGCATCCCACGACAGTGCATCTTCTGGACACATCACAAAACTGTCATTTGATTGTCCCAAGGCTGGAAAATTATGAATACAAATAATGATTAACAGCCACTACCAATTATTACAATTATTAATTCATAAAAATTGTCCTCGATGTGTATTCACTTGGGCATACTGGATCAAAAGAAAATTATATCAGATAATATTAATATAATTATTTAATTCACTGAATGCTTAGATGATCCTATTAAACTGTACAATAAACAAATAAGCGTAGATTTAATTTTGCATTTCGCCATTCCAAATATGTAACCAAAAATTATGATAGAATATAATAAATGACAGTTGGAGAGATACATGATTGTTTATATTAACTATAAACAAAATTAACATTCTGTTATCTGTATGACACACGGTCATAAATTAAAAAGAGTATATATTTATTTGCCATTCAAATAGCTTTGTTGAAATTCTTGTCTTTTATTATTTAACCAGTGGTTGGCAAAGATGTGTAATAAATTATATATGTACCATACAATCACATAATAACTGTAGATTTTGCGTAGATGAATGTGCAATGAAATTGTATTTATAATTATATAAGCAGTCAATATGTGAACATCAAATGAACAGAATGCTGTATTGATTTATTTAAAACCTCGAAGGAAAGAAGAAAATTTTAATAAACTTATTTGAGTTTACCTTGTGAAAGAACATTCCATTGCAGAACCCGCACAGTATGTTTATCAGTATGCGGCTCTTGATCTATAAAAAAAATTAGCTTTCTATGACTACAGATAAACAGAAGTCTGATTGAAAAAAATAGCCGAAACATTGGCGCAATTATTTTTTTATATGCGATGGAAGCTAAAACGCTGCTGAAATAATACAACCATACAAATTTTATAAATGAATGGATGTAAAAGTTTACACTGTACACAGATTAACGCTGCAAAAGCCATAATTCACAGCATCAATACAGTAATAAAAATTTTCAATTGTGCCAAAAGATGCAAATGGATTACTATAATAAGGTCCCATCAAACGAGCTACTAAAAGATTATTGATATGCCAGCATCGTTACAGAAAATAATTAGAACATAATGCAATTATATCACAATTATAATGAATTAAAAAGATTCGCTAACAACATACATATGATAAATATAATGAATCTCAGTTTTATTGTGTATATAAATTAAAATGCAAACGCCTATTATAAAGAATTAAAAATTACATGTTTAATCCATAATGCAAACTGCAACCAATGCCTAATACATATCGCTGAAGTGAGAGTACCAATTATATTTGTAAATTGACTGAGAAAGCATTTTTTTAATTTGTTTTAGTTAAAGCTAAAAAAAACATGACAAACTGTTTAATTAAATGAAAGAGTCCAAAAAAATCAGCGATTGATTCTAATTGGCAAAATGATAATACATACTTCAATATCACTTTTTTTATCTCAGTACTTATTATTTTTTTAATTTATAAAATACTTTGAACGCATGCTATGTGTAAAGATAATAAAATCACTTGTATAATGATATCTTGGGTCTCACCATTAATTGTTAGGCTTGTGAGTTGGTTTGATAAGGCTGTCTCAACTTTGAACTCAAAAGTTCTCTGCAAGAGTTGCGAAGGATGAGTCTTTTTGCGGGAGCATATATCTAACAGTTCTGAACGAGACAGATTTTGGGGTAGTTGGAGTTTATTGTCTTGGCTGTCTTCATTGTTTATCTTCGGTGCGGAGTTGAAACTGCCCATTCTGAAAGAACAACATCGTCACCAATTATTTTATCATGTGGCATTCAATATACTGTGAAATAGAACATAGATCTTACTAGAATTTAAACCATAAATAATGTTTCAATAACATATGATTTACTATACGATCATATTGCTTTACACGCTTTAATGTTTGTTTATAAAAAGGTTTTTTAATAGTTAGTTTAATTGATAATATTCATAAATCTATTAATTATTATATAAATATTTTAATACATTTCTTTATATTATAATCATGGTTTATATTATACACTAGATAAAATAATTTATTTGAATGGAAAGTTTTTACTCTTCCGCATTAATTATTTTTTTTAATGGTTAACCCTTGCACTCCTCCATGTATAATTTTTTTCCTTTCAACAACTCCTCAATAGATTTGAGAAATTGATTGATTAGCATGGTAAAACAAAATACCGAAAATATTTTTCCAACCAAGTTGTACAATGTCAAGCAGGACTCGACATAGGATTAAAGTTATAGATACATATATACATACAGTTAACTTTTAATGGAACATATAAAGTGTGATGTATAAAGACGTATTGATGGATTTAGTGATAACTTAGTGGAAATGCATATTTTAAACTAAATTAAAAAAACAAAGCTTTGTTATTCCAATTGTGTTACTATAATTGACAAATGTTCCACTAATTTGATAAGCGTTTTCAAGAAATCGAAAGTGGGATTTTTTGAAGTTCAAAATATCCACAGCTGTTTTGCAAAATTTTTTGATTACTATTTGTATTGATATAGTTAACATATACAAATATAACTATTTGAGGATCATAATAATTCACTCACAATTTTTTTTATATTGTAGACATATTTTGAAACTTCTGAATCAAACCAATGATAAATACAGGAGAAGGATATATTGCGGTTCCGGTGTAAAAATATTTCTTATCAACAGAAAATTATTTTCAAATTATATTTCTTTTTCTAAATTATGATTGACCTATAAAAACAGTGGAGAAATGGAACAAATTTTTTGTTATCAAGTATTTAAATTTATCTCAACATTAAAAGAAAGAAGTGGAGGACATTGACATTACATCTGATTATGCCTAATAATCAACCAAAACCAGTTGCTTATGGTTAATGTTTTATCTATTGTCATATGTCTGATAATTGATAATTTGCGTTGTAACTTTTATTAATTACAATGTATTCTTCGTGTATGTGTATAAATAAATATTTGCGTCTGCTTGAGTGTCGAGTAGTAATGTTCTGTTATTTATGAAGATTTGCAATCAATATTTATGTGTCAAATTCCATATTTTCAGCTGAGAATAAAAGCTTGTTATGATGACAAATGTTGTTTACAATGGAGTCTAAAATTTCTGAGACTTGATTGGTTTACCAGATACCACATAATTGCGTTCGCAATTGTTAGGGTATCGGTTTTCACTCATAACTATGCAAATTGTTAGACAGTGAAAAAGTTAAGGGAGATTTCTAAATAAAATAATGTAATGTATTCGATAGTCATATTATCCTTAATTAAATTTTCTCACTGCACTAGCAGTAAACTCAATTCACGTAAGGAAGTACATAAAGGCAAGAGTTTGTCGGATGAAGACATGAAAACCAAGAAAAAAATATTTCGTGAATCAACACAAAACAGAAAAATGGTTCGAAGTTGGAATAGTAGAGTTGAAAGTTGGCAAAAGACATATATATACTTACGGTACAGTCATCAGTGGTAGATTTTATTAGGACGGTAATAAATCAAAGACGAATGGAAGTTATTGTAATTCAGTTAATCAATAATTTGCATAGATCTTCAGGGACATTTAGGCACTTTATTCGGAGCAAATAAGACAAGACTTTAGTTAGAAATAGAAACTTATATATTGATTTATCAAAAAACTTGTGTGATAGATCATCAACTTTTCATTTGATTCATTTATAGTTTTTACTGTCACCTTGATGTTTGACAGCTTGAACAAGTTAGGTTATGTGAAATGTCAACATGTATAGGGATACCATAGCAACGGTATTTCGGGTGTAAATTCCAATGTTTTATATTTTAAAAAATCACAACTTGATATTTTACCGAAATAATTATAAAACATTACAGCGATATAATATTAAAATTATTTGTTGTGAACAATTTCCTCGAATATAAGCTGAGGTTTTAGTTTTAATTAAACGAAATAGTTTGTGCATCAAATGACCATTTTATTTGAATTACACAGTAATAGTGATTATTGAAGATTTGAAGGGAGGCCGTTGCTACAAATTAAAAGCTATGGAACCTCAAATATGCTTACGAATCTGTCATGCTTAACAAATGTCAGAGAAATCTTCTCATATTATGGTGGCTCAAAAATCGATGAGAGTAAAACCAATATGCCCTACAACAGTGCCTGCCCGGACCCAGACGACCCTCTAACGAGCGTGGAGCAGAACATCGAAGGTTTTTGCATTTGAGAGGATAAATCGGAGATGTAATGCTCAATCCAAAATGGTAAAGGTAACGCGCAACTCCCATGTCGAGCCCTGATCGAATACGATCACATCATCCGTCGAAATCTCTTAATATTTGAATGAATTTTATTTATTTTACACCTTGACTGCTACCAATTTGGCTTATAAAATAACATGATATGCAATGGCTTTTTTCCCATTTAACGCGGTGGAACGGCGTTCCGGCACCCCTTTTCACGGTATTTTTTTTTTTCAAAGTTTCAAAATCAATTAGACGTAACAATGCTTGCGCAAACAACGTAACAACATAATTACAATCTATATTTATATAATTAGTCAAAATGATAAAATATGGTGTTTTAATGAGCCGGATGAGATGTGTTATTTTATTTAGTAAAAAGCTTGACATGAAGTGAGTTCCGGCACCTTTTTTTAAAAAAAAAGCCCTGACGATGTAGTGGAATACATATATCAATAAAATTTCCTTACCAAGAACAAGTCACCCAATATCAATTTGGTAAGTATGTAATAATGTGTTGACAGCTAATTACATACATCATCGTATATTACCTCATTTCCTGAACCATTTGAGAAGATAATGCCAAAAAATATAAAGGAATTACAAGAATTTGTATTGTCTTAATAATCATAACATATTTTCTTAATAAAGAAAAGGTACAAATACATTTTTATTTCAGCCAATCGCAATGAATATACTGATAACCGCACGAAATATGAATAAAACAATTATAAAAAAATAAACAAACTTTAATTTTGCTGTGAAATAAAAAAAATATTTTATCGGGTAATAAATATTTGATTAAAAAATAAAGTGCGCTGCTGTTAAACTAATAGGTTATTATAGTTCATAAAATTGATAAATTATTAATCTCGTTATCCAAAAACATTTCACCTTCCGGCGATATCTTCTGGTTGTAGTTATCAAATAAGAAGCAAAATATATAAGAATGTGTAAATAGTTCAATTTATTTTTAAACGATTTACTATGCTTGTGTTCTCTTAAAATTATAAAGAATCTTTTTATCCATGTTCGCTTCCAATGTAGAGCACAAGGATTCCTAATGTAGTTTATCTCAACATGTTTTTTTCTACAAGAACATATTGTTACTTGGTTGATCAAGATACCTTTTTCGAATGGGTCTATTGGTTAGCTAATCGATCTCGATACGTCCGATTTTCAGATCGGATACGTGTTTGAAAGAATAAAAAATAATCTATTTCTCCGAGCAGAAATTAATTATTCGGTTGAAAAATGTAGCTGTCTGGGCTGGCACCCGAGCCCGTGAGCTTTGGAACCCAAGCCAACGACGTTGACATTCAAAAAAAGTTTTAAACATACTTTTTACACAAATACGTCACATGTCATGGTACTTCAAAATTTCGCGATTCGTACTGTAATTTTATACCCTTGATATTCGATAAAACGTTCCGTAACGCACAAAGATTAAATCTCCTCAATGATACATTTAATGTACCTACAACATTCCATTTTTGAATTTTTCGTAACATATTTGTTTCTAGGTTATTTTAACTTTTCCGGCAGAGCATAGATGGAACTAAACGTTCGAAAATCAATGTCATATGACATTATAATAATATATTGTTATGACGTGGCGTGCTATTTGAGGTTTTTTGTTTGTCAGGCGTCCGAGTGTTTGAAGCCTACAAAATACGACGGTGTTATTAAAAAAAAAAACTATTGCTACTTCCCTTCGCGGTCGAACGCAAATATTTAATAATAAATGACTAGTCAATTTTGATTAATTTATTCTCTCTGAAATCAAATACAAACAATATATTAAATAAACTCTGTTTGTGGCCATCTCCATTTTTATATGTATTATTATTGTGACGTGTTAATCCTTATAAACAGTACTTAAATTATAAATCAAAGCACGCCCGCTCCAGATGTGTAGCATATAAGCACGCATTTCTAATAGAGAATATCAACAGATTCAAAATAACAAAATATCTCCCGATATTTATAATTCGTTGCAATTAGACTGATAGTTAAGTTAATAAGTAAATGATAGTTAAAATAATGTACAGTAGGTTAGTAAATATAAAAGTCAATCCTTTGTTAGATATGGTAATCTGCATGGACGATTCGTAATGACTTTGGTCATGAAAAACTGAACATCACTTAGTTCGTTGAACTGAAATGATCAAGTTATATCAATAATATGAAGCGGTGACTTTCGCATTACTACATAATAATAAAATATTATCAGTGATCATTAATAGTCTCGATTAATTAATGATCACAACATGTTGAATATCACGTAAACATATCAACAATGCCACACATTATATGGGCATCGTCTTTAACATTGTGCTGTTACTTCATGCATTGGTAATAAATACGCAAATCGAATTAATTGAATTGGTATTTACTTGATAGAACTCCATTAAAACCACGGTGAAAAAACTAGCAAAGTATTTTAGTTCTACAGAAATTGTTTTATATATTTGTTGATTGCTATTTCGGCTTAGGTTTAAACATGAATTTACTTGTCTATATATATACTATTGTAGACAGGGTACACAATACATCTTCTTATCTGTTCCACAATCCTAATTTTATATATAAAACCGAAACGGCGTATGTATGTCTGTGGGTCTGTAATTCCCTTTTGCATTGTTGGTCATTAAGTTGCCATAAAAACGAATATGAAAGAAAATATGTTTGAATTTTTATCGGCGAAGACATTTAGTCAAAATGTAATAAATTAGTCTTCTACCAACCTTTTCCCGGCTTTTATTAATATAATAATGTTTATTATTTACGTGAAGGTACTATTTGACATTTCTTTGACAGCAAATTAGATTTTTTCCTTGAATTTGGACATTTTAATGGGCGAGAATGGGGCCGTCATCAAATTAAATAATGTTGTGATTTCGGCTTGATAGAACTCTATTTTGGATGTTAGATTTGGTGATATAATTATGTCGAATGATATAACATTAAATAATTATTGGTCGCGTTATTATTTTAATCAATCGAAACTTCATACGCTCATATATCAAAACAGTGTCAAGAGCAGCTAGAACTTATTCAAAGTAAGGTCTATATTTGATAAACACAATATCTTTAAAAATCCCGAGCTGTCTGGCTCAAACCAAAATTATTCAAGGCTGACTAATATACAGACGATTTCTGCGAATTGTTGATTGATTACTTTCTTTGGGGAAAATGTTTTTTGTTTACAAAACAACGATTTGATCGCGTATCCTGTTCTATGGCATCATAATTTCAATTTACAAAGGTGACATTGAACTTTTTAGATTTCACGACAAATGACATCAAAAATCTTTCATATCAATAAGACTTATCGTACAACATAGTCTGATGTTTGGAAAAAGAGAACATTAAAACTGGTCGGGTCAGGTTTGTTTTGAGAACAACACAATATTCGTTTGAAACATTTGGGTGTAAACAGGAATAGTAACGCAAAAGAATCTGGTCGGGTAAAATTCGAGCGATGAAAATAATATGGTTCAATAAACAATATACATAATTACAACAAAAACCATCCCATTGAATTATGTATATGAAATAGTTTTTATACTAGGTACATACTTTACAGTGTTTCGTTAAAATTTCATTTGGCAGAATAGTTGGTAAAACATTTTTCAATTTAATTTACGAACTATTTCCGTTATATCGGGTAGAAAATCAAATCATATGTTATGGTTAATTAAAACCAGTGACGGCTGGTGACAGGGTGTTGGGGGGTGCAAAAGGAAGATTCAACTATTTTTCCGTACTACAGAAGAGAAACAGTCGGTATTGCGAACATCTGAATTGAAAGTCCATGCTATAGAAGTGTTTTAAAATCCAAAATAGGAAAGAACTCTTGCAAAGAAGGTTGAATCTTCCTTTGCACCCCCCAACACCCCGTCGCTGATTAAAACCAAACAGTCCATGCAATACAACATTTGGAGAATACCTATTTTGACATGTAACGAACCACACGTTTGAGTTTACACGTGATTGGGACAGTTATTTCTAAGCAATAAAGAATGTATATTATCAAATATAATACATATAATCGATTCTTAGCCCTTACAACGGCAGATTTTTTCTATCTTTTGTTCCATTCTCGTAATTATTATAACATTGTCACAATTTATTTACATATAGATTCTAAACCATAGGTTCCCAACCTTTTTCGAATGGCGACACCTTTTTATAAAAGCTGTATGATCCGCAGCCCCCAAGCAAATTCAAAAAGGCACTTTTAATAAGGTAATTAAAAAAAGCAATGAAAATACATTATAGTGAATAATTTTTTAGTTGACTGTATAAGATGGCGATCCCATAACCCGTAGTGATCTCCTTGGGGGTCGCGTCCCATAGGTTGGGAGCACGTGTTCTAAGCCGATGTCTCAATGATTTTGAGACCGACACTATTTTTAATATTTTAGTTTCGAATTGACTAAGGTCAAAATTTGGAAACAAAAAAATCTGTCGTCATAAATTCTTATTGAGCGCTAAGCTCCATTCAATTCCTTTCCAGGAACTTATGTCAATAGGAACACGTGTTCACAGATCAACTAAATAAAAGTTTAGAGTTAAGACCCTTAGAAAAATTAATAATAAATAAATTCCAACAATAATACACGGTCTCTAGATTGTCTTATACTTATAACAAGAGAACAAGTTTTTTTCAGTAACTTTTTTGACACATTATCCAAACAGTATTCAAGAGGTAATAAAATCAAATGATTCTTTTTATTTTTTAGTCAACCGAATTTTCTATAGCGTTGCAAAAATATCTTATTTTGATAAAATTGTACACTACGTATTTATTAAGCATAGTTCAATAGAAAATTGCCGCTAGGGTTAGTTAAGCGAAGTACAATTCGATGCTATGTAGTTCAGTTCAATTAATATACTTACTCTATTCGATTAGATTTTCGATATGTATTTCTATACATATTACATATATCGAAGATATTTATGGTCAAAGATACCGAAGTTAGAATCCTCTCACAGAATACAGGACACAATTTCAATCGTGGAGGAGCGGTTTTTTGGCCGGTGTCAGAATCGTTGTAATGTTTTGGCCATGGAAAAGTTTGATCTTTTTTATTTACGAATATAACATGTATCATTTGGATATTGGGCTGATTGGTTGGTTGATATTTAATTTAATACACATAAATAGTAAAGATAGGAAAAAACGTGACAAAATTAAACTTTTTTTTCAGAGTCGTGTCAAACCTGGTCGAGATCTTCGTTTGAGCTTCAATAAGTCAAACATAGATGTCCCTAAGGCAAACAACGTTGTTGTCAAATCCACCCGATATGGTTTCATCCCCTAATTGTATCTAAAAACGTTACACAGCAAAAACTCTTTCATTACACTGATCGTTCATAATTTAATATTTAACTTTGGAATAGAATGTACTGGGAAACCAATTAACTAATTCATGTCCGCTCCCAATGTGGAAAAACAAAAAATACTACTCGGACTGGGACTCGAGCCCGTGAGGTCCATCACGGACGCCGACGACGTCGACCACAGCACCACGCATCCGAAATCTTTATTCAAATAAAAAGGCGGAATGTTATGTGCCAGTTATTAAGAATTTACAGTTCTTTTTATTTTGTTTAATTTTTCTCTACTTTTCAGGACAGCCAAAAAAGAGGTTTCACTATTTACCATTTTTATAAATAAAATTTTATATTCATTATTTTTTATTTTAAGGTGGCGTACTGATTTTTTTGTTCAATATCAAATAGTAATTTGTCCTAATGTGTTGTTTTAAGGTTTTGTGGATCTATGAAAAGACAATGATTTTAATTATTACGGATTAAAATATATTCGTAACCACTTCTATGATTATCAGTTTTTGATAAAGAAGGTAGTATATTATTTTGTACCTATAAAAAACATTCAAGATTCTAGAAGCATTCATAACTCAAAATCAGCAAAAATCGAGGTATTTAGATAATTTTTTTATCATGAGAGACCGATTTACTCCCTTCAAAGGCGATAAGATCGAGAATCAGCTGTGTATAAATTGTATTAAAGATTTTGATACAAGGTTTAGTGAATGAATAAATACTTATAAGGTGTGCACTGTCAATACTCGGTGGAATGGCATTATAATAAAAATAACACATTTTTAGTACTTATTCCACATAAAATTTATTGGATCAGTACCGGTTTCACCCATCAGTTGATAGTGCTCGCCATGAGCGAAACCGGTCTTGATCAAATAAATTGTATGTGGAATAAGTACTAGAAATGTATTGATTGAGTTGGCATTTACTTGATAGAACTCCATTATAATACGGTGAAAAAATAGCAATGTATTTTAATTCTACAGAAATTATTGTATATATTTGTTGATAGCTATTTCGGCTTACGCCATCGTCAGAACTATATTTTAAGCCTGCGTTTACTCATCCTTGTATACAGTTGTAGACAGGGTACACAATACATCTTCATCTATAAAACTAGGATGGTGGAAGAAAGAAGAAGATGTATTGTGTACCCTGTCTACAACTGTATATTGGAATGGGTAAATGCTCTGACGATGGCGTAAGCCGAAATCAACAAATATATAGCATAATTTCTGTAGAATTAAAATACATTGCTATTTTTTCACCATATTACTAGACATGTGTTATTATTTTAAATGAATGAATCGTTGGCATTTATTTACATTTGCGGTGTGCTGCTCGCCGGGTTGAGGACAAACTGCATTGTGTCGACACATTTTGTGACAAATTTTCCGATGTTGTCACAGCTGTCAATTTTCCACGACACTTTCACCGCGTTGGCGATATTTTTCGCCTTAAAAAACATCATGGAGACCGAATGGGCCGCGATGGAGGAATTCGTGCGCCTCTCGCTCTGCACTCTGCACACCAAACGGCCGGCACTCCGTTACAGATCCATAGCGGTCTAGAGACTGCCGTAATATTTCGTATCACACAATAAGTCGAGAATAATTATTCTTCGTTTTTTTCGAAGAGCACACTACCCCGCTGAGATATCGACGTTTATCTGCTGACATAATGAACGCCGCTGAATTATTATAATTATAAACACGACTGGAAACCGGTGTGACTAAAACTGCGGGACGCAAGAGTAAGGTTCTAACTGCTCTTGACACTGCTTTGAGATATGAGCGTTTGAAGTTTCGATTGATACAAATTCACTTGTAACCATGAGCAAGTAAAAAAGTTTCAAATTGCTTATTTTAAGCATATTTTTTCACAACTCTTGCTGAGAAATAATGAAGACAATCTGAGAACTTTGTCAAATAAATTTAGTAAAAAAAAGTGTGCAGATGCACTGTAACTCCGTTATTCAACCATTGATAATTCTGAAATTCATATGTATGATAGAATGCGGTAAATACAAGCTTTTCCGACCAAAAGGTCATTTTAGAAAAAAATGTCAATTGGTATCTTTTCAAAGTAATGTAACATTATGTTAAAAGCCACTGAATTTTCTCTGAAAATTTGCACGCGGAAATATACTACACACAATATATTATCACCCACACACATAAACATAACACATAAACATTCATCTGAATATTTAATTTCTTTATGGGTCAAAAACGATCTTGCAAAATGATGTCTTTGCATCCTGATAATGCCTTTGTGGATTTTATTTATCGTCTGAGATGTCTAGGTAAACTATATTTAGATCATTATACACGCCAAAGGGCAAAAGTTCAAAATAAGTTCTTTTGAAGACATAATGATCTTAAAGATCTAATGGTGGCAATAATGATGACAATCTTAGAACTTTGTCAAATAAATTTAGTAAGAAAAGTGTGCAGATGAAGTGCAACTCAGGAATAAATGATAGAATGCGGTAAATAAAGCTTTTCGGATCAAAAGGTCATTTAAGGCCAAAATTTCAATTAGAAACTTTTCAAAGTAAGGTAACGTAATCAACCATTTTAACGCCAATCCGGAGCTAAGTAATCAATACAGGGATAGTTACTTAAGTGACAGTATTATAAGCATTACAATAGTTTCTTTAGTAGTTAGTAATGCTAATGTAATTTTGGTATAATTTTTTGGTTTTTTTCAGGACTGTGGAGTCGTGAAAAAAAATCGACTCCGACGCCCGACTCTAGCATTTACCAAAAACATGACACGAACCAATCCTGCCAAAAGCCAAAAATGACATACTACATATATGCAAAAATAAAAAGTTCAAAATAGTTGTCACAATTGTAAAAAATATATAATATATAAAAAATAGAGAAACAGACGCGTCATTATTAAATTCAAACATTTTCAAAGAGGGATGCGTTTCCGACATTTACCAACAACTCGAATCCGACTAAAAAAGGTTAAATTTTGTCTGTTTTAGGGTTTTTCCTGCTTTCCTATTTATGTGTATTTAATTACAGGCCAACCAACTCATGCAGACAATACTAAAATGTCTCATTTAATACATGTTATAGGCATTAGTAAAAATAAAACAAGTTCAAATATTGTCAAAAAAAATTCACGACTCCAACTCCATAGCCCAGTTTTCAAAAGTATAACAATAAAATAAATTCCCGAAGAATTAGACAATCGTTCATTGTGTTAAAAGACCGTCAGTTTTTTAAAGATACCAATGAGGAGGTGGGTCGCAAAACGGCCAACTTATAATGGTCGAATATGATACTAAGAATTAATTACTACGGTGGAAATTTTTGAAAGTGTTAAATCGGCAAGCTCAGTGTCCCGGTGTTACTCGAAATACACAATCATAATAATTATTTAGATGCTCATCAAATAACATATTTAATAAAAACGCTTTCATTCAGATAGTCATGGATTTTCAATCTTGACAGTCAAATAAACTCGAATAGGATTTATCTAGCGTTTGCCATACAAGAATTCACTGATTTTTTATAATTTGTCCACTGCTTTAAAGTTTATTAGTTTATTGAAGAGGACCAAAGAAATGTAGCATTTATTTTTGTATAATTGCTGGTGCGGCCTTTTTCTCGATATATTATAATATTTATGCAATGTGTTAAAATAATATCGATGACCAAAGTAAACCTGATGCACTTAGCAAGAATCTACATTATGTTTCATATAATTTAAGACCGAAGGCGTAATACAATAAATTAATACTGTTCTAGCAATAAATTTCTTCAAACAATTTGCAATGTTGGTCCAATATAATAGTTTATTTAAATCTTGAAATGGTTGTTTTACAATTCAACCAGTAGATAAATATATTAAATTTATTGCACGTAATAAATATCCGAGTTTATTTTATCGATTTACATGTGAGCTGGTTGTGATTCATAAAATTCTTCTATAAAAAGATTATATGGCACGTTTCGATGTTAGGTATGCCTGTCAGCCATATAAAAGGGATGCGGTGTTTTCAGTTTACATACCACATGACCGGTGTATGTGTGTATTTATTATATTCTTATCTCGAGTACAACATAAAGAAAGCCATTTTGATTGTTTTATTTTAATAATATCGTATTGATGAATTAAACCTAACACTAGTAATTATTTTGCAAGATATCATAATAAAATTATCGTATTACAGTCTCTTTCAGAAAATCAGTAGAAAATCAATCAAATTTCAGAAAAAGAGTCGTTGAAATGAATAAAGTAAAGATGAAAATAATTCCACGTGTTTCTCCAGCCATAGAAATATTACTTACGATTTTCGTTTGACTTCTTAAATAGGTTTTAATGACGGTTCATAGATGTAGACTAGTGTTAATCCAAGACGACATTTAGGATGGCTGTTTGGTTTAACCGCTTGACTACCGCACACATAAATGATTGAAGTGCGCCAAATAGTACGTGCTTTTGAGAGCCCAAAAAAATCAGGTAGTGGTAAAATAAAGAATTTAGAATTTTTAAAAACATATGAAATGAATTGTATTATGTTTTTCCAGTTTTTAATGGACATTTCGTAAAAAATGTTTGGGTTGCTACAGCACACTTATATATAAAACAATGCTCACCTAATATACGCTCGAATTCGATTTTTTCAAAAACTATATTATTATATATGGTCCTACACATATTCATCAAAATATTTCGTGTATTCCATCGGAATACCGAGTAATGACTTTTTAAAATTTCTTGGACACCA
Source organism: Himalopsyche kuldschensis (assembly GCA_028554975.1). Lineage (NCBI taxonomy): Eukaryota > Metazoa > Arthropoda > Insecta > Trichoptera > Rhyacophilidae > Himalopsyche > Himalopsyche kuldschensis. The sequence continues at coordinate 12,202,013 of JAHFWI010000038.1, forward strand.
GAGTCACATACATGTTCCGGGCATCCGTGTCCACTTGGGATCCAATCGGTTAAGATGCATTTTTTTCGTACCTAGTCAATCTTTTATGATAAAATGATATCGATTAGAAGCTAATGCCCGATTTATTCTTCCTACTGTGAATCAGAAAACATATTCGCTGTTATATTACTGCCAATAATTTGATTGATTATTCAAAACAAACTTAACATTGTTGCCGGGAAAGGTTGAATGCACCAGACGTATTTTTGTTTTATGAATATTTGTTTTTGCAGGTGTTTCAATAATGGTTTTTGTTCAAATATTTTTCAACTACACAAATAAAAACATTGTCATGAAGTTATTTATCGGTTAGGTAGAATTCGACAAAATATCATTTTTGTTAATAAAATACCTACAAATAATATATATGTATAAACAAAAATGCTAGAACAACTTTTTTTTCCATACTATAGATACATACGTGTCAGTTTACTGTCTTGAAAATTGAATTATTATTGTGAAAATATAAATTATAGCATTGTCATTATTTCTTTGGGTGTTAAAGTTTTTATGTGATCCAAACATTCGTTGCCATGTCACTAAACAGATTTGTTATTCGATTTTTTTCAAAAACAAATATTGATTTTTTGTCAATAAAAAACAAACGCAATATATTAACTGAGCGTAGTTTACTAATCCACTGTTTATATATTGAAATAAATTTCGTTTCGATCGTTTCGCCATCTCACACAAATTCATTGAATTACAATGCAGAACATTTTTTTTATCAGTCTACTAATATAATATAGCATTGAATAAGTTTATTCCTTCTTAACGAAATCTCATTGAAGATTTATTTTTCCTAGTTTAAGAATATCGTTACAACATATGTACGTGAGCTTCTGAATAATTTTGAAATACGAATATATATTGCAACATAGTAACAACTAATTTTATACTATCCGGAAATTGTTTGTCATTATTTGAATGGTGTTTTATTCTGATTTGAGCTACAAAATTATGTAGGTAATTAAGTAATGTATAGTGAATGAAATCGTATACAGGAAATATATATAAGTTGTATGAAAACCCTGACCTGAGCTGCTGTAACGATTCTATGAACAGGTGTGTAGAAAAATTTTTGGTCCAAAAATTCGTTGACACATGGAGTTCTTCGTGCATATAAGATAGTACATATAGAATTTTATGTTTGTATTATATACATATATAGCACCAAAGAATTATTTTCTATTTTGTTTGGATAAATACGTGCTCTTAAAAAATGCAATCAACTAAATTCAACTGAATTGAATTCTTCAAGCGTTTTAAAAAATGAGCCTAAATTATAGTTTACCTGATTACCTTAAATTCTCAACACTCAATCGCTTACATTTTCTAAATATCCCATATAGTAGAGTGTTGGTGGAATTAAAATATATAATTGTCTTGATTTATGTGGTTGTCTGTAATTGCGCGTGTGTTCGATGTGCAGACAGAAAGGCAGTGTTGAGTTAATGTTAACGGGTGGCGTGGTCACCACGTTTCGACAAGTATAATAGTATTATAGTGAAATCTTGAATTTTAAATTATTACAAACGTTCTTTTTTAAATTGTTACTAAATAATTTTATAAATAATTGAGGATTTCGACTGACGGTGCTCGATGGAATTTTAATATCAAATTTGAATCGTGTATTTCAAATGCCTGAAGATGCCGAAAGGCGAAACCCGGGTCACGGGTGGTTGCGACAAAATTGATAATAAAAATAATATCAAAATTTTAGTACTTATTGGATTTTTTGAGATCAGCACCGGTTTCACTCATCGCGAACATTATCAATTGATAAACAGTTCAAAAATACAGCGTTATTTAAAAAAATAATTTGAAGTACTGTTCTTATTACATCCAATGTGTAATAAGCAGGGCTGTGGAGTCGGAGTCGTGGAGTCGGAGCTTTTTAGTCGGAGTCGGAGTCGTCGCGGCGTTTTGGCTGGAGTCGTACCCGGAGTCGGAAATTTTGAAAAGTTTGAACTTTTTATTTTTGCATTTAATATGTCAAATTTGGCTTTTGGTCGCATCGATAGGGTTGATATTTAATTGAATACACATAAATAGGAAATTTAGGGAAAAAGGTGACGATATTAACCTTTTTTTAGTCGGAGTCGAAGTCGTGGTTTTGGTAAATGCTTGAGTTGGAGTCGGAGTCGGACTATTTTTTACCGACTCCACAGCCCTGGTAATAAGTACTAAAATGTGTTATAATTTTAAATATAACGCCATTCTACCAAATATTGACAGTGAATACCTTAAAAGTGTACAAAATTTATGAAAAAGTACAAAATTCAAACGATTCAAATTTAGTGTTATCAATAAAAACTTTGAGAACATGTGGTGAGATAATAAAAATGCCATGTTCTAGTGATAAGAGGTCCAATATCCGTGTGAAACTTATCATAGAGGTCGACAACTGCTTGAAAGCGTGCTTACTATCACATAAAACAAAAAAACTATGCACATACACACCTACCACCTATTACTACTACCACTGTATTATAAGAACTTATTTGAACTGACCCGTAATAGTTCATGTTTATTTTATAAAGCTGACTATATAAAACATCTTTTTTAGAAATAAATAACACATTGTATTTGAATGGACTTGCAGTAAGCTGATCGATCTTTCTACGCTTAAGTATTTGAATAGCTTGGTGAGCCAAGTACAATACTACTAGTATTCGGTGGGCCGCACACATACAAAGCAAACAAACAAACAACTTACAAAATATGCTATTATCTTTAAGGTGTTAGCTGTCATTTCTTGGTGGAAAGACATTATTTTGAATAAATAAAACACATTTAATCGTATTATTTCTGATCAAGATCGCTGATCGCGAGAATTATTAGTTGATGAAATATACAAACAGTGAAACAATATTTAGCCGACTTATACCGAAAATAGAACAATAGATAATGTTCACAATTCACGTGGAAGTTGTACTATATAAGGTGCTAAAAGTATTGAAAGTAGTCCACAAAATCGTATATGCGTCTATATACCATTATAACTTGACCGTTAGAGACGGCGCCACCATTCCGTGAGTGATTTGAGTTGTTTTCTTTACGATGACAAATACACAGTTCTATACAATTTAAAAACAAAACTGAATTGTAAAGGGATAAATGCAAGTTGCTACAGCTAATTCATGTAGTATTTTTTTTCATCAAAAAGCTGCTTGTAAAAATTATAACTGTATTTTAAAGTCCCGGTTCTAAAATCAACCAAACTGTCAAATAAATTATATTACTTAAGTATTTCGACTGAGGGTGCTTGATGGAATTTCAATATCAAATTAGAATTTTTTGAATTTTGTACTTTTCCATGAGTTTGTCGCTAACGACAGGTTTCGCCTTTCGGCATCTTCAGGCATTCAAGTGCACGGATGTACTTGAACTGACTCAAGTACATCCGTGCACTTGGAATGCCTGAAGATGCCGAAAGGCGAAACCCGGGTCGTTAGCGACAAAACTCATGGAAAAGTACAAAATTCAAAAAATTCTACTTTGAAATTATATTACACCTGTATTAGCGTACAATCGAATGTGGGGCCCCATAACTTTCTGTTAAGTATTTGCTTCTAGGTTTCGTTTGAATTTAGTAGATAGTGAAAACCCACTTTCGAACATTCTGGATCAAAATTTAATCTTGAAAAATGGATGGCGTCGTTGCGGTCCCCTGATCACGATAAAATAGTGCAACACATTTTAGCCCAATTTATTTGACGATTACATTTGTGTTATTACGCCAGATAAGGGAAATTATAACAAGGTTAAGTAGGTTTTGTTTTGTAAACATATTTCTTATCTATTAAAAATCATATTTTACAACTTCGCATGTCGCTTGTTGCCTATCGCTTCAAAAGGTCAACCGAAAGCACACGCTCCGTACAAATATTAAACTATACTATTTTAACCTTTCACGTGATACTCCGTCAGGATTTGGCAAAAATATGTTTTTTTGCAAGTATCTAATCCAAAAAATATAGGCGTAAACTGCTTTGATTTAGTTTAACAGACATGAAGAAAAACATTCGATGTGCGGTTTTTGAAGGTTTCGTTTTCAAGACGCGAATTGGTGAAAAGTTGTATTTTATTATCTGCCAAAGGAATAAGAAATATCTAAAAAATACCGCTGGCTAAAATGGCTATTTTGCCAGCGGTACACTGACTTGAAGATTTTTAAATAAGGACAAGTGTTACCAATTGCACCAATTAAGTGTAAAAGATAATACCTAATACTACATATTAAGTCAAGGGTTATACATTTTTAGCCAAATCATTAATGAATCTAATTTTAAATATTGATTTTGATACTTTGATATTTGTTAATTACTTTTAAGGTGTTCACTGTCAATACTTGGTGGAACGGCATTATAATAAAAATAATAACACATTATTAGTAGGTTCTTATTCCACATTAAATATGTTGGATCAGGACCTGTTACGCTCATGGCGAGCATTATCAACTGATAATTAGCGAAAGCGAGCGAAACCGGTCCTGAACCAATACATTTTATGAGGAATAAGTACTAAAATATGTTATTATTTTTGTTAATTAGGGAACATATAAGTTAAAGGCAACATGTGTTTTCGGTTCCTTTGTTACATTAACTATGTTAAAATAAACGGGAATAGCGTCGTGTGAGAGAACAAAAAAAGACAAAAGAGATACAATATCATTGTGCTATTTCAGAAACAGTCGAAATAAAAAAAGACAAAAGCATAGATATACAATTTCGTCGTATTATTTGAGACCGATCGGCAGGGTTGCATTTAGAAAAAGCTGACTACTAAATTTAATCGCCTCTCATAAAAGCATGTTTGTCTTACTTCTACTTTGTCTATGATTGCTGACAAACACAACACACCTGAAAGATAGTCGATGGAAGGTGTCAATATAACAAATGTGCGATTATTGTACGTTTGGTGACTTTTTCTTATTTTGAATTGACATAACGTTTCTTCATTTTAGCCTCTACAATAGAGGAGTTGAGTGACTGCTTTTGACCTTCTAGACATATGTACATGTTTTTTTCATATCTTTTCCCTATTTGGAGCATATGGCCGCCACAGGATTCCTCCAAGATTCTCTGTCACCCGCCAACTCCCAGCTACCTCACAGGTCATCACGACATCCCGTAGCTCCCGTGAATACATACTGTGGATGGTCATCAGCGTCCTTTAAGGGTGAAGAAATCCATTCGGATAGTAAAAGAAATAGGCAGGTTCGCAGAGTCTCCTAGGGCATCCGCAGCACATGTACAATTCAGGTTAATCGTTGCCTTTTTTTATGTAATAAAGAGCTGTTTTGTCCGCTCTCTAACCTCCGAATTCCTGACAAAGTCAAACCACCCCACTCCTAAAATTCGACGCAAGTTTGAAGAACAGTATACGGTTACCATGCAATTTTGTAAGGTGCCAAGACTCGCTTGAGTCAGTATTAAACAAGTGGCACATGGTTCTGACCGAGTAAAACCGTGAATCCTAGACGCATTGTATTGCAGGTTGCTTTAGCTATCCCTCATCGGATCGCAATCTTTTCACACGGTTTTCCATTTCCCGTGATGTGTGCACCGGGTACCTAAATTCGTCGATTCTCTCGATTTCCTATCCGCGTAGTTTGGGTCTGGACAGGCACCGTTCAACAGAATTAAAATAAGTGACTCTTTATTGGTAGTTTAAAGTTCTTGAAAAGATAATTTACGAATAATATTTGTGAAAAAATCACGGTTTTATCAATCGGTATCTCAAGTATAACGATTTCGAAAACAAAGATGAGATAAAAATGGTCATATATTTTTATCCTTGAAAATTCATATGATAACGATTATGTTGAAAGTTTCGTCGAATTCCGTTGGTTTTTACCTACTTGAAGCTGTGATGAAATCTTTGTTTTTGTTTATGTGCGATGAATAAACTTTTTGTTTGCGTTTTTTTATGTTATTATTTCCTAAAATTTACGATTACGTCACCTTCAGATTATTATAAGTATTGTTCGAAAAAGTTGATAACGTAACAGCTCGATGTCGATCAACAATGTTCAATTTGTTGACAAAATTGATCATCAGAGAACGATGGTTACGAAATTATATTTATATTATAGAATCGAGTTGAAGAATGAAAAACCAGATTATTAAAGCTTCACTTCTTCTTAAAACACGTCTTGTTTGAACATGTGAGAGGATAGTCCTTTTCAACCCACTCATGTATATCAAATACTAGTTGACCCGGCGAACTTAAAACCGCATCAGAATCGATAGATGTTGTGTTAACTTATAAGCTGAATAAAATTCAGTTTTTTATTAAGTTAAAAACAATACTCAAAATGAATAAAGTTCAATAAATGTGCAAAAATCAAAATGGAAATTTAAATGAACGAATGACAGTGACAAAGCCAGAAAATCAGAATTGGTGCAGCCAGTGATACTTTGGGATGTTTTTAATACGTATTCTGCTATTCGGGACGGTGAAAAGGCCAGAAAATCAAAGATCATCAAAATCAGTCCAGTCGTTCTCTACTTATAAGTGGTGCAACTAGCCCGACTTTGTTTTTAAATATAGATTATTCTAAAAAAAGGTCAGAATAATATAATACAAGACATGACAAAGGTATCCCACCCTCCCAATTCCAAAAGCTAACCATTAGTCCTGTCCTAGTCCTCGTAATCTTTCAATCCCTACTCTCGTCGAAAAAGATCCTATAAGCGGGACGTAGCATGAGCGGCTAGCTAATCACTAATCATGTCCTAGTCTTATACGTCTTAGAAAAAATATGTTTAGATACCTCCATTTGGAGACCATTACCTCATTTTGATATACATATATATATATATATATATATATATATGTATATCGTCGCTTCCAATGCAAAACAACATATAAGGAAAAAATGCAATTTTGAGTTTGGAATGCCACTATATGCAAATTAATATTCTGAACCGGCAGGCAAAACCCCGAAGACGAGGGACCACTAGGAACGCTTCAATTTGGTTCTTTAAAAACACTCTTTCTCATTTGCGAAGCCATTTGTGATGTTTTTAGCTTCTCCTGAATAATAGCAAATATTCTGGTAAGCGGTTTTGCATTGGAAACGAAGATATTTATTATGTAATTAAGGAATTTCCATTTTGCCAGGAACTGAACTCAATGAAAAAAATTCAGGATACAATGTCAAAAAAATAGCGTCGCCATTATTTGTTAGTAATATGTGCTATTTAAATATATGAGTTTATCCTAAGAAATGTCTATTACGACTATTTAAAGTTAACATTGTAACTAATCTTCAAAAGAACTTACTTTGAACTTTTGCCCTTTGGCGTGTATAATGATCTAAATATAGTTTACCTAGACATCTCAGACGATAAACAAAATCCACAAAGGCATTATCAGGATTCAAAGACATCATTTTGCAAGATCGTTTTTGACCCATAAAGAAATTAAATATTCAGATGAATGTTTATGTGTTATGTTTATGTGTGTGGGTGATAATATATTGTGTGTAGTATATTTCCGCGTGCAAATTTTCAGAGAAAATTCAGTGGCTTTTAACATAATGTTACATTACTTTGAAAAGATTCCAATTGTCATTTTTTTATAAAATGACCCTTTGGTTGTAAAAGCTTGTATATACCGCATTCTATCATACATATGAATGAATCAAACACACTTTGCACACTTGTTTCACTAAATTTATTTGGCAAAGTTCTCAGAAAATCATCATTATTTCTCAGCAAGAGTTGTGAAAAGATATGCTTAAAAAAAGTTCCTAATTTGAAACATTTTTACTTGCTCATTGTTACAAGTGAATTTTAATCAATCGAAATTTCAAACGCTCATATCTCAAAACCAGGGCCGGCCCGTGGATTTTTGCGCCTGTGTGCGAGGTGCCTTTGGCGCCTCAAAAAACCAAAACTCAAGGAGCAAATAATTTTTATTTATTCAAATACAAAGATGAAAAAAAAAATCCACCAATTTGCGCCCTACTGAGAGCCGGCGCCTGTGTGCGCCGCACACCTTAGGCCGGCCCTGCTCAAAACAGTGTCAATAGCAGTTAGAACCTTTTCAAATTAAGGTGTCGATAAGTTAGCTTACATACTGATGATGCGAATGATACAAAAACCATCGTTTTAGTAAAAACAAGAACAATGTGTGTGTATATTTCTTTGAGTGCGCAATACAGGTGAACAATGTATACGTTCCAGAAATGTAATTAATATTGTTATTATTAGTATACATTTTTATTAAATGATTTATGACTTGTGTGTGCTTGATGGAATTTCAATACCAAAAATGAATTGTTTCAATTTTGTACTTTTAAATATGGTCCACAATTCAAACGATTTAAATTTGATAACATTTTGACTTCTTTTAATATGTATATAGCACAAATTATGTATGTGCATAGTACTACTTCCACATATATTCTGGGAAGATCAGTTGAAAATGCTCGCGATGAGCGAAACCGGTCGTGATCTCTAGCATAATGTGTATGGAAGTGATACTACACATATAATGCGTTTCATTGATTTAAATAATGCCTTTCCAACAAGAAGTGACAGTTAACATGCTAAGACTGATGCAAGACTTATTTTATTATTTAAAATGTTTTCAAAAAGTGAACCACAATGTGTATTTCTGATGGAGCATTTCAATAAATTTTGTTTTACGAGAACTGGTTGTAAGCCACTCGCTCAAACTTAACAAAACGAAATTTAACTAGATTTTCGTACGCCCTGCGCCTATTTTAAGTATCACATAGATATGAGAGCAGGACGGAATGTAAGTGACACGAACATGGAATATTCAATCCATAAGTTCGGAATATTCGAGACTTTTTCCAGGGCTGTGGCTTCGGAGTCGTCGCGGCGTTTTGGCCGGAATCGTACACGGAATCGGAAATTTTGAAAAGTTTGAACTTTTTATTTTTGCATATAATATGTCAAATTTGGCTATTGGCCAGATTGGTAGGGTTAATATTTAATTGAATACACATAAAAAGGAAAATTAGGAAAAAAAACGTGACGATATTAAACTTTTTTTAGTCTGAGTCCGAGTCGTGTTTTTGGTCAATGCTGGAGTCGGAGTCGGAGTCGTGGTTTTGGTACATGCTGTAGTCGGAGTCGGAGTTGAACTTTTCTTTACCGACTCCACAGCCCTGCTTTTTCCATAAGAACAAAAGAGGCTCGAACCCACGAGCGTTAACCATCTGTTGTCAATCGTAAAAAGCTTGGGGCTTATGGGGTGTCTATATAAAAAAAAATTGAAATATTATTAATATAAAAAATCTGCTGACCTAGATACATTTTTTTAATGAGCGGATAAGAAATTAAATTAAAATACTGTATTAAATGATAAACGATGACATTATCTCCAGTTTTAAAAATGTTCTCGCAAATGTAGAAATTGGCGTGTGATTTGGAAAAAATTGGTGCGTAGAAGGGTAACGTTATAGGGGGGTATCGTAATTATTTATTACGGGGTTTCCATTTATTCCTTGATTCATTGATTTAACTAATTATGGATTTCTATCTGGATACATATTGGCGAAGTTTTAATTTATTCTTCACACTCTATCTTTAAGTTGAGATCGGATAACCTTTTTTCCTAACCTGGAATAGACTTGAGGGACTTACTTACAACTTTTCTTTAAAAACACTTCCAGAAAAGCGCATATTAATATATCAGTATTTCAACGAGAACTGATTGTCATTCGGTCACTCAAACTCCGCTTTTCAGAAAGAATACAAGTACAATTATTGGGTTTGAAGAACTAATAGTTGGCTTTTCGATACGCCAGCTTGAGGGCATGTAAATTCAAAACGTTCATAAATAAAAAAACACATTCAAAAATTGATTCGAAAATCAGTAAAATTGTTGATTGGAGACCACTAGAATAGAACAGTGATCCACAACCCTTTTGTCAGAAGGGTCAGCTGACCAATTTTCAGATTTACCTAGGGCCGCGTGGGTAACAGTGATTAAACTATTATTATTTTTAGTGAATATTTTATTATTTTACATTGTTCAATGAAAAGTTCTCAAGAAAAAAATGTGATAGATGTTTGTCATATTGGGCAGCATGCAATGTCATTAATCATTTAGGGCCGCAGGTTGTGCATCACTGTAGTAGATGGACGATTGAGAAGGAGAGTGGCACAATGCATGTATGATCAAACATGACATAACCTTATAATGCTGGTATAAGCTATGGACATCTCCACAATAGTTAACATTCAAAAATGAAAAAATATCAGAATTCGAAAATTTTTAAAATTAACCCGCTTTATTCATTCTGCCACTGAGTTTTCACTTGATATCGTGTATTGTATCGAAATGGAAATAAACACTGCGTGAGGTGGATGCGGGCAGGACGAGAAACCGTCCAGTTTCGTTTCCCGCACTCGCCATCTTTATCAGACATTTCCTTATTATTTAAATTCGCGCACGCGCTCGATATGAATGGTTATGGCTGGAAATTATTTAATTGTGTGCATCAGTACGAATTGCATTTCTATTTTAGCAGGTAAGGTTGTAGGTTGTAGGTAAGGTAACAAAACATTTCGTCGTTTTTAATTATTTTATATTGTTCTTCGATCGTCCGTGAAGAGTTTTGAAGAAAAAAAGGTTATTGATATTTGTCATACTGGGCTGCATGAGATGACACTTTGGACCGCAGGTTGTGCATCACTGGAATATAACGTGAACACCCAAGAGAAGTGATGCACAACCCTTTTTGGAGAAGGGGCAGATAATCAATTCTCAACTATCTGAGATAGTGCCGCATGGGTAAAACTAATTCAATTATCGATATTTTTGGTGGATTTAAAATTTTATTGTTTCATATTGTTCTTCAATTGTTTAAAAAATTTGAAAATGATTGAATTAGTGATATAGAATCTAGATGAAGAATTCATAATGAGGATATGTAATTACACTGGAATGTTATTTCGCATTCATGCTATCGCGACTGAAACGAATTGTCGAATGAAATTTGAAATTAATGAATTGTCGCTTAGCTACGTACATATACACTGTGAAGATATGATAGATAGGCTTAAAAATAGTATCGATCAACAGACATGACTCACGACTAGGAAATAAATGAGTGAATATAATATAAAATTGTTGAAAAAAGGTGAAAAATGATCTATAAGGAAAAATAGTACATAATACGAAAATAATGTCTTGTACATTCACCACTTTTGCCAATCGTACCAAAATCTACACATTTTGCAAGCAAACTGCATTTAATTTGGATCAAGAGTAAACACAATTTAAAATAGGTATGTAGATTAATTTGAAAAAGAAATTAAAAAAACATTATATAAAAGTAGGCCAGATTGTTTTTAGCAAAGTCAACCTGGATGAGTGCTACTTTTGATAGCATTAAATGCAATACAACCATTATAAGACACAAACTCGGTTTATGATGCTGTTATGGCGCATGACCTTGAGAGGAATCAAATTGATTGCCTGGATGCAGGGAAACTTGGAGGTCATATGCTTCAAAAGGTATCGAATTTTATTCAACACATTCGTTACGGGATTTTGCGAAATTGTTCAAAAATTAGGTACTTTCGAAAAAAAATATAACTTTAAAACTGTGAGACATTTCAAAAAATAATTTGGACACCAGCTGTAAAACACCTTGTTGCATTATACTGTGTATATTTGAACTTGCTTTTATTAGTGATACTCAACCTTTTGTATTTTTTAAGATATAAAATCGGGTATTGGACATAGAATTATACATTTCATCGAAAACGTAATAAATAACAACCCAAGTAGTCCTTATATATTATTACATGTACTACATATCCTTAATATATTATTCAATAAAAAATATTCAAACATGTGGTGCAGTGGTCAACGTCGTTGGCATCCGTGACGGAGCGCTCGGGTTTTCAGTCGATAAATCGATTCTGTTCGATGGCAATGGTTGTTTGAGTTGCTAAAAATCCCTTCCCACCTTTCCGATCCCAAAAAAAGCGAGGCGCATAGCGAGAGTAATTGGCTAACCACTAGTCCTTTTCTAGACCTCGTATCCTTTCAATCCATACTCTCTTCAAAACAGAAAAGTTGAATAAGTGAGTGACAAGCAGTTCGCATAGAAGAAGAAAAATATGTTGAGACAAACTCCGAGAGGATTCCATAGGATCCAAGTTGGGAGCGGACATGGTTTTATAATGTCATTACTGTTGGCAGTTCGAATGATAAAGAAATACGGATTATATCAATAACAACACGCAATAATTTTGATGCAAAAAAAATATATATGTTTATGACAGGACAGTTTATAATTGGTTTAAATCTCCTTTTTAAAAATATGTCATTGTTTATATTATAATCATTTTGTTCTTGGCTGATAAGTATTTAATCAAGACTATTTATCGTTACTAGTACGTTTAATAGAGGTCTGCACGGGACGAAATTTTAAAATTCTACTCGGCCCGAGCCCGAACATCTCCAACCCGAGATCGAGGCTTATTCCCAAATATCTTACCCGAACCCGACAGTTTTTTTTAACTTTACAACAAAATTTTAATCAACATTTAAAATAAATTAATATTAACTCATCAAATTATAATATGTATGTAATTAAGATATACAATAATTTTGTATACATCCGGAACAATCGGATTTATGTGTTATTTTTTGTGTACCCAGGCCCGAGCTCTGTCTGAGCCCGAATCCAAACCTTCGTTACCCGGCCTGACCTGACACACGGGCCGGGCCGGGCTTACCTGAGCCCGTGCAGACCTGTAGCGTGTAAGGTATTTAAATAAAATTTATCCCAGACTCGCCCGTAAAAAATAAATAGGTGATTTACCTGACTAGATACAGGAGTATCTCTTTGGGCGGGACATAGTCATTGATGGTACCAGAGTCCGGATGAAATCCCAGCTGCAGACTCTTGGCTGTCAGACGCCTCTTCGCAGCAGGCGACGTCAGAGAGCTGACCTTCGCCAAGGCCTCTGCGATTTCGAGACCTTCGCGTATCTTCCAGAGATGGGGCTTCATCTCGTTTATTTCTTCTTCGTAATCGGTATCGTACAACATGTTGAATTTATTTTTATACACAGCACTTCAAACAGCACACACTTGATTATTTATTTATTCACTTTTATTATTTGAAATATTTTTTTTATATCTGTAAAAGAAAATAATATTTTGTTTTATACCGAATAGCTTAAAAACGAATTTAATTATTGTACCTGACGAGCCATACAACTCGCTTGCGATTAAAGTTGGATAGAATCTGGAGGTGTGTCGACGACAGGCGTTATAGTAAGGCTACGGCCACAGTGACAGGCGTAACTTCTTGCGTGGCATTGCGCCACTTGCAATGACTTTAACGATGGCGTCGTCTGAGAAATCGAAACGCATCATCATAACGTAAATAATTAGTACGCCCAAGCGAGCGCTGTTAATTGTCAAACTGATTTGACTTTGGTATTTACGCTGCGCTTCGACTTCTTAGACGGCGCCATCACCAACCTTTGATAATTAAGCAAGTGACGATATGATACGCCACGAAAGAAGTTACGCCTGTCACTGTGGCCGTAGCCTACATAATACACACTATGAATGAATTAGTCCGCAAAATTAACACTAATATCTTGTATAAATGTACATATACTGTAAAAGCCTTCAGTGTGTTAAGTCGGTGGCTGATAAAATATAACTACATATATTATGATTTACTTAAAGTTGCGTCATTCTAGTATGTATTTTCAATAAGCTATTAATTACCAGTTTTCCAATTAAAGCAATAAATAAACATTTTATTTGTTTCTTGATTATTATGAATTAGAATTCACTAATTTCCTTGTAGACTATTTGATATCAGTCTTCGTATTTTAGATATTTACGACAGCTCATCTAAACCTTTTTTCATATATATACGTTAATTCGACGTATCAACATCAAGTCAATCGATTTCACGTTACACGTATGAAAAATTATGTTTTGACTAAATTTACTACACAACAATTTATCAACATGATAATGAAAAGCAGTTGAATATTAATGAACATTTTATATTAACACATTGGCTACGGGACGTGTAATTCGCGTCGTGTTTTGATTTCACAAGTTGCCAATGTGTAAACTTGTGGTATTATACAGTTTTTCCCTCAAGGTACACGTATTTTCATTTACCCCAGTTCACAGCACTTTTTATTTAATATTATATTATCTTTCAAGCCTGATTATGTTGTTTCGTAAAATAGTGGAAATTTCAATGTTAAATGAAAAAAAAACGATTTTATTCAACGCATTAATTAATAAATCAAATCATATTGCTGCTTGAGAAACAAAATCGAATGCAATGTTTAACCACGTGCCAAAAAAGTTTCAAATAACTTATTCGGATCATTATTGATGAACCATTATAATTTGGCCGCCGGCAGAAGTCGATACTTATATAATAAATTGGTGATGGCAATATTGCTCCCCTGATACGAGTGCTCTATCTAAGCGGACAACTTATAATGGTCTATTTTATTCATCTACTTGGAAATCAAAATATGCGATATAAGTATCTCATCACTATACTTTAATTTATTTATACTATCATACACGGGAAAATCTAAATTGATGTTTTAAAAATTGAGTTCCTTATAAGTGTAATAACATTGCATTGAAGTGAGTAATGGAATAATGAATCTTATTATTAAATTTAAATTAATCCGTAATACGAATAGAAAATAACTTACCGTGACTATCTAGAATAATTTATTTTATATTATGTCCAAGCTAAAGCCATGTTTTTTTAATACACCCATATAGGCCACGGCGTTATGTCATTCGATGTCAAAGCATTCTTTTATTACGTGACCCCACTTGGAGCTTCCGCCATTTTGAATAATGACTGTGGCAATAGTTATTGATTAATGGGTGATATTCAGCAAATATAAGTGATACGTGATGTGCATCAGTTTTTTAAATGACGCATATTTATATAATATAGCACTTTTGATAAGTTATCTGTCATCTGTGTCATCTTGGTGAAAAGGCATTATATTTAAATAAATAAAACTTCTAACGAAACAAAAAAAAATGTTTATTTATTTAAAAAATAACCATTATTATTATTATTATACTTTCATGAAAAATTATTATTTTATGCTGTGGTGTCTTTTAACAAAAGTTTGTTTTATGGTGTTGATTAATCGTCATTTATTTATTACAAAGCAAAATCGAGTGGCAAACACACATAAGATACGTTTAAGGTGTTCACTGTCAACACTTGGTGGAAAGGCATTAAAATTAACATTTTGAGTAGGTACTTATTTCACATTAACTGAAGTTTATAAGTTGAGCAGTTGATAATGCTCGCCATGAGCGAAACCGGTCCTGATCCAATACATTTAATGTGGAATAAGTACTAAAATTAAATTAATTTTATGTCGTCAATTTGCCAACCATTTCGATTTTCTGCTCGCCAGCTCTACGAATAAATTATTTGAAACATTTTTGAATAGCATATCCGTCAGTATACAAATTTGTGTTGTTTACAGTTAAGCAAAGCCTTGATTACGGGCGATTATACAATCAAACCTTTTTCAAGTTTCACTTCCTTATTTCTAGCTTATAAAAATCAAGGCAGGTTTCGCGCAAAAAAAAAACAACTAGACACACATGCACGATTAACATGTGAACACTCCGTGGTACTACAAAAAAAAGGTATTATACTCTTTACGGCGTATTTTCCTTTTGTTCGGCGAACAGTAGCTCTTGTTAGATAAAAGAAAAACTTGAAATCTTTATCTACATTCAATTACGTATTGTAAGATAGATGTACACACTTGATACGCAAAATACCGTGCGTGAAACAGGATTATATGAATGCTTACAACTTGCAAATATTAAAGACCAAACTATCAAATATTTGAAATGAAAAATAAAACCGCATATATAAATACCATACTTTAGACCAGTGGTTCTCATGTGCGGCTATATAGTAAATATTGAAGTGGTTTTACAAGTTGATTTGTCAACAAATACTCTGAAAATTATATATTTCTTATGCAATTTATAGCAATAGTAAATTGTAAAGCATGTTTATTTGACAAAGCTCAAATACAACAGATTCAAAAGAAAAATTTGGTGCGGCCACCAGACATTTCCGTAGGTCCACTTATGTGTACTATGCGGCCTCATGACAATTTTACGTAATAACCTCTGCTTTAGACGATATAATTCGAATCTGACGAGATATTATTATTATATTAAAAAAATATGGTATTTTTTAAGCCATAAAACATTTGAAATGTCAGCTAAAAATATCCACTGGATATTTTTAAATTACATGTAATCTAGTAAATGAGAAAATCAAATTTTCACTCAAATTTATTTGTGTTTGACTTGACCGGGACTTGAACATTGACTATCAGGTGAGTACACTTGTGTACAACTACTAGACGACATATAACGACTCATTTAATACTAACTTGACTATATGGCTTTTATATATTATCTCATAATAGTCATAGCCCGAGGAAAGGGAAGACAGTGAATTTATTGATAGTAAAAACTTTATAAGCAATATAAATTGCGTAACTTTCACTACCCCGGGAAAAATTTTGGTGCAATGTGTTAATCAATGTTAAATGACTTTAACGCCGATCTAGCTAGATTTTGATGTTTACCGGTTTAGCGATTTTGATATGAACATTTTATGACAATTATTAAGGATGTCGATTGGGTGCTTCAATATAAAAATTAGAACTGGCAGTTTGAATGTCTGACGTTGACCAAAAGCGAAACCCGTGTCCGTAGGTCACTGAATTTGAATGATTTAAATTCGATTTCATTAATTTTTGTAAGTTACCCGAGTCATTTACTTGTCAAACAGCTATCGCGATAGGCAGTATTATAATATAACAGCAGACATTTTTGACAATAGAAGCGTATTATCGAACTCAATTCATTACCAAAAATAAAATACTTTTCGTCGTCTTGTTATAAACGACTTTCCTTATTGATTTAAGACTTGATTTATTTTTAATTTTGCACGCAGATATATTTTATAATGTGTAGCGGTTCGAGTGGGAGCCGCTAGTTGGAAATACTCGCGATGAGCGAAACCAGTCCTGATCTAAATACATTTATTCTGAAATTTATATTTTAAAATTATACCTTTCCACCAAGTATTGACAGTGAACACCTTAAACGTGACAAACTCATGTGTACATTAAACATGTGATATAATATGTATATTTTATTTTATTTCAACCACGGATAAACACATTAATTAGCATAGTTATAAGGTATTTATTATTAAAACAAATACATCGTACACTGCATTATCCAAATTACTACGAACACAAATCAAATTTTAGAATTGATAATATTTTTCAAATTCGTATGATGTTTATTTAACTTTGCATACACATAAACTTAATCAATTTAGTATTTTAAATCTATGGAGATTTTGAAATTTGCTACCATTGAAATGGGTTAGCGTTCGCCATATTTCAATTGATATTTTATGGAATCATTCATATTTAGAATTCGTTCAAAATTCAATTATTTTCAATGGATCTTTTCAATCAAAGTTACTGTTAATATTTTCTTGAAACCGCTGTTATCAGTTGCGTTATTGTTGCAAAACCATCCCCAGGTTTGAGAATGCTCATATATTTATATTTTTTAAGCTGATGTTTTTCTTTCGCACGGATATAAAAATATTTTTGATCTCATCCGTGATATATAAATATAAACCAAAAAGTATATTTTTATACAAGTTAAGTTGAAAACGATAACTATATAAATATATCACAAAACTATGCATAAATGAAATATATTATAAATATTTGTTTATTGTAAGTAATTATAATAGTTTTTTTTTAATATGTTCAATGTACGTTTTTTGCATAGTGGACCCTTTAAAGTATGTCCTGAGCAAAAGCAAATTCGGTCGACAATATCGTTATGTAGTTTTTTCAAAAACCCTAGAGAATGAAGTTTGAAATGTTTACTACGCGTCTTTTGATAACTGCCATTCACTGCCATTAAAACGCTAATTACTCGAAATAATTTGGTTTACAATACATACTGTACGCGAAAGCTTGTAAGAATTCAAGCTATGAAAGTGGCAATTTTTATTATGAATAAAAATTACACCAAAAATCAAAGATTGTTTTGCCTTTCAAAATTGATCAAAACGATTATTAAATTGCTGATTTTTTTTGTTCGTTACTTCCGTATCAATTAAATAAACGGTTTATAATTTCAATATGGTATAAAATGAGCGAATAATTTTTGATTAAAATTATTTAAAAATGCAATGTTTTCATTGATAATTTGAATTAACTGAAGGAAATTGAAAGTTTTACACATGAAAATGTGTTTCATTTATCGAAACAATAATACAAATTAATACTTACTAGTGCATTTTTTAAGCACGGATATCGAATGGTTCGTCAAATTTTATTTTTATATATTTTCACTTTCAAAGTTTCATATAATCTTTTATATATTTATTAATTTCACTCGATCTAATGAAACTTTTTGTAATTTTATGTCACAACGAAACTGTGAACTACTGAATAAACAATAAGTGTTTTTTTCCGTATAGTTTGATTTATTGTTTAGTTAACAATAGGCGAGTGGGTTTTAAACAATGTTCGCGGCACAGAGGTTAGTATGTGACCGACTGCGTGTTGTAGTGAACAAGTTGGGTTCGGCGCGAGTCGAGCTGACAAGGTGAACTGATCGAGATTTCTTACCTGCCGCGTCTTTAAAATGCGCAAGGAGGCACCGGAGGAAGTGTTCCGGTGGAAGGGCAGAAGGACGCGCCGATGGACAGGGCTGTACTGACGAATGGCAATATCAACATACACAAAAATCACTTTCTGGACGAATTAAAAAACAAAAAAAACACCGTATATAAAACCTGTCCGGTCCGGCACGCAAGCCAACAACGTTGACATTTTCCATGAGTTTTTTCGCTAACGACCCGGGCTTCGTCTATCGGCATCTTCGAGCATTTGCACGAATGTACTTGAACTGACGCGCAGTAAACAGTTTGTATACAAAATGTAATGACCAGATAATAACATAGGAATATCTAAAATAAACGTAGGATTTTATCCGACCTATTATTACTGAGTTGATTGATTTCAATGACGAAAGGCGAAACCCGGGTCGTTGGCGACAAAACTCATGGAAAAGTACAAAATTCAATGATACTCAAGGCAATAATGTCAGATATAAAACGTCCGGATATAAATATCCGGTCCGTGGCGCAGTGTCAACATTGATGGCTTGCGTGCCGGACCACCCGGTTTCGATTCCCGGTACGAGCGGATTTTTTCAGTCGTTAAATCTGTTCAATGGCATGGGTGTTTGTGTTGTTGAAAATCCCTTCCCACCTTTTCGATCCCAAAGAGCGACGCACAGTGACGAGCGATTAGCTAATCACTAGTCCTCGTATCCTTTGCTTCCATACTCTCTTAAAAAAAGATAGATTGAGGAACTGGACAACAAGCAGTTCTCGTAGAAAAACATATGTTGAGATAAACTCCGTGAGTAGTCCATATGCTCCAAGTTGGGAGCGGACATGGTTAAAAAATAAATATATAAAATCAACTATTTATGTCACATTGAAAAATATGTATTGATTGAGCAATTATGTTATTGTATAGTTGGCTTAATCGAAAGTTTAAGCCATGTATAAATATAATTAAACGTAGATTGGGCTACAACAGTGGCTCACACGTAAAATTGTCATGTGGCCGCATCGCACGCATAAGTGGTCAAACGCAAATGTCTGGTGGCCGCACATAATTTTTGTTTTGAATCTGGTGTGTTTGAGCTTTGTCAAATGGAGCCATGTTTGACAATTTCCCATTGGCATTAATTGCACACGAAATATTTCAATTTCTGAGTATTTGTTGACAATTTAACTTTTAAAGCCTCATTTTTTTAATTTAAATATTTAGTATGGATCTCACATGAGAACCACTGGTCTACAATATTTTTTTACAACTTGGTTTTTGGATACCATCTCTTGTAAAAATAAAGTATCGTATTTATTAACGTAAGACACCAAAGGTCACGAGCTTTTTGTGCGGGTCGCTTCATTTTTTGACGTTTCAACTAGGGGTGACGGACGACAAATAAGTAGTTGCTGGGATCCAGTTAAAATAGTGATTTCTGTGTGCCTGTGTCTTTAAAATCTTAGTTGTTGGAATATTCGATAAGCGATTCAGCAGGTAAGAGTTAAAGTACCCGAATTAAATATATATTGAAAACTCGCTATAGCCAGTGAACAAACAACAACAAAAAAATGACAAATAGTCAGTTTCCATGACAGTAAAATAGTCCCTCTTTGATCTTCATTTGCAAAAATTATCAAACACGATAAGTAAGTACTATTTTTAGTTTGGAAAAGGCAAAATAATATCTAGTGCCGCTCTGACAACGCGCTATACAATCGTTTGTTGACAAGAAAGGAAGTAGAGTGCAGTTACAATAATAACACATATTGACAAGTATGTTATGATTATTTTGCAGTTTTTTATGGTAATAATATATTGGGAAAATTTAGCAACAGTTCATGGCGCATATATTTTTGTAGTTTCATATACATATATGTAGATCACCGTGACGTCACTGCTATACAAAAATAGCTGCATAAATATTTTTTATAGCGATCTAATTTGTATCAATTCCTTATTTTCATAGGGTACTTAACGCTGTACAACCCACCATCCGCCGTGTATGTAAAGATTTATTTATTTATTTAAGAAAAAGCAAATCATGGCATTACGGCCAATGCGTCATGTATTTGACAAATATAAATACGTGTATTTATATATATACATACATGTAAATACATAATAAAAATCACTAATTAATTAAAAACAAGATGAAAACATTGTAGTCATACAAAATGAGAGAAAAAATTTATAAAATCATATTAGAAATTTTCAAAGATGTCAACCGAGTGAGTTCTGACAAAATCAACTTTTATTCATAAAATATAGTATTCGTCTGAACTCACTCACGTCAATATGAAATATGTCGACATCCGAAGCAATGCCGTTTAAAATTGTGAAAGCTCTTCCCAGAGGCATTCCCATTGGCAGACTGGTTCTACCCCTTGGAAGAACAAACAACAATAAAGATCAATAGATTTGTATGGACTCATAATGGAGGTTATTCAAAGTTTTTCTATGACTCTTTTTTGAAGAATGTTGTCGACAGGAGGGATTTTAGTCAAGACAAATGAATTCAAATGCATAAATCAATGGGATCCGTAGTGGGACTCAAGCCCGCGAACACAACAACGCCAACGACGTTGATCACTCAGTTGGTGGACCGGAAATTTCGATGTAAAGTAATTCGCCAACATAATCACTTCGTTGGTGTGGTTTACCGGTCCGGCCGAGGGACGAACTGACTAGGGTAATCTTTCTCTTTTCCATTTCCGGATAATATTCACCGAAGGATATGATCGGAATTTGGCAGTCAAGACATCAACTGGCTAAATCAAAAACACTTGGCAGCGAATCAAGGTCGTCGCAGCTCACTACTTGAAATCCGGAAAAAATTGATAATTATGTCGGCTTTAATCCATTTCAGAGCATTGTCATTTAACACTATTTGAATTAAGAAATTGCGTTGAATATAGACTATAGAGTTGTTTATTCAGTTTGAAATCAGGAATTAGAATGTTCTATGAATCTTGCTGTATTGTTCCGATTTGATTTATTTATTTTATTGCGCTTAATGAATCGAAAGATTTGTGTTTATCGATTTATTTTTTGCAATTTTTGAAACAACTGCAGAGCTTTTTTATTGAATTGGCAGAGCTCCACTATAACACGATGAAAACTAGCAATGTTTTCTAGTTCTATAAAAAAATATATCTTTGAGAACTGCTTGTTACAAGTTGGTCAACCTTTATTGTTCGAAGAGAGTAGGGATTGAATGGACACGAGGAATAGGACAGGACTAGTGGCTCTGACTATGTGCCGCTTTTGGTATCGGGAGGGTTGGGATGGGATTTTTAGCAACACAAACACCCATGCCTTCGAACAGGATCGAAAAGTCGACTGAAAAAATCTGCTCGTACAGCGACTTAAGCCCGTGAGGTCCGTCACGAAAACGAATGATATTGAACACTGCACCACGGTCCCGGTTAAAAAACGTATGTTGAGATAATCTCAGCGAGGAGTATGCCCATATGCTCCACGCGACTGCCACTGCCCTGGTATTGAGACATAACTGATTTTTATGATAGTTTTTACTTTAATTTACATATAATTTTCTGAAATAACGTACGCCCGTGAAACCATCTGCAAACGCTCGCTTTAGATGTATTAAAATAGGTAACAAAAAAACACACTCACATGCGAATAGTATTGTCATATCATTTGTAAGTGCATGATTTTTCTTTAAATGTGGATTACGTAAATGGCCTTACGGGAGTGTACATGTAACGAGTTTAACTAATAATATAATAAATGCGTGACATAATCCTTTTTTAGAAATTCGGCCTCGTCTCACCACTGGTTTTCTCAATCTTTTATGCGACCGCGACCACAGTTCGATTGATGTCCCCTATTTTCGCGCCTTTACATTGCTTCTTCTTTTATTATGTTTTTGATTCAGTCTTAGCACTTTTTGTAACCCGCTGTTGAATCTTTCAACTTCATGAAAAAAATGCTGAACTGACAAGTTATCGTTTTTATTCATCGTGATAAAAAATTTAAGTTTTTATATCCGACTATTGAAAAACTTCACATGATATTGAAATTTTACATGATGTCAAAGGTATCTATGTACATATATATATAATAATATTTTTAATTCAACAATATACGATAGATTTTAAGGTGTTCACTGTTAATACTTGGTGGAATGGCATTATAATAAAAATAATAACACATTTTTAGTACTTATTCCACACTAAATTTATCGGATCAGGACCGGTCCATATTGTCCGCTTCCAATGATTAAAAAGACAATACTCAACGTAAGTATTTCAGAATACTCCCGATCATAATTCATAAGTACATATACATGTATCGCCTCTTTAGGGCACGAAAGGTTGAATGTGTATTTGACGAGGGCTGTATGTATCAGCTTTCTGACATTGACAATTTATGATAACTGTTCTGGTTTTTCTAAAGCAATACTTTGAAAGGTTTCAACTGAAATTTTGTCCTTACATTACCAGTTGAATAATTGAGTTATTTAAATAATTTCGGCGTTCTATCTGCACACTTTTTTTTATCTTTTTGACTACATCAAATGATCAGTCAGTCTTCCGAGTCTTATATCTAAAAACAGGGATCAAGAGTAGTTAGAACCTTTTCAAAGTAAGGTGTCGAACTGTTAATAATAAATAATTATTCCGGTCTGTGGTGAAGTGATCAAAATTGATGGCTTCCGTGACGTGCAGCCTGGGCTCGATTCCCGGAACGAGCAGATTCTTTCAGCCGATACATCAATTCTGATCGAAGTCAATGGGTGTTTGTGCTGTTAAAAATCCTTTCCCACCTTTCCGATCCCAAAAAAGCGGGGCACATAGCAAGAGCGATTAGCTAACCACTAGTCCTGTCCTGGCACTTGTATCCTTTCAATCCCTACTCTCTTCGAGAAACAGAGGCTGAGGAACTGAGTGACAGGCAGTTCTCGTAGAGAAAATCATGTTGCAATAAACTTCGAGAGGAGTCCATTTGTCCCAGATTGGGAGCAGACATTTACGTCTTTTTAGACCTTGTTATTTTGAAATAAAAATCAGGCATTGATGTATGTATGTGTGTATGTGTGTATATGTTTTTAGGAACCATGAAAATTATTATTATTATTTACGGAGAAAATGATACTTGATGACTTTTTTGCGTTAAGGGACCTTAATAGTAGTCTATTAATGTCATTCGCGTTCATTCAAAAATGGGTTAAATAATTTTATTTTATTACTCAAATCCATTGGAAATAAAACTTTAATGATATAATAAAATGTGTTAACGCAAGACACTTGTGACATATTGTCATAAGTTATTATAATTCTACCAAAAGGCAGTAAAATTATAAATAAAGCACCGAGGGTAGCGATAATCAACCAGGGACTCTCGAAACGACCTCGAAGTACCCGTGTAATTTAAATTATTGCTACCAAAGTGGTGCCATTTTATAGCCTGCGCCAATCAATAAAGAATAATTTAATATACATAGGTTGAGAAAACATGGACGGTGTAAATTTTTTG
Organism: Himalopsyche kuldschensis; assembly: GCA_028554975.1. Lineage (NCBI taxonomy): Eukaryota > Metazoa > Arthropoda > Insecta > Trichoptera > Rhyacophilidae > Himalopsyche > Himalopsyche kuldschensis. Next base: position 12,226,276 of record JAHFWI010000038.1, read on the forward strand.
CATTAATCTACGGTTCCAAGTTTCAAACAAGATCAATGTATAGTATCAGAAGTTTTCGTTCGTTTCAGTAACTCCCCTAAGCAGTGTTCTCTCTAAGATGCCGTGCAGCAGTTTGAAAATCCGCGCACTCGTTAAGGTTTTGCGCGCACTCTAATCGTTAACGACCTATTTCTAAAAGATACAAAAAATAGTGAATAAAACATGCCGATAAGATTTAGTTTTGAAACATTTGTTAGCAGTTGCTCGATGATTGAAAATATGCCGTGCATTTGTTGGATTGGCCGGCTCAGGCTTTGAATTTCCGCGCAGCTAATCTCCCGGAGAACATTGCCCGTAGCCCGGACCAAAACTAGGATAAAGGGAGAGTGATTCGCTAAATTGTAATGGATTATGAACACTTACTTACGCGATACGAATATATAAAATTTTAAATAACTTTGATTATTCCACTTATTGTGCTACTAGCTGTGACACGTGTTTCGCCTCGTTCAGGAGCATCTTCGGACTTACTATCGCAAAGTTTGCAGCAAAATTGATTCTAATATTTTAAAATAATAAAATTACAAAATAGAGTTTGGGAACGATACGAATATGTTAATGTTGTAAATTAATGGATTTTTCATCAGAGACAAGAAACAATATTTTTCATTTTAAGATCTTTTCAACTTATTTTCTAAACTCCTGCGTAAAACAGTTCGTAATTCGCGATGAAGTAGGTGGAACAACACTCCCTTAATTAACAGAAACAAGACCGATCGTTTGAGTATAAACTTTGTTCGTTTGGCACTTTATTTGAGTACTTTGAGTATCGGAGATTTTCATACAACAATGTTGAGATGTGATGCAAAATATGATTTAAAAAGATTATCTAGACTATCACTGATTTTTTAAGTATGTTTTTTAAACTAGTTTTTAATAAGGGGCACATTTATAAGCAAAATAATAAGGAAAATTTAAGTTTGCATACTCCCAGCCTTTTACCTTGGTGGTCGTAACCAAGACAAATCAATTTTATTTGTCAAAACTTGTTTGTCACGTAGGTCTTTTGAATCTCCAGTTGCAAGGGCTATTCGGCTGATAAATGCGCTGCCTGTTGATGTGGACATCTTCGGCAGTGAACTTGATGCTTTGTTAAAAAAAATTGTCTTCTTATGTAAATAATATGTTTCTTATTTTTAAAATTTTTGTGTAATATGTTATGTAATTTTTATTAATTTGTCAAATGCATGGCGCATTGGCGCTTGCTGTAATGCCGTGTATTTTATATAGTTTTTATCCAATAAATAAAATAAACAACGAATAAATCGTGGGCGCAATGAAACTAATATTATATATTATATGGAATACTTAGTAATATCTGTATATTTAATGAATAGATATTGTCTTTTTTTTTAAATAATTCCGTCTGTCTTAAACATTGTTGAATATGATGATTTCATTGAAAAATATGTACATCATATCAAAAAACAACAATTAGCTGCATATACATTTCTTCAATCCACTTTGTAAATTTGGGAAGGAAACCAATATTCCTATGCTTAAAACGTTATCGGTAGAATAATTGCGCCGTGCTTTAGTGTAACGTGGGATAATTTTTAATGATGAATTTTTTTAACAACCGATTAATCGAACGTAGCTAAAAATGAGTAATTTTTTTATGACCCGTACACCCTTAATCATTTTTAAAGCGACAAACACACAAAGGCGTATTTCTTCATACGTATAAGTTATAAACGTGTGAAACACCAACTTTTTAACCCTATATGTATATAAAAAAGGCTCCACGGATGAATGCTTTAAGCGTTTAAGGGTAGAACTGAAATATGAAAAGGGACCCACGTAATAAATTAAGTCATAACTAATCTATTCATTGACATCTAAGAGAAGGCAAAGCCATACAAATTAAAACAAAAATCCACTGACTTACTATGCATACTACTAATCTAGTTTTTGATTTTAAAATGTTTAGATAGTTAATAGTGAGACGACCGCAATCTCGATGAAATATAGACCGTTCGAGAGAGTGCTGATATCCTAAAATACAAGGAGGTGTCAATAGGTTTTTTTGTAATAAAAATAATAAAACATTTTTAGTACATATTCAACATTAAATTTATTAGATCTGGACCGGTTTCGCTCATAACGAACATTCAGTTATATCAGTTGATAGTGCTCAGTTGATCAGTTTATCATAATGCCATTCCACCAAGTATTGACAGGGAACATCTTAAAAAAAATGTTTAATGCAATGAATCGGAGACTGAAAGTTTCAGTATATTTATAATCCTTGAGAGTAAGAGGGATACATGTTTTGCTTAGAATGGACCTTCCTTCGCGTATTACGCAATTTTAATGTTTAGTTGGAAACGCAGAATGATTCGTGCCCCACCGATAAAGTGCAAGCCGTTAAAAACAGAATTTTCCGTGACCCGTCGATTAAGTGTTAAACAGCCATTTAGAATCAGTCAGTGAGCCACGATATGTATTTGGATTTTCTTATATTATTATATGCATGAAAATAACGATTCACATAAAGACGTGAAGTCAAAGCATTCTATTTTCCTGTATGTCCAACTATTATCAAACGGTATTCATTCAATACACCAGTTCACCAAAATACCGTAGCTTTTGCTAATAGTGGCTTTTTTTGATAACAAGTCGTGCTAACTTACCAGCTATTTCAATAATATTGATTTAAGTCATAAATAGATTGATGCAAAATGAAATAACAACCACCCTAGTCATGTATTTTCTTCATTGCACAAATTTTTGCAAGGTTTCGTTTGTTTTTTTTTTACTTTTCTATAATTTTTGGTGCACGAATGAACTTAAATTGACGCGTAGGAAATAGTTTGAATCGTTTATATATACCAGGGGTGGCCAAAGCGTCGATCGCGTTTCGATTCCTAGTCGATCGCCTATCTGATCTTTACAAATCTCTGGTGCACGACTCAAAGAAGCGTGCGAGACAAGTCGTATGACAGGAACAGCATGCTAAAATCGCGAAGTTAGCGAATTATCGACGAAAATCTCTTTCTTATACCCAACAAGGGTTAGAAATTAGATTAATATAGGCTTTAAATTACTACTTTTAATGTTGGTCGATCGCCCCCAATAATTTCAAACGAAAGTCGATCGCGGGAAAAAAAGTCTGGCCACCCCTGATATATAGAAATACACAGGGCTTTTTTCCTATTTAACGCGGTGGAACGGCGTTCCGGCACCTTTTTTCACAGATTTCAAAATCAATTAGACGAAATTTTACTGAAATGATATTTGAATATAATTTTATTTAGTAAAAAGCTTGACATGAAGTGAGTTCCAGCACCTTTTATTTAAAAAAAATAAGTATAAAAGTAGATCACTAAGTTTAATTGTTACTCACGCAATTTAGATGAATTAGAAAAGTGTTGATGTTATAGGTTTCAATCAATGGTGTAAGCCACTGTAAGGAATTGTGTGTGTAAATTATAATTACCAGGAATTTTAAATATAGTATCATAAAAACTAATTACCTGCATGGAAATGACTACTACTATAATAGGTGGGTTTTATCCGACGTAGCTTTGAGCTTTTAGTGAATCAAAAAATAGCTATTAATCACATAGAGTAAGTAAAGATTAATCTAAACAACATCTATATTAAATGCAATATATTGAGTATTATCAGTTAAGTTGAAGCTATGTATATTTGGAAGTATATATAAATGCCTCATATCTTATTTACTTTTTTATATGCTAGAGTTACACTATCACTAAATACTAAGCTAACTTAGTGCAATGAAAGCCAATGTCACCTATCAATCTGATTTCTTAGATTGGTTTTCAAATCGCTTAAAGTCACGTAAATTCTCCTCATGACTGTTGTGTTTTATAATAATAGCTAATTATTCATACAGCAAATCAATCAATTCTCATTAGGTATTTTAAATGCCACAAAAGAAACATTTTTACTATTCCCGCTTTTAGTATAACTTAATTGCTTTGATTTTTGTTTCATAAATCACTTTTCATGCGATGTTTTATATAAAATGTTCAGGGCACACGTAGCTGGTACTAGGGACTCCAATTCGAGTATCAAGTTCTCGATAGTCGAGAATACTCGTCCATTTTATTCAAGTATTCGAAATTTATAAATGAAGATTTATTTACAAGTTGGAATCATTTAAAAAACGGACAAAAAAACTAGATGCACTATTCAATTCAATGTTAACTATAAAACCGACGTCCACAGCAACAGAGAGAGTTTTTTCCAATGCAGGAATTAACAAATCAAAACATCGAACCAATTTAAAATGTGAGACTTTTAATTCTCTACTAGTTTTGAAATGTTTTATAAATTGAAATACATGTATTAATTTTATTAAGATTACATACTTATTTATATCCACAAATTTGAATTATTTATATATATCAAATATTTTAAAATTTTACTACTCGATAGTCGGGTAATTGGAGTCTCTACCTGGTACCTTACTTATAGTCATGAGCAGTGGCGGCTGGTGACAAAAAAAGATCCAACTGTTTTTGAAAGAGTTCTTTCCTATTCATTGGATTTTAAAACACTTCTATAACATGGACTTTCAATACAGATGTCCGCAATACCAACGGAGTGTCAGTCTTATGAATGTTTGGCTGTCAGAAGTACGTAAAAATAGTTTAATCTTGTTTTGTACTCCCTAATACTCTGTCGCCAGCCACCACTGGTCATGAGTCATGACAATCCGATAATTATTTTTAGAAAAACGTAGTCCTGTTATTTGATGGAAAATCGGACTCTTTTTAGTAAGGTCATCCCCTCGTGGTTGTTTGATTCATCATTAAAACATAATCACTTTTTTACAGATTATGAAATACCATTTTTTATCATTTATTTTATGTTTATAATTTTATGTACCTTGCACCTTTTTATACTACATAGGTAGCTATGTTTTTTTAACATTACATGAGAGGATTATTAACGAATTTTAATTTCAAAGTCAACCATGATTTTGCGCACTTAATTTTTTCGACAAATGATAAAAACGATAAAAATTGTTAAGTTATTTGATTCCAAAAATTTCCGTACTATGTATTTCTTTTACTAATATTGTGCTACAACATAATAAATGATTATTTACATACATTTAACTTGTTAATATTGTTTTTTGAGGATGACTGAAAACCTTTTTTTAAATTTATGTTCTTCACTGTTTAGTTAGATAATATATAATAATTACAGTTGACAGAATAAGAATTGTAGTACATATAAGGCATATATGAAAACACATATTTCGCGGCTTATCAAACGAGCAGGATTTGAATAGCCAGTTCAAATTTTCATCCAAGGCTTGAAAATAACTCAGAAATGATTTGTTGGAATTGCTCAATCCTTATGCGAGGCCAGTGCAGATCTTTTATTATATAAAGTTATCTTGCATTCATGTATTAATACTATTTATTATTCAAAGCGTATTTTCACGTTCCGCGGTAATGAAATTTTCCGATATAGTTATTTCATTTCACTTTTAAGATGACACAATTACTTTTGTACAACTTTGCCATAGTGCTTTAAATATCACTTCAACATTTACGCGTTCTGTTCCTACAATTAAAAACACTAATTGACAATATTTCATCCGAGTAAACAAGTTTAACATGCTCCCAATAAAGGGTATATAGACTAACCATGTAGCATTTCTTAACAAAAAACAAAGGTTTCTTACGAGAACTGGTTGTTATTTAGTTGTCAGACCCATCTTTTCCGTACATTGAAGGGATAGAACAGGACTATTGCTAGACCCATCGCCATCGCTCGAAATCCACACATTAGAACAGAAATAAATAATTCAATTTACGAAATTGCCCGTCCTGGGTTTAGCCAACCGTCCCGGATTGGTAGTTTTTGTCCTGGAAATAGTGTCGTAGTCCTGGTTGAATGTCAAAATTGTCCCAGAAATTCAGAGAAAGCTATCGACCAATATCAACCACACCCGAATAGAATTACATCGGTTTAGCCCAAATGTCCGGGAAATGTTTCACGAAAAGTTGGGAACCAAACCTGGGATTCGAGTCTTTGAGCTGAGCAACCTTAACTAATTGCGTTGACACTCGACCACGGTCCCGGCACAGTCTATCTTTTAGCCAAATTAAATCATAATTTATTTTTCAGTTTATTACGTAGAATTAAAAAATAAAACTGATAGAATTATTATATTTCCAGCCGAAAAGTTTTATGCTATTGCGTATCTTACATAATATTAACACAACATAGGTTTTGTCTGAAAATTCACACACATGAAAGTTTTTATATTTGTTAAAATATACAAAAAAAAACTTTTTGTCTTCACAATACAAATCATAAATACAATGATTTATGCTAAACATATGTACAACTATTATCTACTACTAGGCCAAAAATGATCACAAAAACTATCTGCATTGTATTTTATTTAATTATAATGCAAATTTACAACTATTAAATGTCATATCGAAGATTACACATTGTTGATCAATAAAGAAAATTTTTCTTCACTTTTCCGAAAAAACACAAAGATTTATTACTATTCATTATTATACTAAAGAGTCGTTAAACATGAGTAAAAAAATATTTTACACAAAGACAATAATTATGTTATTAAGTTTTTCATTTTACTTTATTAAACAAAAACGAACCTTTAATTTTCTTCGCCTTATCTTCATATTCGGAATTAATGGCCATCACGTGTTGCGACTTAATTTCTTTGTGTTTCAACCATATATTTATTTCTTTTTATGTTAGCCATGCTGTCCTGTAACTCCACTGAGGAAATCTATGGATGGCCATAGCAAGAACACTTTATCTATCCTGTAGAAATCAAAAGCAGGAAGGATCCAGGCTTCCACAGCAAGTTTGTAAAAACTTCGATATTTTAGTTTGTTAAGCTTCATCCTGTTATCGAATACGATTAAATTTAATCCCTCAATCCATATGATAAATCAATGCCCATAAATTGATTTTAAGTACAATAAAATGCCATAATTATTATATAAGCCCCCACAATCTCAAAAACATTCAATGAAATATTACGTCCATTTTCAATATATTTCAATCATATTATTTTATTTTACATATTAATCAGGGCTGTGGAGTCTGCATTAATTGTGTCAAATTTGGCTTTTGGCCGCATTGAAAGGGTTGATATTTAATTGAATACACATAAAAAGGTAAAATAGGGGGAAAAAGTGACTATATTATACTTTTTTTAGTCGGAGTCGGATTTTTTTTTACCGTCTCCACAGCCCTGATATTAATACATCGGTCACCAAACTACGACCCGCCATAGATTGTCATCAGGCCCTTCATATTATACATTCTCGGTTCTATTCATATAAGAAATATTTATATTATAAAACTTCATGATTTGGTTGTGTTGTGAATTCACGACAACTGTTTATTTCAATGCATCATTTGTGATAGAAGTAAAAAATGTATTGTTGAAGGCGACCAGCTATACGTTTAATCGAAAATTTCTTGGATATTCTCATTTATTGAAATTCTAAGAATGTAGTACGTAAACATAAAAGTTATTGATCTAATTGGATTCCAGTACGAATCCATTTATCATCCAGCCCGTAGCAACACTAGCAACAGCATAGCAAAAATATCACAAGAAGTAACTACAGTGAAACCCCGATTCTACGTTTTTCAAGGTAACCGTATGCCAGGTAACAGTAACCGTAGGCGACCGTATAAAACAAACGATTAATGCGGGAAAGTTTTAAATATGAACTAAATGCCGGGACTATAGAAAATGAACGCACCACTCGGGAAAACGTATAAAGCGAGAACGTAAGATCGGGGTTCCACTGTAAGCAGATGCAACTGTGGTACAATCTGAAAATCTCTGTTTTATAATAATGTCTGTTTAGTGTTTTGCATAATGTTATATATTTTTTGTACAGTTTTAGAAAAGAACTATTATTGGACTCTTGATTGGTATTCTTATATTTTTTATCGAACAAGGGATACAATATTTCTAACAATACAACATGTGAGTGGCAGATAGTGTTATGTTGTACTGTTATTAAAAGTATTTTATCCCTTTTCCGAGTGACACATACAGATTATGTCGTAATTAAAAGATACAATGTTTAATCTTCCCGTTGCAATGGAATCATCATTCAGTTTTTCTTAAAATGGCATTCATAGCTCAAAACACGTTTTTTTGTCGATTTTCCTGCAGTTGCATTGATGTAACGATGTCTGAAAAAATTGCCAACCACTTGTTTACAAGAAAGGACGTAACTATTACGCATGTTTACTCAATAAATAATTGTTCAATTCTTCTTATAATTGTCTGGTTTTCCATTTGCTATTAATTTACAATAGAATGCGTTTGTTTAACAACGACACCGTCGCATAGCATTGACGTCAATTTATTATGACGTTTTGTAATGAATTGAATAATATCTGATTCGTGAATTGCTATCGATTTTTTTTATGAATATTGCTATTTTTTAACCCTGCCTGTCTCTTTTCCCTTCTATCAGTGTAACAACGTAATGGGGCACGTTCAAATGCTTGTGTTTTATGGAAATGTTAATCGCTTTAACTTGAAAGGAATTAAAGCGGCTGATGTAATAATTATAATCTTGGATGGATCTCGCTGTCGTTTTGTAAACCGCGTAGGTAGATTTGATTGAGGGAGGTTACTCGATTTTAATAAATGACGAAATTGTAACTTGCTATTTATAGTACTTCGTATATATTACGTGTGTATATAAATAGGTTTTTACAAATAAAACCTCATTCGTTCACATATTCTGGACCAAAGTGTGATGGTTCCATTTCCGAAAAGCCAATTCCGTCTTACTCAGTCAACATCTCGAGTCAGTGACTTTAATTAAATCGATTTATGGATTTGTATCCCAGGACTGTGATATTTATATTCCCTGTATTCCAACCGCAAAAACTTTTTTTTATCTTTCGGTCATTTTCTGATTTTTGTTACGTTAAGTGGGCTCCAACATTGTCATAGTAAGATGTAAATTTATAAAATAATAAAATTATTTCAAAATATAGTTCATTTTTTTAAAAATTTTACCATAGAAAAGCACTTAGAATTAAATTGATTTTTTTTTTTAAACATATTATTGGGACTGTATAAACTTACATAAGTTTTCACGTAATTCACAGTTTACATACTACGTGCCTTTCTTCAGTCGACTTGTTACACGTACTTCAGGACAATGCTTGATAAACATACATTGTGTCATAGCATTTATTTATACAATTCATGGATACGGCATCAGGTAATGTGTTAATCAGTCATCTCTAAAATTATTCAGGGCACATTAGTGAATAATATCCTACAAATATCTTGAACCCCACCCCACCTGTCTTAATTACGTCACATACTTCGCTAGGCGGTGTACAATTTTTTTAGGTGCATTACTTTGTAATAAAGCATCGAGACATATCGTTGCATTACTTTGAAAAGGTTCTAATTGTCATTTTTGCCTAAAATGACTTTTTGGTCGGTAAAGCTTGTATTTACCGCATTCTACCATATATATGAATTTCAGAAATATATACGGTTGAAGAACGGTATTAGCAGAATTTCAGAGTTGCACTGCATCTGCACACTTTTTTACTAAATTTATTTGACCATGTTATAAGATTGTTATCATTATTTCCATCATTAGATCTTAAAGATCATCATTTCTAAGCAAGAGTTGTGAAAAATATGCCTAAAATAAGTAATTTGAAGCATTTTTACTTGCTCATTGCAGCATAATTGTCAGTTTGTTACCTTACTTTTAAAAACAGACCTTTTGATTGGAAAATTTCGTATTCACCGTATTCTATCATATGTACATACATATATGAAAACTTCAGAATCATATATTATTGAATTACGGAGTTGGCAGAATTTCGGAGTTGGTCTGAACACTTTTTTTTTATTAAATTGATTTGATAAAGTTCAAATATGGTTACTAAGATGGTTGATAATTACTTCCATTTTTTGATCATTAAGATCATTATTTCTCAGTAAAATGGTTTGAGTTTTGAAAAAATATGCTTAAAATAAGTCTACCAAGTAAATGCCTACTCAATCAATAAAGTGAATTTTATCTATTGAATTAAATAACATGATCATGACAGCTTCCTAGAAAATATTGATACTGAAAAAAATTGGTTTTACAAGTTATTACGTTGTTACACTGATAGAAGGGAAAAGAGACAGGCAGGGTTAAAAAATAGCAATATTCAAAAAAAAAATCGATAGCAATTCACGAATCAGATATTTGACAACAAAGACTCTGAAAATTAAATATTTTGAACGCAATTAATACCAATAGTAAATAGACAAACATGTTGAGGTCCATTTGACATACCTCACACACAACAAACTCAATACAAAACTTTGGTGCGGCCACCAGACAGATCCTTAGGACCATTTATGTTGATTTTGCGGCCACAGCGCAATTTTCCGTGAGAACCACTGAGTTAGAACCTTTTCAAAGTAAGGTGTCGATATCTAGACTTGCTGCAGTTAAATAAATATGTGAACACGCGTCGCTCAGCCGGCGGCGTAAGTCAAGGTGAGGCGAGGCGAGGCGTTCATTGTTACTCTCCTCTCGAGTTAATAATTTTAAGGTTCATTTCTGTGCATATATTTCATTTCATTTGGTTTGGTTTGTTTCTCAATCTTCACCTCTGATCGCTTATCGCTAATATTCTCGTTTTGCACTATATGCGGGGTCGACAAACCGTGGCCATTGTGTACTTACACGTGTACACTGAAGTAATATTTTAAGTGGCATAATTTTGATACCGATACCAAAAATCGCTTTCAAGTATGATTGATAATATCAGGGCTGTGGAGTTGTTAAAAGCATTGACCAAAACACTACTCCGACTCCGAATAAAAAAAGATTAATATCGTCACGTTTTTGTTCCTACCTTTAATATTTATGTGTATTCAATTATATATCAACCAACCTCCACAACCACAACCACAACCCTGGATAATATACATGCTGAGGATTTCTTCTGAAGATGCTTGATGGAGTTTCAATATAAAATTTGATTCATTTGATTTTTACTATACTACATTTAAAATCAGGGCTGTGGAGTCGGAGTCGGAGTCGTGGAGTCGGAGCTTTTTGGCCGGAGTCGGAATCGTCGCGGCGATTTGGCCGGAGTCGTAGTCGGAGTCGGAAATTTTGAAAACTTTGAACTTTTTATTTTTGCATATAATATATCAAATTTGGCTATTGGCCGGATTGCTAGGGTTGATATTTAATTGAATACACATCAATAGGAAAATTAGGCAACAAAAAGTGTCGATATTCATTTTTTTTAGTCGGAGTCGGAGTCGTTTGTTTTGGTAAATGATGGAGTCGGAGTCGGACTTTTTTTTACCGACTCCACAGCCCTGTTTAAAATATCCGATAGCTATAATATACCCACACAATTCATTTCAACTCATAAAAATCCAAACTTTCCCTAATTCATCCAGATTGCGATAATAACATTTGACTCTAGTTATATAATATATAAGCGATTCAAACTATTTGATCAAGCTCATTCGCGCACTTGAAGATATTAAAAAGCGAAAGAAAATCGAAACCCGTGTCGTTAGCGACAAAACTAAATAAAAAAAACTTGAGCACGACTTCCACATTTTATATTCTGATAAAGATCAGGACCAATTTCGCAGATCGCGGGCATTATCAAGTGATGATTCATGTTTTTTATTTGCTTAAAATAATTCCATATTCTCCACATTGGGAGTGGACATGGGTTTAAAAAAATACATAAACCATTACAATCACGTTTCATCGAAATCGCTTGAGTGAGTAAGTGATTTTATAATGGATTTTGTGACGCTTAACTACTAGAACATCTATGTCGAGTCTAGCTCGACATCATCGAGGCTACGCACAACTCATGCTCGACAATGTACAGCTTGGTTGGAAAACTATTATTTATTAGTTTTAAATTATCCTTATTGTGTGCCTTAGTTAAAGTTTGTAACATATCTTATTGTGGTATATTTTTCGGTATTTTATTTTACCATGCTAATAAATACGCAAACCCTGCGATATTACTCAATTTCTCAAATCTATTGAGGAGTTGCTGGAAGGAAAACAAATATTTTGAAGAGTACAAGGGGTTAACGTTAGCGACAAAACTCACATGAAAACGCTTTTCCGTATCGGTACCAAAATATATACATATTGAGGAGTGCAAGGGGTTAAATTGGGTGTCAGTATAAGAGACGTTTATAATTTCAGTGGCGACGGGAGTGCGTTACACTTTGGGCACCTCTGTTATTCATATTGTATGGCGAGCCGTCTGCCGAGACAATATCTTCACAGATGTAGCGCGTACTTGCGAATTATTATATTCCCATGCGCATTTACCAAGGACAGCGACTTGTGTAAACCACATTTATTTTCACTCCATTTTTATGACCTGTCGATACAATGACACACATAACCATTTCATGCTGTTATAACATGAAGGCCTCCGTAAAATTATTTTTTAATTCATTTCATTTTTACCACTTCCGTTACCGATGCGTAGGTCTACATTGGAGATTAATAAATTACAATTGCCAATTGAATTGATTATTGTAAATACCAGGGCTGTGGATTCGGTCTAAAAAAGTCCGACTCCGACTCCAGCATTAACCAAAACCACGACTCCGACTCCGACATTGACCAAAATACGACTCCGACTCCGACTAAAAAATGGTTATTATCTGCACTTTTTTCCCCTAATTTTCCTATTTAAGCGTATTCAATTAAATATTAACCCTATAAATGAGGCCAAAACTCAAATTTGACATATTAAAAGCAAAAATAAAAAGTTCAAACTTTTCAAAAATTCCGACTCCGAGTACGACTCCGGCCAAAACGCCGTGACGACTCCGACTCCACAGCTCTGGTAAATACTATCAATATACAGTTAAATTTACACTAAAATCGGGACCGTGTAATGTGGGGAGTGAATGCCGTAAAACATTTAGGAATTTTGTTATTTTCCAAAAAAAAATTGACGAAATATTTAGTTACTAATTGCCTTGTAGATGTGACCGTTCAATTTGAGGATTGGCTGCGAATATTTCAAGCCAGCACGTAATTCGGAGTAGTGTAATTGGGGGTTCCACTGAATATCCGAGGAATCTTACAAATAGAGTCAAATAGCAAAGAATATGTAATTATTTGTTACTGACATCGATGTTGCAGTGGTCAGCGTCGTTGGTTTCCATGAAAAACAGCCCGGTCTTGACTCCCAGTACAAGCAGATTTTTTCAGTCGATAAATCAATTATTTTCGAAGGCAATGTGTGTCTGTGTTTTAAAAATCCCTTCCCACATTTCCGATCTCAAAAAGCGACACATAATTAGAGCGATTAGCTAACCACTAGTCCTCGTATCCTTGCAATAATCTCTGCGGAAAAGAGAGGTTGAGCAACTGAATAACAAGCATTTCTCTTAGAGAAACATACATTTGTTAAGATAAAATCCATGGGGAGTCTATAATATATGATCCAAGTTGGCAGTGGAGATGGCAAAAAAAAATCAAATTGACAATTGAATTGACTATTGTAAATAACAGGGATGTGGAGTCGGAGTCGTACTCGGAGACGGAAATTTTGAAAAATTTTAATTTTTGCTTATAACATGTATGTACATTTGTTGAGATAAAATCCATGGGGAGTCTATAATATATGATCCAAGTTGGCAGTGGAGATGGCAAAAAAAATCAAATTGACAATTGAATTGACTATTGTAAATAACAGGGATGTGGAGTCGGAGTCGTACTCGGAGACGGAAATTTTGAAAATTTTTAATTTATGCTTATAACATGTATGTACATATTTGGCTTTTGGCCGGATTGGTTCGTTGATATTTAATTGAATACACATTTTTAGGAAAGGTATGGGGAAAAAGGTGACGAAATTAAACATTTTTTAGTCGGAGTCGTGTTTTTTTTTTTAACGACTCCACAGCCCTGATAAATACTGTCATTATATATTTCTGATGAATCTTACAAATGAAGTCAAATTGCAAAGAATATATATATTGTTAGTTACCTTCTAACTTCGATTATAAAAAATGATTGGAATGGAATACAGCTTACATTATCATTTTATTATGCTGTCAAGAAGAACGACTGATAATAGTGGAGTGGGCGTTTTCTTCTAACCAAAATATTTTGCTGATTTCTTGCCCTTGTCTTAAATGCCAAGATGGCGATAATATGTACATAATCGGAAGTATCGGTTCTGAATAGAAATGATAGTCAGTTCAAGTACACCCGTGCACTTGAAATGCCTGAAGATGCCGAAAGGTGAAACCCGGGTCGTTAGCGACAAAACCGTGATGAAAGAAAGAAGGGATGAAAGCGTTTCTCAGTTTTACCTACCAGGTCACCGCTCTCTCTTTCACACACACTCACAAACACACACATACACACACTATCTCTTCGAAAATGTGCAGAGAAACATTGTCTATAGATACTAGGCCAACGCTCACACTGTCTACGCAATGCGTATCGTGCGCAAGCGCAGTGGTGGGAAATGTATTTCTGACTGTTTTAATAAAAATATAACCATAAAATGCCGCATCGTTAACGAATGCGGTGTCTACTGTCATATACTTTGTGTACACAATATGTTTGAACTGCATATAGAAAGATGTCTCTTATATTAAGACTTCAATCAGTGTCACTTTAAACCAGTGTTGCACAACCTTTTTGGGGGATGGGCCAACTTATCAATTTTCAGATTGTTCATGTGACCGCATGGGTGAAAGAGATTAAATTATCTATATTTTTACTTTATATTGTTCTTCCATCAGCCGTGAAAAGTTCTGAAGAAAACAATTTATGTTAATATTTGTCATATTGGCCGCAGGCTGTGTATCACTGCTTTAAAAATTTACGGAGCAGTGAGTTTCATAATAAAATTTGATAATATGCACACGTTGTTCAACGATTTTATCTTCCATGGTCATTTGCCGTACACAATCTACAACAACTCTAACAGATACCGTACTATGAAAAGGTTCTAATTGACATTTTTACCTAAAATGTCCTTTTGGTCGGTAAAGCTTGTATTACCACATTCTATCATATACATATATGAATTTCAGAATTATCTATGGTGTAATAACGAAGTTACTACACTGCACCTGCACTTTTTTTACTAAATTTATTTGACAAAGTTCTAAGATTGTCATAATTATTTCCATCATTAGATCTTTTAGATCATTATTTATCAGCAAGAGTTGTGAAAAAATATGCTCAAAATAAGTAATTTGAAATATTTTTACTTGCTCGTTGTTACAAGTGAATTTTAATCAATCAAAACTTCAAACGCTCATATCTCAAAACAGTATCAAGAGCAGTTTGATCTTTTTCAAAGTAAGGTGTCGAGATGTTACATTAACAATACAACTGCTATAACCTAACAAATTTCGAGCCTCCCTATGTATAGAATATATAGTCTATAACGAAGTGTCTCGTCAAAAATAACATTTGAAGATTAGGCCCAGTTGCACGGTTTCGAGGGTGGTGTATGTTATTAAATATGACAGGTCCGTGTTGTGGTTTTTGTCACAAGGACTTTCGTATAATGTCTAATGCGAAATGTTACAAAAGGCTAGCGACCTCTGCGCTGAATCATTCATTAATCATTTGAAATCGTTTTTCATTACCAATGATTGTTCGGAGAACCTTGGGCCAGATCTAGTTTGCGAAGGTTCGACTTCGGTCAACACGGTAATTCTTCGCAACACTACAGTTACGCAGGCCCTGACTGTATGAACAGGGCCAACGCTGTGAATCCAACATATTATATTAAACTGCCTTTTCTTAAAAGCTTAATTAATTATATGACATAATATTCCTTTTAGTTTTACTTTTGGAACATGCCTTTGAAATTTGAATATGAACCGTAAACACCGAGCGATTCCTTTGTAATTTCCCATTATGCAGATATTTTCGTATTTTGATATAATTTCACACAGAGAAATTGTATTTACTATTAAAAAAGCCAGGAATTGGAATCAAATTCTGAGACAACAGACAGGCGAGGGTATTGTTAACGATTTCTCATTGATCCTTTATATACACTCAACCGCCTTTTTGTGCGATTTCAATGTTATGCAGTTTTTTTAAATATATATTTTGGGACTATATACACGTACATTCAATAACGTAATTAGCAGTGCGTTGTTCACGTACTGTACAAGCAAAATCCAGCTTTTCACCTGTTTGTTACAGTGTGACCTTGACACGTGCGTCTTTATACATATTATGTCATCGCTTTTTTGAGCGATTTACTTCGGAACGCATCTACCACACAACAAAAGGTTTATTTGTATCTGCATATATTCCATATGTTTTTTTGTTAGTTTATTTTGTATATTCAAATCAATCAATCATACTGAATTCAATGAGCTTTGCAACAAATATGTTGCTTTTATAGAGAACTGTTTTTTAGTCATTCATACATGATAGTATAAAAGGGTAAAGATAGTATTATATTCATAATATTTGCACTCTTTTAATAAAACATATAAAAACTTTACAAAAACATGTACTTGGTAAATTTTATCATTCAATCTTAATTTTCAATTGTCGCCAAACAAAGGCGGAAGAGTATATTTGTGTTTTATATAATATCTCGACTTTGATAACAACTTACAAAACTGCTGATCTCCAAGATTAGCACCCGCCACAAGGCAACAGATCGACACTTTCAGATATTTCTTGGTATCAACAGTTGATATCGTGTTCAAAGGCGCCGAATTGAAAAAAATACAAACGAAATCAGTACGCTATCGTCGCAAATAGTGTTTTTTCAGTGTGAATTCTATAAGTTGGCCGATGCGTCATTGTGACCGTTAATGGAATTAAACTCTCAGTTGAGCTATTGAGTATTGCCCTCGCCATGTCAGTGTTGTTCCTATAAATATAAACTATAGAGATTTTTTAGAACTCATTATATAATTATATTGTATTACAGTATTATTTACATAAATAGTAAGTCAGTAAGAGTAAGTGATGTTACTACGTAGCACGCCACCATAAAAAACACGATCTCAAACAGTGGAGTAACCTTAGTCGACTTCTTTAAATTGTCATAATAATACTAAGCATTTGTATTGTGATTTAGGATTTCGACTGAAAGTGCATTATAGAATTTCATTTACAAAATTGAATCGGTTGGATTTTATACTTTTCCATGAGCTTTGTCGCTAACAACCCTGGTTTCGTCTTTTGGCATCTTCAGGCATTTCAAGAGGATGAATGAACTTTAATTGAATTGTATTATTTTTTGGAAACATATGCATGGTAATCACAGTAAAACTTTCGCTTGTATTTAATTCATGGCAATGACCCATCTAACTAGAAAAAAGTGAAGAAGTGTTAACTGTATTAAAATATTAAGGGTGAAAATTATAATATAACATTAAACTTTCTGATAAAATATTTTCGTATTGCACTTGGGTGAATTAAAGTCCTGAGTGCGGACCTGTGCCGTTACAGGTGCAGCTGCATACATACTTCCGAGGTTTAGCTGTCTGCCCCTGAATCATTATCTCTCTTCTTAACCGCTCATTATTTTTTTTCTTTCCTGTTTACATCAGATGATCAACTGTATGTTATTATTATTATTAGTTCATACATTACAATATTTTTTATTATTTCAAGATCGTCAATAAAACGCGGCACACTAAAAAAAATATTACTCATATTCCACATTCAAAAAGACCATTGCTCATTTCGCCTAGCATACGTTTTGTTTCAATTAGTCACAAAAAGCTCCTAATAAGTAATTAGGTATTCTAAATGAACGACGGGCGCAATAAGCGTAAATTTTAGGGCATACGGATTCATAATTTTGTTCATATTTAACAGAAGTTTTTTACGAGAAATGCACGTTACTCACACTATCTTTTTCGAAGAGAGTATGAATAGAAAGGATATGCCTAAGGTAGTACCATCGAGAATCACAAAACTAAATATTCTGAAGCCATTATGTCGATGTGTCTTTATTCAATTTAAAATCTATGCTGAAAATTCACTTCACTAGGAAACCTAGCTGTTTTAACAGGCTGACCATGCTTCTTATGCACTCAAGAGTGGCGCTGTGAGACTGTCCTGAATTACGTCCACAAAAAAAAAGATTGCCAGAGTGATCAACTTTTATTTTTGTATATAAACGATACAAACTGCTTACTACGCGCCAGTTCAGGTACATCCGTGCACATGAAATGCCTGAAGATTCCGAATGGCGAAACCCGGGTCGTTAGCGACAGAACACATTGAAAAGTACAAAGCTCAAACGATTCAAATTTAATTTTTATGCAGCCTTCTCGAAGTTTAATAAGAATAAATGTAATCAAATTGGTCACTTATATGATTTAAACTACACCCATCCCTCCCTTAACACGATACTCGCTTAACACGGTTTCGATTTAGCACGGTTTAACTTTCAGTGGAAAATAAATAGTTTTCGACGATTTGTTGACTCTTTTTTTATATGGCACGTACAATAGTTTTTAAGGGATTGGAGGATTTAGCAATCAACGAAATTTATGAACGAGTCAATTGAAGAAGAATTAATTGATATGACTACAAGTGTTCCTCCTGAAATCAGAAGCGGTACCGAAAGCGACACCGAAAGTTATGGTCCAATTTCAACGATTACTGCTAAAACAATAAAAGATGGGTTGCAAATGGCAGGAAATATAGAAATACATTTCCTTAATAATGATCCAGATATGGATCGAGCTTTGAAATTTCAACGAGAAATTAAACAATGCGTTGCCAGATATGAAGAGGTTTACAAATATATCAAAAAAAGTGAACAATTACAAATTACCGATTTACCGAACGACGACGGAACATAACAGAAAATGTAAATGAAAGTAGTAGTGTTGATGACATTCAGCCAATAAAAAGAAAGAAAATTCCTATATTATTGTCTTCTAGTGATAGTGACATTGAATAATATATTTTATCCGTGTTCAAAATATTTCAATAAATTTTCAGAAGTTCTACAAACCTATTTTTTCTTAATTTTTTAAAAAAGAACTTATCCTCTCTTTTTCATACATTTGTTAGTCTCGCTTAACACGGTGATTTAGCAGAACCTATCTTCCGTGTTAAGCGAGGGATGGGTTTTTGAACAACAATATCCTACTGAAAGATATATTACAAACAAGTTAAATCAGTTTTTGACATTTGTTTCCAAACTAATTTGTGATAGAAAGGGACATTTGCTTCTAACACCATCATAATATGTATGATGTTTAATATCACACATTTACGAAATATGTAAATTGACATTGAAATTTTAGCGTTTTGTAAAATACGCCGCTCAATGAGGGATCGTTATTAGAGGGTTCACTGTATGTATATTTGTTAACTCATCTAATGATACTATCAAGTCCAGTGGCTATCTTCTCTTCTAGAATCTGGGCACGTTTCCTCGTTCACTCACGCTCATCGCTTCCGCAAGATATCTTCTCATTTCCATTAAGATCACCGTCAGATCGCACCAGATCTTCAAATAACAACGCTTTGCATTCAAAATTATGCGAACGAAGCACGTGTGACTAATCTTGGAAATACATTACGTTTAATTTAATTAATTTATCCAAAACGACCGGGAAATACGCCGAAAATGTTTATACAATATTTAAAAAAACCACATTTACTAATTTTTGTTTGTTTGTTTATTTCAGCTCTGAATGTAGCGAACTATAACGTAATAATAAATGCCAATCTTTATAATACAAAAAGAACCATGCAACAAAACGTTTAAAATATTCATAGAACTCTATATTCAAAGTTTTTGGTGGTTTTACATTTTGAAATTATCTCTCTTTCTAACGATTTATCAGACTCTTATTCCTTATTGTCTACCTATGAAATCCCCAGGGCTGTGGAATCGGAGTCACAGTCGTGGAGTCGGGGTTTTTAGGACGAAGTTGGAGTCGGAGTCGTCGCGGCGTTTTGGCCGGAGTCGTACTCGGAGTCGGAAATTTTGAAAAGTTTGAACTTTTTATTTTTGCATATAATATGTCAAAGTTGGCTATACGCCGGATTTTTTACTGATATATAATTAAGTACACATAAATATGAAGGTTGGAAAAAAACGTGACGAAATTTAGTTGACTGTTTTAGTCGGAGTCATGTTTTTGGTCAAATTTATGAGTCGTAGTCGGAGTTTTTTTTTTGCTAAATGCTGGAGTCGGAGTCCTACACAGCCCTGGAAATCCCGAACGTCCAATTAAAATCCAAATATTGATTAAAAAAAAATTCTAGTTCAATTCTAGTTGAAAACAAGTGATGCAAGTTTTAATTTATAAACCATATATAATTGATTGAGTAGGCATTTACTTGGTAGAACTCCATTATAATACGGAAAGAAAAATAGCAATGTATTTTAATTCTACATAAATTATTTTAGACCAATAAATCAAACTTATTTAAATTCTTTCATGTGACGTAGGTATGGTTTCAACAGAAAGAGATTATGTAGGAGGCACCCTGTCTAGCAAAGGGTATATAAGCTATCTCTAATACACGTTTTAAACATAGTTCTGACGAAGGCGTAAGCCGAAATAGCTATCAACAAATATATAAAATAATTTATGTAGAATTAAAATACATTGCTATTTTTCTTTCCGTAATATATAATTGATCTTATTAAATATTAATATTACCAGCATTAATGTCAATGAAATCTGTATCAAACAAATCTAACTACCCGTTTTACCATGATATGACACTTTGGCCTTCCCTTAAATCTAGAATTAAGATATTATTTCGTTACTCCTTTTATTTACGGAACATGAAACAAATAAAAAATTTCAGATTGTAAATATCTTTCTATTTCGCATACTGAGTGGAAAATTCATTAAGGATGTTTGGTTGTTTTAAAATATAAATAAAACAAGTTGTGTGTGAGATATCCACTCGATTCATTTGAAAGTAGGTACACCCATCCCTCGCTTAGCACGGTTTCGCTTTAATGCGGTTTCAGTTTCAGTGGGGAAAAAATGGTTTTCAACGTTAAAGAAAGTTTGAAGAACAAGAATTAATTGATATAACTACAAGTGTTCCTCCTGAAATCTTAAGAGATACCGAAAGCGATACCGAAAGCGACACCGAAAGTTCTGGTCAAATTCAAACGATTACTGCTAAAACAATAAAAGATGGGTTGCAAATGGCAAGAAATATAAAAATACATTTCCTAAATAATGATCCAGATATGGATCGAGCTTTGAAATTTCAACGAGAAATTAAACAAAGCGTGCCAGATATGAAGAGATTTACAAGAATATCAAAAAAGATGAAGAATTAAAAATTATCGATTTTTAAGCGACGACGGAACATAATAGAAAATGTAATTGAAAGTAGTAGTGATAATGACATTCAGCCAATAAAAAGAAAGAAAGTTCCTTTATTAATATTTTCTAGTGATAGTGACATTGAATAATATATTTTATCCGTTCATAATATTTCAATAAGTTCTACATACCTACTTTTTTCTTAATATTTCTAAAACCTATCTTCTCTTTTTCATACATTTGTTTGTCTCGCTTAACACTGTTTCGCTTAGCGCGGTGATATGGCATAACCTATCTTCCGTGTTAAGCTAGGGATGGGTGTATATGTTTTGGCAGTGATGCACAACCTGCGGCCCCTAATGAAATTTCATGCGGCCGCAATGACAAATATCAAGCACACTTTTTCTTCAGAACTTTTTCAGGAAATTCGAAGAAAAATATAAAACAATAAAATTTCCAATTTTATATAAACGAAAAATACCAAAAAAATAATCTGTTTTACCCACGCGGCCCTTGAACTATCTGAGAAATTTGGCCCTTCTCCAAAAAAGATTGTGCATCACTGTGTTATGACATAAGGTGTGAAATATAACGTCGTTCAAATATCCGCTTGGTGGCACTTATTCGGGAGGTACAATTTTCAAAGACTGTCGCATATATGTATCTGGATGAATTTGCGTTTGTTATGTTGACTTTGATGGCGTCCCTTGTTTTCGTTTTCCTAGCGAAAACTTGCTATTTCAGATAACCAAAAAGGAAGAAGACCTCACCTCGTTTCCTACTCTCTTCGAAAAGGAGACGTTGAACAACTGAGTAACAGGCAGTTCTCGTAAAAAAAAAAAAATGTGGAGATAAACTCCATGAGGAGTCCATATGCTCCAAGTTGGGAGCGGACATGGTTGAAAAAAATGTCACCCTAAATCCACATTAGTTAGTTTTTAATAAAAATAATTAAACATTTGTAGTACTTATTCCACATAAAATTTATTGGGATCAGGACCGATTTCGCTTATCGCGAGCATTGTCAACTGAGCTAATTAGTTTTTACTAAAAAAAAATACATCATCGAATGATTCAACGATTACTTTGTGTAAAACCATTTTTGTTCTATTTTTAATATCTGTTCTAAATAATTTTAAATAGAACATGTTATTATGTGTAATTATAGTCCATTCAAGTTAGCAATTAGAGGAGCCGTGTTCTAATTATTTTTCTAGACACAAATGGTGTATGGACGTATTTAATAACTTTTATAATATCGTATATCATTAGGCGGTTTTAATTGGCTCTTAAAAGTAACAACATCTAGCTCGGAACAATACATTTCATGACCTTGCTGAGATTTGAACTTGAAGCGTTTCAATAAAATAAATGGTGAATGACCTAACGAATAATACAATACTTTTCGTCGTGAAATTATTAACATCCCACTTGGTATTCTACCGTCACAAGGAAGTATTAAGTATCTTGGATGAATTCATTTCAATAAATAAAAAATTAAGATAAATTTATCATTCTTTTTTAGCTTACACGTGTAGCAGAATAATACTTTCAAAATTTAAAAAAAGAACATTTTTGGTAAAACAGTCTACTTACTTGAATAAGTATTATTATTTACGATACATAGATGGCGCGGTCGACCAATTCTACGGTGTACGCGCAAATTGTTTCTTTAGAACTATGTACATACTACATATACTTGATATTAATTAATTTATTTATTTATGAATGTTTCTACCAGGGCTATGGAGTCGGTCAAAAAAAACCGACTCCGACTCCAGCATTTACCAAAACCACGACTCCGACTCTGACATTGACCAAAAATACGACTCCGACTAAAAAAAGGTTAATATCGTCACTTTTTTCCCCTAATTTTCCTATTTATGTGTATTCAATTAAATTTCAACCCTATCAATGCGGCCACAAGCCAAATATGACATATTAAATGCAAAAATATAAAGATCAAACTTTTCAAAATTTCCGACTCCGGCCAGAACGCCACGACGACTCCGACTCCACAGCCCTGGTTTCTACCGATATCAAATTTATTAATTTAGTTATATACTTATATAGACAACTGGTGTTCTAAGAAAGAAGGCAGTAAGTAGCTCGTAAAAATTCTGAAATTGAGTTATGAATGCCTTTTTGAATGAATTTTTGAAAGATATACCTACCTACATACACCCAAACCTTTTCTTGTGCGATTTCAAAGTTATACAGTTTTTTGAATGAATTTTTTTATTATTACAAATATATTTTTGGGACTATTTCAACGTATCTCCCTTTTTCGAAGAGCCTAAGAAAGGATAGGTTCGCTAATCTCTCTAGATTTTTAACATCAGATGGGAGAGAGATGGCAGTTTTTGACAGCACAGAACAAACAGAAAGCTGTCCGGGAGTAGATATAAAAAAACCAAACATTGGGGATCGCAATTATTTTATGAAGAATTTTTAGAAGAAGTAAATGAGCGGAAGGAATATTTACGATCTTTTTCAAACAAATTATATTGTCAACATATTGATTTATTTTGTGTTTTCTTTTCTATATAATGAGTATTTTACAATAATTATTAATAATTTATTAGTTACATGAAGTCAGTCGGTGTTTTTTTTGATCAATTCGGTTAAAGTTAATGTTTTCATATACAAAATATACGTGATTTCTGTAGCAGCTTTGCGAGTTTGTGAGACAGTTATTATTTTGCATATAACATTAATTATTAATATGATATGGGACTTTGATTAAGTTGCGTGATGGAATTTCAATGTCAAGTTTAAATCATTTTAATTTTGTACATTTCCATGCGTCAATTCAAATTCTTCCGTACACTCGAAATGCACGATGATGACGAAAAACAAAACCTTAGTTGTTAGTACGGAAAGAAAAATAACAATGTATTTTAGTTCTACATAAATTATTTTATATATTTGTTGATAGCTATTTCGGCTTATCAACCAATATAATAAATAATTTATGTAGAACTAAAATACATTGTTATTTTTCTTTCCGTATTATAATGGAGTTCATCCAAGTAAATGCCTACTCAATCAATAAATTAGTTGTCAGTGCTACAATTCATGTAAATGTACAATATTAAAACAGTTCAATTAATTTAATTTTGTTAAAGTTAAATAAATAATTTCTATTACATTCCACTAGATTCTTTCTTTAAATCGACATAGATAGGTGACGGGTGTTATTTCGACACCTTACTTTGAAAAGGTTCTAACTGCTCTTTACCCTGTTTTGAGATATAAGCATTATAAGTTTGGATTGATAATATGTTATTCAAGAGATATAATTCACTTTTAAAAATGAGTCAGTAAATATGTTTAAATGTTACTTATTTTTTAAGCACGGTTTTTCATGACTCAAACCATTCTATTTGGAATTAATTATCTTAATGATGGTAATAGTGTTGATAGTGTGACAGTTTTATTATATATAAATAAAATTATATATGAAAAAAACTGTGCAGATAAAACTCCGCTATTCTGCCAACAGATGACTCTAAAGTTAACACACATGATATAATGCGATTAATACTACCCTTTTCGACCAAAAGGTAATTTTAGGCCAAAATGTCATTTAGAACCTTATCAAAGTAAGGTAACGATTTGTCAATACTTTGTGGAAAACCAAATTTTCTGTTTACCCGAAAAAAAGCACTAAGTATACAAGTCAAGTATATATTTCACGTCGCCTTCTTGAAAAGTTGCTAATATTACTTTTAGACTTTTTGAATTTCCATCCTCGATATGTTAGCATTTGAGTAATGTATAAAAAATGATTACTTCAGACTTTGAATATCAACACGAAGGAATCTCAAAAAATACGCCGGCTTCCAATAAAATTGCCAGAGTTATAAATATAAAATAAATTATTAAAATCGAGCCGCCCGTCGTTTTCTTCAGTTCGAATTTTCCTATACTCAGCACGATGTAGAGACTGGCCACTGCGAAGAACAACGAGATGATGATGTAATCCAGCCCCGAGGATCCCATCTCGATGAAAGCGTCCTCGCCGTCGCTCAAGAGCATCATGCACTTTATGAACCAGGGAATTCCCAGCGAGAAGAGAATGGCGAGGGAGTTGGCGCCCAGCGAATTCGATACGCCCATCCCGCCTTCACCTGGTATAGAAATTTATTCAATGATAGAGTATGACGTATTATTTTGGCGTAAAAATAGATTGTAAGATCTTACGGATTATTATCATCGGCAATCTGTAAATAAGATTTCTAGGCAACATATTTTTAGTCATATACTTACGCAAGAGATTTCAATTTTAATTTGAAGAATATAAATAATAAAAATAAATGATAACTCGCATCTGCAAGTCATCTATTATTGTGTATGTATTCTCTTATATAAAATTTAAATTTATCTGCAACTTGATAACAGACATAGTTGTACATGACATGTATACGTAAATAATATTGTTATGTAAACTAATTCTGTGGTAAAAAATAGATTTTGGAATCTCTAAAAATACAGTTTTGGTATATGAACAGTCCTGTGATATTTCCACTCTCTCTTTTCGAATCTTTAAACCATTGTTAAAAAGGTACTGTCGATACTAAATTGGACATTCTTCTGATGGTGCTTGGTGGAATTTCAATATCCAATTTGAATGGTATGAATTGTGTACTTTTCCATGAGTTTATTCGCTATCGACCCGGGATTCGCCTTTAGGCATCTTATGTCTATGCGTTTCAAGTGCACGAATGTCAGTTTAAGTTCATTCGTGTACTTAAAATGCATGAAGAAACCCTGGTCGTTAGAGACATTCAAAATTCAAACGTTTCAAATTTTAAATTGGACATTCGTAATTTGTATGCGCTTAGTTGTTTATTGAATAATATATTAAAAAATAGTAACTAGTTAAAACCAGATTAATTTTCATTTGTATTACGTAAGTATTTAAGCGATGAAGAGTGTTTGAATTACTTTAAAAAAAATCATGAATTCGCCACTAATAATTTATTTAATAAAACTTACTAGTCGCACAAACATTCAAATTTAATCTGCTCTTAATCACGTGTGATTCTTTACACATAAAAATAATTTCATTGATTAAATAATCAAAGTAATGTTTACCTTTTCTTGACATAATGAATATCGAACAAGCTTCCGGTAAACATCCACCAAACGCCAAAAACGTCATCCCCATGATTGAGTCCGGTATTTCAAAAATTCTACCTGAAATCAAAATAATCATCGGAAATAGAACATACATTCAAAAAAAGAACATACATTCAAAAAAACTTCTTCCGCAGTGCGCAACGGAAATAAATTATCTAAATGAAAAACTAACAAAATCTTTCAACATAATATATGTATGTTTGTGTTAGTAAAAATGTTATATGGCAATATTTTCCTGTTAAATTTCATTCATGATTGCAATTAGTACATAAAAACAAAACACATTATATATTATTTTTTAAAAACACAATAACTGTAAATAGTATTTCATAAGTTTATAAAATCAAATCATGCAATGCGATTGATAACTTGATATTTTTTCGCAATGCAATATACCTAATAAACAAATTGCGATGTATTATTTAAATGCAAGTAGCTAGTTGTAGGAAAAATTTTCGCAATGTATTTATGTTTGAAATTTCTTGATTATTTGCTTTCAAAATTGTGCAATTATACATATTAAGCAATTGAGCCATCGTACTAATAGATAAAAAAAAAAAAAGAAATTGTTGTTTCTAATATTGCTTACGCACTATTATTAATTCTTTTAAAAAGCATGACAGGATTCGCAAAGTATGTTCAATTGACATTATTCAAGCCTACAAAATTATATTCTAATTAAAAAAAAAATCCATAAACATTCTATTGCAAAATTCGCTTAAAAACTATCATATATTTATTTATTATAAAGTCCTGTAATAATTTTGAAAAGCACAACAATTTTTACAAATTAAATATATTGCATCCGCTTCACAGCAAAATAAAACTGAAAATAGGGACTCCAATCACATATTCGCCCTTTTTTATTCGAATATTAGAGATTCGTACATCAAACCACTGGGCTAGAAAAAGATTATTCAGAATCACCTTGTAGCGTGAACAAATACTTCTTAGCCATGCAGTTACGATTATCAGTTGAACTATTGAAACGAATAAAATATAGGTGACAATTTCTAAGCAAACCAACTTTATTTTACATTATTTGTTGACTTCTAAAACAAATTGTAATGCCAATAATTTACATCTGTGGACTTATTACTTCATGGTCACGGAAGGGACTTTTTATCATGGCTTTGTGTGTACCTAATACTAACTCAAGACACGTTCTGGCATGTAGTATGTGCCCAAAAATTATAGGTCTCGTCAGGAATATTAAAAAAAAAACAATAAAGTTCACACATTTGTATTATTCGAATTTCGAATACCATAAATGTTTTTATATTCGAAATTCGAATATTTTTTTTCAACGAATATTTGGAAACGCTATTCGTTAGTTTACATTGTTTGTATGTTGATACTTCGCAATTAATTATACAGCAAAAATATAGCAGAAAAAATACAGGAATCTTAATTTATTATTTTTCATGTAACACGTCTTTTAGACGGATTTTTTCGCCCTGATGCAATGCAGTATAAAATGATTCTCTCTCTGTAATAATGAAAATTATTATATGCATCTCATTACATGACTAAATTCTAGGTACAGTGATACCCCGATTCTGCGTTTTTCAAGGGACCGTATAAAAAAAACAATTAATGCGGGAAAGTTTTAATCATGAACTAAATGCCGGGACTATAGAAAATGAACGCACCATGCGGGAAAACGTATAATGCGAGAACTTAAGATCGGGGTTCCACTGTAATTGTTCCAGAATGTCGACGGCGTAGAGACTTTTTTTTGATTCGTTTATTATATTAGTGCTTCCCAAACTTTTTGATGCAACTGTGCTCTACTGAACAAAAAAAACGTGTTTTGTGAAAAATTAAAACTGTTTGGAAAGCACTGTGAAAAAGCATATTTTTGTCCGTTTTTATTGTAAATGTTGATGACTATTTCGGTAGCGATCTTACCGATTGTAGTTATCATCCAAGATACGAAGTACGAATTGACTCCAATCCATATTATGCACATGAAGAATGTCAGCGGATAGAATCTCCGGTATTTTACCGGACATGGAATTGTGCACATCAGAATGAAGTTTAGTGGCCAAGTGAATAGGAACCAGAACTGCATCATTTTGCTGTCGTTATGAGGATATTTCCAGATGCTTGCAACCGTGCCTGTAAAAAATCGTATACACACTTTCGTAAAAAGCTTGTTCAAGCTATTTTCAATATGATCCGTGCCCCATGCCAGTGATTCGAAAACTTTTTCGTGCAGCGGCTCCCCAAATCAAAAAAAAAATAGTATTTAGTATTTTTAATATGACTAAATGATTTAAATCTTAGTTATAATTGTCTTCCATGTCGATATCTAAGACTCTCAAGCGCAGCGTGTAAAGCAACGGTCACCAAACTACGGCCCGCTCAATATTTTCATCGACCCTCCAAAATTAAGTTCTTCAAATAAGAATTTTTCAAAATTTTATGACTTGGTTGTGAACAACTATTTATTTCACCAATTAGTACCTATAAGATACGACTACGTATGAACCCATAAAATATATATAATATTTTTTATTGCAAATTACATAAGAACATATAACTTAATATTCTAATTGGATTCCAACTCGAATTTATTTGTCATCCGGCCCGCCAAGTTTAAAAAAAAAGTCAATCTGGCCCGTTTCTCAAAATATCTGATGACCCCTGATGTAAAGAATGATTAGACAAATACTTCAATTTTTTTTAACATGATTTGGTGTTACTGGATTGTTTCAAATACACAGAAGCGTTTGTTTACAAGTATACAAATATCAAGAAAAATAAAAACTATTAAAAAATATTTTAAAAAACTGTTTATTTCTTCATCTGTCATGGTTTATTACCTTCTTGTGATTTCCTGGCGCTGGCCCTGTTCAAAGAAAGCGACACCCTAGGGCCGTACATATTTTCTGCTGCGAGATATTCTCCGTCAGACTCCTTGGGGGAATGAGATACTGCAAGGAAAGTCAAATGAAGATAATTTAATAAATTGAAAAATAATTGTCAAATCGTATGTTTTAAATCTGACATTATTGCCTTGAGTATCTTAGTTTGTGTTTGGTATTGTACTTGGTGTTAGATGGCAGATACAGTGGCAGACTATCCCCTTGAGAGGCCAACAATTCAGTACCTAGCACACCGTTCTTTATGATTTATGACCTATCGGTCAGTCAATATTGCTGTTTTGAATATGTGACAGTTTAATATAATATTCCAAACCAAATACATTTGTAAAGATCTAATGATGGAAATACAATCTATGAACTTTTCCAAATAAATTTAGCTTAAAAAAAATGTGCAGATGCATTCAAGTTTGGAATTCTGCTTACTCCGTTATTCAACCAAATTTAATTTGAACGCCCTATCTTCAGCCCTATGTTTTTCAGTGTTTTTCTTTGGTAACTTGCTGATTTTGTTTCATTGAAGCAAACCAAAAATTTTCGGCTGGCATATCATCGACTTGGGCCAATAATTTCCCTGATCGTGACCAGTGAAATCATGATGTCATACAAATCTATTACTTGATACATTTTCACTGAGAATACAGTTTCACTGTAACATATACAGATAGAATGCGGTAAATACAAGCTTTTCCGACCAAAAGGATATTATAGGCAAAAATGTCAATGAGAACTTTTCAACGTAAGGTATCGATATGTAAATATTGCTGATAGATTGCGGAAATAAACGCTCTAAACGACCACGTGTTTTACTAGAGTTTTCCGTCGTTGGCAATTTTATTTGTTGACCCCGTGATGGTTAAGTCGTGTTAAGAATCACAGGACGTAAAATTATATGTAAAAGTAATAAAAAAATCTGTTTTATTTGTTTACACGTGTCAACGCTACCTTTTAATAACTCTAGCGAACACTGAATGTTGCATATAAAGCCGCAGTGACCAAAATGTTTGAGAAACTTGAATTGTTTTTAAACATGGTATATACAAACTTGTCGGAATCCAATAAGAATATTCATAAATATTTGCACTACATTCATAGAATTTAATTTTCTACTCACAAAGTTTTTAGATATTCTCATTTCTTGAAATTCTAACTATGCAGTGCACTTATAAATTAATATCCTGATTAGATTCCTGTATGAATATCCTTCCAAGCTTTAAAAAATCACACTAGCCCGTTCCTCAAGAAGCTTGGTGACCTCTGTATTATATAATGCATATTTCCGATTCAATACGCGGTCACTTGTTACGAATTATCATTTATGAAATTCGAATTCCAAGAAATCATTTTTAGATAATATTATTGTTATTTACATCAATAATCTAAGGTTTATTTATAATTTACAATCTATCCGTATCAGCATATTATCTCAATCAGTGTTTTTGCATGTCAAAATAACACAGGGCACCAGATATTATCTAAAAATCAGAGCTGATAATCTACCACGTTTATTTTTTATCATTTATCATTCAATTGTATTAAATTTAAGATTATGACTGTCAAATACCCTTCGGGGTTTTTAACAACAATTTTCTGCATATTTTTTTGATTTGATATGTTTAAGCCGGACCACATAAAATAATTACAGTGGCCGAACGAAATCTGTTCGTCTTGGAATCGTGTTTTCATATGCATGTTTTATCCCAAATACCTAAAGGTTTAATATAAAGAGGCTGTCCTATCGATAATTCTCGTATCCCGTATTCGATGTATTTTGACCAGCTGTCGCTGAATAGTTATCATGGATTCACGAATTGCGGCATTTTTATCCATTTGTATTAAACGCATGGTAGATGACGCAAATGCAATGCCACTAGGTGACGCATTCTATACAACCGTTTCGATTTCAGTGACAAGTTCGTCGCGTATGCGTCAAGAAATATATCCCGCATGCGGGAATTTACCGTATAGTGTGTGTGTGAACAGCTGTATGTAACATCCATTGCCACTGATGTGTCCGGTAATCGTATACGTGGAAATATCGCATCGAATGGTCCCATGAGAATGTAGACCTATGGGCGATCAACTCAATACCAGACCTGTCCTACCCCTTTCATTCCACCCTTACTATCTCCGAAAAAGAAAAGTTAAGTAACTGAGTAACAAGTCGTTCTCGTAGAACAGCTCCTGGTAAGATAAGATATATTTTAAAAGGGGAGAAATAAAATGTATATATATTTACTATTGTACAGTTTAGCTCCACCAACAGTCTTAAGCAGCCTCTTCGCAAAGTCATATATTCTCTTATTGGTAAACATGAAAATGAAGTAACAGAAGTAAAGGCAGAGGAGGACGGTGGCCTCATACCACTCGATCCGGTTGTCCCAAGTGATGGAGACAAGAACCGCAACGTTCACGCAGTACACCAGACAGTCCCTTGTCACTGGCCATCTTGAAATCTTTATGGCCTGCAACAAAGCGGAAACAATTTGATTGAATACCCACCACTTGGAATCCTGGTTTGGCCTGTAATTGCTGTTTAGTTGTCAAATGAAGTTGATAACTTTGTTATCCTACGTATGGTGTTACAAGTAGTGGCAGAAGAATTAAGAATAAGAATCAATCTTAAACTTATTAATTAACCTTACGATAGTAAGTCTGAAGATGCTGTCACTATTTGTTACACAATACGTGGAATAACAAAATCATCACTAAAATTTTATATAAAAATTAAATTCCACAAAGTACTACCGAATTTATTGAAAGCTGTATGCTTTTGGTAATTTACAATCTTCATCGGTTTTAACACAATATTGAATCGTAAAAATACCCTTTCTATGCAAAATATACGAGATATGTTTTTGATTTCTTGAATACTACATTATATACTTGACACCGATACCAAATTTGAGGCTAGGTTCTATCAAGTGTATTTTTTTAACTGTCCGTAATCTTCAAATAGAAGATTTTTGTTTTCACCTGTCACAGAAAATGGGTGGCGAAGTCATGGGACAAACAACTATCTTTTGATATAAAATATGTATGCAAATATGGAAATTCTGATTTGTCTTTGAAAATTTCATTGCTCAATATCAGAAATTTAGCGACTTCTTAGACTTATTTATTATTTAGCCTTCGGCCGTTAACTATACATATTTTTGGAAAAAGATTGGGGAAAATTGATTTAGAATTTCTAGCATTATAAGTTGTTAAGTACAACGCAACAACATGCCACAAAAGACAAACCTTTTTTTTAGGATACTTTTCATAAATTGACGAAACATATTCTATGTAACCCGAGCCCTGGTTTGCCTTCGTAATGATTGTATAATGATAGTGGATACTTACGCTTCTGGCTGCAATTCCTCCGACCGCGCCCACTCCGAGGGTGTTGAATAATGACGATCCTACGATGGTGCCAAGTCCCAGATCTGACTTGGTGATAAATGTACTCATCACATTGACGAAGAGTTCAGGACACGATGTGGCAGCTGCCATGAACGTCGCTGCAGCTACATCCTAAGTTCAACAAAATGCAGTGTTATTAAAACAAAGAAGACGAAAATGCACGTTTTGGAAATGGAAACGACATATTTTATTCGGCCAACTGATTTCTATTGGGCATCGTTATGTGGACTTCAACTTCAACACATTATTAAACGCGAATCCAAATGAATCATTATTGTATTTAAATCGAGTTTGAATCGTTTGAATTTTGTATTCTTAATTGAATCATATTGTAAAAGATTTACTGTCGCCGGGGACGATATTGAGCCAGACATTATTATTATGTAATCTGTATGAATGGGCTCAGTCGATAATAACAATGAGATATCTTATAAGACAATATAGCTTTAACAAATTTAGACAAACAAAATAATCTATTTGTAGTTTTAAGTTTTAACACTATTATTACTAGTACAACCAGGTCTTTTTTCCCAATTTAATGCGGTGGAACGGCGTTCCGACACCTTTTGTCACGGTATTTTTTTTCAAAATTTCAAAATCAATTAGACGAAACAATGTTTGCGCTTACGTAATTACAATCTATATTTATATAAAATATGGTATTATATTGAGCCGGATGGGATGAGTTATTTTATTTAGTAAAAAGCTTGGCATGAAGTGAGTTCCGGCACCTTTTTTTCTTTAAAAAAAAGCCCTGAGTACAACCATTATTTGGGGTCGTGTTTGCTTCGATTGTTACGTATAGCATATTAGTTCACCCAATCTTACCTTGAAGAAGATTCATTTTCAAAAAAAGAGAAGAAAAAAACATGACTATACAGTGAAATCCCGATTCTACGGTTTTCAAGGGACCATATAAAACAAACGATTAATGCGGGAAAGTATTAAATATGAACTAAATGCCGGGACTAGAAAATGAACGCACCACGCGGGAGAACGTAAGATCGGGTTTCCACTGTACATACAAATAAAGTTGTAGTCATTAAATACATTGTAAGAAGAATAAATGGAAATATTATAATAAATATTTTATATCAAATAATATTTATAATATGCATAGGGAAAAAATAATAAGAAATAGAGAATTAAAAATTAAGGTGATAACAAATAGTCGGTAAAAATAACATCCGTGTCTCTTCGTCATAGAAAACGTCTAAAGTTAATCAAACGCAAGTAAAGTAAAATCTTAATTCTTGGTGGAAAGGAAATATTTTAAATAAAATAATGCTGATTTATAATATATGCGGAAGTATTACCAAAAAATATGTGTATTCTTTATTTAAAACGCCTGTAAATTGCATATGTATAAATTGGTTTTATGAATTTACAAAACAATTTTGTTTTTTTCGTTTCCATGCTTATTCAACAGATGGCAGTGTATGTATCTAAAATATCATTTATTCATTCAAGACCAAACATTTTGCAAGCATTCAGTAGATACCAATCAATACAATATAAAGCTTTATTTTTATAACGAATAATTTTATAGAATTAGTGGAATAATGAACTAAAAAAGACAGATTGCATGTTTGATTCCTTTAAACTTTATATTAGGTACCTCTAGTATGTAGGATGTTAAAATGCAAGCTGTCAGATTACTATCTTAGTATCGCCAACGGAATTATATACATAATACAAATAATATATTATGTTATCTGATATAATAAATATGCCCCCAGCGACAAAAACATTATAAAGAGCCTTGAGTAGAATTTTTCGATTATTTATATGTTCTCATCAATTCAATTTTAATCGTTTATTGCAAGTGCAGAATTCAAGTAAAGAAATAAAATATTTTACATGATACCGATGATAGCTTGGCGAGGATGATTGAATATAAAATGTTCAGCCAGAGTAAAATGATAACATAACGTTACATTACTTTGAAAAGATTCTAATTGTCATTTTGGTCGGAAAAGCTTGTATTTACCGCATTCTATTATCTAATATCTCATCTATTGTGATAATCCCTTTTGAGAAATAAATAAAATGAATCCAGATCTGATTAATTTTTATAACCAGGAAACTATCTGTACTAATTAATAAACAGATAGATTAGCGATAGCAGTCTTATGAATTTTAAATCAATAGAAAATATTTTCTATTAATACAGTATTTAACACTGATTTTTATAGAGCCTGAGCTTTTTGTCAGATCGTTACCTTACTTTGAAAAGGTTCTAATTTACATTTTTGCCTAAAATGACCTGTTGGTCAGAAAAGCTTGTATTTACCGCATTCTATCACATATATGAATTAAAGAATTATTTACGATAGACTAACGGAGTTAGCAGAATTCCGGAGTTGCACTGCATCTGCACACTTTTTTAACTGAATTAATTTGACAACGTTCTGAAATTGTCATCATTATTTCCATAATTAGATCTTTTAGATTAATATTTCTCACCAAGAGTTGTAAAAAAATATGCTCTAAATAAGTAATTTGAAACATTATTAATTGATCATTGTTCAATATCAAACGCTCATATCTCAAAACAAAATTAATATAACAAAATTTGTATTTGTATTTAGGCCCTGGCATAACTATACACATATGTAGTTAGTTATATTATAACGATTTTCGTGAACCTTTTGTAAACGTGTCAATGATGTAATGTTTATAAAGGTTATTGACCTTTCTTTGTTTATGCGACGCCTGAAATGTTTTTCCTATTGACCATGTCATTCTGAAACATTGATAATGAAATAGAACAAAAGATCACTGTTTCCATTTAGGCTTGGCATTATAAGACTTTATTTATGTGCAGAGAATTAGATACCATTCAACATATGTTTTTCAACGTATCTATCATATTATAGAATATTTGCTACAATCAGAATCAAAAGCGGCTGTAATTTGAAGTACAGTAAACTCTCGATTATCCGTGAATGGATTATCCGGTTTGCGGATTATTCGTGCCTGAAAATAAATATTTTTTATTCAAATTTAATTTGATTGATTTTTTTCTATTGCGATTATAGGATGCATTAATGAATTGCGATCTTGAACATGCGCGTTATTTGAAAAAGGATGAATTTAGAGATGTGTTTGTGTTTTGTGACGCAACTAACCCTAACGCATATACCGCAATAAACATTATAATTTATGGGACTAAACTACAATGGCATTAGTGAAGTGCATAAACCGGCGCCAGTGCCAGCAGTAAATATGTTTAAATATTTCGATATTTGTCACCACTCGGGACTTTAGCTCTCGGACGGGAAAAATGTATTTTGTACATGAAATGTGTGAATTATTGGAAGATAAATTTTTTTTTGAAGGCGAGGATAAGGATTACCAGGGCTGTGGAGTCGGAGTCGGAGTCGTGGAGTCGGAGCTTTTTGGCCGGAGTCGGAAATTTTGAAAAGTTTGAACTTTTTATTTTTGCATTTAATATGTCAAATTTGACTTTTGGCCGCATTGATAGGGTTGATATTTAATTGAATACACATAAAGAGGAAATTTAGGGAAAAAAAGTGCAGATATTAACCATTTTTTAGTCGGAGTCGGAGTCGTATTTTGGTCAATGTCGGAGTCGGAGTCGGACTTTTTTAGACCGAATCCACAGCCCTGGTATTTACAATAATCAATTCAATTGGCAATTGTAATTTATTAATCTCCAATGTAGACCTACGTATCGGTAACGGAAGTGGTAAAAATGAAATGAATTAAAAAATAATTTTACGGAGGCCTTCATGTTATAACAGCATGAAATGGTTATGTGTGTCATTGATATTAACCTTTTTTTAGTCCGAGTCGGAGTCGTGTTTTTGGTCAATGTCGGAGTCGTGGTTTTGATAAACGCTGGAGTCGGACTTTTTTTTAACGACTCTACAGCCCTGGTGCTAACTGTCAATTATGCGTGGAAACGAATTATATTTCATTCAATTAAACACATTTATTTTGTACTACTTCCACGTGTATGATATGATTATAATATAAATAGTTTTGTCGCTAACGCTCGCTTTTAGGTATTTCAAGTGTAAGAATGAACTTGAATGTTCAAAAGTTCAAGATCGAACGTTTCCCGTAGTTGAAAGCGAAGTGTCGCCGTCTGAAATGATGTAGACTTGACGTTATTTATGGCACAGGTGGCGATACAGCCTTTGCAAGCTTATTTCACCCTTTTGCAAATGAAATCATGAAAATGATAAAGAAATATACAGAAACATTTCAAAATAAAAGACAATTCTAAAACACCATTTAGTTGTCTTTGTATTTATTATCTTGATTTAATTTCTAATTTCGTATTTACATACATACATACATATGTATGTGATGTTTGAATTCCCTCCCATCGGTAAAATTCTAAAAGCGGACTTGTCTTAAGCCAATCTATTAGCGACGGTTAAAAATAGTTTACGTAAAACACCTGTTAAGATAATCGCACTAGGTATACATATTTGTTTCATTCTTTTGAACCTAGACCACTTAATCTTCTGTGTCTCGTATTACAAACATATAACATTGTGAGAAATCACGAATATATTTTTTGTTTTTTTTTTCAATGTCCGCTCCCAACTTGGAGAATACGGACTTCTCACGGAGTTTATCTCAACATATCGGTTGCTCAATCTCTCTCTCTTTGTCGAAGAGAGTATATGTATTGAAAAGATACGAGGAATGGGATAGAAAGAGTGGTTAGCTAATCGCTCTTGTTATGTGTCGCTTTTGAGAATAGGAAAGGCGAGAAGAGATTTTTAACAACACAAACACTCATTGCCTTCGAACAGGAATGATCTATCGATGAAAAAATCTGCTCGTACTGGGAATCGAGCCCGGGCGACAAAAATCTTTAATTTAGTATTAAAGTGTTTAGAATCTAAGCTTTAGATTAACGTGCATTTATCGATGAGATCGACGAGACTTTTGACATCCGAAATTTGGATAGTAAGTAACAAAAAAATGTGTTGAAATTTGGGTATTACATATTGTTCAGAGGCACGTGTTTTATAGTTTGCAACTTTGTAAGTTCGCAGTTAATTTACAAGCCGCCAGTTCCAGGAAAGGTTCCAACATACATATGTTTGAAATCATCGACAAACAAAAAAATCTTTCGTTACGCTTTGATCTTTCAATTCTGAAAACTAGTCCACATTAATATTGGGGTTTATTGGCTATTCTGTTAGTTTAGGCCCAGGCCCAACACATTGCAATAAATTAAATAAATGCGAATGACACCATAAATACCATCTGTATGTTTCCAAGCATAATATAAATATGTTGCTACTATATTTCGCATTTAAAGAAAGCTTAAAAATTTACAATTATTGAATGTGGTCGTTTTAGGTTACTGCACGATTTGACACGATATTTTTTAGGAATGCCCGGTACGGATAAAAGTCAAATGAGATTAAAACAAAATAAACACAAATTAACAAAAACCTATCACGCCTTTTTATAATTAGCTATTTATAAGATTTTCGAGCTGATTTGTTAGGTAGACGATATAAAATACACTTTTCAACTATACCTACATGAAATAAAAAATTGTTTTGAAATATGTACGTACATACATTGCATAGAAGGAAATCGATTTTTATTTTATATGTTATTTGGGGATGCCGTTTCTTTATACCTACACGATTTTCATAGAAAGTTTTAGATAGTAAAAATATATCAATGTATTTTGGTTCTACAAAAAATATATTATATATAGTTGATAGCTATTTCGGCTTATGCCCTCGTAAGAACTATGTTTAATTAAACATACATTAACTTATACATCATAATTTTAAATTGAAAGAATATAAGATTAATTGCGACAAATTGATTTTATGGATATCTCGAAATGAAAGCAAATCTGGGGGTATTTCGAGTATTAATGAACGTAAATTAGTTTTACATAACTTTGAATTAGGTACAATTGCATTATCCTTCTGTAACGGTCCGAGTGAAGGTTTTTTGTAATGGAGTTCTACCAAGTAAATGCCAATTTGATGTACATTGTTTTTTTTATTATTATAAAGTGACAAGTGGTTATTATTTTATGCATTCAAGTCTTGACATGATTTGTGATAATCAGGGCTGTGGAGTCGGAGTCGTAGAGTCCGGGTTTTTTGTCGGGAGTCGGAGTCATCGCAGCTTTCGGCCGGATTCGGAAATTTTGAAAAGTTTGAACTTTTTTTATGCATATAATATGTACAATTTGGCTTTTGACCGGATTGGTTGGTTGATATTTAATTAAATATACAGTGGAACCCCGAACTTACGTTCTCGCATTATACGTTTTCCCGCGTGGTGCGTTCATTTTATATGGTCCCGGCATTTAGTTCACATATAAAACATTCCCGCATTAATCGTTTGTTTTATACGGTCCCTTGAAAAACGTAGAATTGGGGTTTCACTGTACATAAATAGTAATGATAGGAAAAAAACGTGACGAAATAAAGCTTTTTTTAGTCGGAGTCGGAGTCGTGTTTTTGGACAATGTTGGAGTCGGGACTCCACAACGGTTATAATAATGTCACGAACTGACTGACTTCAAACTGTCTTCTGTTGTTCTGCATGCGAAAATCTGTGGAGTTTAAATTAACATGTGTTAGTTACCTTGGAAAGATTTAGGTCCTCGCAAATGCACTCCACAGATGGGATGAAAAAGTCGTTGCAAACAAATGCCAGCAACATGAAACAATACACGCCTCCAATTAAATGTAAGATTAGCGCTCCCTGTCGCAACTGTTCGTCTGAAATATATTAAAAAAAAAAACATAATAATTCAAAAACTTCTTCGGCATATTAAGATTTCGGAGATGCAGACTCGCAATGGAATGTAAAAAAGATAGAATGTGTAACGCTTGTTCTATGTTATTGCAAATAAAAAAAATCTTCATCCTAAAACCGTGATGCATAACCTGCGTCCCGCAATGACATTTCATGCGGCCCAGTATGCAATATATATAAAAGAATAAAATGTTAAATTTTTTATACATTTAAAATATCAATAATCAACTCTCTTTTACCCATGCGGCCCTCGAACTATCAGAGAATTGATTTTCTGGCCCTTCTCACAAAAAGTTTGTGCATCATTGTTTTAAGATCTAGTAGTTGTAGAATCGTGATAGAATGTAGGAAAAGCGAGACCGTGTAAGACTACGGCCACAGTGATGAGAGCTAATTTTGGCGTAACGTGGCGAGACTTGCTTCATAATCAAAGGTTACTGCAATGGTGCCGTCTGAAAAGTCGAAACGCAACGTAAACAATTTTAACGCCGAAGCAAGCGCTGTTAAATTTCAAACTGATTTGACTTCAGTATTTACTCTGCGCTTCGACTTCTCAGACGGCGCCATCATCAAGCCACTGCGGTAACAATTGATTTAAAGTCTCGCCACGGTACGCCAAAATTTACGCTCATCACTTTGGCCATAGCCTAACGCGTGTTCTGTTGTTATTATAAATAAAAAAATCTTCGTCCTAAAACCATGACTTGGACTGGTGCCTCAAAGGAATTACACTTCATCGTCCTCGAGGGTTGCTGATGGATATCAACACGATGTACTTAGTGGAACAAAAACTTTCTTGTTTCGAAATTTTTTATTACAAAAAGTATCAATAGATGTCGCATTAACCAAAAGTTGTGATTTTATTTTAAAAAAAAAAACTCACCAGTGAATAAATCGTCAGGAAAGTTTCCTTCCTGTGTACTGTTATTACAATCTTCGTGCTCAATTCTTGGACCTGGCAAGTAAGGATCGAGCCAGCTCAGCCAACTCCGTGTTGAGACGCTGTCGGTTTTCAACACATCTTCAACATGCCACCGTCGACTAATTGGATGATATTCATTGCTCGCGCTTATGGCATTATTTCTATCGGTTGCTGTAAAAAAAAATAATCTAAGTCATTGGGTACCACATATTTTTTATTTAGTTACAAAGATAAGATAATATACAATAAACAGTCGTGTCTTTCTATTGTTATTGTTATCGTTGAAAATATCTGTTGTAACTCACATTTTGATAACTGTATTGAAACAAACAAGAGCTGGATTCAACTAAGTACAATTTTAATTAATTTTTTTAATAATCTTATATTTCTAAAGCTATGCATAATTTTTCTGAAAATTACTTATTTTACATTGTATGTATAAATAAAGTATTAAATGCCTCATTGGCTTAGTATCTTGCTTTATGTTTGAACCCGTTAATACCGATACTGCCCGGATAACCTCAGTGACTTGCTATCTCGACACCTTACTTTGAAAAGGTTCTAACTACGTTTGACACTGTTTTGAGATATGAGCGTTTGAAGTTTCGATTGTTTCACCTGTAACAATGAGCAAGTAATAATTTTTCAAATTACTTACCTAATGTATATTTTTTTACAACTATTGCTGAGAAATAATGATCTTAAAGATCTAATGATGGACATATTGATGACAATCTTAGAACTTTGTCAAATAACTATAGTAAAAAAAGTGTGCAGATGCAGTGCAACTCCGGAATTCTGCAAACGCCGTTAGTCAACCATAAATAATTATTAAATTCATATTTGTATGTGATAGAATGCGGTAAATACAAGCTTTTCTGACCAACAGGTCATTTTAGGCAAAAATGTAAATTAGAACCTTTTCAAAGTAAGGTAACGATCTGACAAAAAGCTCAGGCTCTGTAAAAATCAGTGTTGAAATACTGTATTAATAGAAAATATTTTCTATTGATTTAAAATTCATAAGACTGCTATCGCTAATCTATCTGTTTATTAATTAGTACAGATAGTTTCCTGGTTATAAAAATTAATCAGATCTGGATTCATTTTATTTATCTCTCAAAAGGGATTATCACAATAGATAAGATATTAGTAATGATTAAAATGTTTTCATAACGTGAGATACTTTTTTTGTAAATACAATTTTGATTACACACACACTGATGAACTACAAATAGAATACCAAATCACACATTCAGCTGGAAGTTTATTATAATTTTATAACATCGTAAAAAGCATTATTCCCATAACATAAATCATGTTATTTTTATTTAGACTGTTTTAAGAATTGAATATAAGATTTAATAGTTCTTGGAACTGTATGATATGATAAGAATTATTCCATATTCAAAAATTCAACAATACCATTATATTCTTTCTGTTTTATTTTATGTTCATTTAAAGGTTTTATTGTATTCAAAATTAATATACTTATATATACTGACAGTTTCCTTTCGAAACTAGACAAATCCAGCTTCCTAATTTTCAAATCTAGTCAAATCCAGATGTAACTTTCGAAACTGGACAAATCCATGTCCGCTTACTTTATACTTAGCATATGGATTTCTCACGGAGTTTATCTCAACATATGTTTTTTATACGAGAACTGCTTGTTACTCAGTTGCTCAACCTCTCTTTTTTGTATGGAAGGAAAGGATACGAGGACTAGTGATTAGCTAATCACTCGTCACTATGTGTCGCTCTTTGGTATCAGGAAGGTGGGAAGGGATTTTTAAGAACACAAACACTCATGCCTTTGAACAGATTTATCGAATGAAAAAATCCGTTCCAAAGTAAATATGGAACTAGTCGGTAATTTTATAAATGAAATTTTCTTCTGCCAATAATCAACGAACACAGGATTTAAATTACATAATATTCGACGTAATATAATATATTATACAACGCTTGCGGCTTTGTGACGCTTTAAAGTTTGGCATTTTTAAGCCAAAACTAAATCTTTTTCTAGCGGATTTTTAAATTGCTATCAAGAATTACAAAAGCGGATTATTGAATTACTTTAAATGTACAATTTAAAAAACGTTCAAGACTAAGCCTAATCTTGCATTATAAAACGAACTATTTAAAATGTTAGAGCACAATGAATTATTTTATCTTATCTTCGTAAATCTGATATTTGACAGTGGTTATATAATCTAGATATTATTACGTTTAACACTATCAATTCTATCGTTGATTAATTTCAAATAATTTCAGTTCTCACGTCTTAGTCATGATTTCTTTATGATTTTACATTCAAATTGTATAATAGTATAATCTTATATTAATATATAATTTAGGGTATAATTGGTGATGGAATCTTTTATGTTTAAAATGCAGGACTTTATCTAATAAATAATATAAATCAATAAAAAAACTATCCTCTCCTGTTCACTTTCAATTGCGACATTTGCTCAAGCTCTCTATTCAAATAAAGCTAAGACAGACAGACGGGTGGGACTAGGAATTTAACTACATATGTAGTAATATAATTTAATTAAAAATACATTAGTTTTGAGTCGGGTACGTGAACCGTTCACGAAGAAGCTCAACGCGTTGATCTTTTGGTTATAAAATCAGAAAAAAATCTACAAAAATTAAATTTAAAAAAAAACAGATTTTAAAGTATTATATAGGTTTACCGGTCCGCGGTGCATTGGTCAACGTCTTTGGCACCATCCACAGATTTTTTCAGTCGATAAATCATTTTTTTTTAAGGCAATGGGTGTTTGAAATCTCTTCTCACCTTTCCGATCCCAAACATCGACTCACAGCGAAAGCGATTAGCTAACCACTAGTCCTCGTATCCTTTCAATTTCTAGACACTTCGATAAATGAGAGGTTGAGCAACTGAGTAAAAAGCGATTCTCGTAGAAAAACATAAGTTGAGATAAACTCAGTGAAGAGTCCACATACTCCAATTTGGGAACGGACGTGGTTAAAAAAAATGTAATTACTCATTTCATCAAACTGTCGCCATTGCAGTCAGAAACAAATAAAAATGGATGACCAACTGGTCCAATGGATGGTCCTATTTTGAGATAATGATCAACATGCCTGAAAATAGTTTCGCTGTTATTTGCATGTATGTACATCTGAAATGGCGATAGAATCTTACCTCAGTTATAACTTTTTAATATTATATATGTATGTAAGGATGTACGTATCAGCATTTCATAGAAAAGATAATACATCTTTGATACGACAAAGATGGTTGGAGTTTTAATTAATTTGTTTGATCAATAATATTTTTTCACAGATATCAAGAAATAGAAAATATGTCAACAAATGTTTAGATTCGAGATTAAATGTTATCAATGAGATTTGCAGATGGAAGTAAAAAAAATGTTTTCAACTATTTTTATTCACTGTGCATAATGACAGTGCCGATTCTTTTTTAAAAACAGAAAACAATAAAATGTTCATCATCAGCCTATTACGTAAATTACGCGCTTTTGATTGGATTCGCGTGTAAATTTTAAAAAGTCATATCTTTTTATTTATTCGAAGGATTTCTTTCAAACTTAAAGTGCTAGCAAGCATATAGTTTTGTCTTTGATAAAAAATAATGACATGACTTATACAATACCTTATGGCAAGTTAAAAAAACAAGAATCTTTCGCAATTGTGTCGACTACATTGATAATAAACTGTTAAAATAAAAAAAAATACTGACGTTACTCTTCAGATGAAATGAATCGATTGATTGAATTGTCATTTACTTATTAGAATTCCATTATAGCACGGTGATAAAATAGCAATGTATTTTAGTCTTACAGAAATTATATTATATATAGTTAATACCTATTTCGGCTTAATAGTGCTGATGATGGCGTATGTGTTATTAGTACAAAATTGTGTCCTATTTTTTTAATGTGGCATATATTTTGATTGGTGTATTTTAACAATTGAGTAATGGAAAATATAATTTATTCCATATTCAAATGCGAAGTGAACTAAAATGTCGTCTATTGAGGTACAGTGGAACCCCGATCTTACGTTCTCGCATTATACGTTTTCCCGCGTTGTCCGTTCATTTTCTGTAGTCCCGGCGAAACACCCATTAGAACAAAGTTCAAAATTCCCGCATTAACCGTTCCCCGATTTCCTTGATTTTACGTTTAAAAATTATGGTCCCATCACAAATATTATCCCGATTGACCGTTTTTGTTGAATATTTCTTAAAAAAACATTCAAAACCTTTCAATCGATTCGTAGAAAAAAACTGAGACTGCAAGTGTGCACTTGTTTTCTCTTTATTGTCATAATGTTTCCGGTAATTACTGAGCATCTGTGTCTTCTGTAG
Source organism: Himalopsyche kuldschensis (assembly GCA_028554975.1). Lineage (NCBI taxonomy): Eukaryota > Metazoa > Arthropoda > Insecta > Trichoptera > Rhyacophilidae > Himalopsyche > Himalopsyche kuldschensis. The sequence continues at coordinate 12,271,131 of JAHFWI010000038.1, forward strand.
AAGAAGATAGCTAAAAACGCAATAATGAACCATGAAATGACATTAACAGCAGCGTTGTTGGCCTTCGAAAAAATAAAAAATATATTTCTACTTCAAGGATATAAAAAAAATTATGAAAATTTGAAGGGAATTTGTTTAAATTGAAGTGGCAAACTACAAAGAAGCAACGTAGTGTTAAGGAAATTTACAAATGAATGTTATAGGTATAATAAGAATTTTTTGAAAAGTTTATATTTTTTAGTTCATATCGTATGTTTTTTACGGTCCCTTGAAAAACGTAGAATCGGGGTTTCAATGTGCACAAATAACGTAGTATTAGATAGCCTTTTTCAATTAATGAATTAATTAATTGTTACTCCCGTTAATTTGACTCTGTTAAGACAGTTAAACACTTAGCACATGTTTAATAGAGGTATAATTATTGGTTATCGATGATGTTAGAATTGTCCTTTAATAAAATAGTAACGAGAATAAGAGTAAACACTCACAACTGAAGTACGCATCTACTTGTTAAACGGAATAGGTCTTGGCATTTGTTAATTAAAGTTTCACTTTCATTATAATGATAAAATAATACACGTCGATAATAAAAAGCAGTAAACTTTCACAGGTTGTTTCAAAATTGCCCTTCATTTTTTATTGTCAACAGCAACCGTCAGACAAACGTTCATATGTTCCACCAAGCAGTTCATGGAGCTGACGATCAAATTAATATTATTGAAAATTAACAGAATTAGTTGTTAATTAATTCTTTTAGAACTCTTGTGCGTTTGTTTATAATTATTAAGAATTATGTTTGAAGTGGAGAATGTTCCCTGATATTTATTTTTAAGCCTTGTCCGCTCCCAACTTAGAGCATATGGACTCCTCTCAGAGTTTATCTCATTATATTTTTTTCTACGGTAACTGCTTATTACTGAGTTGCTCAACTACTCTTTTTCGAAGAGAGTGGGTATTGAAAGGGTACGAGGACTAAGAACGGTTATAGCTAATCGCTCTCGCTATGTGCCCCGATTTTTGGGAAGGGAATCTTAGCAACACTAGCACCCATCGTCTTTGAACTGAATCGATTTCGACTGAAAAAATCTGCTCGTAACGGGAATCGAACATGGGCGGTCCGTCACGGAAACCAGCCCCGTTGAACCCTGCATCACGGACCGGGCTACTATACAACCAAAGTATTTTACATATACATATCATATCAATCTTTGCATGCCAAAAGCAGTATGTCAAAAAAAGTATTTGAGTTTTTCCTTTTGGCAGTTTGTGCATATTTTTTTGTGAATCTAGCCTCATAATTAAATCGGAATCACCATAATGTTACTGACGCCCTTTTGGCTTGGTAAGCACGATATAATGAATTTTATATAAAATAAATTACACACATTGCTAAAGTGTTTCTTAAAAATCACAACAAACACAACAATAATAGTAAGTTTAGTTACGACAAGTTTGATGTGTCACACTTTAATAAAACACATATATTATATTCAATTTTACGTAAAACAATTACACACATTATGAAAGCGTTTCTTCATTGAAAGTCACCTGGAAAATCACATTACAATAATAGCTGGCTTAGTTAAGACACGTTTGAAGTGTCACTTGTTATTTTCCGAATTGGATAGTTACAAGAGAGGGTTTATAAAGGCCTACCACTTTTTCTGTGAAATAGGCAGGAAGGAAATTCACAAGCTGTTTCTTTCATTCATTTATAATTGAGAAATTGTTTGTCATGCTTATCAATAGTATAAAATAATCGATATGCATGCAAGTACATTGTACTTAATCAAGCAAAATTTTGAAACCCGTATCAAAATGAATTTTTCGATCGTCAGCAGTCCATTAAGAATTACACACTCAGCTCAATTTATCAATTCGGTAGATAAGATTTGCAAACTTACTTCATGTAATTAATGATCAATTTCATGGATTCAGTGTGCCAACACATACATGTATTTTATAATTCGGTACCTTACGTTGAAAACGTTCTAATTTACATTTTGGTCGGAAAAGCTTGTATTTACCGCATTCTATCATATACATACATATGAATTTCAGAATTATCTATGGTTGAATAACGGAGTTAGCAGAATTCCAGAGTTGCACTGCATCTGTACAAGTTATTATACAAAGTTCTAAGATTGTCATCATTAGATCCTTAAGATCATTATTTATCAGCAAGGGTTGTGAAAAAATATGCTTACAATAAGTAATATGAAACATTTAATTGCTCATTGTTACAAGTGAATTTTAATCAATCGAAACTTCTAACGGTTATATCTCAAAACAGTGTCAAGAGCAGTTTTTTTTTTTTTTTTTAAATAGTAAAAAAATATTTGGCATTACAGCTTACGCCAATGCGCCAAATATTCTTAATTGTGAAAGTCATACGAGATTAACTCGATGATAAGTAATAAATCAGTTGTGCACAAAATCAACGATAAATAACACCCAGCCCAAGATCTCTTTTTTTCAATTGAAAAAATCTGACCTTGCCGGGAATTGAACCCGGGTTTCCAGATCGCTAGAACAAAGCTCTTGTCACTAGACCACAGGGACCGACAGTTAGAACCATTTCACAGTAAGGTGTCGAATTGTTGAAAATATTAGTTCATAAATGTGTAAGTACTTTAGATATAGAAAATATGCTAGTTATTTAAGTAATATGGGATATATATTGAATTTTAAATGCCGTTTAAAATTTGTTTTTTTGAAAACATTAAAATATGTTTGCACTGCGCGTAAAATTAAAAAAATCTTATTTAATAAATGTTTCTTAAATCAGTTGACAGCGATATCTTGCTAAGCCGATAAGACATTTATTCACCATTCCCAATGACAAACAACTGAGATAATAAAGCTTAGCCGAAAATCCGGTTTTTTATTTCGTATAAAAAAACATTTATCTATGCAGGAAATGTTTCTTTATAATTTATAACCTTTTGATTTTCTGAATGTCGTTATATTACAGATAGGCTTCCCTAGACTGCCCTTGTATTTATAATATTGAATACCGCCCGACTGTAAAACGCGAAACTTTGTTATATTCTGTTAATTAAATGAGAATTATATCAGGTCATTTTCAAAAGTGGTCAATTCCTAAATTTCTTTAAATTTTTACACATTATCTGTAATTCTTTAATTTGAACCATATTGGAAAAATATTAATAGTAATCACAGATTTATGAGGAAAAAGTAATGAAATATTCTCAGTTTTTCAACAAATGGCTTTGACCACTTTTGAAAACTACCTCCTGAGATATGAATATAACTGAATAAGACCACTAGAATTTGCTCTATGTCTCAGACCACTAAGTGAATAGGACTGAATATTGATGAAATATTGTCAACAGCACTCAATATTGATGAAATTAAATTCAATAAGCCCTACATTTTAATCGTTTGAATTTGGTACTTTTCCATGATTTTTATCGCTTACTTCAAATTTTTTATCGAAATTCCACCAAGCACCTTCAGTAAAAATCATTTTTTTAAGCCATGTTCGCTCCCAATTTGGACAATATGAATGCCTTGCGGAGTTTATCTCAACATAAGTTTTTCTACGAGAACTGCTTGTTACTCAGTTGCTCAACCTCTCCTTTTTTAGAGAGTAGGGATTGAAAGATTACGAGGACTCGGACAGGACAAGTGGTTAGCTAATCAGTCTCGCTGTGCGTCGGTTTTTGGGATAGGAAAGGTGCGAAGAGATTTCAACAACACAAACACCCATGTCTTCAAATAGAATCGATTTATCGTCTGAAAAAATCTGCTCGTACCGGGAATCGAGCCTACAACGTTGACAACTGCACCACTGATCCGGCAATATACAGTATGCAAGTTATATTTTTGTCGGATCCGCGATCGAGTGTCAACAACCGGTTGCGTAGCGCTCGGGTTCGAGTTCAGTTTCATTTTTCAATCGAATTTTGGATTTCTATTCGGAGACACGGATGCCTGTGTTGTATACGAAACCCTCCCATTGTCATCCGTTCGTAAAGGACGTAGCGAGAGCAATACGCTTAGAACTAGCCGTATCACTACCCTATGCGAAGGTTGAGCAACTCAGTAATAAGCAGTTCTCACATATAGGTATTCTTGCAATATGATGTTTTCTCCTAAACACATCGTTTCGATTTGGATTGAAATTTTGTTTCCTCCTTTTTTAATCACTTAGAAAAGTTTGCAGTCCTACACATTATCTGAAATTCTTTAATTTAAAACATATTTCAAAAATATTGCTAGTAAACACAAACTTATGAGGAAAAAGTAATGAGAATATCTCACTTTCTCAGTTTGTAAGCAAATGGATTTGACCAAATTTGAAATTTACCTCCTGATATGCAATCTAAATTATATTGAACTTGAATCGACACTCGAATATAAATCATAAAAAATTATTTTCATATTTACTAGCAAAATAAATTTAGTTAAAATTGAATAAATTTTACCGAAAATAAAAAAGAAACGTTAAGTATGAATTTTTGAGCTTACCTGCGGATATTGAAAATCCGTGAACATTACTGCAGCTCAAAAACACACATAATAAAACTATAAGATCGCCACATTTCCTTTCGAACATATTTTCAGTTATTGTTTTTATATTGTTATTTATTCGTTCACTTTTCTTAAAAATATATTAATTTCGAGTCATAAGTTGACGATATAGAATACACTTGACATCGTGTTATATGTCAACTTGACAGGGTCAATATTAAATAAAATATACATTAATAATTTCAAACAGAAGACGTTTGTATGGACTACTTTAGACGTCCGATAAACGGTGTGTGAAAAATACAATTGACATCACACACAATGAAATAAAAATCAACGGTATTTTGTATCAGTAGATCATGTATAAAACGATTTTAATCTTTCTTATCGATACACAATACATTCTTAGATCATACATTCTTTCTTATCGATACACAATACATTCTTAGAATGGTCTCTGTGTCGAATATGTATGGTTGTTTTTTTATGCTATAAAATAATAATCATAAAAAAATTTAATCACCATAACATCTACGCATTTTACGATTGTATACAGATAGATTTTCTCAATGTTGTTGTTCCAGTGCGGTACATAATCGACTTTTTTTTTACCATGTCCGCTCCCAACTTGGAACATATGGGCATGTAACATAACTAATGGCGCAATGACGTCAGCTGTAATGCCATGTATTATATTTTATGCTTTCCAATGAATAAATAAATAAATATGGACTCCTCACGGAGTTGATCTCAACATATGTTTTTTCTACGAGAGCTGCTTGATCTCTTCGTCGAAGAGTGTAGGAAAGGATACGAGGACTAGGACAGGACTGGTGGTTAGTTAATCGCTGTCACTATGCGTCGCTCTTTGGGATCGGAAAGGTCAACATAATCCACATACCGATGCATATGGTATACTATTGAAATAGTTGATATTGAATTGTGGGTAGCTTTTTCGACGACAGTCAACGTCGTAAGTTTCGGTTGCGGATCGCACGGGCTCGAATCCCAATTCGGGCAGATTAATTTTTCAATAGAATTATTGATATATCTCCGGACACATTGATATCTGTGGGATTTAAAATTCTTTTCCACACCGTACCATCCTAAAAATGTGCTATTTTCTAACCACTAGTCTCTAACAGTCATTTCTATCCTTACTCTCTTTGAAATTAGATTAAATCATTTGGTGTAAATAAGCTCCTCTTTAAGAGAGGACAATGAAGTGACCCTACTGGCGGATCCAAATAGAGGACCATTTATTTTTTGCAGACTACCGATACAGTGGAACCCCGATCTTACGTTTTCCCGCGTTGTCCGTTCATTTTCTATAGTCCCGATGAAACACCCATAAGAACAATGTTCAAAATTCCCGCATTAACCTTTACCAATCTAAAGGCCAATGAGTCTGGCCCGGAAGATTCTGTTAGGAGGCTCCGCGGGCCAACACGCCAGGCCGAGCGTAGGTATAAGTTTACTGACAGATTTCTCATGGATGCAAGTAAATTCTACAAAATTTTATTTTCGATAAAAACAGTGAAACATTGCAAAATGCTGGATTAGCCAACATTTTATAATTTAAATCAACCGTTCGCTGGATATCTTCTGAGAAAAATAGGTGCACTATTTTAGCTGTTGAAAAATTTTTCATGTTCAAATATTTTTGTGACAGTCAGTCGTGATCTTGTGTTAATGACGGTTTTCTAAGGCCACTCCCACATATTGCCACCATATTTTTTCGTATTGTGGAACGATTATATTTCTCAACTCCGCGGTATTTATCTTAGTAGTTTAACTTCATAAAAATATTGATTTTCATATGTATATTTATTTAAATAACCATTGTTGGAAAATAATAAAATAATGAAAAATAAGCTTCTTATTTAAAGTATTATAACGAATGTCGATAGTAACTATGAGGTACATTTTATGAGTGTACGTTCATGTAGGTATACACCGCATTCGTTAAATAATTATCATTATGATGATGTTACTATTATGACGTTCCGAATAAATCGCTTTTTGTAACAACGTTGATGAAACGAACAAATATGCTAGTGGTCAATTCAATCCTCGAAAACAATCGCTGTAGAAAAAATTAAGAAGTTTAACTTTGATTTTGAAGTATTTTTTGGTGTTATTTTAAATACGAAAATTTGATTTCATCCTCATCTTCAAAGATTTTTTTTCGACGGCATTTACAGCAGATTCACCATTTTTTTCTATTTTTAAGAGGGAACGTTTTCTACAAATATTTTTTTTTCCCACATTTACATTAACAAAATCGATTTGTAGGTGAAGCATTTAAATGACAAATTTTATTCCTGGAAGAATAATAGTTATTGACGAACCTAAATAAATTTCAAGAGGAGAATTATTTTTATAGCATACAATTCAAATATTTACATTAACAAAATCGATTTGTAGGTGAAGCATTTAAATGAAAAATTCTGCAAAATTTTTATTACTGGAAGAATAATAGTTATTGACGAACCTAAATAAATTTCATCGGAGAATTATTTTTATAGCATACAATTCAAATAAGCCAACTAAATGAAGTATTCGTTATACCTATATAAGTATCATTTTAAAAAAACATCTGCTAAGCACCGTGTAGAATGTAGTTGAAGCGAATTCTAAAATTTACGATATGGGCATTGACCATTCTTTTGTTTAATTATGGATGGGCGAAATTTTTAACTCGGCAACCTATAAAAAAATAAGGTACCAAACACTACCCCGTAAGCTTGAGCGAATCAATGGTTCACAAATCAGGTAGCTACCCGTCAGTTGTGTGTCTTCCGGACAACAATACAAGACGATTAGAAAGAATCTTTTCCAAGGATTTGCAGTCAATTTTTTGTATATATTTACTATATTATACAAAATTATTGCTAAGCAATAAATATAAATGATGCAAACAAAACATATTGAAGGCATACGTATTATTTTTAACTTCCGTAAGTGTAATTTAACGATTTTTTTTATCGTAATGTACCAACCATCTGATGGTCATACGAATGATCAGATAGAGTGTACCAAATTCAATGAACCAAAATTATTATTTTTAATAAAAAATGCTTTTGTAATTTTCAATTAATCATGTACTTCATCCAACCCAATTGAACACTATCACTCACTTGACCAGCACATTTTTTTTCAATCAGAGTAGCTTACCAGACATGAGAAAATTTAGTCAGAGTGGAGAAGGTCCGTTCCCCGATTTCCTCGATTTTACGTTTAAAAATAATGGTTCCATCACAAATATTATCCCGATTGACCGTTTATGTTGAATATTTCTTAAAAAAACATTCAAACCCTTCCAATCGATTCGAAGAAAAACACTGAGACTGCAAGTGTGCACTTGTTTTCTATTCATTGTCATAATGTTTCCGGTAATTACTGAGCATCCGTGTCTTCTGTAGAAGAAGATAGCGAAAAACGCAATAATTAACCATGGAATGACATTAACAATAACAATATTTTTCTACTTCAAGGATATATGTAGATGAATCTGTTAAAAAATATGAGAATTTGAGGTAAATTTGTTTAAATTGAAGTGGTAAACTGCAAAGAAGCAAAGTAATGTAAGGATTTTTTTAAAAAATGAATGTTTGTCAGATTTCCATGGCCCGGCCTATTGTAGTTGAGAGACATAAAATGTTATGCCTTACAAATGTCAAAACGGTAGCAGGCCCTGGCTTATTTTCAGGTGGCAGATCGCCAACTTGCCCCACTACACCACTGCGTATTGGTATCGCGGAACTCCCATGCTGAGTCTTCCTCGACATTGTAAAATTTGGTTATAAAAAATATTTTTATGAATTTTTAATTATGCTTATTTAAAAAACCGTTATATTAAAAATATACGCAATTGTGGAAGACCAGCAAAGATAAAAAGGGTGGTTTGACTGCCGAAATAGAAGTAAATCGTACGTTAACTGACATTAGTTCGCCAAGAAACTGTACTCCTCTGCTACAATAGCGCATCGAAATATTGAGAAGATTAGCAAGGCTTGGCTTTTGTAATGTTGCAATAGTGCACTAATCCTTCATTAATATATAAGCAATAAGCAATACCAAAATAAATACAGCAATTTACGCATTACTACTTGCGTGTTTGCATACAAATATTGCAAGCGGCTATCTATGATTCACACATGTTTACAGTATCCTCTTCAGCTGGATTCTTTTTCCTTATTCTTAAAAGTTGTTGATGGTTACTTTAGTGACTTTAGTCGATCCGTCAGTCCGTCACTGAGTTTCTCTCGTGGGTAGAAAGATATATATTGGTAAGAAATCGATGTTGGTCGTCTGGATTGCATTCATTTATTATCTAAGCTTTATTAATATAATATATTGCACAGTTTTAAATGGGAAACTGTTATTAATGCTGGACTTTCTTTAATCTTTAATATTCTTACTCAATGGTTTTCAGGTAGCCAGAAATCTCATGTCTGAGATTTGAAGTTAAGCACATCATATGGACCCATTATTCAGGTGTTTTCGTGACTCAACCTCCTGTTTGTAAATTCAGTTTTTAATTAAGATGCACCAAAACCTATGAAGAAAGAGTCGGAGTCGTGGAGTTGTGGTGTTTTGGCCAGAGTCGTGAAAAACTTGAAAAGTTTGAACTCTTTATTACAAATATAACATGTTTAATCTGACAATTTTTATCATTGGCTGAATAATCAGGAAAATTTGGAAAAATCAGGGCAAAATTAAAATATTTTAGTGTCTTTGGTCAATGTTTGAGCCAGAGTTGTGCCTTTTTTAACAACTTAACATCTCCGTTTATTTCATATTTTTTTTAACCATAAGAGTTAAGTGTATCTCAATATAGAGTTGGAGAAATAAGCAAGGCACAAAATTATCTTGAATGTAAATACTTAACATAGTTCATACAATTTTTCTTTATTTACTCTCTCAATTGGAACATCCGGCCAATGCATAGTAGCTTCAAGATTATCAGTATACTATCAATTTCCTGGCTCAAGATGATCATCCAATGGACCGTCATACCACTATATGACGATGGGACTTAGACTGCTTCCAAGTATCAGCTGCACATGCTTATCTCCACTTTTTGGTTATGATAGTGATGTTCAATAAATAATCAGTATTTTTACTTAAAAAAAGTAAGTTTTATTTGTGAAAATAATCCAGAAAATTGAGTTCACATAGGGAAAGTGGTAAGAAATATTGAACTTACAGAATAAGAATTATTACACGGATAAATAATTGAATGCAAAGGAATATCCTATTCTTGCGGGTTTGGTCGGAAATACACAATAAAGTTGTTATTTATAGCTCTCTCTATACGACGAAGCCTATCAATAATCAGAAACTTGGCTTCTCTCCTTTCATGATAGGGAAACGATGCCAAAGCTTCAGAAAACCTTAAACACAATATCTCATAATCGGAGTAGCTTGAATCGAATCCATGTAATTCTCTAAATGTTTTTCTCTCTTCGTTACCCAAGTTGAAAAAATGTATGCTCTCCTCAATCAGTTCTGTTTTTACCGTCCATTGTTCTTTGGGCATGTAATCTCGGTCATTGTATTGTGTTGAAACCGAGCGCCTCTTTAGACCATCATCAAGGTTGGATTCTTCTTCCATCAAGTCTGGAGCTTTTGTCGCAGTTTCTGTAAAATAAAAAATTTCGTATTGTATTGGTTTTTACTAATTTTACAACTTATATTGAGCATGGATAATATTTTTCGATATTAAGTTAGATATTTAACAGTTTTTGTTGTAGTAATTTGCGTATCTCAGATATAACACAAAAAATACAGTACGTTCGACAGATCTGATTAGAGAGTCCAATTCAAGTATCTAATATTATATACTCGAGAATACTTGCTATTTTTCAAGTATTTTAAAAATACTCCGAGTGTTACTCGTCCTGAACGCAACTAAGCACTTAAATGTATGACGTTAATTCTCTATGATTTTTAAATACATATAAGTTTTATAAATGAAAATAAATGTATTTATGAAATTAAATAAGTTTATTTATTTATTTATCATCTATTTGTAAACACAACTTTGAATTATTTATATATATTTTGGTACATCTGAAACTACTTGAATATGTTAAAATTTTACTACTCGATACTCGAGTAGTTGAGATGTCGAGTAATTGGAATCTCTAAATCCGACTGATGGTCGTACTATCTTGATGCTTTATGGTTGTTGATCATACTTGAACTTGAAGAATTATAGATGTGGTCAGAAGGCTACAAAAACCACTTTATAAATTTCACATATTATACGATAATTGTTAGGTCTACCTATGCTAGTCGTTTCAGAACAAATAGTGGAGGCATTCACAAGTCTGACTTAATCAAAAGAATGTGAATTCTAAGCTTAAAAATGAAAATTATTACGTGTTCAATTGATAAAAATGAGTAATTTAAAAAATATTAAAACTTTAATGGCAAGTACATCTTAAATATAACAAAACTCTAACGAACATGCCCATCGAAATAACTATATCCCTGATATTTGGTCACTCACCTATTTTTTTATAATTCAATCGTTCGTCAACACTGAATTAACCATAATGTATATTTAAGGATGGGAAAGTAGTTCATATGGATTAATGGTTTGAGAAACCTGTAAGTTATTGTCAAATTACACTATTAAATGTATTCATATTCATGAGCACATATCTAAAAGTAGTAAAAAATCTGTTATATATTTTTTAAAAAAGACTATGTATCTCATTATTAAAAAAAATGAACACTAAAAGACTTTATTGAAAGTTATGTAAAATAAATTTAATGGTTTGCAGTATCGTTGGATAGAGGAGGTGGATCAAAAAGTTTCCACACATTGAACCATTTAATTGGCAAAAAAATATCATAGTATCATATTTAGTTCCTGGAGAATTATTGTACAAATGTGCTGATAACTTTTTCTTCTTCATATGAGTACCTTTCAAAAGATTTCTAGTCATTCTAATTATCAATTTATAAGATAGGCTTACTTCATTGGTAGCTTTACAATACACCATTGGATAGCTGTATGTATTTATTCAAATGTATATTTGTAATATTAGTAGTGTTTTCTAGTTATTTTGGCAATTCTTCTGGTTCGTCTTGATTGCATTGAAGGAATTAATTAAGAAATAAATATTTTCCAGTTTAGGCATGAATTGGTGAATTATGCGAAATATAATGATGTTTACCAAAGTTAATGAAAGTTTAACAAAGAATTACTGTACCTTCTACAGCGATTTCTAGAGCGGGAGTTTTAGCTTCGCTTTCCGTCTGCATTTTACAATCTATTTTGGCACATTCCTGAAACATTCCACCAAATGGATTCATTAAATGAAGGATTTTGAATTGATTTCAATTTACATTAAAGGCATATTTTTTTTAAATGAAGCCATTGCACAATGACTAAATTCATTCATTCTGATTGGGAGTTGTGATTATCTTTGTTTTGTACAAACCTAGGATGCAATAATAGGAAAAGGCCATGAGTAAAATTTACCTCTTCAGAAGGAGATTCTACAACTCTCTCGAATTCAGGAACTTCTTTCTCCAATCCTGACATTTTGTAGTATGTATTTTCTGTAACAGCTAACACGAGCAGGGTGAGATCTATGAAAAAAAATCAAATCTATAAAAAACATTCCACAATGATTTACTTGCACAATAAACATGGCATTTAACTTAACACTCAAACCTCTTTTAGTGCGATTTCAATGTTATGCGGTTTTTTTAATGCAATTTTTGTTTTACAAATTGCATATTAGATATTTCCTCCGAAACTTCAATCAGAAATACTTCAGTTAATATCAAATTTACCCATTTCCATCCACGTATGAGCTAGTTTTCAAAAGTGCACAAATCTATTTGTTGAAAAACTGAAAATGTGAGATATTTTCATTACTTTATCCTCATAAATGAGTGTTTACTATCAATATTTTTAACCTATGTTTTAAATTAAGGAATTACGGATAAGGTGTAACAATTCAAACATTTCTATATGAATAAAAAAGGTCTCGAAAGTTTAATCTAAAACTGGCAGTTGAAAAAAAGTATTTTGGAATTGTCTACTTTTGTAAATTAGCTCCTCATATATGCAGTACATTGTGTCTTAATATCAGAAATTAACTCAGAAACGAGCCATAATTTGACAAATTGTGGCTCGTGTTTTAAGAATAGCATTTACTAAATCTGCAATGCAAATTATCAAAATGGCGTGATATCAAAGCAATTAAGATTGTAGACGCTTTGGCCTGGAAAATTTACACTAGACGGGAGCGGTATACATTTTTGCAAACATGTTATTCACATTTGCCCACTTGGTAAGAAGGCATATTGAAAATATAGAAAAACTTTCAAAACTATTACTCACCTGGTGGCAGACTTCTGGAAGCTTCGAGAAAGAGTGAACAATGACATGTTATCCCCTCCAAAAATGTTACTTGCTAGTGAACCATAGACAATCATGTGTAAAAAGTATACCAGCTACGTTCAAGTATCCGTAGTATTGTATTTTATATGGGTAAAAGCCGATGGAAAAATTAATATCAAAATAGCTATGACAATAGACTGACGCGATCTGGGACTTAAATTTCAATTGGATTTTTTTATTATTACTTTGCCGTGGTGATTACCATACATACACTGCAAGCCACGACTTCCACCTTGCGACTGTATTGAAAAAATAAAAAAAATATTCCTTACTCCAAACACAGCCTTCATTATTCCAATAATCGATTCATAATTTAAAATTAATTACCTGCGAAATAAATGAAGGCAAGCAAATTGAACGAAAATTGAAAAATCAATTTTGGCAAAAGTAGAAGATTTATAAAGCTATTAAAAATATTGATGGTGCTTGGAGTGATATTTCAAAACAAAAATAGACCCGAAAAGATAAGGTTCCCATCCAAACATGGTATTTATTTATTTAAAAAAAAATATTTATAAATACATAAACATATATTTAAAAGTAAAATAAGAAAAAAGTTACACAGTTTTCGATCTAATTACAATTTACCATCGATTAATTAATCATTCAGTGTCGCTACTTAATAATAAACGCGCTCCTTTCATTTAAAAAAAATGCTAGGTTTCATGTTTTCCTTGATTTTCAACTTCCACGGAAACTTTTTGAACCAATTAATCGCAATTACAGTCAAAAGACACTGCACAATTATCAATTATGACATTAAATTTGAAATAATATGATACGTGGCGTGATGCAAAATTATATTTGTGTGGTTAATAAATAGTGCTACTTTATGTTTTGTATAATTGTATTAAAATGTATGGTGTCGCATGCTAAACTTAAAAATAGATAAACAATTTTTTTTATTGTTTTTTTATTGGAAAATAAGCCCGACTATTTTCAGAAAAAAAAAATATTTTACATTATAAAATATATTTATTATTGTTTGGGCAACTCTGGCCAACTGCTAAAACAACGGATGTTTAACGGATTTCTATGATAGTCAATCAGAATTCATACGCGACGGAAAGATTTTAGGTAAGTTAACTGACGTAAAGCTCTCTTCTTTAGAACTGTTTTTTGCAGGTCAGTCTTTATTTTCTCATTGTTCTCTGATAAAAAAGATACTATGGGCTGTTGAAATGACCACACAGCTTTCTTATATGTTCATAGATGAATCGTGCGTGTGTTGGTGAGGAGAACGTTGCGTCTTTTTTACTATATCAACGATTTTGACAAAAAATGGGATGTGTCTTGCGCAATTTTGGAAATTATTAAAATAGCATATGTTCATAAATTTAAATCAATTTTATGTTTAAATTCTTCATTCCTTGACAGACGCAAGCTGGTTCAATATAATTTTAGTATCGATTGGAACGAAATATTATAACAAGCTGCAAAGAAAAAAAATTGGCTTAAAAATAAAGATTCTATTTTTTGTAGGTACGAGTGTGATCTTTAATTTAATATTCAATGTTTTCAGAGTACTGCACACGACTTCACCTTATTCCTTGCAATGGATGAACATCATGACACTCATTTGGCTAGACTGATAAAGATGCTGGAGCCAACGATTCTGGATTTGTTGGACTCAACTCAATGTCCCATGTTAGAAAACAATCTTTGTGGCATGAGTTCACAAGAAGCTTTCGGTATTGCCAATTTAGGTGAGGTACAAAATTTTCCATTTCATCAATACACAACAAATGACACCTCCTATCACGAACTTTTGCCTCAAGAAATCCTCGGCGCTTCAGAGGAATTTTATGATTCAACAAATGATGAAAATTCAATAAATGATGACGTTGCGCAGGAAAACTTCTCAAAATTTTCAGTAGAAGCTGTTGGTATAGCCAATTTAGATGAGATACAAAATTTTGCATCTCATCAATATACAACAAATGACTTCTGTCACGAACTTTTGCCTCAAGAAATCCTCAGCGCTTCAGAGGAAGGAAATGAATCGATAAATAATGAAAATTCAATAAATGATGACGTTATGCAGGAAAACTTCCTCTCGCAATTATTTTGCCATGAAGAAATCATGGACAGTTCTTCTGACGAATCTGTCGAATCTGTCGAATCTGTCGAATCTGTCGAATCTGACGAATCTTACGAATCTGACGAAGAAGATCGGGAAAATTTAGTTCCTGAAATAACACAGTCTGGATTTCCGGAATATCCATATGGAATAAACACTTGTACGGTCTCGCGAGTCGCCTATCCAATAACTGGTACTTGGTCAGCTTGGTTTGTTATAAGGAACGGTGAGCGTCAATATTTAAAATTTTGAGTTTTGATTAAATGTAAACAGATATTTAAGTAAAATGATGTCGAAACAAATAAGTTGAATTTCAGACTGTGGCATAATACTTTTAAGGTGTCAACAAACGTTAAATAAAGAAAACACATTATTAAGTTCAAATTCCTCATATATATACTGAAAATATCTTATACATTCAGAATATATGTGGCAGTCGTGGAATATGTTTTTTTTGTAGTAAAATATATAAATGTGAGAAATTTTTGAAAAATTTTCTAGGAACATTTGTGCAATGAAAAAGATTAAGTATGTCGCAATTTAGAAAAATTCCATGTCATAAATGATGTCTAGATTAGACAGGATGCTAGTGGTGCATTATCCTCCCTAAGCAGTAGAAGATTTAATATTAGTTTATTTTTTTGATATTAATACTTCAAAAATTTGAAGATTCATCTCAGAATATTTCCAAATATATGACCTTTTTATTGTTATTAATAAGTTTGATTTCTAGTCATAATTCTTTTAATTTAATATCACGTGTACCTTGATATATTATTTTCAGATTGATTCAATACGACAGTTTCGTTTTAATTGCCAACTAGCAACAATATTTTACAATATATCTGTGTTACAGGTTCTGTGATCTGTTTCGACTTATAATATACAATTTACAGAAAATGTCTGTTGAATCACTGAAACATGTAGATGCAATTTATTTTTAATATTTTCATAGCACGAAAATACAAGCCGCACCATTGAAACTTTCCATATAGGAGACTGGGTTACTTCCCCTATTAAATTTGGCTTAAAGTTATTTTTGTGTGTTTTGTAAATTGCACAAAATCAACAGATTCAGGGAAAAGGGGCTTTGGAAGCAAATGTTTCAAACAAAAAAAGTTCAGGAGGAAGCCCAAAAACTAATTTAAGGCAGTTAATATTTGGTGTAAGAGGGCTCAAAACATAATCTGTTTCATAAAAACTACCCATGTTGATGAAACTTTTAGTTATTAATAAATTATAAGAGTTGATTGTTTTATTTAGTCTTGAATATTTAGTATTTTTTTATAAAGCTCCAGAAGATAAAACTATAGAAGACTGTTGCTAGTGCAGTGCAGTGCAGTGCTAGTGCTCTGTGGCAGTAACGCAATGGGTAGAATGACTGTACATTATAAATAATTTTGCTTTCGTTTTGAAATACTCAGTAGTACTACTGGGATACATTATATAGTAATAAAATATGTTTTTGTACCTAAATTTTAGATTAAGATGTGATTAATTATTGGGATGTGATGGCCTCATTTCCTTATCGTCCTAATAGTAATTTGACTTAAAGATATTGGATGTGATACTAACTTAAGAATATTAGACCAAAAGATATATTTTTTTGGATATTATTAAAATATTATAATCCAGATACTTTTTTGAATTGATTTTTAAAACTGTACCAACCATGTAATGTAAACTTATTTAAATTTGTAAACCTCCTTAAATTATTGTTTGATCTAGAGCCTTAGCTAGAGACTGGCAAATAAGGCAATCGCTCTGGGCGCCAAGGCAGGGGCAGCCCATAAGTGGCGCCAAAATGATGCCAGGATGCGAAATATCTACTCCTTGCCATAGGTGCCAAAGGACCTTCATACGGCCCTGTTCTAAACTCCATTCTAAGCCCGAATCATATTATTTATTGAGTAGGTGTTAGTGGGGTGGGGCCTGTGTGGTCAGCGCTCCCACAGATTTTTTTGACTATTTAAATTGATAAATATTTAGTCTAACGTTAGAATAATAACATAGTTTTATTGTTTAAGTGTTGGAAAATTGTTTTGTTGCAAACTTGTTAGTAGATAAATTGGTTCACTGTCGGGAGGTATTAAAATTGTATAATTAATTTGCACAATGTAGAAACATTAAAGAGTCTACAGTTGGTTTGGAAAACTTCTATTTGAACTTCAAAAGCAATTTTAGGTGACACAAATACAGCTGAGCGCAATTATCAATATTAAAATATCAAAACAAGCAAAAGCTTGCTATATTTCATTTTAAGAAAAGCAATATCACCTAACAGATGAATATATATTTAAGCAAGAAAATTTTTTTTCATTTAAAAAATATTAACTGTCAATTCAATCGGTGTTTTGTCATTTGCATTTACGGATTGAATTTTTTATTAACTTCTCGAAATATTTCTTTTAAAATTTAAATGTAACTGAAAAAATAACTTTCTTTTACTAATATCTTTTATTTCAAATAAATAAAACACATTTTAAAGGATTATTCCTCATGTATTCTGATCCACATTCGGACCAGTTTCGCTCATTGTGAGCATTATCGACTGATGAAATATACAGTGAAACCAGGTTATTTGCACAAAAAGTGAAACATTAGACATGAGTATACTTAATAATTGGCTAAAGCCAAGTCAAAATAATTTCAAAATAATTATACAGATGACTACTTTTAAATTCTTGTAATATTTCTTCAACCAAATGCTTATCATACTTTGTCCTATATTTCTCTTTTTCGTATAAATAATCTTTTTCATTATATATTTCTTCAATTGATAATGCTCGATGAGGATAATGAGGAAAACTGATCCTGATCTTTATCAAAACATGTGAAAGCAATCCGATAAAACTTGTTTAATTTCATTTTAACGAAGCCTTTCCACCGAGGAGTGACATTTAATACACAAAAGGTGATATGTGAAATCGTTATATATACTATTAATGGAAAACGAGTTTCTGTGAGCTGTGAAATGTAGCTATAATAGAAATATAATTGAATATATTTTTACCATAATGTTAATAATTACCAGTTGTGAAATTATTTTTGTTATAAACTCACAGAACAATTGTATTTATTCAAAATTTTGAAAGCCATATTGAAATGTATAATATTTTTAGCAAAAAAAAAGTTTTATACCAAATGCATAAAATGTATTTATATTCAGTAGTTAAAAAATCTCGCAAACTCAAAGGTGATTATTTCAACTACAATGTCCGACATATTCGGAAAAATCTTTAGGAAAAACAAATGAATACTACCATTGCTCGCATATGTGTTATCTTCTTCAAAAATTTACTAGCCTACTTTTGAAATTCATATCTGAAAATAAGTGACCATTTTTTTTTTGAAATCATGTGACAAGAAAAGATAAATTTAATATTTTCAACTCATTAAATTAGTCATTTGATTTAAATACCAGCCTTCAATTAAAAAAACTTCTGTTATTATTGAATTCTTTGCATCTTGTATGTATATGTTTGATGACTATATGTATATATTTAATGCTAAAAATTATACATTCTACATAATATAATGCATGATAAGCATTGCCTAAAATTAAGGATCCCTCATTTATGTTAAAAAAAAAAATTCATGAGACAACTGTGGCTAAATTTAGATAGTTAATATTGTAATTTGGTCTGAATAAGACCACCTTTAATAGCATTGCCAAATGCTTACCCACTAAAAGAAATTAGTATTGGTCTTTAAATGAATCGCCAATATAGATAATAAAAAATGTGAAATATTTGATTATTAAAGACAATTATAGTATTTGTGAGCGTAATTGGCTACCCCATTGTATTTTTTATTCTCAAACAAAAATATCTTCAATTGATTTTTTTCACCAATTCCCCATGACATCCTCCATGCTTCCTTTCATGTCATCAGGGCGCTCTTTGCTCCAATGGGCAAATCCTATGGATGGTTATCATCAGGTACATGAAACCGTTCGATTTCTTGGCCTGCGCTTGTCATAGAGAAGTTTCCGTCTGGACAGGCACTTTTGAAGAGCACATTGGTTTTATTCGCATTTACCTTAAGGCCAACAATCTATCCATCGTCTTCTTGATACTCTTGACAGATGACAAGTTTGTTTCATATAATTCTACTTAAAGATCCTTCAGAAAATGTAGAATAAAGTGTACTTATTGGTAGATTTCAAGCAGTTATATGATCAAGGTTACAAACAAATTGGATATCTAAGATCAGTGGCTATATGAAATGAAAAATAGTAGTCATTCAATAATTGTCATCGTGTGACTTACTATCACAAGGTTCCTTAGGTAAATACTAAATAACATTAATATATTATATAATCAGATGAGTGTGGGAGAGAATTTAAGACAGCCCAGACATCCATGTCTCCGAGCACTAATCAATAAATCAATTGAAATATGTATGGGTGAGGTTACATTCACATGGGGCCATTTGTTGCGTTTTTTAAACGTATATGCTAACCCAACCTGCGGCCCATCTAGCTTTTTTTTGTGCGGCCCTAAACACATTTATTATCAGGGACATGATTTACAAAATCTGGCATTCTATATTTCGTATATCTTGAGATTAATTTTGACTTTGACGTACAGATAGTGACACCCAAAGAGGATTGTCGTTGTCGTGTCAACATTAGATCTGGTATAAGAGAGTTGTTATTGCTGCCTTAGCTAAGGAATTTAAGAGCAGATTTCAGGATTTACATTGTATCAAGAATTATACATGACATGTTATAATTTCGAATGAATATAAACCTTTTTATTTTTTGTTGTTATTTAACACGTGTTTTAAGAAGACTGCGATGCGATATTTCGCCGCCTTCTCGCCAAAGTCTTCATTTTATTCAGGCCAAAATATTATCATATTATTTAACCAAACTTCATATGTTTGGTTGACGGCAATTTAAAACATCTAAGAAACCATAGAATTGAGGATATTTGGAAAATGACAAGATGGAAATATGACAGTAAATTTATTGAAACACAGACATGTAAGGCTTCATTGGCCTAAACCATTTAATCAAAATTCGATGTTCATACGGAATACAAGGCAAAACTTTCTTTCAACAATGAAATATTAGCGAAGTCAGGATCTTCCGACGCCCTAACTTAGGGTTGGGCTATTGTGTAAAAATTCCTAATATTCGAGAATAGCAGAGAATGGAATCCGCTGATTTCTCGTCCTCGACATAAACAGATAAAATACAGATAAGACGACGATAATCAAGTCATATTTTTAGATGTTGATAAATTTTTCTCACAGAAAGATGTGGAAGTCATCTTTACTGACCAGCAGTAGATACAGTGAACGATATTTTCCAGAGGAATTTTCGATCCTTACAACTACGTATTTTTTTGAATCCCAACGCGAGACATACAACTCCTTTGGTTGCACATCCATTGAGGGCTTTAAATGTATGACAATGCTATTTTATGATCATTGCCACACTTGAGTTCCGTCGGAATCATGCCGTACACTTGTAAAAATAAAATAGCAGTTTTTTTTGTCATTTACCTTACGAAATAGCGCTTTTAATTAAAACTCATTGTTTACGCTGTGGGCAAATTTGTGCGTAATTACCATAGTAATTAAAAAGGCCCGTATACAAAGTGTTAAATTTGTCAGTTTGGGGGTATGTCAAACTAACTGACGAACTAACCAATCAAAAAAGTGCATGTGTCGTCTTAATCCCTTTAAATAAAGGATGTGTTTGCTAATCTTATTTGGTAATCGATCAATACTAACTTTCTGATTCTTCGATACGTTTTCTCATAGTCGTGAGGTGGTATTAGGTAGTCGGTACAAATTTATAATGGTTTACAGATCTCTAATGCATATGCGTGTATAAACGTATGTATATTAGTGTGAGTGCCGATATCCGTGAACTGACTGCGCAGACGTCAAAATAATTAAAGTACATATATATTGCTTAAAAATAATGTACCGTTACTTTTTTCACTATTGTAATTTTTAAGGAACTGTATGCTGCTAATGATAAGTGATAATTATGTAATATTATTATTATTCTGTTTTAGTTTTTATTTTTTAAATCTCAAATTTTTTTCCAAATAAATGGGGGTGGGAGGGGGGGGTGGGTTTCATATTTATTTCGTCATGTATAGTGTTGCGGATCGCGTAGCTTTACAAATATATGTATGAGTCCCGAGGACAAAAAAGGTTGAGTATCATTATGCCAACCGGACATTTCAGTGGCAATGGATGTTACATACAGCTAGGGGCGGGGTTTTTCCAAACTGTGGCTCACTGGATGTTTCTCCACGACCCGCCATCATTGATCTTATTTCTAAGAATAACTTTTATATTTGAAAAAATATTGAAAATTCAATAAAATTTGTTGTTTCGTAAATATATCATCTCAGATCATGTTGAAATTAAGAAAAAAAAAATTTGAGAAGATAAACTTATCGCGACAAACGTAGTAAGAAAAATTGTTATTGATAAAAAATATCAATTAAGTACAATCAATACTCGAAACGATGACAAGGAACTCGAAAGCTCTCGACGAAAGTAACGATCAAAAGTATACCTGCACAGTTATTAATTTTCAGCATGTACCTCTTGAAAATTATTTAACCCATTCACTGCCCACCATTTTTCATTAACATAGCCAGTGCCCATCAATAAATGCATACGGAACTGAAAAAAAAAGCACGTTGCAAGCTCACCAATATTGCACAAATCATAGTGACCCATTCGTCAATAGGTGTTTATTGTTTTGATCGAAAAATATATTGCTCACTGATAAAAGGGTTCCATGACAAAACAGAATATGATAAAACCAGGGCTGTGGAGTCGGAGTTGGAGTCGTCGCGGCGTTTTGGTCGGAGTCGGAAATTTTGAAAAAATTGACCTTTTTATTTTTGCATTTAATATGTCAAATTTGACTTTAGATCACATTGATAGGGTTGATATTAAAGTGAATACACATAAATAGGAAAATTAGGGAAAAAGGTGACGATATTACCTTTTTTTATTCGGAGTCGGTGTCGTATTTTTGGTCAATGTCGGAGTCGGAGTCGTGGTTTTGGTAAATGCTGGAGTCGGACTTTTTAAGACCGACTCCACAGCCCTGGATAAAACAGAACATGACAAAAAACCTAACCTAACCTATTTTATCATATTCTGAAAGTCATGTTCTGTTTTGTCCGGTTACCGATAAAAGAACGAACACCGGCGCCACGACAAAAAACACTACGTCACAAACAATTTATATCGTGCACGAAAATTCATAAATATCAGATATGAATAAATATGGACACAATTTATTGTGATAAATAAAATAAATATTTCGATAAAATATAATATTTTTGAAATAATATAAAAAATCATGTGTGTAAAATTCATGGAATAATCTGGAACATGGTGTCAAATAGAAGCGTGAACAACCAACATATTGTGGACAGTAATAAATACTGTCCTTTCTAATATTTTTAGTCATTTAATTTTACACCTCTTCTTCTTTCGACAAAAATCAGGAAGGTGGTAATTACATACTTATGGCCAGTACACGGATAACATTTTGAGGTGGACCCAGCAAGTTAGGAATACATCAAGTCTCTAGCCTTAAATAACATCAGGACCAGTTTCGCTCTTCACAAAAATTATTTAATGAAGTTGAGCGAAACCGGTCCTCATCGTTTTCAAATATATTGTAGAAATAATTTTAAACAAAAAAGGGTTTTAAGTTTTTTATTTATTTTTATATTTACGCACAACATAAGTTTAGTTTTTATATATGGAAACAAAGTTAATTTCACTATATTTATCAATATCTGACCTATAATTTATATAATAAACGGTTAAAACACAAGATACATACAAAGCTATTTATATCCACAATAATGTATGACCTAGAAGAAAGACGTTATATATAATCAATATATCGCATTTATTTTGGTTATAAAATATAGGTTCTGTATATATTAGAAAATATTTTAATCGAGAACCGAAGTTTGCCAACTGCATTATTAGTATATACCAGGCGATAAATCTAAGTGTTATGAGTGTTACATCTGTTTGACGAGACTCCGCGAATTTAGCTAAAACAATGGGTCATAATTTAAACTGCTAATGTCGCGCCGCGAACGAGGAAATAAAAAAACCTCCTGAAAGAGTGTGACAGCAAGCGAATCGAAGGAGATGCAGTGAAATACCTCGGAAGCGCCTCCTGCGGCAGGGGCACAATGCAACTATTTTTGGTAATCAAGAATATAACGGACATTCCCTAATTAACAGATAATGACTGGATTTATGATTTTGAATTTATTCTGGTTATAGTAAAAAAACAAAATACGCTCATGATATGGTAAAATGTTTGAATGGATTTCAATTAGAACTCAAGTTATTCCTTCAACAAATATCGAATAATCGTGTAGAAAAACATGGTAAAATTATTAACGCTCTAAATAACGATTTTTCACGAAAATATGGTGACTTCCGAAAAGTTGAAACGTTTGGCACTAGTACGTGATCCATTTTCACTAGATATTGATAGTGTGTCGATAGAGTTACATCTTGAGATTACTAATCTGTAGTGTGCACTGATTTAAGAGAATTGCACGGTCGTGAAGAAATCGCCAAATTTTACGATGCTCTGAATTCAGACAAATTCTACCAATTTAAAGATTTTTGGAAGCATTTTTTCAAATTATATGAAAGAAAGATTTTTTTTACGTGAGTCTTTCATGCGCGCCACTTTTTGAAACAGATAGATGTATGGCGTGAAAAACGATCGGGTGTATATCGAAAATTGGCATTTTACTTGCGGCCCGCGGCTCATTTTGAATTCTTGGAATTGGCCCTCCATCCGAAAAGTTTGCCCCCCCTTGGACTATACGGTAAATTCCCGTATGCGGGCAATATTTCTTGCCGCATACGTGACGAACTTGTCACTGAAATCGAAACGATTGTATTGAATGCGTCACGCATGCGCATTGAGTGGCATTACTTCTTGTATGGGCGTGTTCATTGCAGCGATATATGTTTAGCTAAATTTTTGATCTCTACCGATTTATTTACAGCAGGCATGGGCAACCTTTCCAAGGTCGGGGGCCGGATTGTCATTCCGTCTTCGAGTCAAGGGCCGGACCAAATTACTACACATAAGTTACATATATTTAATTCAATAAAACACTTTGCTACATCTTATATATTTTTTATTTATATAATGAACGACATAATATTAATATTACTGATTACAAAATTTTGTGTGGCTGAGTGTGGAAGTAAGATTGGCCTTGTACTTGAATTACATGACTCTCCATATGGCGATGATATTGCTTGAGGATAATCGCATAGAATTTTCGAGATTTTTATTTGTTATCCTCGTTCGAATTTTTGATTTAGTGTGTTTCATCCTCGAAAAAAACTGATCGCACGTATATGTGCTGCCGAAAATACAAATGATTTTTCTTGCAAATGCGCGTACATTTGTATATTTTGCATCCACCAAATATAATTTATAAAAATCCGTCAAAGCAATGTTGTTAAATTGTGGTTTTATACATAAATCCCCCTAAAGGTCAATAAGTTCCATCTGCAAATTTGGTGGCACATTTTTTACATCTGAATCAATCGGATGAGCAAATATAGCGAATGTGGAGTCTTTGTTTTGGAAGTCAGCAAGCCTTGTATCATATTGCTCTATTAGTGCCTTCAGTTCATCTCCATAAGAATTACAGTCGCCCCAAAAGAAATCCGAAACAGCCGTTGAGCCTTCAAATCTCACATGCTTTTCAAAATATGGCTATTAGTTTACTTTACAATTGGAAAGGAAAAAAATGGAAATTGGTAAAGATTTCGAGAAAATTTTCGCAAATGAATAGAATTGTGAAGGGTGCGCGGATTTCTATTGCCACAACTGTATATGTGTTGTTTGTATGAGCTGATAGACTAGGAAAATGGTTTTAAAAAAAAATCCTCACTGGAACTATTAATTTATATTTCAATTATTTTGCCCAGATGTATAAGGGCCGGACAAAATAGCTCGGTGGGCCGGATCCGGCCCGCAGGCCAGTTGATGCCCATGTATGATTTACAGCATTAATTGAAAAAAAAGTCTTCATGCCCTCATGTTTGTATTTATACCGGAAAGCTTTGAATGATTCAATCTAACAAATGAAAACTGAAAGCTAGTTTTAAAAAGACTACTTTCACATAGGGCCATTCCGTGAGTTTTTTAAACGTTTTTGTCAAATACGGTGCGCGTATTCACACGAGGCTGTCCGGTCGATAATTCTCGTATCCCGTATTCTATGTATTTCGACCAAAAAACGAATCAATCAAAAAATCATTCCACATACAAAATATAATTTACAATATAAATTACCAACAGCAGAAGACAACAAATATTTATCGGGAGTTTTTAACGTGGTCTTGTAAATAGTGATTGCCCGATAATAACATAGAAATATCGATAGATAAATTCGAGGGATTTATCCAAACATTTTCTTTTGAATTGATTGATTTCAAGTGTTCGAGTTTATAATAAATGATATTTATTTATAAGGGGTAAAACAGAGGTGAGCTTGTAAGTATTGATTTTCGACATAACTTCTTTTAGCTTTCGCCAACAGATATATTTTGATGAGAATGGTGTAAAAAAAATCTGTGATGAATGTCAAAATCAGTACAATATTTAATCCCGTGTGGACGTATCTTTACCGTTTACTACTTAGAAGAAAAGCACCTCTTAAGGGTTTGTTTATGAAGCTTATGACTCGTTTGAAGTAATTTAAAGAAGTTTTAATTGAAATTTTCTAATCCTCTCCTTTCCATTGGAAGCTTCATAACGAATCAAAGACATCTGTGTATCCAATAAAAAATGGTATCTGATGAATATTCCTGAAGTCGACAAAGAGTTATTTGAAAAATGTACTTCACGAAGTTTTAGCTCATTCGAATTTGTAAATCAATAGATATAAATTAATAAATCGAAATATTTTATTCAATTTTAACTTTGCCGAGTAAGTACTGACTAGACAGGAGGGATGTTATCACATCAGCTTCGGAGGAATTAAAAACACATCGACGACTCGTATTCCACGTTCCCGGAAGCCAATGTACCAAGATAAATAAAAAAATATGAGAAAAACAATAAATAAAAAAAAAAAAAAATCAAAAAAATTTTATGACCAAAGAAAAATTTCAATTTCGGAATTGGTGGTGGTGGAGCAAACGTCAAGTGTCAGGTGTCGTCACGACGCAATTTAGATCTTCCAATAGCTCAGCCCAGTTGAAGATTGCGAACAGGTGCTGAAATAAATAGGGTCATATGCATGGATTTTATTTGAGCTTCAATGCACCGTGGAAAAGGATAATTTAACACATCATGTTTGGGACACACCAAATACCGTATTTCGCGGACTGTCGCTTGTGTGCGGGACACGGCAAATGCCGTATTTTTGTTCTGTCGTTTGTTGGCTGCTTGCGAGGCATGGAATATCACAGAATTTTCGTCGGCGTGAAATAAAGCGACCTTTACTATGACACAAAGCAATAAAACTTTCAGTAATTATGCACTGAATTTGTTCGAGTGTGTGATTTAAAAAAATAAAGGCAACAAATTTTTCTCGAATATTAAGTCATCAGTATCAAATTTCACACTTCCAGTGATACAAGTAAAAATGCAGTAATAACAAGTATATACTATAATTTACGAAACAATTATATTTTATGGATAAATATGATATCTTTAAGATAGAATGTTTAAAATAATTCATGTTTATAACTTGAGGAATGCCATTTACTAAATTGATAATAGGCTTTTATTTACTTACTTATTAATTGAGCTTAGAAATATGATGCAATTATGATGTAATCAGCGTGTTTTGATTTATTTTTAATGGTCAAATATCAAATATGATTACATTGAAAATTTTTATTGAAGATATTGTTTCGTTTAGAAGTTGTGTTGATTTTGAGAAAGTAATATATTTGTGCGAAAATCTCGAAAAAAAGCCCACTACAGGCTAGAGCACGGGTTCCCAACCCATGGGTGGCAAACCCTAAGGGGGTCGCAAAGGGTTTTCTATAGGGTCACCAACTTATGTAGTCAACCCAAAAAATATTCACTTTCATGCAGTTTGGCTGATTTTTTTAATAACCTTATGAAAAATGCCTTTTTCAATTTGGCCTAGGGGGTCACGGGTCAAATGGCTTTCATAAAAAGGGGTCACCATTCAAAAAAGGTTGGGAGCCTATGGGATTGTTCGAGGCGGTCGAGAAAATAGTGTTAAGAAAAAGTCCAACCATAATTATATTTTTTGCAAAAAATATGATTTTGTGTGGTCTAATCGGGCCCCCCCCCATGTGACGGTTGGTTTTTTTTAGCTTTTTTTGGTATTTTTTTTGACGAAGTTTATTAACATAGAAGTTTGAAAATTTTACCATATGTTTATGCCATTTTTAAGGTAAGTCAAAATATTTTTTGACTACAATCTTCGTCACAATATGTGGAGCACCACTCTAAGCGCACCCATGTCGAAAAAAATGTGGCTAACGGCCTCCATCCGACCAGCTAATTGGCTTATCAGAAATCAAAAAATCTAACGGCGTTTTAATCTATAAAACTGTAAAAATCGTTTGAATTAGGACCTTTTGAAAATCTGGAAAATTAAGCATTTGACATGTTCAAATTTAATGATTTTTTTCGACTATTTGGTTACGTAAAATCAAAACGGCTGAGAATTTTTTCATTATCCTAGTTCAAACGATGAAAAAAAATGTTTTTAATCTATCATTAAAATTTCAAAGCAATCGGTTAACCCGTTCTTGAGATATCGTGGAAGCCAGTTAGATAAACACAGTTTTGTGAAAAACGCGTTTGAAAGTTCAAATACTATTTAAAATATTAAATCTTTACTCACCATTAATCTGCTATGCCTGGTCCATAGATAATTCTTTCTTCTTCCTGTTTTAAGACTTTTGAAGCTGCTTACTTTGTTCTTGTTTAAATTTTGGTTTGTTTCACGAATTGAAATTACATGTGTATTGAAAGTTTTCATGTAACAAGTCGAAGCGTCAAAATGTGACCTATGTCCCGCTTCGAAATAAGTGTAGTCTAACTGCAATAACTTTCCAACGACTTCAAATATTGCAAAATCACTTTACCAGCATATTTTACACGTGCTTAAGAATCATTCTATGCAACAACAAAAAAAAGATGGTTTCAAAACATCACATAGGGGGACCACCTTAAATTGAAAAAAGTTCAGGCGGAGACGCCTCTTGTTTTAGTGCACTGGTGCACTGAACCCCCTCTAATATACAAGCAATCAGCAATTTCAAAATAGTCAAAAATAATTATTAATTAAAATAAATTCAAAATTTCTTTCTTGAAAGATGTCCCATGAAATGATCTTTCACACATGTCAAGCTGGAGCGAGCGACGCCAGAAATATAATAATAATAGTACATTCACCGAAGTCAGCCGATGACGTCACCGATGACGTGCATAGATTTGCAAGATCCTATCCCTTGATGAAGCATTAGCTAGACAAAATGATTTTGTTACGTCACAGTAGTATTTTTTTCTTATGAAATTTTGTGTTTGGGGAGTTCTCTTTACTTCCAAGCCAAAGACCGTTGCGGAATGCTTGCCTGCTGGATGCCTAATATATTTTCTATTGTTTAAAAAGGGTCTATGATTTGCTAAAGCCTGACGGACGATACTATTTTTAGTCAAAGAAAGATTGTTTTGCATATCATTGTCATTTAATGGCAGTGAAATATTCTTTTTTTATCAAATTTATTTTTCGAAAAAAGATTTTATTGATAAGCAAAAACTTAAAAATGAACTCAATGTCGTACATACAGATGAATTCAGTTAAAAATTAGCGTTGCTTCTCAACTTTAAAAAGAATTAAATCATTTTTTTTAAATAGCATGACTCAAAACAGGTTAATAAAATTTTAGTGAATATTTTTATGCACATCAAAAGTTTTCCATAATGTTTAAAAGTATCTCAGCTTTAGTGAAAATGTCTTCAATCGTCCTTTTCTTCCATATATAATACGTCACAATCGATAGCAGCGGGTAAATACGGCTTTTTGATATTTAATTTGTAAAATTAATTTGAAAACCGATTTCAAGATTTTTCAATAAAACATCGTGTGGTTTTTACTGCGTTTTCTGAATCATTCTCAGTAGATGTTAATTTACTACCAGCAAACCCACAAATAAAACAATTTGAAAAAGCACGTATACGCAAAAATCCACCAGGTTATAAGAGAAGGATTGAAATATCTCAGAATTCATAAATCTGCTCGAATTGTGTATTTTTTTGGTAATACTTACTTAAATACGTGAGCAACTTTTAGTCGCTTAACCGTTCAGACGCCACGGCGTACAGGCACTCGAAATCGGTGCTACCACCAGTGCCATGGCGTGCTGGCACGCAAACGCGATTACAAGCTTAATAATGAATAAATTAAATATTTTTGAATGCAATATTATGCAGAGACACCTTTTGGAGGCATTTTGATTGTTAGAATACCCATATGCTGAACCCTTTTCTTTTTATTTGAAGTTGGGCTAACAGATGTCACTAGGGCTGGCACTTAATTATCGCAATGATCACTCGATTGATAGAGCGCATCAGAGTGAGAAGAGAATAGCTAAATATCAGTAAGTGTGAGTAGACAACACATAGCATTTTGTGATATTTATAAAATATAGTTTATTATAAAAAAAAAAACTTTCCAGTCATAAAAAAATAATTCTAATTAACTCATATATTACATTATTTTTTTGAGGCAGCCTTAGATGCAATTTGTGCCACCTATATAATTTGTTTTATTAAAGAAAATATATATATATAAATATTTCATATTTTTATTAATAGTATTTATTGTTTTTGGCAGCCCTAGAGACGTTTTTTAAATCTGGTACTTTTGATATATTTTTTTCACTTTTCTAAGAAAATCAATAATAATTTGAGCATAGATTTATTTTCCGGGTATGTTACGTGGCATTTTCATGGAAAAATCGATGATTGAAAATGGTGGCGTACAGAAAAAATCCATGGAATTGGCTTGGCGTTTAAAGGGTTAAAGCACACAAATCCTAATCAGATGACGTCTAACCGATGTTAATCGAGAAAACTTGTTGGAATTGCTTCAACATTAATATTTGTTAATATAGATGAACTTTTTTGTGTAGCATACAAAATCATTTTTTTTCTTTCCTATAGTAAATATGTTTCTATTTAAAAGCTAATTTTGTCTTTTATTGAAAAACGTATCGCACAGTAACAGTTTCAAGAGTTTAAAATGTTGTTGTGTCATACTTTAAGGAAAGAGGCGTGATAGCTGGCATTTTTAAAATACAAGTATAATATAGAGCAATAAATTCATTCTGCTAACGTTTTTTACTCATTGTATTTTGCCATGATACGAATGATATATTGTTGTTTCAACTGTTAAAATTGATTGTAGCCTGGCACGAAATCTCACTTCCGAAATCTGGCTCAGCTTCGGAAAGGATTGGTCACTTCCGAAGGGCCATCTCTTGCCATGCTAAGTGTGGAGAAGCAGTTGGTATTGTCAAATTTGGACTGAAATATCCGTGACATCGATAGATGTACTTTCATAATCCAATAATCGGATGATGGACTTCATAAATAGGTATTTATATGCACTCCCTTGTATTCCAGTCACCGCCGCCGCTGGGTTCAGGTGAGATGTCTGGGAATGAAGCTCTGGGTGGAAATTTGAAAAGTTAACCCGTGAAGAACTCTTCGTATGAGAGCTTTGTTTTCTCAAACGTCTCAATCAAAAATATCACGTGTCAAGCTGATATCAAGATTTAAGCAATAACCCTTACGTCAAGGGCTCTTAACCTAATTGTAACTCCGGGTGCATTTGAGATTGAGGAGAATAGTGACGGGCGCAGGCCAGAATTTAAAAAAAAACAAATCTTAACTAGTTCATAAGTATTTATTAATTTCTATCTTTCTTTCTTGTGAAGCTTTATTAGATATAAATAAAAACTTTGGAACGAAAACTTCTTCGTAAAATAATTTCAATAAATAAAATACAATTCTGATAAAATTGAGGTATTTTCGTCATTTAATACTTTGTTGCGGGCGCACGATAATAGCTCTGAGTGCGCAATTTTGCCTGCGGATACAACTGCGGAACCCCTGCCTTACGTATTTTGATGCCAAAATAACGAAATGCTTAAAAATATAAATAATTAAAAAGTGTTGAAAGAACATTTTATTTCTAAATAGCGGCTGTATGGGATAGTATTGAAAAAAAAATAATTTTGCTGTTTATTTTTATGTATGAGTTCATTTGACATTTCAGATTATTTCGATGAATTATTTACTTTTTTTTGAGGAAAGCATGCGCTGATATTGAATTAATAATATTAATTCATTACTACCGTTATTACTAAAATATTGTAACAGACAATAATAAATTTTGAATTAAGGTCACATTTTGATTATTAATGTTGAGAGCCAGCGGCTATTGAGATGTTCACATTACATTATATATATAATGTGCAGAAAGGTGGGGGGAGAGGCGGCTCTTTATCGAGGCGCATGTTCGAATTCTCTATGTGTATGATTCTCTATATCAGCGGTCACCAAAATACGGCCCGCGGGCTGGATCCGGCCCCTTAAAAATTATCATCCGGCCCCCCTAAAAATTTCTGTATAAATTATTTATATAGAAAATATTAATTTACAAAGAAATTTAAGATTTTATTGTGGTTTTACAATACGACATGTGTTTCAATTTATCAATTGGGATACGCATAGAGTAAGCATAATGATTATATAATCATATAAATTAATATTCTAACTGGATTCCAATACGAATTTATTTGTCGACCGGCCCGCCATGTTTTTAAAAATTTCAATCTGGCCCGTTTCTCAAAAAGTCTGGTGACCGCTGCTCTATATCTATATGACTGGTATAGATACTATGACGTCTTTCTCAAATTTTTTACAAAAATAATTATTTCACTTTAGCTATATTTCTTTTGTGTTTTTATCCAGACAGATTGATATCATTGAAACTTTGTTCAATTTTTCCCAATCCAAAGTCCAATTTTGGTGCACCTTTGACCATTCCAACCTGCATTTTTGCATTTTTACTGTAAAACTGGATATTGTTTTTATCGGTTCCATGACAAATCAGAACATGACAATTCAGAACATGACGTTTCAGAACATGACTTTTCAAAATATGACAATTCAGAACATGACTTTTCAGAACACGACTTTTCAGAACATGACATTTCAGAACAAGACTTTTCAGAACATGACATTTCAGAACAAGACTTTTCAGAATATGACATTTCAGAACATGACATTTCAGAACAATCGGCCTATCTACGGACACCGTCCAAGCGCGCTCGCTTTATAATATTGGGTTTTCACATACATATTTGTCTATAAACAATTAACCAATTATGAATAGGGCTGCCACAACAAGAAAATAACTGTAATTATGCGATCGCCGAAATTAAAATAAATGTTCACTAACTATTGTAGTTAGTTCGCGTGCATTTTAAAATTCATTCGTTGGGCTGAAATGTCATGTTCTGAAAAGTCTTGTTCTGAAATGTCATGTTCTGAAAGGTCATGTTCTGAAAAGTCGTGTTCTGAAAAGTCATGTTCTGAATTGTCATATTCTGAAAAGTCATGTTCTGAAACGTCATGTTCTGAATTGTCATGTTCTGATTTGTCCGGTTACCGTTTTTATCGCCGGGCGGGAAATGCATGTGCCACGATTCTATTACGGACATTTCGCATCGAATATGTGAAATCACCGATCGTCTAAAGCAGCGGTCACCAAACTACGGCCCGCCGCCCAAAAAATTATCATCCGGCCCCCCTAAAAATTTTGAATTTTTGTATAAATTATTTATATAGAAAATATTAATTTACAATGAAATTTAAGATTTTATTACGTATTGTAACGACGTGTTTCAATTTATCAATTGAGATAAGCATAAAGTAAGCATAATGATTATATAATCATACAAATTAATATTCAAATCACAAATCATAAGTTTCTTGCTTTCACAATGTGAATAAAGTTATATTCATTATTTAAGTGAAACAATAAATCTATAACGATTGATTCAGTATAATTCAGTATGATTTATGAGGATTTTTAGGTTGATTTATTGAACGCACATTTATATTTTATGAATTGCTATTTTAAAATTTTATTTTGAAAAACTGTTTTTATGGCAGCTTATTTTGAATCCGTTTTTTTTAAAAAGAGTATTCTTATTGATTTATAAAAAAATATTGTCATTAAATATATTTGAATAACCTGAATCACGTATTCACTTTTTTGCCGAGCAAAAGTTACTCATTTGCTATTTTAATAAAACCGGACTGCTCATTTATAGTAATAATTAAATTTAAAAAAACATCAACTTATTCATTGCTGTTCAATTTTATTTGACATTTGCAGCGACGTAAGGATGTACGGCTTGAAATTAATAGTTAACTAAAATCAATCACATTTCCAAATAATAAATAAAAAATCGCCATTCGTCAGACAAAACTTATTTAAAAAAAATTAAACGCGCCATTCTAAAAATAGCTATGTACTTCTAACAAATTTCGTTAAATTATTGTGGCGCAGGCAATAACGGGTATCTGTCAAAATATCGTGGAATCATTTTTTATTTAACACTTCCACTCTCAACTTGAAGCATAACTCCTCAAGAAGTTTAACTAATCTCAGACCTGACAATTTATGTATGTATTCATAAAAATGTGAATAAACGAATTCTCGTGCACTCTCATTTTGTATTGAATACATACTTAAATTATATATATGTATAATAAATAGTGATCTCGTCCCCTCCGTTGAGCATAATATGCAGGAGTGGGGTGAACGGCCTCGCGAGGCCTTGTGAAATTATCAATAAAAGTAAATCACATCAGTTATCTGCAATTTCTGTATATGGTTTTAAGCAGTGATGCACAACCTGCGGCCATCAATGACATTTCATGCGGCCCGCTATGCCAAATATCAATCACCTTTTTTCTTCAGATTTTTATTCGGACGATAGAACAATTTAAAACAATAAATTTTTCAATAATATATACGCAAAAATATTGTAAATTTAATCAGTTTTACCCATGCGGCCTTCAAACTATCTGAGAATTGATTATACGGCCCTTCTCCCAAAGAGGTTGCGCATCGCATTTTATCGTTTACAAGGGGATCACGAGTATTATTTTGTCGGTATTCAATGAATGGCCGAATTCTCTCGCAGATTTCATCAGTTAAAGATCTTGGCGTACAATTTGAGAGCAAACTTACATTCAATAATCACATTAAGAATACTTGTAATAAAGCATTGAAAATGTTGGGCTTTATCCTCCGTACTACCAAGGACTTTCCAGGAGTAAAAATTTTGAGGTACTTTCGTAATAAGCATACATCATGCATACATTTCAAAAACGCGTCTGTCTTAACGTACTAATTGCCTTACCTAAAAAACACCCCTCATACCTCATTCCATAACTCTAGCACTACCACATACACATTTTTTTCGATCTTACGTGGACGCTATTTTAGACCTTATTATACGTGACATTATGTTATAGTTTCAAATGAATACAAATCTGATGTTGCGTTGAAGCTATTTTAGACCTTATTATACGTGACATTATGTTATAGTTTCGAATGAATATAAAGTTTTTTTATTTTTGTTGTTATTTAACACGTGTTTTTAAGAAGACTGCGATGCGATATTTTGCCGCTTCTCATCTCAATTTGCAGTTTTCATTTTATACAGGTCAAAATATTATCATATTATTTAACCAAACTTCATATGTTCGGTCGACGGCAATTTATAACATCTAAGCAAGCATAGTATTGAGGATATTTGGAAAGTGACAAGATGGAAAAATGACAGTAGATTTATTGAAACACAGACATGTAAGGCTTCATTGGCTTAACCATTTATTAAAAATTCAATGTTCATAAAAATCAAAGGAAAAACTTTCCTTAAACAATTAAATATTAGCAGTCAGGATCTTCCGACGCCCTAACTCACGGTTGAGTTATTGTGTGATTCCTAATATTCGGCAATGTCTTCGAGAATAGCGGAGAACGGATCCCGCTGATGTAATCTCGTCCTCCACATAAACTCATACAGATATGAATCCAAGAAATGTCGATGAGTCCCCCTACGCCGCTTGTTTCCCCACTTGGCTGAGCCCCACATTCGCTCCACATTCTGCGTGTGAGCCTGTGTTACTGGGTCGACAAAGTGAAAACTGTGGTTTACCGTCTGATGATTAAAGTGCAAACTGACTCTGTGGTAAGCACGCCAAGAGTCGCTAGTAATAATAGAACCCGGTCTGATGTCCTGATGAAATAAATCTCATGTGGAAAAAGTACTAAAAATGTGTTATTATTTTTATTATAATCCCTTTCCACCAAGTATTGACAGTGAACATCTTAAAAGTGATTATTATATTAAGAAAGCGGGGAAAAGTTTAGTAGAAGACTAATTTATTACATTTTGACTAAATGTCTTAGCCGATAAAATTCAAACATATTTTCTTTCATATTCGTTTTTATGGCAACTTAATGACCAACAATGCAAAAGGGAATTACAGACCCACAGACATACGCCGTTTCAGTTTTGTATATAAGATATACCTTGTACAGTATATTCGTTGAAAAAAATAAAAAAGAGTCCATTCTACTTTGCGCATTCCTATGGAGAAAAATAAAAATAGCTTGAAATTGATGAAAAAATATTTGAAAAAACAGATATATATTTGAAAATATTTACTCTTGTAGACCCAACATGACAGCATGACGTTGCTACCGATATGTCACTTCATAATAGTTTTTTTGTCATTTTCCTAACGAAACAGTGCTTTTAATTAAAACGCATTGCTTACAGTGTGCAAGAATTTGTGTGTAATTACCATAGTAATTAAAAAGGCCCGTATACAAAGTGTTAAATTTGTCAGTTTGGGGGCATGACAAACTAACTGACGAACTAACCAATCAAAAAAGCACATGTAACGTCTTAATCCATTTAAATAAAGGATGTATTTGTCCATCTTATTTGGTAATCGATCAATACTACCTTTTCGATTCTTCGATACGTTTTCTCATAGTAAAGTGAGGGTGGTATTAGGTAGTCGGTACAAATTTATAATGGTTTACAGTTGCACCCGTTTCACGCATCTCTAATGCACATGCGTGTGTAAACGTATGTTTATTAGTGTGAGTGCCGATATCCGTGAACTTACTGCGCAGAATTTAATATAATTAAAGTTTATAAAGTATATACCGTTTATCACGAAAGTACCAATTTTGATACTAATGTATAATTCTTTAGTTCGAAGCCGGCTTGAGAGTGGATCGATTGTTTGGGCCCCAAGAGGTGTGAAATATGTTCTTATGGTGGAGAGGGTTCAGAAGAAGTTTTTGAGAATTCTCTATTTGAGGACATACGGATACTACCCATGGCTTTATCCAACCGATTTTCTTTTAGGCATGCTCACGTTCAATAGTTTGAATACTCGAAGAGAAATGTACCTGGCCACATATTTCTTTCGACTTATCCGAGGCCAAAATGAGAATTCCACCATTCTTGAGAATGTTGAATTGAATGTCCCTGATAATTTTTTGAGGAATCGTGAACATGAGTTGTTTGTTCTTCCAAGGGGTAAAACCAGTCTGCCAATGGGAATGTCACTGGGAAGAGCTTTAACAATTTTAAACGGCATTGCTTCGGATGTCGACATATTTCATATTGACGTGAGTGAGTTCAGACGAATATTATATTTTATGAAAAAAAGTTGATTTTGTCAGAACTCATTCGGTTGACTGCCTTGAAAATTTCTAATGTGATATTAATAATATTTTTTCCTCTGTTTTTTTATGACTATTGTAATTTTCATCTTATTTTTAATTTTTAATTAATTTGTGATTTTTACTATATATTTACATGTATGTATGTATATATATATATGCATGTATTTATATTTGTCAAATCCATGGCGCATTGGCGTCAGCTGTAATGCCATGATTTGCTTTTTCTTAAATAAATAAATAAATAAATAAATAAATCACTCGTAAAATATATTTATTTTGGGTGCGTACTAAAAGAGATCTTGCCGTATGGCTAGCAATGCATAGAAACACCATTGTTTGATAATATATTACTTCCAGATGTTCTTAGAAATTCCAAAGACTGAAGAAGCAAGTGTCTACATAATAAGTGAACTTAAACATTTGATACAAACTGTTGATTTTGTTTGCGTTACCTATTTTTTGAGATGTATTGAATATTATTGGCAGTGAACTTGCATATGAAAATGCCGAATTGCTGGTCAATGAAAGATCAGTTGAAATCAGGGCTGTGACGTCGGAGTCATGGAGTTGCGATTTTTTGGCCGGAGTCGAGAGTTGTCGCGGCATTTTGGCCGGAGTAGGAAATTTTGAGAAGTTTGAACATTTTAACTATGCATGTAATATGGAAAATTTAGCTATTCACCGGATTTGTTGGTTGATATTCAATTGAATATACATACAAAGGAAAGGTAGGGAAAAAAACGTGACGAAATTAAATATTTTTTCTTCGGAGTCGTGTTTTTGGTTAATGATTGATTCGTGTTGTTTTAAAGAAATCCACATCCCTGGTTGAAATATCTCACTGATTATAAATAAAAAAAAAATATATAAAATGCTCGGACAAAACGCGTAAAAAAAATAGTTTAGATGGGGCGCAAGCTGAAATAGCTATCAACTTACATATATATAAAATAATTTCTGTTCTTAAATTTTTATTTTTTCACCATGAACTAAGATACATACAGAGTATGTATTGATACAATTTTGCTTCGATTGATTCGTAAGCCGCTTCACCCGCAACAGGGTTCCGAATTTTGAAAAGTGGGCATAAATTGCAGTGAGTTATTTCTTCTCTGAATGTTTGCTTATCGGTGGTTCATGTGTTTCGTCAGAATTCAAGTTTCCGGTGATTGTTAAGTTGTAGAGCTGTCAAGTATAAATTATTATTTCTCTCGAATTATATTTCTAGTAATGATAAATTTGCTGTTTTAACATATAATTAAAACGATATCTTTATTATTGATTGAGTAGGCATTTACTTGGTAGAACTCCATTATAATACGGAAAGAAAAATAACAATGTATTTTAGTTCTACATAAATTATTTTTTATATTTGTTGATAGCTATTTCGGCTTACGTCTTCGTCAGAACTAGTTATGACATTATAATAGTTCCGACGAAGGCGTAAGCCGAAATAGCTATCAACAAATATATAAAATAATTTATGTAGAACTAAAATACATTGTTATTTTTCTTACCGTATGATAACTTTATTATTCCACTTTTAAGATGTTCGCTGTCAATACTTGGTGGAAAGGCATTATAATCCAAATAATAATACATTTTTAGTACTTTTCCCACATAAAATTTATTTGATCAGGACTGGAAAGTACTAAAAATGTATTATTATTTTTATTATTATTTCACGTAATGCGTAACAAGTAGTGACACGAGTTTCGCCTCTTTGAGAATCATCTGCAGACTCACTACGTGTTATTTCAAGTTGTCAATTAAATTTTAAATTATGTACAATGACCGTACACGATCGAGTATCGCTCAATATTACGTCTTAAATTGTCATAGATTGATAATTTTTTTGGTGCATTTTGCTGAATTGATATCTGGTTTTTATATTTAGTTACGAAAACATGATTTCGAAAGATGAAATGTTGTATCATGATTCATTGATTTTTATTTCAAATGATAAGAACAAATAGCTTCGAAGTTGTGTTGATTTTATGAAATTAATTATATTACGATAATGGCTGACTGGCGCCCACTACCAACAAGTGTCTATTGTTCTAGGCGCCCGATAACCAAGTTTATAGACAAATATTTTTTTATTTTATGAGGCAGACTTTCGTCCGTTAAAAATTCTCACACGCTGAGCGAACAGTCAAACATTTGTTTAATTTAAGGTTCATATTATTATCATTATATTTAAGTTAATCTTTATATTTTTCCATTTAATATTAATGCCTGATGACAGGGGTTAACAAACCTTTCCGACAACGGTACAATTTTGAAATTTAAATATTTTGCGGGTAGTAGAAAACATGACCGGTCCGTAGTGGAGTGGGTACGTCGTTGGTTTCCGTGACAGACCGCCCGCGTTCAAGTTCCTGGACGAGCAGATTTTTTTAGTCGATTTATCAATTCTGTTAGAAAGCAATGGGTGTTAGTGCTGTTAAAAATCCCTAAGCACCCTTCCGATGCCAAAAACAATTGAAACGTGGCGAAAGCGATTAGCTAACCAGTAGTTCTGTCCTAGTCTTCGTATCCTTTCAATCACTACTCTCTTCGAGAGAGAGGTTGAGCAACTGAGCTACAAGCAGTTCTCGTAGAAAAATACATACTAGGAGTTCATATACTTCTCGTTGGGAGCGGACATAGTTGTAAAGAAAACATGTATCTTGAATTTTAACGGGATTAGTGGTGATTTGAGCCAGCGTGGAGTCTCTCCACACTTCCACAAGCAGAAATATCAAAATTTTGACCAATCATTCTAGCTGAAGGATGTGAAGTATTGTGAAGACAAATAAATTTAACTTGAATCTCGTGGGACACACTTTGTGAACCCCTGTTTTTTCGTCACATAAGTCATGAGCGTTCTCGTCAATTTAACTGGTATAATAAAAAAGGACCGAATTTTTACTCGACAATATGTCTGGGAACAAAACGTGAGAGGTAATAAAACACAACAATTCAAAGAAACAGCAGTCAGATTTCCCACGTCAGCTGAAATAAAGTGCGTAATATTTTTTTTCAACGTAAGTACATGGCCGGGCAGAAGTCCCACTTTAAAACGGTACATATCGACTGCAATGAAGTGTACGCCACAATATTTTTACACAGATCCAAATGCACGGGCTGTTTTTTACTTTACCACTCAAAATATGTTTCTTATTTTTAACCATGTCCGCACCCAATTCAAAGCATATGGATTCCTCACGTAATTTATCGCAGTGTTTGTTTTTCTACGAGAAATGCTTGCTACGCAGTTTGTTTAACCTCTCTTTTCCGAAGTAGGGATTGAAAAGATACGAGGACTAGTGGTTAGCCAATCACTTTTTGAGGACGGAGCGGTGGGAAAGGGATTTATAACAATACATTTACCCATTGCTTTATGCATACATTATTCATTTATCGACTGACAAATCTGCTCGTACCTTGACTCAAACCAGGGTGGTCCGTCACGGAAGCCTCTGTGGAAGAAACTGCTCAGAGGCAATTGGTGTTTGTGTTGTTAAATCCCTTCCCACCTTTACGATCCCAAAGAGCGAAGCATAGCGACAGCGATTAGCTAACCACTAGTCCTGTCCTTGTCATCGTTTACTTTCCATCCCTCTTCTATTCGAAAAAGAGAGGTAAAGCAACAAGCAGTTCTCGTAGAAAAAACATATGTTGAGATAAGCTCCGCGAGGAGTCCATATGTTTCAAGTTGGCAGCGGACATGGTAAAAAAAAATCTGATAAATGTGTGAAACTTTATCAAACATATCCATAATTGCAGAAATTTATTTAATAAGAATTACTGTTGGTCATTTTCTATTGATTATGATCTGAGGAAATCAATTAAGTATAATATACAAATAAACTAAACTATAATCAAATATGAATCAATATTTATTCAGTTCCTACTAATAGATATAACAGATGATTTATAGAATTTATGTTATTCAAGTAACTAATAAAAAAATTTTACCCCCACGAAAAATTACGGAGGGTCCAGATTTTAGAAAACCCTAAAAAATCCCACGTTCAAGGAGCTTAGGTTTTGGGTCCGTGACAAAACATAATTGTGGAATGTGAATTTTAGAGTATATGCGACAGTATTGGACACTACCAGCCACATTTTGGAAATGATATATTTTTCTCGTTAAGTTTCATCACTCTTTCAATGATTAAGATTAATCTTTATATGTGACAGGTTTCACAAATATATTATCCAAGTAGATACATACGTTAAAAAATAGTATCCATATACAAAGCATTCCGCACTCTAAAAGATCCAGTTAAATATTTGTATGTAATTAACGATTTCAAATTTCTTGGCACATTTAATATCGGCAAAAATCTTTGACGTGGACCAGTCATTT
This sequence comes from Himalopsyche kuldschensis, assembly GCA_028554975.1. Classification (NCBI taxonomy): domain Eukaryota; kingdom Metazoa; phylum Arthropoda; class Insecta; order Trichoptera; family Rhyacophilidae; genus Himalopsyche; species Himalopsyche kuldschensis. The sequence continues at coordinate 12,312,338 of JAHFWI010000038.1, forward strand.
CACCTCTATATGATGAAGAAGAATATATTATTTACAGAGTTTAAGTTGTCAACTAATCACAATATTTACAACATCTTTTTCAGAACAAGGCAGCAATATAAGGTATATTATTATGCATTTAACTACAAATAAAAATATCAATCCATACAAACTACACGAACATTCAACTACAACGAACCTCCAGAAATTTTAACTTCAAACCCTAGATCACGAAACGAAAAAAATAATTAGACGAAAGCAATCGCTTATGAGAAATTTCATTGATATTGAATACTTTTATTTTTAACCACGACCGCTCCCAACTTGGAGCATATGGACTTCTCGCGGAGCTTATCTCAACATATGTTTTTTCTACGAGAACTGCTTGTTACTCAGCTGCTCAACCTCTCTTTTTTCAAAGAGAGTGGGGATGGAAAGGATACGAAGACTAGGACAGGACTAGTGATTAGTTAATCGCTGTCATTATGCGTCGCTCTTTGGGATCGGAAAGGTGGGAAGGGATTTTCGACAACACAAACACCCATGCCTTTGAACAGATTTATCGACCGAAAAAATCCGCTCGTACCGGGAATCGAAACCAGGCGACCAGACTTCGCCAATGAATATATTATATTTGGGAAAAATCGCTCTCGATTTTTGGTAATTAATCCCAACGCTTTGTCAAATTCATCAGATTTATCCTTATAATTTGAAAAAGTTATAAGTGTCACATATTGTGGAATATTACATTTTCTGCATAGTTCTTATTAAATGTGGCCAATATTTATGCATTTACTCTAAGTGGGTAGGTATGGGTCCGAATATTCGTTTTGAAGCTACCCTGCGATATAAATCAACACACTTCCATTTTTCAAACGTTGTACCGACAAGTCGCTATCACAAAGGTTACTTGAAAAGTTTTCAGTTTCATCAGATGACAACGTATAAATAAAACAAGAACCATATCTGTAAAAAATTTCAATCTGCTCAATTAATTAATGGATGTCTAAAATACGTCGTGCAGATGGAAACAAAAATAAGTTTATTTATTTTAAATTATAACTTTCGATAATTATAATACACTTAGGCATGTAAACTTAGCAAAATATATACCCGGTCTTTTTTTAAACCATGTCTGCTCTCAACTTAGAGCATATGGACTCCTCGGGGAGTTTATCTTAACACATGTTTTTCTACGAGAGCTGCTTGTTATTCAGTTGTCAACCTCTCTTCTCCGCAGAGAGAAGGGATGGAAAGGATACGAGGACTAGGAAAGGACTGGTGGTAAGTTAATCGCTGTCACTGTGCGTCGCTCTTTGGGATCGGAAATGTGAGAAGGGATTTTTAACAACAAAAACATCCATTGCCTCTGATAAGAATGGATTTATCGTCTGAAAAAATCTTCTCGTCTCGGCAAAGAGTGACAGCGATTAGCTAACCACTAGTCCTGTCCTAGTCCTCATATCCTTTCCATCCCTACTCTTTACGTAGAAGAGAGGTTGAGTAACTGACTAACAAGCAGTTCTCGTAGAAAAACTTATGTTGAGATAAACCCCATACCTGGTGATACCTGGTCATACGACATGAAAAAACTGAGATTTGTATATAATTCCGCCAGAAACTACGTGAGAACATTTAGTTAATGAATCATTCATTTAATATAAACAATCTTACGATTGGCAAGCTAATGTATGCCAAAAGCTACCTGTATATGTGATTTGAAATCAAGTTTTGCACATTGTATTATTGAACAGGAGAGCTGAATCGATTTATGAAAAAAATAAAATATTATCGACAGCAACATGGTCAACATGGTCAACATGGTCAACATGCACATGCGACTAAACCAGTCATTCCCAAAGTGGATGATATGTTGTTATCAAAGCATCAGACTCGTATCTCCTATTAATAAAGCACTTATTTTCTGTACTGTATGATGTAAAAATGTTACTAGATTTTTAATTTTGTTTCGTTTCAATCAATTAATGTATGGCTATTAAGCTTGGTCCTCGGTCCGTGGCGCAGAGGTTAACGTTGTTGACTTGCGTGCCGGACCGCCCGGGTTCGATTTCAGATTTTTACAGTCGATAAATTGATTCTGTTCGAAGGCATGGGTGTTTGTGTTTTTGAAAATCCCTTCCCACCTTTCCCATTCCAAAAAGCGACGCATAGCGAGAGCGATTAGCTAACCACCAGTCCTGTCCTTGTATCATTTCAATCCTTCCCACTCTCTTTAAAAAAAGAGCAACTGAATAACAAGCATTTCTCGTAGGAAAATATATGTTGTGATAAACTCTGTGAGTCCATATGCCAAAAATAATTAACTTGACACAATTTTTTATTTTAAAACATTCTACGAAAGAGTAAACCCTATCCAAGGATAAAAAATGAGTACCTCTGTGTCAGATTCAAAAACACATTTATAGTTGATGAATTTGTAAACAAAATATATATAAACTGAAAAAATCGGCAAGGGGCCTACGGGATATAAGAGTTTCGGGAACAGTTTTTACGTGATGTACGTATGATTGTATGCGTATAGCTGAGTCTGGAGGCTTACATATACAGCTGCAATATACTTGTCACACATATATACACGCACTTAAAATATAAACGAATGAGGGGCTACCTACCGAGCATTTCGTTCCCGGCGTAAACAACAAAGATCCCGTATCTCTCGTAAATTTATATTATTTCTGAAGCCACTATTTATCGTTCAACATCGAAAATATAAAATATTGTTTTTTTAATCTTTTTTAAAAAATAATATAGATCATAGGTATAACGTCCTATTCCAACTTTTAAACGATACAGCTAATTTTTTATTTCTCAAAAAAATAAAAAGAATTTTAATTACATCGCGGCGTTTACAGCTGTTCTCTGTTGATGATGAAATTTCGTCAATAATTAAAATTTTTAGTACTTATCCACATTACATTTATTAGATCAGTACCGGTTTCGCCCATAGCGAGTATTATTAACTGATTATAGTTTTTGTTTTCTAATTACGTCCGTATGTTTGATGATGCTCAAGTTATTGAAGAAAAGCGAAATTCATATATATATTTTTTAATAAATTTTAGCGTATGTTTCGTATTTCAAATCTACAAGAGTATTTCAAGAGATGAGCCGTATTTTTATTTCAATATAAGCCATTCATATTTGCGATTTTTCAATTATGTTATATGACTACATCAGTGTAAACAGTAGGGTACAATCTAAAAATCTCAATTTCAAGATAATAAACGTCTATTTAGTGTTTTGCATAATGTTTGAATTGTATTGATAATACACACATATTTAAAAGATAACAACAATACACTCAAACCTCTTTTAGTGCGATTTCAATGCTAAAAAGCGGTTATTTTTAATGCTTTTATTGTATTTTTTTCAATATATTTTTGGGACGAAATAAACGTACATATGTTTTAACGTAATTATGAGCGCGTTGTCCACATACTATACGTGCAATATCCAGTGTTTCACCTGTTTATTACAATGTTACCTTGACACGTGCGTCCTTGTATATGTTATGTTCCCATTTTAAGTCAGCTTTCTTTGTGCGATTTTCTACGCAACGCAATTATCGCACAAAAAAGATTAAGTGTACAACATACTTAATATTAGAGTAGCAGAATAGTGTTGTAATGCACCGTTGCACTACTGGTAAGTGTATACATTGCCAGTGCATGTATTTCAATATATTTTAAAGAATTTTTTTAACATTGGATTATGTTTTGAATCATAGCTTAAAAGACGTCTTTTGTCCATTGTTCTACTGTTATATAGTGTAGCGATATTATTACACTAGGTTAAATTGATTTTCAACATACCTTTGATAAGAAACGTAAGACACAGCACAGTTTAGTTATCAGCGGAAAAGAGTATGCTCAGGGGGGTAAGGAGTACACGCAATATAACAACATAGCCCGAGCGACAAAGCGACCGTCGCAGATTATAATACCGACTAACCAAGTATGCTGTGAATTAATTTGAATGAAATGTTTGACCCTTTAAACGCCAAGCCAATTCCGTGGATTTTCGCCACAGGCCACCATTTTCAGCCATCGATTTTTCCATGAAAATGTCACGTCATATACCCGGAAAATCATTTTATACCGAACTTATTTTTGGGCTTAAAACAAAAGTGAAAAAAATATATTTAAAGTGTAAGATTTTAAAAAAAGTCCATGGATATTTACTAAACAAGATGCAAGCCCTAGTGATATATGTTAGCTTAACCGCAAATAAAATAAAAACAGCTTAACATATCGATATTTTACTAATCACATTGCCTTGAAAATATGTGTCTGCATAAGGCTTCATGTTAAAATACGATATTTATTCATAAATAAACTCGTAGTGGTGTTTGCGTGCCTGTACACCGTGGCCCTGGTAGTTAGACCAATTTCGCATGCCTGCACGCCGTGGCAAATGAACGGTTAACAATATTTTCTGTAGATGCTGAAGCCAGGGGCAATAAATCTATGATTTTGAATGAAATGATTTATTTAAAGATAACCGCGTTGATGATGATCGAAACTATAAACATCGCATAAAATACATATACCAGGCAAAAGAAAGTGGTGCAGTGGTCAACATCGTTGGCTACCGTGTCGGACTGCCCGGGTTCAATTCCCGATGCGAGCAGATTTTTTCACTCGATCAATCGATTTTGCTCAGAGGCAATCGGTGTTTGTGTTATTAAGTCCTTTCCCACCTTTCCGATCTTAAAGAGTGACGCATAGTGACAGCTATTAGCTAATTACTTATCCTGTCCTAGTATTCGTATCCTTTCCATCCCTACTCTCTTTAAAAAAGAGAGGCTAAGCAACTGAGTAACAAGCAGTTCTCTTAATAAAAACATTTATTGTGTTAAAATCCGCGAGGAGGCCATATGCTCCTAGTAAGGAGCGGACTTGGATAAAAAAAAATATCGACATCAAACCCAAAACATCAAAAAAATATTGATTAATCAGGAAAATTAACTCAATTTTATATTATAAATTGAATTCCAATATAATATTTATTAATATATTTCCCATTATGAACACCAGGGCTGTGGATTCGGAGTCGGAGTCGTCACGGTGTTTTGGTTGGAGTCGTAGTCGGAGTCGTGAAATCGTTTGAAAAGATGAACTTTTTAGTTATGCATGTAAAATGTAAAATTTGGCTATTGGCCATATTGATTGGTTAATATTTTATGTTATACACATTAATAGGAAAGGTAGGAATTGAAGTTGATTTAGCCGGAGTTTTAGCTTTTTTGACAATGCTGGAGTCGGACTCGTGTTTTTTCAACGTCTCCACAGTCTTGATAAAAACACGCACTCACAAAGTATATTCTAAAGATGATAATCTTTTACAAAAAACAGAACGAAATCAAACAAAAAATGTTTTTTATATATCTGAATTGAGTTTCGAACAGTGTTGTAAATGGGCAGATGCTAACCAAGTATTGACAGTAAACACCTGAGAGATTTCCTGGTTTTCCAATTCTATTCGGATGCCAACGATAGGAAGATATATTTTAGAAACAAATGTCTTCGCATTAGTTTGCAAAAAGAAAATAAGCATTTAAAACCACTGCTTAGTAGTCATAAATAACTCACAACATGAAGTCTGCCTTTATGTTCAAATGCGTCTCGTGGTGACAATGAAGTGATCTTATTTTACCATGAAAAATTTCTTTGGTTTTAAATCAATCGAAAAAATATATAGAAGCTTATTGTACAAATTAATAAAACAAAAAAAAACATGTAATCATTCTTCATGTATAAAATAAATGAAATAATATAATGGTGTATGACCGCCTCAATATTTTTTCTTGTACCAGAAATTATTATAGATAAAATAAAATGGTTTTGGTGTGGGTATTTAAAAAATAGCTTAATTTTAATAATATTTTTTTTCGCCGCCTTTGGAAGAGGGAACACCTACAAAAAATCGAGATGGGAAAAAAATATTTGTCGAAAAAAGTAGCACACACTGCTTATAAATTATAGAACAAATTTTACCAATGTATTTTTTATGACATAATCGAGACAATTTTTGCTAATTAATCAAAAAAGCCTAGGTAGCCAAAGGGTTTCATATAAATCTTAAAGATAAAAAAATATGATTTAAGAGCTAATGTAAGGAGAAGCCATTTAAAATCGACTCGATCAATCGGCAGTGATCTTTTGCTTTATTATACCATTATAGAAGAAATAAACCATTCAGAGAATATAACGGGTGGTTATTAAATACTTGAGGAATTTGTAAGGAAAAGGGAATGAATAACCTTTGAAAACAATTCAAATATTTAAAATATTCCACTATATTACGCGATAATTTATTTCGATAACTATTCATGTGTAAAATAATACTTTAACTATGTCATTTCTTTGTCGCACACCTTGTTGTTGATTGGAGAATAAAGGGCATTTTACCTGCATCACCTGTTCGCTCCTCCCATTATCATTTATTATTTCAATACTAGTATCATGTATAGATAAATAAATGGAAATGAATATAAGTAAAAAAGGGTCTCTCTGCCATAGCTATTTACTGATAAGAAGTGGTGGAAGTATACCGACTGTGGGGCCGGCGTAAACCCTTTGAGTAGTATCGCCGTAGCACGGCGGTAGTATGTTGTCATCTATGCCGTTCTCTTATTGTTTATTGAAATATTATTATTTTTTCATATATTGAAACTAGAGGTGTCAATCAGTGATTTTTGCTAGTCCCATTATTTTTATTATATGTTTGAAATAAGCATTGGTGTTTTATAAAAAGGTGAAATATTTAGTAAGAAATCTGTGGCCATATATTATTCAGTGTACAAATCCATTCCAGTTCGATACGCTTCCAGGAATCACCGTCAATAGAGAACCACATGTTGACAGATGAATGCAATAAAGATCCAGACCCAAATTGGATGTAAAAGCTTCTAGATAATTATTTTTGAAAGCAATATTTAGTTTTATGAATATTTTTTTAGAATTTGCGTTTTAAAATTGCGGAAGAAATATTTATTCCTTTGATAAGAAATCATATTCTTTTTTGATTTACGGATACATAAAAATAATGTTTTATAATTTTTTTGTCTGCTATTAATATTTTATTCAATTTATAGAAAAAAACGTAATTTAATCCAAAATAACTCACCACTGAAAGGGTTAACCAATTATAGAAGGGTGGAATATAGGATTATATTTGACATAATATAATGATATTCTTTTTTCATTAGTGTTTGAAGTAAAATTTAGTTGATCTTCAGCGGTTATTAGTTTTGAAAATAATAACGATTATCACATTTGAAATGGGATAAATTAGATTGAAAATAATAATCTCGTGAATTAATGCTTGATATTTGCACACTGACTATGAACAACATTTTTACGTATTTTGACAGTTGGCTAGGGTCGCCCGTAAGAATAAATAAATGGTTGGTTCGGTACACTGGGCTTGATAAAAAAAATTCGTAATATTTCTCAAAAAATCATTCAAATGAATGATTAGAAAAATAAAAATAAATGTCAATGCAATTACATACGATTATTTTTTGACTAGCAAGAATCATATAAGATTTTGTTCTTCTTTTATTCTTGGTCACCAAAAAATGGTGTGTACTTTTAATGAAGTATGAAACGTCAGTTTTGATCGAATGAAATATGAATTATACACGTCTTTATCTGTTATTCCATAGGCATATTGGAGATATATTTGTTTTTAAACAATTATCTATGGCCATTTCTCTATGGGTCACTTACGGATTTCCGTTAAGAAAGGAACAGTCAGCGATTCTCTGCGAGAAGCTTCCTTTCGCTGGACTTGCAGGTGAGTAATAAATTTGAAAGTTTTTCTGTATTTCCAAATATTTATTAAGCGAATCACAAGTTTGCGTCATGCCTTATTATGTGTTTGAAAGTGAAAATCATGTTTCCAATCAATATCGTAATAAATGTTCCATGCCAAGTTTGACATCACGTGATGGTGCTAATTTGTTATGCAGATCCAATAAAATCAAATCAAAGTAACACTTCTACAAGTTCTAATGCCCACTATTTCGAAGATATCTAATGAAGCAACGAAACAATGTAATGTATATATAATATTTTCGAACCCAAGAATTTGCATTGTAAAGTTCAGGGTTAATGGCCAAAGCGTCGACCACGTAGCTATTCGTAGTGACCCCCTTGTCTGCTTGTTTTATTTACATACTCACTTTTTTTTTTTTTTGATTAATTGCTATTATTAAAAAAACTTGATATAGAATTAATTGCTCTTGATAAAATAGTATGTTTATATTCAATTGACACTTATTTTTAATGCTAGAAGACCGCCGCCAAGTTTTTAAAAGCATGTCGCTAGTAGTGCTTAAAATTTTGGCCACTCCTGGTAGAGTTGAATGGTTTGTTAATTGTGCAATATCCTTCTTAAATATGATTATTTTCTTAGATCTCAGACAGCTGGCGTTTATAAATTGAAAATAGAGCCAACCAAAACACAAATGGAACCCCTAAAGGAAATGCCTGAAGAAGAGAGAGCAATGGAATCTCTTCTCGGCGTGTCTCATAACAAAAATGATGGAAATCCTCTTTCTGATGAGGAATCTTCTTCCGAAGAGGTATCTCCTTCCACAGAAGTATCATCTTACAAAGAGGAATCAACTTCCAAAGAAGAATCCTCAAGTGAAGAGGTACATTTCAATCACTGCTTGTTTCCATTAATACTTCCTTGAAATGTACAAAATTTACAAACCCAATAAAATTTCGGTAAAATCCAAGAATAGTATCTGAAAGTATATTTTTTGCAATATAACTGTCATGTCGGTACTGCCTATACAAAAAAACCCGTGAATTACTATTTTTAATAACAGTGGAACCCCGATCTTACGTTCCCGCATAAACCGTTTTCCCAGATGGTTCGTTCATTTTCTATAGTCCCGGCGAAACACCGTTAAGAGTTTCTTTCCCGCATGTTTCGAATTTTTTTCATAGTCCCTTTAAAAACGCAGAATCGAGGTTTCACTGTATTCTTAATTCTCTAAGAAATGTAATTACCGTCAGAAATACTCTACGCATTGTCAGAGGAGCTTAGCGAATCTCGAAACACATAATGTGCAAATAGGACGCGAATAAATCGTGACTTAAGCCGAATTGGCATATACGTTTTGTTTGTATCCACATGCTCTCAATGCTTTGTGTATGTAATTTACTATCGTTTGTATCCACAAAGTTGTTTTGGTGAACCACTAATGAATGTTTATTTATTCCATCTTCAAGCAATGTGGATGCCAAGGCCAATGTTGAAGTATTTCATCTTGTCGTCTCGTTGCAGAGCAATCTGTGACCACAATTTTAAACGTTTTTTTGATCTTGCCGTCTACCTGTTATCTCATATGGGAATTTTTTTACAGAACACGAAGAACGCACAACCGTTGCACAAATTATACCGGTTAAAACAAGATGAAACATAGGTCATAACAATAAAGTATACTGGCAACACTGCCACAACGTGCACGGATTAAACGTCAAATACTTTCAACACTATTCTTGAATTTTTAAAACTTGCAACTCGGAATTAAATAATGAATCCGTTACGACCCTGTGACTCATAAAGCACACTGTTCATATTTCTTAGACATATCTGGGATTATACAAATTTGTTGAATGTCAAATAAAGTCTTCAAACAAAATGATATTTAAGATTGATCAAATGATTTACAATTAATTAATTGTACCGCATCCGTAGATTGTATTTAAATGTTTCATCAGCTAAATTTACATTTGTTAAGTTATTCTTTGTTGAATTATCTCTGTTGCAACATCATGGCCTTTGCCAGACGTATTTATATGAATAAAATAAAACGTTCAGATATAGTGAACACTCGCTCCTTCAAGTTGATACAGTCGTGATAAGCGTAAAAGAATACTCCCAAAATTCCTAATATATTAATATATCTTATTATATGTAGCGTGGTATTGTCCGATGGCGAAAGATTATGAAAATTTCCTAACAGCCAACATGCTTTATTCATTGTTTTGAAATGTTTCAGGATTTTTCAGATAGAGATCGTGGAAAGAAAAGATGCTATAAGCCAGAAAATTTTGAGGCAGGAATAGCAGCCGAAGGTACGCTAAAAATATTCTTTGATTGATATTTTCATTCAGGATATTACTATATTCTCTGAAAGCGACCAGGCAGTCATGTTCATACAAAACATGCTATATTCGCCTTATAAGTGTTTGTTGGGTTGACACGTGGTAAAAAAAACATTTGCCTGTTGTCCTAATATCTGCTGGTGACGACATCAGATATTGAAAGAATATTTATGTGGGAAAACAAATATAATATCCATCATTGTCACATCTTAATTGAGTGTTTGACAACTGCCCAGACATGATTAATATATAAATATGCAACCCAATATTTTTATCTGTTTTATCAATTTGAAGCATTTTGAACAAAGAAAAAGTATCTCTAAAAATCACGTACAGGTGCATGTAACAACTCATTTTATTATAAAAAGCTCACTTAATTATACCAATTTGGAATGGATTTACTTGCAAATTAAATATAAATATTTTAAAAGTCTATTTCTAAAACAATTTAATCCAAAGTCAGTATCAATAGAAAATAGTCAATGTTTTTTACATGTTTAAGAAGATGTCCAGAAGCTGAAGTAAATTATTAATATTTTACCAAAAAAAATTGTACAATCATTCTTAATTTTTGTGAATTTTTTTTTAATCAAATAACGACATATTTTTTTTTTTACAGAAATCACCCTTAAGCCCTCTACTTTGTTGGGAAAAAAAGGTGTTTCAAGACCTGTTATATTTCGTTCTGTGGGAACGCAACACCCACTTGATGATGACTCAAAGTCCAAGGTTGAGTCTCCTCCAAATGAATCTTATTCCACAGTGGAGATCCCAACTGATAACGGAGTCTTACCATTTGCTTTGGTCGGCACGACAGAAACTCATCTAAGGCAGAACTAATTGACCAGATGGAAAAGTATTTATTGATGGATCCTGTCAAAAAAGCATCCCTCAGCGATGATAATAAAAATATTTCAAATGTGCCACATTGATGTTATAAACTCATTTCCTCCAGAATTGAAACAGAAAATGATTATATCGCTGTTTATCCTGCTTGTCAATACAGAAGAGGAACATTCGGAGTCGTTAATTGACAAAGAATTTTATTTCAAGGCATTGGGCTTATGAAAACGATGTATTGTTACTAAAATGAAAGCCTTAGCGGAATTTGAACGTTTTAGATGTGCCTTGGTGAAAAAGCTTGTCCTGGGCACACTATCAACTATGCTGCAATTTCTGCTTTCTTTTTTATTTGTTTTTGCAGTTGTCTTAAAGCTGTGATTTTTTTTAAATTCTTATACTTTTTCTTCTGTCTGTATTTTTTTTTAGATAAAATGACTACTTTGAATTGAAAATAAACTTACTTTCTTAAAATATTGTTTGATTTATTTGCCACTCACATATTTTGCAAATTATAGAGCCGTGATGGACATGAACTGTAAATACTCCAAGGGACATAACCATTTGTAGAATAAACTCGATACAGCTACGTAGCCAAATTCTCGGTGGAAGCATGGAATGTCGGAGGCACCATTTCCTACGAATCCGAAACGGCTAAGGATTGAGCAGTTCATTATCGATAATATCCGTATTACCTTTTTTTTGGTAAAGTATAGTAAACACTGAAAATGAATTGATTTATATCATCTAATGATGAATTCCAGCATGCTGCTGACCATGAGTAAAACATTTGATTGTTAGATCCAGTGAAGTAAAGGTAATATAAAAAAAGTATTGACAGTGAACACCTTAAAAGTGATAAAGGTAATAAGTTTACAGTAATTTATATAGGATACTATAATTATTTGTGGAATGAAAATGCATTCTTCATATCGACCAGGAAGCTTTTTGCCTCAATGAAATAAAGAGTAAAGCTTGCCATGTCAATTGCGAAAATCAAATGAGCATCCAACAACTAAGAGACATGCTCGAACAGTGGTTCTCACGGAAAATTGCGCTGTGGCCGCAAAATCAACATAAATGGTCCTAAGGAATTGTCTGGTGGCTGCACCAATTTTTTGTATTGAGTTTGTTGTGTGTGAGGTATGTCAAATGGACCTAAACATGTTTGTCAATTAACTATTGGTACTAAATGTGTTCGAAATATTTAATTTTCAGAGAGGTTGACAAATTAACTTGTAAAACCACATTTTTTTCAATATCAATATTTTTCAAGAAACTGTCGGTGGCCGCACATGAGAACCACTGTGCTAGAACCTGAAATTTACAAACGTTTATTACGTAACTTAAATTAATGTATTTTCTATATATTTACTACAAATCAAAATCACGTTCTGTAATTCTTCATTCAATTAAAAAAGGAATCGATGTAAAATTCGTAAAATAGGTCAATAGATTCAGAAAAAACAAATAAAAAAAATTGTATTATTTTGGAAGGATTTCAGCACTTTTTGAGACAATTATTAGATAGTATAAAAATTGAATCCACGCCAAATGTATTGCCATTATTGATGGTAAAAATATTGTTGATATATGTATTTTAATAACAAAACCTAATCGAATTTTTCTATCATTTTTTAATTGTTGTGTTTATCATTAAATTGCGTATTTTTAGGTAGGTATATAAATTCTACTGAAATACATCTTGTCAAATACAAATGTCACTGTAGTTAGCATGATCTCCGCCAGCGGTTTACGAAACCTGTCAGATTAAAATCAAGGACAAAAATGTATCTTTTCATCACATGTAGCATTCATAAATCTCGGTTCCGCGGTCGAGTAGTTGGCGTTGCTGCCTAAATATTGTGGGAAGATACTGCATTATAATACGTGACAGACAGTCGTATTTATTAAACCATATAATTTTTACATCAATGAAATTATTCATAAAATCTACACAGTTTCAATTAAGATTGAACCCTAGCAGTGGTTGGGTAGATTGGGTTGAGCAATCGTCAGTCTGTGGGAGATCTATGCCATTTTAAAACATTTCGCTCTCAATACTTTGCCAAGTCTTTTTTTTTATTCAGATTCAATTTTTTTATAAATAGTATCTATGGATATAATAATTTATTTCACTATAATATTATTACAGTAAGCCATACCAGGCATTTAGCTTAGCAAAAAAACTGCGTAGTGCTCAAGTGACGCTTTGAGGGTTTTAAATTCCGGCAAAACTGAAACTAAAACTCAAAAACAAGCATAAAACTCGGACTGCATGAAGTATTAGCAAATCAACAGCAATATCGTTAGTGCAGTGAGTGCTATCTTAACAAATCATGACAAGTACTGTAAGTATAGAATATCACGTATCATCTCATAAATTTTTAAAAAATCTTTCAATATTTCCAACATTATTACCTCCTGACGCCTTTAATATTTTCTTTATTATAATTAATTTTATCATTTTCAATGTGCTAACTCTCACCACTAGGTGAAACGGATTTTATTTTTGATAAATAAAGGTTTTTTTCTGTACTTTTTCCTTTTTTTTTAAAATAACAAATCTCATCTGGTTCATTGCAATACCATATTTTATGACGAATTATATAAATAATGATTTTATTTACGTAAGCGCAATCATTGCTTCGTCTAATTGATTTACAAATTTTGAAAAAAAATACCGTGAAAAAAGGTGCCGGAACGCCGTTCCACCGCGTTAAATGGGAAAAAAAGCCCTGCTTTTTCCACAAATATTATTTCAGACACAAATTTTGGATTTTCCCTTTATTTCATTAAATAAATACATTTACTGTCCCGAAAATACATTCATTAAAATCTAAAATTTTATGTAATATAACTACAAAGGTTTAGTTCTCAAACCTGTTTGACTTCATGAAAAATTCAATTCAAAGCATTATGATGAATATTTCTCGTATAAAATGTGCTGGTCAAAATGAAAAGTAATTTCACCTCTATCACATATTTATTTTGCACGAGCAGTTTCCAATTTCTCTTCTTCCCTTGATAACTTATTTCAATCAACTTCAGAATAAAGGATGCGATGAAATGGCTCAAGACCATTGGAGGGTGCCTCCTCCGAGCCCCTGCTCATCGGATACTAGGAGTGAGACGCCTATGAAAGTAGACGGATACTATTCTGAGTCTAGTGGCTATGTTGAACCTTCCAGTCCCTTCGATGACAGCATTTTTAATGTAACTATTAATGTATCAGGTAATCATGCACTACTTTTACTGTTTTTTTTTTAATATCAGTTTCCAATATGGAGCGTTTGAACCCCTAATGGGATGATGTTAGTCAGTCTCTCAAATTTTCTCCTCTGAGGGTGAGGAAATTAGCATAATGCCAGGAAAAGAATATTGGTAAACTCTGTCTAATCTAATGCTTAAGTTTTGTATCCATCCAGTCTTTAAGATTGGATAGAGGATAGCGGTCTGCAGAGACAAACCCATAAATCAAATTATGAATGTTTCTAATCTGCCATCCAAATTTGTGACCCTACATCTGAGTAGGATAAATTAGTGTCCATAACCGAAACTGGAATATTGCAAAATTTATTTGAGTCAATCAAATCTTAAATTGAAGCGGTGTCACTTTTATCAAGTAATAATTAAATAATAGCCATTCATGAGGTTCCCCATTACTGCAATAGAATTGTAGGTAGTTTCAGAGAATACTTTCTCTTAATTTGCCTCATATGCGAAAGGAGTAAGTAATTGGGGCCAAGACAGTTGATACAATAGTAAAATTTAAATCTTGATTTTTTCAGATGAATGTAAAAGTACTGAAGAAACTATGGACAAAAGCCACCTGGATATGGACTCCATAAGATCTTCTTCCAAAACAACCCCCCGCAGGTATGTCAGTATATTTCAACTGATAATAATTACATATTTTGAGCTGATTTTGAGTATCCATTGAGTCAAATTAATTACAAATGTTTTTTTCAGGGCTCCAAAGCGTAAGAATGATGATATTTGTGAGGTGTACGATCGCCCTGAGAAGATGCCCAAACAGTAAGTCAACCCCAATAAAACCAATGAAACCCATATGGTTATATTCTCTGACTACTGAGTACTTCAGTAATAACTATAATTCTTATACTTTTGATAGTTTTGGCGGTAACTTTGTGATAGTTTTAAAAAAAAATTAATCACTATTCCATGTGATATTTAACAAATAGTGACGCCTCTTTGGGTGTGGAATGACAAAATTATTAATTTAATATATTTCTACTTTGTTTCTTTGCAGAGCTCGTAAGAGGTTATACAGAGCACGGAGAAAAAACAAAAGTTTGGATGATGAATCAAGAATAATAACACAAAAAAAATGATTCTTCATCTTGTAATACAGTAGAACCTCGATTATCCGGACTAATTGGGGATGAAGACAGTCCGGATAAGGACAAATTAGGATAAAAAAAAAAATCAAAATTGACAGGAAAAGACAAGTATATTCAGTATAAATCATTTTTATTTTGTTAGATTAATACAAAGCTTTAATAATAAATTATTTTTTATTGAAAAAAACAATTATCAATCACGTACGTAAACAGTGGACGCAATTCACCACGTGCATATCAGCAAATATGTAATATATTTGTTTATTTTGACCAGTCCGGATAATCGAGGTTCTGCTGTAGTATGTTTATTATTGTCCAAGTAATATAACAAAGAAGTCTTTATCACATACATCTTTGTGCAAGTCTTCCTCAGAGAATACTCATTTTAGTAACCAATTAAGTGTGGAAGTCGAGGGCCCCCAGTGATACTAAATGTTCATGTTCATGTACCAAATCATTTATATAATGTAATAGAATAGAATAATTTAAAGAAAGCAAAAAAAAATCTTTTCTTTGGAAACTTGTCACTTTATAAACTATTTTGAATTTTTTTTTCATTCAACTGAAATTTTCTGAATTGAATAAATTTTTATAAAAATTATTTGACTTTCTTTTTAGATAATAAGATTTGAAAAACGTGAAGTATAAAGCAAGGGCTTCTTTCAACCAGATTTAATTTTGTGGATTTTCTGCTTCATCAATATGTAACATAATATCTTCGATCTCAATGCTTAAATTTTGGGGGGTTGGGAAGTTTGGGGCTGAGCAATCATTCTTTTAACATATAACTTACTTAATAATTTTTTTTGTTTGAATTCTATCTGTAAGATTTCCAATGGCTCGTGCAATTCGATATACATTGGATAGACAGGCACGAGTCTATCGACTTAGGCCAATGTACATAAAAGATCATTTGACATGTAAATGTAACTCCCAGTTAGCAAACCACCTCCCAAAGGAATCACAGCATTACTTTTGATTCAGTACCCACAAGTTTACATATTTGTTGTAAAGGCTCTAAGCTAAATACATTGGAATAATTATAAATTAATAGATATCATCAAGCCAATGGAATTCTTAATGAGCAAACAAAATTAATCCATCACCATAACTCAGAACATTACAGAAGACTTATGCAAATTTACCTTAATAAACTCGTAACATGTAAAACGAATTTAAGTTTATTATAACTCTTCGATATGCTTTCATTTTGAGAAATACATAAAATCAATTTGTCACAATCGATACTGTATTATTTCAATATAGAATGAGGATGTTAGAAAAGATGAGAATATGTATTATGTGCCTGTTCTACACTAGAAGAATCGATAAGTATGCTTAAACATAGTTCTGATGAGGGCACATGCCGAAATAGTTATCAATTATACGTTATGTAAGTTTTGTAGAACTGAAATACATAGTTTTTCGCTGTGTCAATAAATATTAGTTCAATGCAAATGGAAAGTCTCAACTTACAAGAACTCTTTTTATCATCGTTCTTCTTCTTCTGCAGATTGAAATTTTTACATGAATAGAAGAAAATCACCGAAGATACTATTGATTTCCACTTCCAAGCGTTGATTAAAGCCACAAGCTATCTGGAGAAGATTTTATATTCCTTGAAACCTGACACAATTCAGGTCACAATTGAAAGTCAGGCCTCCACTTATACTGTTTCCAAATTTAAACTTCAGAGATTTGCATTGGAGCCACAAATACTTTTGTCTCTATCTGTTAGCATTCTAACATTCTTGTGCAACAGAAATTTGGAATCACGTTTACTTCAAAAGTCACTAAAACTATAAACTTATGGATCAGATCTGATAAACAAATAATGTACATATAAGGATCCATCAAAAATTTATAGTCTTAAAATAATCACAAACTTTTAACAAATATTGGAATTAGGGGTCTTTTAATGGTTATCATTCATGTAAGAATCTAATATTCTGTTTTTAAGGGATATAAAATAAATCATCGAGTCTGAATCTCATTTGAATCTAGAAAGTATTATATATAATTATTAAATGCTTAATATTTATTGTTCACTATCTGTTTGAGAAAATGATTTTTTAAGTCTTTTTATCACAACACCATGCTTAATTTGTCTCTGCTAATTAGCCATCAAATGCAAAATAATATGTTTACTTACAGAGTAATTGAAGGGCCCTGTTGTTTATACCAAGTGATAATTTAGTAAGCGATCAGGGGTGGGGAAGAATTGCACGAGTAAAGAATAAATTTGGAAATTGTTCTTTGAACTATTTTTTTGAAAAATTTTAATACCGAAGACTGTGCATGATTTTATTTACATATGGATAGCAGAAATTTCAATATTATTTTATAAATTAAGGATAAATATGAATATGTGCATAGAGACAGTTGAAGTATTAAATCTTGTTAACGTAGAATTATATGTTCATCGACTGTAAGCTTAAGTTGGAGCTGACAATATTACAATCAGACAGAAGATTTAAGCTGAAGTCACCAGGATTTCATGAGATGACTCCATCACTCCGAAGGTTGCACTTTTCATGGAAGTTCGATGGGAAATCTTCTGGTGCCGCTGAGTCAATATCGATAGATATGTCTGATACAGTGGCCGATTACCCCATAAGCTCAAGGGGAGAGGGCTTGTGGCCTCCAAATCTTGAGAACCTTAATAATAGCTGGGGGGGGGGGGAGGCATTGATGCCATGGCTCCCCCTAAGGAGAATTTATTCCATTCAAAATATTATAACATTAAATTTCAATTGATATTTTTTAAAATAAATATGTTGTAGATCGCTTTTTTTACGACCCTTCAGCTTAACAGCTATATATACGACATGTGATGAATTCATAATTATATCCTAATTGTGAGGTTTTGTTATGAATTTTATTTAGTTTGACAATCAGCTATGCCTTGGCTGAAAGGAGATTTTCCACATTACGACGAATGAAAACCTAACTAAGGAATCGTATGAGTTCGGAATGACTAAAGGGGAAAGGCTATAAAATGAAGTAAAAAAAAACGAAACTTTGACATTTTATAACATGAGATTTTGCTCTGGTATTAAGCTGTACTTTTTTTACATAAAGTTTTTTAATGTTTACATTTTTGAATTGATGATAATGGTCAGTCATCAATTAAATCACATGATTTTGTTCGGGGTCATCACTTCTTTAAACTCACGGTCATAATTTCTTCTGAAAAAAAAAAATTAAACAAAAATCGCATAAAAAAGTAGCGGTGCGGTGCCTTCCAAAAAAAAGCGTAAAACCGAAATCGCCTAAAAAGGGGACTGGGTGTATATTTATTTTTAATCATATATTTTTTAATGTATTATTTATTTCATGTTTATTTTCAAATTGAATGGCCACCCCACGGGACAATTTCTGGATCCGCCAGTGCCCGAGTCTGTTAAAAAAATTAGACCGGGTTCTATTATTATTAGCGACTCTTGGCGTGCTTACCACAGAGTCAGTTTGCACTTTAATCATCAGACGGTAAACCACAGTCTTCACTTTGTCGACCCAGTAACACAGGCTCACACGCAGAATGTGGAGCGAATGTGGGGCTCAGCCAAGTGGGGAAACCAGCGGCGTAGGGGGACTCATCGACATTTCTTGGATTCATATCTGTATGAGTTTATGTGGAGGACGAGATTAAATCAGCGGGATCCGTTCTCCGCTATTCTCGAAGACATTGCCGAATATTAGGAATCACACAATAACTCAACCGTGAGTTAGGGCGTCGGAAGATCCTGACTGCTAATATTTAATTGTTTAAAGAAAGTTTTTCCTTTGATTTTTATGAACATTGAATTTTTAATACATGGTTAAGCCAATGAAGCCTTACGTGTCTGTGTTTCAATAAATCTACTGTAATTTTCCCATCTTGTCACTTTCCAAATATCCTCAATACTATGTTTTCTTAGATGTTATAAATTGCCGTCGACCGAACATATGAAGTTTGGTTAAATAATATGATAATATTTTGACCTGTATAAAATGAAAACTGCAAATTGAGATGAGAAGCGGCAAAATATCGCATCGCAGTCTTCTTAAAAACACGTGTTAAATAACAACAAAAATAAAAAAACTTTATATTCATTCGAAACTATAACATAATGGCACGTATAATAAGGTCTAAAATAGCTTCAACGCAACATCAGATTTGTATTCATTTGAAACTATAACATAATGTCACGTATAATAAGGTCTAAAATAGCGTCCACGTAAGATCGAAAAAAATGTGTATGTGGTAGTGCTAGAGTTATAGAATGAGGTATGAGGGGGGTTTTTTAGGTAAGGCAATTAGTACGTTAAGACAGACGCGTTTTTGAAATGTATGCATGATGTATGCTTATTACGAAAGTACCAAAAACTCTTCAAAGAAGTAAGTTCAGTGTTTGGATTGCACCGATCAATTTTTATGAAAGTCAATAACACACGAATTATAAGCCAGGTGGTTTTACAATAAACAATTACGGAAATCTTTTTTTCGAAGTAATGATATGTTTTTTAGCGAGCTTACTGATGAAGCTAACATTTTTTTAAGCATGTCCGCTCTCAACATAGAGAATATGGACTATTGGCGGAGTTTTTTCTCAACATTTTTTATTTCTCCGAGAATTGCTTGTTACTCAGTTTCTCAAACTGTATTTCGAAGGGATTATGGATTGAGAGGAAACGAGGTCTAAGACTGGTCTAGTGGTTAGCTAATTAATCTAGTAAAGTGACGATTTTTGGGATCGGAAAAATGAGAAGGAATTTTTAACAACACAAACAACCAATTGCCTTCGAACAGAATCGTATCGAGTAAGTACCGGAACTCGAATCCGGGCGGTCCGTCACGAAAGCTAATGACGTTGACCACTGCACCCGGGACAAGCTAATAAGGCTGTAGATTTAAAAAATGATTTGCAATCAACTGTTGTATCTAGGGCTGTGGAGTCGGAGTCGGAGTCGTGGTTTTGATAAATGCTGGAGTCGGAGTCCGGAGTTTTTTTTACAGACTCCACAGCCCTGGTTGTATTGTAAAGTCGATATTTGTGGTTAGTGTTGATTGTTTTAATCAAAAGAATTTGTGTTACATAACTGAGCCACATCCGAGAATTTTGCAAGTTTGCTTGTTTTAAATAAAGCAGAAATGCATTAATGATTATGAAAACCAATTGGAGATCAAAACCGGATTTTATTTTACAGAGATAAGTAGAAATTATAACCAAGTATAAAAATAGCATAGCCACGAAAAAGTTTGGGAAGTACTGTACAAGTGACTCACACCTGACATGTAAATTATAATTTACAGCATGTAGAACGTACTTGCTTTTAATTGGCGGGCTGGAAATATGAAAGTATGCGTTATATGACGCGCTAATATATAAACTGAAGATGAGTGAATTTATTTCGAGTCTTGAGACAAAAAACCAGTCCCTTGTTTTAGATAATAAAGCGACATCAAAAATAATACTTATTTTTGTATACAATTCGGTTAAGATGTACATTAATCTTTTTTTTTCACCATGTTCGCTCTCAGCTTGTAGCATATGGACCAACAGAGCTTATCTAAGCGTGCTTTTTTTTCTACGAAAACTGTTTGTTACTCAGTTGCTCAACTTCTCTTTTTCGAAGAGAGTAGAGATTGAAAGGATACGAGGACTAAACTAAACTAAACTACTCCCAACCACCACCCGCCACGGCCTTACATTCGGTATCAGCGATCGTGTCCCATGGCGTAACAACGTTAAGTGTATCTGTTCTGTTTGCGAGTGTGGAATTGTCTCGGGAGCATTTACCCAGGACTTGGAGGCCAAGGCACTCAAGTGTGCATTACTGACTCTAAATAATTAGCAAACCCTATACGTTACTGATTCTAGAAATGCTATTTAATGCTGTCATTAATGCAATCAACAAAGGCCGGTTACGGTCCTATACGAATAGATCCGTCCTTGCACCGTATGACGCCGCAAATTTGCTGAAGGCCAAATAATTATTTTTATTGGCTACCAAGTCGGCGTGGCCTACTGGGTCGACAGCTGGTCGGACCAACCTGAGTAAATCTTCCCGCTCAGAGGACATAAAAGGACAAATCCATAGAATGTGATCAGCATCCATTATATCGCCGCATCTACATGTCGGCCCATTTACCATCCGGCCAAGTCTGAATAGCTACGAGGACTACGACAAGACTAGTGGTAAGCTAATCGCTCTCGCTGTGCGATCAGAAAGAAGGGAAGGGATTTATAGTAACAACAACACCAATTGCCTTAGAATAGAATCGATTTATCAACTAAAAAATATTTCGAACGCGAGCGGTCCGTCACGGAATCCAACGCCGTTGACCACTGCAACGCGGAGTAATAGGACCAGTACCATTCATTTAGTCATTGTTAACTTTTTTAGTGTAATATGATAATCCCTATTATTGACTGTTAAAGAATTCCGTGGACTTCTTATAATGTTCAGGCGAGAGCCGAACATTTGCATGAAATGAAGTCATCATTACCTCGCGATAGATTTTTCCCGAATGAGATAGATCCCTACATAGATTTAGCCCGGTCAGCGGTGCAGTGGTCAACGTCGTGGTCTTCCCTGACAGACCACCTAGGCTCGAGTCCCGGTACGAGTAGATTTGTTCAGTCGATAAATCGATTCTGCTCAGAGGCAATAGGTGTTTGAGTTGTTAAATCCCTTCCCACCTTTCCGATCCCAAAAAGCGGCGCGTAACGAGAGCGATTAGTTAACCACTAGTCCTTTCCTAGTCCTCGTATCATTTGAATCCAGAGTCTCTCCTAAAAAGAAAGATTGACTGACAAGCGGTTCTTGTAGAAAAAACATATGTTGAGATAAACTCAGTGAGGAGCCCATTTGCTTCAAATTGGGAGCGGACAGGGTAAAAAAAAAAAGATTTTTATCAGTCAGTACGAAGATTTTGTAGGTGTTAAATTGATAAAAGTTAGTAATGGATATGGATATCAATTACCTTTGTATAAAAAAAAATCGTTCGAATAACAGAATGGGAACATCACTAAGCCATAAGTAATTATATAAATATTATCATGCAAGAAGAGATCTAAATTTAAAGAAATTATCAGTTTAATTATGTAATGAGAAAAAATGTTTTTTGAAAGGTCTAAGAAGATTATTAATTACGTCTAAGAAGCATTCTGTTTATTTTTTTGTCAATACAATGGTCGTGTTGTGTTCTAAATTAGGGTCACTTCCACGAACCACAAAGTCATAAATCACACGTAACTGCACTTCTCAAATTTCACGGGCAATAGCTTGCGGATTGGAATAAGAACGGTGTGGTGATATTTGTCATTCAATGGATATTAAAACAACATTCTCATTGTACCTAAACCTTTTTTTTGTGTGGTAGATGCGTTCCACAGAAAATATCACTAAAAAGCTATGATTTTTTTTTTAACCATGTTCGCTCCCAACTTGGAGCATATGGACTCCTCACGGAGTTTATCTCAAAATATGTTTTTTCTACGAAAACTGCTAGTTAGTCAGTTGCTCAACCTCTCTTTTTCTAAGAGAGTAGGGATGGAAAGGATACGAGGACTAGGACAGGACTAGTGATTAGCTAATCGCTGTCACAATGCGTCGCTTTTTGGGGGATCGGAAAGGTGGGAAGGAGTTTTCAGCAACACAAACACCCATGCCTTTGAACAGATTCAGATCGACTGAAGAAATCTGCTCGTACCGGGAATCGAACCCTGGCGGCTCGGCACGCAAGTCAACACCGTTGACATTGCGCCACGGACCGGACATTATATGGCAACATAACACCTACAAAGATGGAGTGGTCAAGTTCATACTGTAATAAACAGGTGAAACACTGGATTTTGAAGTAACAGTATGTGAACAACGTGTTATTAATTACATTTTTCATATGTACGTTTTTATAGTCAAAAAAATATACTGAATAACTTAGAAATCACACAAAAAAGAGGTTTGAGTGAATAACATAATTCGCGAACAGATAAATAGAGAATGAAATGTAACCCATTTCAAAGCAGAGACTGATGTTTTCATGTACAGATATTATGCCCGGTCCGTGGTGCAGTGGTCAATGTCGTTAGCTTCCGTGACGGACCGGCCTGGTTCGAATCCCGGTACGAACAGATTTTTTCAGTCGGCATATCGATTCTGTTCGAAAGCAATGGGTGTTTGTGTGTTGTTAAATATCTTTTCCCACAAATGCCAAATGCATAATATTGAATGACTATTACGCCATTACGGACTTTTTTTAAATGTCCGCTCTCCACTTGGAGCATATGGACTCCTCACGGAGTTTATCTCAACATTTTTTCTACGAGAACTACTTGTTACTCAGTTGCTCAACCTCTCTTTTTCGGAGAGAGTAGGTGATGGAAAGGATACGAGGACACGGACAGGACTAGTGGCTAGCTGATCGCTCTCGCTATACGCCGCTCTTTGTGATAGGAAAGGTGGGAAGGGATTTTCAACAACACACACACCCATGCCTTGACAGCTACACCCACACCTGAACAGATCTATCTGATAAACTCCACTCATACCGGGAATCGAACCCGGGTGGTTCGGCACGCAAGCCAACAGCGTTGACACTCCACCACGGACCGGACATTTAATTTACATTTATTTGATTGTGTACAGTTTAAGGTTGACAAATATTGTTGTAGTTTACTTATTGTTGGGAATGTTCATCATCATCATCATTATCATCATCATCATCATCTGCATCCCCAGTTGATTGCACTGCCGAATGGGGTCCTCGCAGTGTATCCAACATATTGAATATAGTTATTTTGAGAGCATTAGGAAATTCACTTTATTTTATTTTAAAATACCGATCCACTATGCGTTTTCTTTTTATACAATTTTTAATTTCTCTAAATATTATATATATTTGGAACTATTTTAATGTACATATGCAATAACGAAATACACAGCGTGTTGTTCACATAATGTACGTGCAAAATCCATTGTTTCACCTGTCTATTACAATGTGACACGTCCGTCCTTGTACATGTAATGTTACAATATAAAGTGATAATTTGCTTAAAATGTATATAGCTCAATAATTGAAATGGCATTGACTCATTACAGTCAGATAAATACAGAGGAATCGATTGCTGCGATGCGATGGATGCGATTAAGGCGGGACGGGACTATTTTAACTTTTAACACTGTTATTATTTGCTGGGAGAATATCGAACTAAGTACTAAGTACTAAGTAATAAGTGCAGGAAAACGATGAATGCAATAATGAGTTCAACGGTGGGTGGTGGGTATAGTAAAGTAAGTTAAGTATTTAGTTCCACAGGAATAATATAATATGTATATGTTTTTTCAGGGCGGGAAAAAGTGGTTAGCCTGTTTGTTATTTTGTATAATTATGTATTATATGTCATCAAAAGCAGCATGGCCATGGGATACTTACATATGTCGGGAGGATAGTGACGTCCCTAGATGTAAGATATTTTGGCATCACACCATCGTCAAATCACAAATGTATCATTCCTAACATATACAACATGATACCGAGTCGACTTTGCAATACATATAGGAATATTTATTGTGAGCATTTTTTCAAATCATAACTCCGTTTCAATCTCAAACAAAATTAGGTTAGAATACAAGCTGACTTACATCATAAAAAATAATTTTGATTAGTTACCTTTTATTATTGGTATGTTTTAAGTCGTAGGTAGTATGTCTGATCGCTATAAAATAATGTGTCTATTTGTGTATACATATGTGTAACTTTTACAAAAGTTATAATAATAGTGAATAGCACCATCACATTGATGAATCGGTAATGGCCGTATAGCGTACAGCATACGTTAACAAGGTAAAACAAAACATTGCTTTAGATTTTGGATTGTGATAATGAGAATGAAACAATAGAGTTCCCAGTTAGTAACGCCACCACGTGATGGCGGAGCAATACAACGCTTTCACCGGTAAATCTGGAGCGGCGTTCTATTTTAAAAAATATACAAACAATACGTTTTTTTCGGCCAAATGTGTAGCGCTCACCCTGCTCCGAATCACATAGCAAGCCATGTGGATTTGCATGAACAAATAAAACAAAACACATTTTCAATAAATATTTTATTAAATTTAGCATCCGCGTGTCGAAAGGTACATGTGAGTTTATTCATCAAACAAAAGGTATATTGGAAAATATTGAACATGGTTCACCCGTCAGACTGAAAAAAAAACAAGAAACATAAAGCTCATTCGCCTGAGTAACTGTAAGTGGACACTCATTCATCACTTTCGCTTTGGGGGAGCACGAATGGTTTTTACCGTTTTCGTAATCGGATTGACAATTACTGAGTTTATTCTTCCTGGTCTCGATTCCCATGCCGTTTCGTCGTCGGAAATCTCAACTACTTCTTCAGGGTTTTCCACCAATATAGGTGGCGTTGGTCCAGCGTTGGCCGAAATTTCATCTTGATCGGATATAACGATCACTTCTGTTCGTGTAGACACCAGTGGAATTACTTGGGAAATGTCCATAGCGTTATCGGATCTCGAGTTGTCAAAGTCTCTCGATTCAGTCGACGATTCGCTAGGACTGACGCTTTCTGACAAATTTCCTGGCTCCTGGGTCACCCTAGGTTCATATTCGATACCGACCGTCTCGACAATTATCGAAAATCGACCAGTTGCTGTGGGGGTGCCGTTGCTATTGTTACAGGTACCGGTAGCATGTCTCGATTCCCCTGCCGTTTCGTCGTCGGAAATCTCAACTACTTCTTCAGGGTATTCCACCAACATAGGTGGCGTTGATCCAGCGTTGGCCGAAATTTCATCTTGATCGGATATAACGATCGCTTCTGGTCGTGTAGACACCAGTGGAATTACTTGGGAAATGTCCATAGCGTTATCGGATCTCGAGTTGTCAAAGTCTCTCGATTCAGTCGACGATTCGCTAGGACTGACGCTTTCTGACAAATTTCCTGGCTCCTGGGTCACCCTAGGTTCATATTCGATACCGACCGTCTCGACAATTATCGAAAATCGACCAGTTGCCGCTGTGGGGGTGCCGTTGCTATTGTTACAGGTACCGGTAGCATGTCTCGATTCCCCTGCCGTTTCGTCGTCGGAAATCTCAACTACTTCTTCAGGGTATTCCACCAACATAGGTGGCGTTGATCCAGCGTTGGCCGAAATTTCATCTTGATCGGATATAACGATCGCTTCTGGTCGTGTAGACACCAGGGGAATTACTTGGGAAATGTCCATAGCGTTATCGGATCTCGAGTTGTCAAAGTCTCTCGATTCAGTCGACGATTCGCTAGGACTGACGCTTTCTGACAAATTTCCTGGCTCCTGGGTCACCCTAGGTTCATATTCGATACCGACCGTCTCGACAATTATCGAAAATCGACCAGTTGCCGCTGTGGGGGTGCCGTTGCTATTGTTACAGGTACCGGTAGCATGTCTCGATTCCTCTGCCGTTTCGTCGTCGGAAATCTCAACTACTTCTTCAGGGTATTCCACCAACATAGGTGGCGTTGGTCCAGCGTTGGCCGAAATTTCATCTTGATCGGATATAACGATCACTCCTGGTCGTGTAGACACCAGTGGAATTACTTGGGAAATGTCCATAGCGTTATCGGATCTCGAGTTGTCTAAGTCTCTCGATTCAGTCAACGATTCGCTAGGCCTGACGCTTTCTGACAAATGTCCAGGCTCCTGGGTCACCCTAGGTTCATATTCGATACCGACCGTCTCGACAATTATCGAAAATCGACCAGTTGCCGCTGTGGGGGTGCCGTTGCTATTGTTACAGGTACCGGTTGCATGTCTCGATTCTCCTGCCGTTTCGTCGTCGGAAATCTCAACTACTTCTTCAGGGTTTTCCACCAACATAGGTGGCGTTGGTCCAGCGTTGGCCGAAATTTCATCTTGATCGGATATAACGATCACTTCTGGTTGTGTAGACACCAGTGGAATTACTTGGGAAATGTCCATAGCATTATCGGATCTTGAGCTGCTTGCCGTAGAGCTGTAGAAGTCTCCCGATTCAGTCGACGATTCGCTAGGACTGACGCTTTCTGACGAATGTCCTGGCTCTTGGGTCACCGTAGGTTCATATTCGATACCGACCGTCTCGACAAATATTGAAATTCGGCCAGTTGACGCGGCGGGGGTGCCGTCGCTATTATTAAATATACCGAATGCATGTGGGCCAGGAAATACCCTGAAACAGAGAAAACACATTCTGAGAAAAAATAATAATGATTACATAATTGTATGAGTTAACCCACTCGGGGAGTATCGTCTGAGTAAGGGCCGGTTGACGATTCACTTTTAACTTGCATTATCGAACGAGCTAGTCAGAAAGTTCGAGCTATTTTGATGTTATATTCAATCAACGATTTCAACTAACAAAACAAGCAAACGTTAAACAAACATTCCAAAAAAAGTGCTAGAAGTAGCAATTAGCAAATCGAATGAATGCCAATGACATTTTTTTTGACCATGTCCGCTCCCAACACGGAGTTTATCTCAACATATATTTTTCTACGAGAACTGCTTGTTACTCAGTTGCTCAACCTCTCTTTTTCGAAGAGAGTATGGATAAAGAGGATACGAGGACTAGGACAGGACTAGTGATTAGCTAATCGCTGTCACTATACGGCGCTTATTAGGATCGGGAAAGGTGGGAAGGGATTTTCAACAACACAAACACCCATGCCTTTGAATAGATGTATCGACTGAAAAAATCCGCTCGTACCGGGAATCGAACCCGGGTGGTCTGGCACGCAAGTCAACACCGTTGACACTGCGCCATGGACAGGGCAATATATATATTACAATAATCAAACAAAGTTTTTCTAGATATTTTGATAAGCAGTTTTTTAATAATAGATAATTGTTTTAAAATCTGAAGAAGAAAGATAAAAAGAAAAACGGTCAACATGAAATATATTTTGACTATAAAGTTTGAGTAATAGAATTTTCTTTTGAATTGACTTTTTGTCGACTATTTCTGTCATGCAAACCGCGATCAATTCGTATCAACTTTTGAATTTGAATATGCCATCGCAACCGGCGCTGCTTATTTAATAGTACCGCGATGTGTGATAATTTTTGAATGCATCGGTGCACAGATACATAAATTTATGTATATTATAATTATAAATTTTACTCAAGTTTTTTGGGGTCCCGCATTGCGCATGGACGAGCCGCACTGACCATTAAACCATTTAAATGTGCATAAAGCAATAACGAGATATCTGAATTCAACCATTTACCAAGATGTAGGGGGTAACAAGTTGTCTCCTGCTACCCTGCCGACTGTTGTATCTGGGGGATTCGGACCGGAAGTCGAAGGAGCCGATGTCTGGTTGTTATCTGGATCTGTGGTTCTCTCCACTGCTTCTTGTCTGAAATAGAGAACGGCGTTTTGTCATATTACAAGATGCTCGATGAGAAATTAAGCTGGACTTTTCTTCGACTATTTTTGTTATTAATCCAGCAAGCTTCCAACTAGATGCCAATTCTATCTAAATCGGGTGCTGCAGTTCCGCAGTGCGTTTGGACAAGCCAACACTGATATTTCCGGTAACCGGACAAATCAGAACATGACAATTCAGAGCATGACGTTTCAGAACATGACATTTCAGAATATGACAATTCAGAACATGACTTTTCAGAACACGACTTTTCAGAACATGACATTTCAGAACATGACATTTCAGAACAAGACTTTTCAGAACATGACATTTCAGAACAAGACTTTTCAGAATATGACATTTCAGAACATGACATTTCAAAACAATAAAAATTATTAATTAATAATAACAACATAATTAATAATCGTTAATGTTATTATTATGTGTATAAAAATTCTGTGCCAGTCGATCTCGATACGACATTTGAGAAGCATGTAAAAATATTATATAAATGTAAATTTTAATCTTAAGATTTTTTTGTTATGATATTTTTTCCGCCAGAATAAGCCGGTGTTAAGACTGTTAATAAATAAAGACGTATTATAAAACTAAAACCTTCGTTATTTTGCCCGACTCCACCGCCAGATCCTACATATACATATGTATATATAAAAAATCTTAAGATTAAAATTAATTATTAATAATAATAAAAATTATTAATTAATAATAACAACATAAAAGAAAAAATATCATAAAAAAAATCTTATATATTTTTTTTTTGTGCCAGCCCTACGAATGAATTTTTAAATGCAACACGCGAACTACAATAGCAAGTACACATTTACTGTAATTTCGTCGATCTCGGAATTGCTGATATTTTCATGTTGTGGTAACCCTATTTTTATTTAGTAAATTACTTATAAACAATCATCTGAAAATGATATATATATATAATTATTTATTTTTTGTGCCACCCCTGCGAATAAATTTTTAAAATGTCGCACGCGAAACACAATAGCTAGTAAACATACATTTTAATTTCGGCGATCTCATAATTACAGTTATGTTCTTGTTGTGGCAGCCCTATTCATAATTGGTTAATTGTTTATAGACAAATATGTATGTGAAAACCCAATATTACAAAGCGAGCGCGCTCGGACGGTGTCCGTAGATAGGCCGATTGTTCTGAAATGTCATGTTCTGAAATGTCATATTCTGAAAAGTCTTGTTCTGAAATGTCATGTTCTGAAATGTCATGTTCTGAAAAGTCTTGTTCTGAAATGTCATGTTCTGAAATGTCATGTTCTGAAAAGTCGTGTTCTGAAAAGTCATGTTCTGAATTGTCATATTCTGAAATGTCATGTTCTGAAACGTCATGTTCTGAATTGTCATGTTCTGATTTGTCATGGAACCGATATTTCCATACACGCTATACCTATGGGTTTTCTTATATTTTCTCTTTTACTCGTCTACCGCCGATCTATACCGACCGCGAAATATTACAGTAGGCTACTCATAAAAATAATAAATATGATACTAGTAACATCGTTTGATGGATTTTTACGTGAGACACAACCGTGTAGAAATATTACATGTCTTGGTATATAATATATATGTATGTGAAATATTTCAAAAATGGAATTAGCGAATTCGCGTAATTTAATTTTATATGATAGTCAATGTTTCATATACTAACTACATTTAGTTATAATAAACAACAAACGAATTAAATTTCACAATTATTTCTATGAAAAGATGTTTTTTTATCTTGCAAACATAGATTTTTATATTTTTTTACAGTAACTGAAAAAAATATGAATATTTTGTAAGGGAGATAAAATTGTAAGGTATTTAAGTAATTTTCATTTAACAAGAACCTACAATTAAGTCTTAAGGTAATCCAGAAAAAAACTTTATTATCAAAAATCAAATTTAATTGAGATAAAACACAGGTAAAATTATGATGAAGAAGTATGTTTTTACATTATTACAAGATGGCGGGAACAGCGCCATATTTCGGTTGTAGAATATATTTCCGAATGAGTATATTATTTCAATAATATAACGGATACTATATTTACGTGAACCCTTAGCGCATTTAAATTATAAACTGGAAATATAAATGGAATAAACTGGAATGTGCGTGCGTGATCCGAAAACGATTGCCAATTGTCAAGGAGTGGCCTTGATTATCTATGAATGGACGCCGAATGTATTTCAGCGGGAAATATTGTGTAATTACATATAATTCAGTCATGTTACCTTTGTCAACTATTTTCGAGTAAATTCCTGTACAAATTGCCTTAAACTTATATGTTCATATACATGATATTATAATAATAATTGTAAAACCAAAAACGGTTCGAGTCGGAAGACACCAAAATTTACCATGGAATGTTTCAATAGCAAAACATCATTACAATCCCAGAATAAAAGTATTTACATCTACATACCGAACTTCATCTCTGATATTAGTTTTTTCTTCCTCTCTTTTTTTCATAGTTAATTAAATTAATAAATATCTAGTGCACGATAAAATACAACAACCGAATTGAAGAACTAATAACGCCCAATGAAAAAGATACCGCCAAATTAAAGTTTTATACACAACTGCCAATATAATAAAAAATAATTGCATATATGGCTATTGAATTATTAAAGAACAAAAGACAATCATTCGGATTCAAATTTCGTAATTTACTGTTGTAGTACCTACCATGACTGCCGATACGATTATTGCGCTGTAAACCAGGGGCTACCGAACTGTTTTAGAAACGATTTTTTTTAAACTTGGGAAGCTGGAGCACAAATACATTATTGTTGGGATCCGATTAGTCCGTGCTTGCATAATTTTATAACGTAAAAAAACAAAAACGAGCATACCTTTTTTTTGGATTTTTTACGTTTTGTGCGAGTCTCAAGGTTTTTCCTTCAAATTTTTTTTTGGAGAGTAGACAAATACCGTTTTATTGACATGCGTCTAATTTTTTGGCACAAAAAAATAGCGAATTGACCACATTGAATACGCGACACTTTCTACGCGACTTCTTTTCTGTGAAATTATTATTTTTAGGAACTTATTTTATTTTATGTAATTATATCTTATATCGAATCTCATATGCAAGTATTTTTTCGTACAAATTAATTTGTGAATTGCACATTGGGTTGCGCGCCCTGGCTCATTAAGAAAGATTCATGTCCTCGCTTGTAATCATATTATGTCACTTAATAAAATGAAAAGTCAGCCCGTGCAGATTTCTTGTATGAATGCTTTGTTTTTATTTTTAAATCAGTCGATTCTCACGTCGACCATCTCATACCGAACGTCAAGCGGTTATCAAGTTTAAAGCAATAACCCTAACGTATTTTGATGCCCGATGCAAAACAAAGAAATGCTTAAAAAATAAAAAGTGTCGAAAAAACATTTTACTTGCATTTACCGGCTGTATGGCTTCGTATTGAATGTTTCAATTTATGTTTTATCAAAAATCCGACGCTATTTACTACGACGATATTCAGATTCTTTCGATGAATTATTTACTTTTTTTAAGGAAAACATGCGCGGATATTGAATTTATATTATAAATTCAATACTATCGTTGTTACTAAGCTATTGTAACGGACAATAATTAATTTTGAGTCTAAGTCACATTTTGATTATTCATGTTGAGAGCCAGTGGCTATTGACATGTTCAAATTACATTATGTATACAATTTATATAATGTGCAAAAAGGTGGGGAGAGAGGCGGTTCTTCATCGAGGCGCATGTGGAGTTCTCTATGTGTTCTAATATGACTATATGATAACTATGTCTTTTTCAAATACAAAAATAATAATGCAGATGCTTTAGCTATAGATTTTATTTTTGTTTGGTTTCATTATCCAGACAGATACACATATTTTGTTGTGTTTTACACTATTTTCCATGTTCCATCACATTTGTTATGGGGTAAATCAAGACATAGAGAGACGACGCGTATTCTTCGTCCCTGGAGCGAATGTGCTAAATATATGTGAAACATTTCAACAAAAGATCAGGCGTAGCTTAAATTTAAATATATTACTTGAGATGTCATAATAAGAATTTTAAGTAAAATTTCTTTGAAAAGACAATCTGCCTGACATTTTATTTTGGTACATGTGTAATTCTTATTTTTCACGGGAGGTAAAGATACAATATAATATAGGTTCCCAAACTTGTTTGGCTCATGGTCCCCTCCTCCAGGGGTCCTGGAGGCCCAATTAGAAGCCTGTGCTATATACTATTATATAAATAAAGATGTCAAGTTTTACTGTAACTTTTTTTTGACCAAGTTCGACTCCCAACTTGTAGCATACGGACACCCCACATTTTTTTTTTCTACGAGAACTGCTAGTTACTCAGTTGCTCAACCAATATTTTTTGAAGAGAGTAAGAATCGCTCTCGCTACACGCTGCTTTTTGGGATAGGAAAGGTGAGAAGGAATTTTGAACAACACAAACACCCATGAAGTCCGTTACGGAAGTCAACAAAATCGACCACTGAACCATGGACCGAGTGTGCTTTTTTACATGGAAGTGAATAAAAATATTAATTGTCCATTTACAAGATGTGGTTGAATATATTATCTACAAATAAAAATATTAAGTACGAGATGGAAAGAAATAATGTCTGTTATTACTTAGGATTTATTTTTAATATACAGAAGTCATAAATATAAATATCTGTGTTTGAAATAATGAAACAAAATGTTCTTTTAATAACATATTTTAGTGGAATAACAGTGCTTTATTTGTCGAATATTATGGCAAACAAATCATCATTTGCCTTAAGCTTGAAAGTATGTTTTTGTAGATAGGCCCTTGTGATATTATCTCAGGTTATATGTATTCCAAAGTTTCAGTTTCGATAATTTACTCATGATGTCCCCAAATTAGGCTCGGCATTCAATCTATTAAAATATGTACATGAGTTGATGGTGAAAATATAATTCAACGTTGAAAAAAAACCCGACAAATCATCAGGCAAAATTGAAAAAAAAATACAGTAAAATATGGTTGACAAATCGCATTATCAACACAGAAATGTCCACTGCCATCTTAGAATTGTTTCTTAGGTCTAGGTGCCTTGAGGCTTTTCTTGCCACTCTTCACTTGTCTGAAAAATGATAAAAGTGACATATATAATATAATAAATACTTGTATAGTTATATACGTATTTATAGTTGTCTTAAATTTAAATTATTTGCAGATACACAGTGAATGGAGATATACCAATTATTATACATATACAGGGCTTTTTTCCATTTAACGCGGTGGAACGGCGTTCCGGCACCTTTTTTCACGTATTTTTTTATTTTTCAAAATTTCAAAATCAATTTGACATAGCAATGTTTGCGCTATCGTAATACCAATCTATATTTATATAAATCGTCGAAAGATAAAATATGGTATTGTAATGAACCGGATGAGACGTGGATGGATTCAGAATTGGCGCCCTCCTCTGGCGATGAGGGAGAATGGGACTTGTCCACGTTCCCATTGGTCACTCGTGCTCAATGAATGATAGCGGCTAGTAACGTCTGACGCATAGAGAACTATTAAATATTTTAGATATAACATATCTGAAATAATAAAAAAAATGTGTGCTTCATGGCATAGGAAAAGATGCTTTAAATTATATTTAAATGATATTTGAATATAATATTATTTAGTAAAAAGCTTGACATGATTTGAGTTCTGGCACCTTTTTATTTAAAAAAGTCCTGTTCATATATATATATATACATATATGTATAAATAGTCAAAAGTAATATATAGAAAAAGTTAACTTACTCCAGTTGGGGATTCCCATTTGAAGCATATGATCCATTGTCAAGTGCTTGGGCCAAAGTTGTTTCCTCCTTGGCTGTTCCAGCTTCTGATTCTTGCAGTGTCGTTTGTTGTGTTCCTCTGGAAGGACAATCAATGATCATTAATATGATAATTATATACTTTTGAACAAGGTGAAAAAAAATAACCATATAGATAGCTTTTTTGGCTTACGCCATCGTCAGAACTATCGACAGTTAATATCCGTAGTTCTGACAATGGCGTAAGGCGAAATAGCCATCAACAAATTGTTAGTTTTTTTAATTGTGTTATAATGGAGTTCTACCAAGTAAATGTCAATTCAATCAATACTTTTGAATAATGTTTGTAAAAACATAATAATGTAACAATTAGGAGAAGTACCATGCCTTTTTTGTGACTGATCAATATTTGACCCATATTGCAGCAGCCTAAATAAGAATAAGATTCTGACCTCTGAATAAATTTCCTACTCGTGTTTTTTATAAAATAAACATTGCTAACATTAGCAAGTGATCATTGATCATTCAAATCTCAAAATATCATGAAAAGCATAACCTTTTGAAAAGTATAATTCTTTTCCACAAAGCATCGACTGTCAGCACCATAAAACTCTTATATTTTCATGTGATATAGTATAAACTTTTTATGAAACAATTATTCTTTAAAAACATAATTTTGAATACGCATGGTATAAAGTATAAAACCATTCACCTTCTCACAGACCATATTATATCTGACTCACATTTCACTCTCCACAGACTCTTCTGAAGGTTAACTTTCTTTTCATTAGCTTCGTGGCTCTCAACGGTGACACTACTGTCATCAAAATCAGTGCCAGCCACTATTTCGTCAAGAGCATCTCGAATACTCCCTACGAATGCCTCAACAGTTATACATGCTGCTTCATATTCAGTCCCTATATGTTCGCTGAAAACAAGCAAAAGCAAAAAAAAAATTGTATCATATATTTAAAGCCATTTCTTTATGGCAATACATACAAGTGGACCCAGCTTGAAGTTGAGTTTTAAATACTGTCAATGTATTCTTGAATAGGAGCATCATTCAATTTATTTCATTATCTATTGCAGAGATCACCTAACTTTTTGAGTAACGGGCCAGATTGAATTGTTTTAAATCTTGTGGGCCCGGACGACAAATACATTCATACTGGAATCCAATTAGTGCACTACATTTTTAAAGTTTTAACGAACAAGAACATTTAAGCAATTTTTGAGTAAATGAACATCTGGTCGCCGCCAGCTATATTATATACCTAATGTCTTTCAATTTGAGCCTACTACCTGATCATATCTTATCCCAAATGATGAATTGAAATAAGCAAGTGTCGTAAATTCACAACCAAATCATGAAATTCGGAGTTCGGATTGTATAAAATTTTAAATTGAGAAAATAATTTTACGATTTCAATTTTTTTGAAAGATGACAGCCCTGTCATATTTATAAATCGTAACTGATAATTTCGGCAATGTTAATTTTGAGATGCTGATCGATAATTTCCGATAATTATTTGATCTTCTCATTTAAACATGTTAAATTTTGATGAGATTGTCATCATTTTGTATTGTCATTTCTAGCAAAAATAGTGAAACCGGAAAGATACTCTACATTTACCTACAAACTGACTTGATTTATTTTAATCACATTGATATTGCTTCCCTGACGGCTCATTGTAAAATTTTAGGGATAAATCAAACTAAATTACGAAAAAAAGCACTTATTCAACAATGACTAGCACTAGCACTATTCTGCAAGCCAACTGTGTCATAGATACATAACGAATTTTCCGTAGCAGTGCCATCTAGAGTTTCTGGAAGTTAAGTGAATTCTCTTTGGCTCCTCTATAACCAGTAATTCTTTTGTTTAAATAAATACATTTCGAAGATTAATTGAAAGATATTTTAAATTGTATAAAATTTATTATATCCAGATATTTACATTATACGTGGAAAATGGTAATAACGAAACATTTTTTTTAAAAATAAATGGTCATGCCTAGTTATTAATATAACAATGATAAATCAAATAGTTTTGGTGTATCCAAGGGGCGGGAGGGGGTTGCATGTGGACAGTCCAAAAAATCACGTTAAACGGGAACAAGGTGTACAATTTTTTTTAAATCATATATTTTTTCATTTATTTTATAATGTATCATGTTTATTTTCAAATTGAATGCCACCCCGTAGGACAATTTCTGGATCCACCACTGTTCAATAGGCTAATCTATCAAGAACTGTGCTGGCTAAGGTCCATGCATTCTAAAAGTCTCAGAGCTTGGCAGTAAATACCACAATTTGTCTCCAGTGTTATCTGGTTGTTTTTTAGCAATATGTACATATGTATGACGAGAGAAAACTTAACGAATAATGGAATACAATTGTAGCAGTGGATGCAACTCCACTGGTAGAATGATATATAAATAAAATTATTTATATTCATAAATCATCAGCTGTTTTGCAGTTGAAATTTGAAATGTTATAAGCAGGGCTGTGGAGTCGGGACTTTTTGGCCAGAGTCGGAGTCGACATGTTATCTATGGAGTCGACGCGGCGTTTTGGCCGGAGTCGTACTCAGAGTCGGATATTTTCAAAAGTTTGAACTTTTTATTTTTGCATATAATGTCAAATTTAGCTATTGGCTGGATCGGTAGGGTTGATATTTGATTGAATACACATAAATAGGAAAAAAAAGTGACCATATTAAACTTTTTTTAGCGGAGTCGTGTTTTTGGTCAATGTTGGAGTCGGAGTCGAACTTTTTTTTACCGACTCCACAGTCCTGGTTATAAGCCTTAACATTTCATCATTTTTTATTCCAAAACAAACTACTGAACATTATAGTTCAGTGGTTCTAAGCCGAGAGTGCCCGCACCCCCAGGGGTGCAGGAAGGTATTTTAGAGGGTGCGGGAGAAGCATAACAATATTATCTATTTTTGCGATATTTGAATTTTTGATGGCATCGGTCAATTGTTTCTTTGCTTAAAAAACGATTATGTAGAATACCTATTTAATACTTACTGGTACTTCATTGTTTTATGCCAGGCAGCAAAACACGAAAAAGGATCACTTAACTTAAGAGATGCCTAATCCCATCCATAAGAAATGACACATAAATCACCAAAATCATGGTGCAACATGTGTATGTGTGTATATTCTTATTTTTTATCTATTCCAGATGATTGAATGAAGTACCTACTTACTTAATTCGTCAGTGATTCAAAAGCTCAAATAAGATACATTGATCATACAAAAATAAGAATTTTTCTCGCAATTTTTTTATAATAAATTGCTATTATTTTTTTTTTACGTTATTTCTAAATAATTTAATTGATTTTAGTGACTGGAAGTTACAATAACACCTTACATCGTCATTCACTTGCGCCAAATGCTTTGCCAGAAAGTAAAATATATCCGTGGATGAACATTTTTCGTGCCTTTTGTAAAGAAATCGGTGCTGCTTCTATAGTCAATCTAATCAAAACTGTGATAGATTAAAGATTTTGAGAATAATCATGCAATTTTGAAACTAGCCTATTTAGCAGATATACTTATTTAGCCACTTGAATGAATTGTACATATCAATCCTATGATTTGGCAAACATAGAATAATAGCTAGTAAAAATTTATCTTCATTTATTGGAAAAATTACGTGTCAAATATTTGCTCAATAATTTGTTGATAAATCTTTGAAGTAAAGATTGAATATTGTATTTAATTCAATAAGTTTTAAGGGCCAGCCAGGGTGGTGTTGGCAGACAATAATGCTTAGCTCATAGAATATGTACTATTGGCTGGAATAGCCCGGTAATGTGTTGGGCTTATCGTCAGAAAAGGATTTATTTGTATTCTGTTCACAAAAAAACATACATCGAGTGATATTTCAAAAAAAATCCAGAATATTTTCATTAAATAAAAAACTAAATACTGTTGTTGTTGTTTATTGAAAATCTAAAATCCAATTACATTTATGTTTCTGAAAAAAAACATTAAATAACCAAATATGGAAAAAAACATTTGAGATGATTACAAATACATATGGCAGCGTTTTGCATTACTTTGAAAACATTAATTTAAAACATTTTTCTTAAAAAATCAAGTTTTTCTAATAATTATTATGGAAAAGAACATATGTGCAGTTCATTATCTTGTATTTAAAATTAATTTTATGTGGATACACTAAAATTCATAGAATTAGATTGATGAAGACCTTGTTAAATTTGAAAATTGTATGGGTATAATATCAATTAGTGGGACACATGCCAACCAATGCATCTCCATAAGCAGCTTCCAATGGTATTTTAACATCGTTTTTATTAATCTTTATGTTTCTTAGGCACCCATTGAAGCCTTTTTTCGCTTTCGATCCTCTCAGGACGCGAGGAGTGCCTTTCATCAGCTTGTTATGCCCTCCGATAAAGATTGCAGATCTCGTGTCTGTTGAGGGGCTTTGCAATCCAGCAATAGGTACACCAAAGTGACCATCGACAGCTAACGTGACCACATTTTGTGATTTCAGGGCTAAAAAAAATATTTTATTAATTAATCAATTCAATCGT
The DNA here is from genome assembly GCA_028554975.1 of Himalopsyche kuldschensis. Lineage (NCBI taxonomy): Eukaryota > Metazoa > Arthropoda > Insecta > Trichoptera > Rhyacophilidae > Himalopsyche > Himalopsyche kuldschensis. The sequence continues at coordinate 12,351,471 of JAHFWI010000038.1, forward strand.
CTTTAAGCATTAATTAAATACACTGAAATCAATTGCATCTTTAATTGTAATGTAATTTGAAAAGAACTCAAATCACCAATTAATACCAACCAGGAATTGCTTTTAAAATGGATGTCATATTTTTAGAAGAAAATGAGCACATGGTAATTTATATGCATAGTTGAAAATAGCAGGTCATGTCAAGCATGGTGATAAAAAGGATAATCAGTATATCATGGGAAAAATAGAAATACTTATATTATGGCAGCTGGATACTGTAGTAAAAATGTCCAAGAAGATGAATTGAACAATTTTTGTTTTTATGGTAATTTATTGCATTATTGTATATATTCAATGAATCACTATAAAACTATATCTTTGCATGAATCATAGTGACTACACATCACCGCATTGATTGTGTATTTTTGGGACCGTAAAGGAAAGGTTAAAAGGAAAATAATTGAAATTGAGATTAGTCCACTAATCAATATTATGATTTGCTTTGTTATCATCAATCGGGTAGAAACACTTAAAATAGCATCAACATAAAATATGTTTTATCTTACCTCGTATTGAGTGCCAATTGCCATCACAGAGCAGATTTGGATTGTTCAATTTGTAATATGTGACAAATGGCCCTCTACCATTTTCTACCCTCAGTACAACTGTATTGTTAACTATTTCCAACACCAGGAAATCTTTCTTTCCATATGCAGTGAGCAGAAGGCCAGATGAGTCACGAGACTTAATTTCAAAAGATATATCGACTTCCCTTCCGACCTTGAAACCTGTCATTATCTGAAATATAATTTTTTATGAGGTTGTTGGCCTTGAAAGACACCAGCGGAATAATTTTCAAAATGTTATTTTGTATTTCAAGTGAAAATTTTAAATATAAAATTGATTACTACATTCACATTATTTTTGAGAAGTATTGTCAGAATATGAAATTGTTGAACTATCCACTAAGTTTTTGTTTTAATTTTTAAATCCATTCAACATGAAACTGGTTCAAAGAAGAAGAAAAGTGATTTTTTCAAATATGAATTATATCTTGAACATAAGAAATACTAAATATCCACTAAATCCATTCAAAATAAAATCTTTATATATTTATTTAAATGTTTTATTGAGTTATTATGCTTTAAATTGTATATATTTAATGTATGTTGAATAAAAATTTCTAAACATAAATTTTGGTTTTTTACTACAAATAAAAATTAATAGCTTATTCATATTTCCCCCAGCAATTCCCTCTTTTTTTTAAATAAAGCTTAAGATATATAAACATTAAAATCAGCATAATAATACATTCATTGATGAACATACCTTCAAGAAGCCATTTCCTCTGAAGAAGACCCCTCTCTCCTCAGACTCTTCCTTACATGCAAATGTATTTACCTTTTCCTTGTAGTTCAATACTTGTTGACCACTCATTCGAATATTTCTCAAGCATCCTTTGAATGGAGCATAAACATCCTGAAACGCATATCAAAGAGTTATGTCAATGGGCATAAATGTAGTATTGAATATATTAGTACAATTAATGTTGATTCAAAATATCCATTGTTATATTAAATAATTATTCATTATTAAAAGTGAACATTAGACCAAGTACTATAATTGACAACATCTATTTAGTCGTTCAGATAAGCGAATCTACAGGATTTTATTCATCAGATATTAATAACTATACAAATAAAATATAATGATTCAACTCTGATTTTAAGTTGAAATAGTTATATAGGGAATAAAAAGTATTTGATTTTTTTCCACATCTACAGAACCTGCATTGCAAAATATACCTCGTTGGTTTATAAAAATCCAGATATTTAAAAATATGCCAGTCACATGTTGGTGGCAGCATAACATATGGATTAAGAAGGATTCACATCTACAGTTGGTGGGTATGATAAATTTTATTATCTCAATTGGTTACTAGGAGGAATATCAATAAATAAAAAAGAAAGTTTCCAACAATTATATATTATCTGTGACTGTTGAATATGTCAATTAATTCTAATCTTTTTAGTAATAAAATTTTAGGTAAATAAAATATTTTCATAGAAATGCCTCACCTCCAAATTGCTTTTTATATCATTTGTCAAATGTGAAATCCCTCCATAGAAATATGGACTTCCAATCTTCAAATTTGCATTATTTTCAAGTTTTCCTTCTGCTACAAGAATATCATCAACAGTTAATTTACCGGCTTGTTTTTCTCTACTGAACAGTATTTTATGCCAGCTTCTATCATTGTATGTAGTTTCTGATCGTAGCAGGACTGCACCCGTTCCGCCATTGAAAGCATAATTAATCTGTAATAAGAAAAATACTTCATATTCAGTTTTGAGACTCTTTTTTGTGTGTATACTTTATATAATACAAATTATAAACTTATAATAATACGAAATCATAAATTCTAAAATTTATTATCATCTTCATATTATGTGTTATATTGAAATATTATTCAATGAACATAATAATTAGTATATCAAAATATACAGTCTCAGAGTATTAAATGAAAGCATAACATGATATTATTACTAAATGGAAATTTAATATTATTATAATTTTACAAACAAATCAAGCACCCACCTTGCCATCTCGCATGTATATAGCTACAAATTCATTATGTGTGGGGTCGGCAGCATAGAAAATAAGTCCACCAAATTTATCATCAGTGTTGAATTCTACTGAAATATCATGGTTGCTTGAGAACCTTCCGGGCAATTTGTCAAACTCAATCCTGCTGTCATTTCTTGTACCTACACAGTAAAAAATATTATACAATTAAACAATGTACAAATGTTTTCGATGGTTTCGGCGGTAACTTTGTGGAAGTTCATTTTAATATAAAATTTAAAATAACTTTGATTATTCCACGTATTGTGTAACTAACTGTGACACGTGTTTCGCCTCTTTCAGAGGCATCTTCAGACTTACTATCGCAAAGTTTGCTTGAGTAATGAAGCAAGATTGATTTTAAATTATGAAATTACAAAATGGATTACGGGTTTTTTTCCTTCTAAAGGAAACAAGGAAGGGGGTGATAGAATCAAAACAATGCAAAAACATAATGATACTAATAAGGTGCAATCAATCGGATTGGGATTTTTCCTTTATAAGGGACGCAAGAGAGGGGTTATAGAATCGAAACAAAGCAAACAAATAAATATATTTCTAATGACGTTAAACATTACAAACTATTAAACTATAAACTAATGTAATTGTAATTTCATAATTTAAAATGTTAGAATCAATCATGCTTCATTACTCAAGCAAACTTTGCGATAGTAAGTCTGAAGATGCCTCTGAAAAGAGGCGAAACACGTGTCACAGTTAGTTACACAGTACGTGGAATAATCAAAGTTATTTTAAATTTTATATTAAAATGTACAAATGCATTCTCGACATTTTTGTCAATTCATTCATGACAATACAATAGTTCATTCTTGACTGCTTTATGCCGGGCGATGCACCCGTGCGGCATTATCACAGGTTGTGTTTAAACCAAGGACCGCACATTTGCGCGGTTACACCACGGCTTATACCGGGCGATCGCACATATGTATGTGTGATTCTATTTATTGGGTTTTCTAGGTCGTTTATGAATGTCGGACGATCTGTGTGGACTTTGAAAACACTCATACATATAACCTTATGGTTAAGTAAATTTAGACAAATAATTCAGGTATGAAGTGGTTATTACATCTTTTGTGTGAGGTACAAATGGTCATAATTGAACTTTGATAAGTGATCATATAAACTCGAGAGTATTAGTGATCAAAAATATACAAAGATTCAAACAAAAATAATAACTTTAGTTAAAGAAAAAAATTTACCAAAAATGTTCAATTTTACTTTCATATAATGAACAAGAAGTAGGCATTTTAATGTTTGAATGATTGGCTTTTGATTAAGCTTGGAGCAATCAATGCTTATAGAAAGCACTTAATGCAAATTAAGATATTTTTTGCTTACCAAAGCGATACGCTGCGGATGGATCATCACTCTCCATAAATGGGTCAAAGCCAAGAGCACAGCCATCTACAGGTGCAGGGGCTGGTCTTCTTGGTTTAGCTTCTGTAGTGGAAACCCAAGATGTTGGTGAAGCTGTGGTTGTCTTGGGGACCATAGATGTAATAGAATTTTCAAACACATCAGGTTCCTCAACTAAAAGCATTCATGTCATGCAGTTTATATAATGGGCAATGTAGTATTTTATCATCAACATCTTCATTTCCAAAATATTATTTGGGAAGTCAAGTTTCCAATTTATTAAAATTCGTTGTGCAGGGACATGGTAAAAGAATATTGGCTCAATTTTTTAACATTACTATATCTAAAATGAAATTATCAGAAGCAACAATAAAAATAATTTAAAAAAAAACCTCTTGGTGATTCAGTTGCTGCTGATGTAGTATATTTCGCTGGCTTAACAAAAGCCATATCAGGAGACAGCGAAACTGAAATAAATAAATTTAATAATTTGAAAAAAATATGTTATCAGTAAAAGCTGGGAGGAATGTTTCTATCCCATTCAGTTTTGTAAATCCTTAAATCTTACAAACATAGAATTGACACAACATTAAGAATGATATCTAATTATACAATATTTTGGAATACAAAGAAAATTATTCCATTTTCTCTACCAATACAATGATCAGAAGGTTTTCTGGAATTTCACACTATTCGAAACTTAAAAATTCAGGACTAATACAAATTTTGTCTGTAAAAATGAAATAATATGTTACCTTGATGAGAGGATGAGTCAACCACAGGAAGTATTTCACTGTTAGAACAAGGAGTCAGACTTTTACCATCCTTATCCAAGGCATTTGCAAAATTAAATACTGAACCATTCACCATAGCATCTCCTAAACAACCAACAAACGATTCGGTACTGGCAGCTCCACCCGGAGTAATAATGTATCCTGGAGAAACTCCTCCTATGAATAACTCTCCATACATGAAATAAAGCTGTGGCGGAGCGTCGTCAGTGCTAGAAGTATAAAAATGACACTTTCTGTCAAGTTTTTTATGAAAGAAAATTATATTCAAATATCATTTAAATGAAACTTGAAGCAGCTTTTATATTTTAATAAACATCATTATATTTTCTATTTTAGACATGTCAAATCTTAAACTAAACAAAATAGCAAGTAAACAACTAATGACTTATCGTTAATTGTAAAACAAAAAATATATCAAGCATAAGCCGTCTGGTTCTTTTAGACATAGAGCAAGTTCATGGACCTGGTATTGTTTGAATTTATAAGCGTTATGGTAAGATGCTGTTTTAACATACCTTAATTGGTCAAAATCGTCCACAATTATTCGTAATGCGGTGTCGTGTGTGACAGTAACAGTATGCCACTGGTCATCATTGTAAGAATCGTAATCGGTAGTAAGATTAACTTTCTGGCTTATAACCACAAGATGTCCATTCAATAAGGATAGTGATATACCATCGGACTGACTTGGGTTAGTTGCATAAAACATAAGTCCATTTTTGAATGTTGTTTTGAATCTTAGGCTGAATTCGAAGTTGTTTGATATGGATGTATTGGGCCGCCTTACATAACCACCAGAATTTTTCTCAAATGATACAAGACTGGCAAACTAATAAAAGAAAAACAAGCCATTAGTCAAGTAAGTATCTCTAGGACCTAGAGTCTAGGTAGATCAATCATTCTACGTTTTATATTTCCCTGTAATATTGAAATTTAAAAAAGTAAACAATATCTTTTAGTAGTAGACAGTAGCTCGATTTTTGCTGGTTTTGGGATATGAATGCCACTAGATATAAAATATTTTTTTATGCCATGCGTCAAAGAGACAAGGTAGTGGATATGAAGATAGTTCAATATGTAGCTATTAAAATTACTTTCTTGTAAATAACTCCACTAACCATTCAAACAACACATCAGAATAAATTACTGTTTCATTTAAAAAAAATTAATCAGGAGTCAAAGCATTGCAATTAAAGATAATGAAAAAAAAATTGAATAATTTGTATCTGTTAAAAATAAGTAATATTGATTATGGGTGAAACCTGTTTTTCGCTCTTTTCAAAAGTAGAGAAAAATGAGTACGGTTTCTGTCTCTAAGGAGCCGAAATATAAGATATTGACATTACGTACTTCACGAAACTTCAAAATCGAATTTGAATAGTTCAATCATTGTACAATAACAATTCTTATTACTGCTGACATATCTGCACAAAAATTGTTCAATTCAAATTTAAAATTTTCAAAATGACAAAATCGATTCTGGATAGCAAAAAGTCATTAATTCATATTTCATACTCGTGCACTTTTGTTTCTTAAGCAGTACCTTTATCTTTCTAAATGGAAAATTTTACAATTGTGGTACATCTGTAGAAAATATAAATTTCCTTGACAGCCGCTGAATTCAGAGATAAAATTGTTCTTCAAGGCTAGTATTTAGAAGAATTTAGATATACTAATAACATTAATGAAACTCCAATACATAATGTTAAAGAATACCTGCCATTTCAGTATTAAAAACAAAAAAAATAGGAGGATGAAATAATTACCTTGAGTGGACATCCTGGCTTAACACCAAATGCCTGATAGTTTTGACTTAAGTCTACTGGAGTTCCCGAAATAAGCACGTCATCAATGCATCCGTCAAAACCGGTATTTATAACTTCAATATAATTATGCTTATTGGGATAACCACCAATATAAATTTTCTCTCCTACGCCGAGTATATCTTGATCACCGTTTGCATCATCGATACCGATTGTTTTATCATCAACCTTGAGCTCTCCAGTCTTGTGATCCCTCGAGGCAGTAAGTGTATGCCACTCACCATCATTAAAACGTTCTTGCGTTCCAATTGTGAGAACATCCTTACCTAAGCGGAACTGAAAATTTAAAAAAGTTAAATATAGTACCTGGAGAATTGTGTATAAAGTTCAATTACATAAAACACAATTTTTTGTACTACTTCCACTTATTCTATAAAGATCATGGTTTAGCAGTATCAACTGACATATTGCTCGCAATGAGGGATACCAGCCTTGATCATTATAAAATATGTAGAAGTCAAAAATTTGTGTTTTAATTATTTAAATATAATTAGTTTGAGCCAAGAATTGACAGTTTAACCACTAAGCCGAAAAACTGATTTCGACTGAAGGTGCTTGATAGAATTTCAATATCAAAATTTGAATTGTTTTAGTTTTGTCGCGAGTGTCAGTTCATGTTCACTCGTGAATTTGGAATGCATGAAGATGCTGAAAGGCAAAGCCTTTGTTGCTTGTGAAAAAAGTCACGATAAACTTCAAACGATTAATATTTCAAATGAGAAATGTTTATTCTACCTATTTAAGTATAATAAGATGGCTATAAAACAAATACATTTATACAAACTATAAATGCGGGAAATGATGAATTTGGGAAAGTTTTAAATATTAACTAAATGCCGGGAATATTAAAAATGAATGCACCACGCAGGAAAACGTATAATGCAATAACGTAAGATCGGGGTTCCACTGTATTTATATTTGGTACTAGAAAGATTGTAAAAAAATGTATTATAAATTTATACAATTTGTTGAAATGGTGAAACATGTGGGTACAAGTACATATCTGCTGCAACTATTTACAGAGAAATATCTGTTTGATTGATAATATTTACCTGTAAAAATATTAGTCCATCTCTCATTTCTATGGAAAGGAATGATTTTTTATCGCCAGTTAGGAATAGTAAACCATTCTTGGCAAATGTCTTGAAGGACATTTGAATATCGCTCATATCTTTCATGGTATATGATATTGAATCAAATGAGGTATATCCTTTTCCATTGAATCTGTATCCAGTACTTGGCTGACGTTCAACCAACTTATTTCTAAAAGTAAAAACATAATATTATTGCTCAAATGAATCATTATTTTTAGGGTTGATTACTAAATGTGATATGAAAATTTTTACAATTCATTCAAATTTTATTTTTTTCCTTCCCTTCATTTCGAGTTTTTCGCTCGGTTCTGAAGATAATGCGTAATCTCAATTATAATATTTTGTCCATAGGGGTTTGATAACTTTATATAACAAAGCATTAGTTTTGTTTACATTTACCTTTCAGTTGCTCCTTTGGTATTTCCTTGAGCTTCAACGAAGTTCCACAGACCTACTGGAGTATCACCAATTACCAAATCTTCCATTTGGCCTTCGAATCCAGAGAATTTTGTTTCATCTTGTATTTTGTATTTTGACGGATAACCACCAACAAACAATTTTGATTTGTCCTTGTCCAGATTGAATGTAGAATATACTCCAGGCATTTGTTGTTTTACACTATGCAGTTTTTCTTCGCCATTGGGGAGCTCTTCTCGAATGGTAAGTTCTACATTTCTTCCAATTCTACAATGTAAAATATTGGTGTTAGCGATAGTGATAAATGTCAATAACGATTTTTAGAATATCTGTTATTTAAAATGTAGACATAGATTGAGCAGAGGGCGAGATTTTTTCCATTTACCAAATGGATATGCACGGAAGTTTTATAAAAACCTTAACACCAGGCAGAATCTATTTAAAATTTTTAGAATTTTGGTAATGAATGTCGTTTAGCATTGATGATTCTATAATCTATATGTAACAAGAATTTCATAATCTATTTGAATATAAAAATATGTTTTTTTTTGACCATATTCACTCACTACCATGTGCATATGGCCATACATTTATCGTCTTTTACTTCAAGGGTACCACAATTTTGAAAAGAAAATACATAGAAAACATCTTACCTGTCAACTTCTACTTGATACCACACATCATCAGAAACTTTCTTATTGCCGATAATTCTTTGAGGCCCATTACCAATATCCATGGTGAGAAAAGGATATCCATTTTCAATTTCCAGTGCCATGAAGTCATCCTGATACAAAACATTCTCATTAATATTGTTACAGCTATGGTTATTTTCATGACAAAGTAATATGCCAAAAAAAAAACAAATCATATTTGACCAAGAGAAAGTAAGTAGAGAATAAGTATAATTTATTTAATAATAAGTGTTTGCAATAACGGTTGAAGAGTGATGCTACCCGAACGTGGTTCATGTTCATTAAGGCACTTAAAAAATCTTACAATCTATGGTTCAAATGCTTTTAAAAAATGATTGATTAAGGATGCCGAGAGTTAAATGTTACTTACACTTCTAGTTTTTCTAAGTTTAGTTCCCTCTTTATTACCCAAATACATAAGGAATCCATTCTCTTTAGGTGTTCTGAAGTAGGCAGATATATGTGTATTTGTACCCAATTCATTCACATTGCTAGGGGGTACAAGTTCCAAGGTGGTCATTTGCTCAAATTGTACTCCAACTTTAATTCTATTAGCTATATCCCTTGCCATTGCAATTGAGTCTTTGAGTTTTTTAATTTCTCTATCAGTTAATTTTTGAGTTGAGTTAATTTTTTTTTGTTGATTTGCGATGCTAATAATGTGTTTTGTTATATTCGGATGATTATCTTTAAAAACTTTCACTGTAAACATATAAAAAAAACTGCCACATAAGAGAATGTTCATTGGATAATCTGTTAAAAATTAGTCATCTGTAAGTAATTGAAATGTATTGCATTTAGAAAAATCTTAACTATTAGATACTGATTCTTTTTACATTAATTTTGAGGAAATTTCCGAATAGTTATGTAAATAATTAACTAGTCAAAATATGATATACTTACGTTGACTTTCAGCTAAAGATATTTCTTTAATTGTATCATCCACAGTTTTGGGAAGTTCTTCAGCTTTTTTAAGACTAGATGGTAATGTTTCTGATAATTCAGACATAATTTCAGAAACGTCAGCCTTCAGATTAACAACCTTTTCAAATGCAGCATTGGCATCTTCTTTTTGAGGTCCAGTAATTTCTCTCAAAGATCTGTAATTGAATATGTTCATAAAACAATAATATTTTTAAATAGTCCACTGATGCATACCCCGCAATGTGCTTGGGAGTTTGAGTTGCCTTATTTCAAGAAACAATGGCTATGTTGTAGAATACTTACGTCAGGATCGCATTGTTATCTCCATCAGAAATTTCATGAATCTTTTTAACATATTCAACTCCTACAACAGCTTGATTCAATTGGGGCATAAGTTCGGCTTGAACCTTTTGAAGGGAGTCGAGAGCCTTTTGATGCAATAATGTACTATTGGCTTTGGATGGTGCAACATGGTCACTTAGGCCTTTACTCTGGAAAAAAATATTTAGTTTTTGTAGTGCAATAATCTTTGTTCCCAATGTGAAGAATATGGACTCTTAACCCATTGTTTACGGTGTGCACAAATTTGTGCGTAATTACTATAGTAATTGAAAATTCCTGTAAACAAAGTGTTAATAGAGCAGCAACAGAATTAATGTTAACCTTTAAGAGTGGTGAGCTATTTCGGATTAAATTAGGTTTTTTTCAATAAGTTTCAAAAAATGTTAATGCCAGACAAAAAAATAAAACATATTTTATCTGTTATCCGTAAATCTGAGAAGAATATTTTTAATTATTGGAGATATGGATTTCGTTTCGATGTCAGTTTCAGTACTGCTTCTTTTTTTCACAAGTAATATAATTATAATTTTTATAAATACCATCGCAGATGCATTTTGAGACGCATTTAGTGCTTCATTTCCAGCTATTCGCGCAGCGCTGATTTCCTTGAGAATGTGTGAGTATGCAGATGCAGCTGTGTAAGCTGTTTGTGAATTATTCTTTGTGGTCTCCAGTAAATATTTCAATCTTTCGGACTGGAAATAAATTATTTATAAGGAGATTATTTTCAATACAACCACAACTAAAAATTGGGTTGTATCCAGTTTTACTCAGCAAGTGAACATTTTCCCAAAACCAAATTTTGTCCTTTTTTTCATAAATAAATATTCTTCTACAGTGTGGGCATATATAATAAGATTTTTAGTAATGTTCTTGAATTGTATCAATCTTCAATTTCAAAAAAGAAAATATTCTAAAACTGAAGTTCAAGTTGAAATCATGCTGTGTGTTCAGTAGATGTTGCTATTGTCGTGATAGCTTATGCTTACATCAGACCTCATTGATAACCTCGTAAAAATTGCCTTGAATTAAGCGTGCAATTTGTAAAATTTCGGAATAAGAGTTATTGTTGATATTTTTATCAAATGAGCATTTTTAAAGGTATGCAATTCCTTATAAATTTTCTGTGTTATTTCCAAATATTAGATATTATTTATGAAAAAAGAAAACTACTTTACCTTGTCTAACAAACTACTCATATGTTCATTTGATTTGGATAAATCTTCTTGCATGTCATCGAATTGTTCTTTCCTTTCATCGATCAATGCCTTAACTTGGTTGTTGATATACAATCCTTCATTTAGTTCGTAGCCCGCAGCTACCACATTGGATTTTGCATCAGTCAAAGCACCACTCGCATTACTTAACAACTCCCTTGCAAATTGCAGATCTGCATTTAATTCATTCTTAGCATTGTTGACTTGGTTCATTTTACTGGCAAGAGTTGCATTGCTAAAAGGAAGAAACATTCAATTAACTCTTCTCAGCAGGGATATATAATAAAGTTAATTGGCTACCTTATTCTATGTGTTGACTTATTTCAGCAAATTGCTATTAAATAGCCATTTTTTAGCGATTGTGTTTAATTGAGGTGAGAAACATCTTAAAATCTACAAGCGGTTAGTGTCATATTACATCACTTATTAGAAATTTATTACTGCAGATTTTATGCAATATCTTTGATAAATATACTAGTATCAAAAGAAATTGAAATAATTCAACTTATTTTGAAACCATGAATATTTTTTCATTTCAAACTTTGTGTTCGAGTCTTCATTACATTTGGGCCATGCTAAAGTGATTTAGAAATTATTTTCATAAATTTCCAGATCTAAGAAATGAGTCGATTAATGTAAAACACATGTTTTCTATGGATTCAGCCAGTTTTTATGGATATTCATTTATATTATATAATTAAATTTGATAAAATTCAAATTAAAGCAACTGTATTTTTCATCAAAAATTCCCAATTTGGCAGCTGCTTCTTAATTCACAATTGTATACAAAATTCCATCCGTGCAAATGGATAATATATTGGCCATTTTATTCGAGTGTGAGAATGAAAATGCTATATATTAAAAACATTCTATGAAAAATTACGCTTTGGTTGTGAAACTTAATTGAATTTAATTTGATTACATTAAAAGCTCGAGTATCTGGATTTGATAGATCCCATAACATAGCTAATCCTAGATTAAAATGTTATATATTCAGAGAATATAAAAATATTGAACCGTATCTTTCCCTCGAAAGAGAACAAAATTTATTAAGGCATAATTAATTAAATCATTAAATACTTCACAAATGTAATACCGATTTTTGATGTTAAGTTCTGCAGCTTTTTCTGCCTTTGCCTGTGAAGCTTTTGAATACTCAAGAATATCTTCAAGGTTGGCACCAAAATAATTCAGATCGTCTTTTAAGTCTTCATAAGCCTATTAAAAAAATACAACAGTATGAATTGTTAAGTGTAACAGTTTGAAAAACGCCATTATGACAATTCTAAAGAGGCAAAAGTAATAATGATTTACCGTTTTCTCCTTTCCTAACACCATGATGGCTACAGGCATATGTGTAACTTTGAACCATCTTATTTCTTGACAACCTTTTGCTTTGTATATATTACTGTGTATTCAGAATACATCAAAGAAATGCACATTACATCGAAGTAACAATGTTTAGTGTCATATTATATGATATTCAAAGTGGCGATCGGGTTGAAAATCAAAGCATTTAATTATACACATGACATGCTGACTTTTAAATAATAATAATAAAAATTATCGAGATTCAATGATTAAGTTTTTTGTAATAATATTGATTAAAATTGGTTCTGTATAATGCTGTAACTATTTTCAAAAGGTTCAATTGAATTGATACTGAATCTAAAAAAGTATACATTACAAAATAAAACTTTCAAAGCATCCAAACAAAATCATTTTTTTTATGCTTGACATTTCAAATCGAAATATACATTTATGTTTTTCTAGCCCGGCAGATAAGAAATAGAAACAATATCTTACTTGAGATTGTTGATGAATTGGTGAGGTAAAGTTCTGGATCTTTTTCAGTAAATTTTGTGAGACCTTTAATTGACTCTCTGACACATTTGTTTGGGGAGACAAATCTTTAGCTGTAAAAAAAACTTGGTTAACTCAGTCCATACTAGAGACTCCAATTCGAGAATCGAGTACTCGATACTCGAGTATACTCGTCCATTTTTCAAGTACTCGATACTCGAGTAATACTGTAATTTATAAATGAGAGTTTTTTTACTGTGGGAATTATAAAAACAAAACTTTGGAGCAATTTAAAATTTGAGACTTTCAATTCTCTATTGTTTTGGAAACACATTTTTTATAAATAGCCCTAGCGATCAGATGAGCCCGGTTTCAAGTCCCAGCAAGGTCAGATTTTTTCAATTGAAAAAGAGATCTTGGACATGGATGTATGTAAGTCTTCGTTGAGTTATTCTCGACTGATTCATTATTTATCATCGAGTTTATCTAGTATAACTTTCGCAATTAAAAATATTTTGCGGCTTGACATAAGCTGTAATGCCAAATATTTCATGACATTTAAAAATAAAATAAGCCTTTTTATTTATTTATAATCTATTTATACACACAAATTTGAATTAATAATATGGATTTTGGTACATCTGAAACTACTCGAATATTTTCAAACTTTACTACTCGATACTCGAGTAGTTGAGATGTCGATTATTTGGAGTCTCTAGTCCATTCTAACGTCGCAAGGTATGAAACGGCTACTTTCAACTATTGGTTATGCAAGAAATCTTTTGCATTCAGGCAGTGACAAGAATATTAGGGAGTGCAAAAAAATGGTAGTAATCTATTCTCTGCGTAAGAGCTGGGTTAGGAAGAAAGTTTGTTTCATGTGCCAAGTTTGGAATGTTATTAGTGTATGTTCCAAATTGTATAATCCTCAACAGTTTAAATTTCATTCCTTTTTATTTCATAGTTTGTGTATGTGAGGTTTTTAAAACATGGTGGTAATTGTCTAGATATCTATTAATTTATGTTTTATAACCATGATTAACAGAGTAATTTAATAACTAACTGGCTATGGTAAAAAAGAAAAAAATGTTAACAAGTTACGGTCCAGGCGATTTCTCGATTTACAAAATTAAGTACTTCAGTGAAACTAATTCTCAAATTGTGGTTTGCATAGTAAAGAAATATAAAAGATTTTTCGTTATAAACTCCATGAGGAGTTCATATGCTTCAAGTTGGCAGCGGACATGGTTTAATTACAGGATAGATAGTATAATATTGATCCAACAGAAAGAAAGAGTGGATACTGGCCTTTTCAAAAAAAAATAATATTACCATTTGAACCTTGTTTTACAAAATTAGTAAATTATGATCCATTTTTTATATTATACTCAAGCAGAATTTGGTATTTGCTGTAATTATCATAGCGACAGATGATAAAGTGACTCTTGTCGGTGTGTTTGGTAATAAGTTCAATCCGTATAATGAATCAAAATACCGCAAACATTCGCGCCAACGAGCTGCAACATGTTAAGTTACCTCCAATGTCTTGAAGAATTTGTTTAGCTTCGACAACTGCACTATCAATCCGAGGAGACTCTTGTGTTTCCAGATTGGTAGCCAACTTATAAATGTTTTCCACAGTAGCATTTGACTTCAAAGAACTTTTCTTGATATCAATTAAAGCAGCCATGCATTTTTCCAACAGCATTGCGGCATCTTTTTTAAATTTTTCTGCATCTTTGCCACCATACTCCGCCTGAGAAGATCAAAAAATGTTTAATCAATGGATTTTCCATAAAAAATCAGTTCAAGATTTTTTTTTTTTCTTTCTATTTTACCTTTCTGTCTAAGGTCTTAGTTTTAGATTCCAATTCGTCAATTTTGGTCGTAGTCGGCTTGAGATTGACAGTTTTTTGATTTAAAGAATTGACTAATGGCAGTAAATTCTTCATTCGTTCCGCGATGTAGCTTAAGCGTTGTCCAGTGAAATATCCAGAGGCTTTGTTCTGAAAAATAAAAAAAATACAATGATTTTGAATGTAATAGACGAATAAATAAAAGATTTTTTTTCAAGTTTATTTATGCGCTTGAAATGCCTGAGATGCCGAAAAATGAAACCCGGGTCGTGACAAAACTCATGGAAAAATACAAATTTGATATCTACTATTTCTAAATCAATTAGAAACCAGTTTTAGAAAAGTTATAAATTTAGTACAAGCTAATTTTAATTGATGATATATCAGTAAAATAAATGGAAAAGTGAAAAAAAATATTTTCAAATAATAATATGTAAGTCAAATTTGTAAAAATATCTTTAAAGTTTTGAAGATCATATATTACAAATTTGTCATCACAAAAAGATACATTTCTAAAGATTCATTGCACTTTTCCCTGTTTGGGACGGACACACTTTTCCGTCAATCAACAATATACAACGTAAATCATATAAAAACAGCTAGAGACTATTTCTACCTGGAAGTCTTCCATAACATGATCGATCTTTTCTTTCAGATTATCAGTTGAGTCAAGTAAATTATCTGTACAAGAATCACACTCAAAGCAGCCGTCACCAGGCTTGAGTACATTTCGGAATGGGCACTGATCACATTTATCTCCTATAACTCTTGGCAGGCATTCGCAGTGTCCATTGGCAGCATTGCACCCAAAGCCGAGAGAATAGTCAGTATTACAACCGCAAGCTGCAAAATTAGAAGACATTTAAAATTTTACTAACTTGAAAATGTTTGCTTAAACAAAAGAAATACTTATATAATAAATAAATTGAACAATATAAAAAGGAATTATCCTCTCCAGCCAAGTGGTGGGACTTGACAAATTACGATATGCTTGTGATGAATTTGACATAAGAACATTTTTTCTTGAAATTTGTAAATATAAATAACAACCTAGCACACACATGTATGTCTTTAGAAATTGTGTTGTTTTATCTGCAAAATATGAAACTTGTTGATTAACAATACTTATGCAATTAAAGTTTCATATGACAATATAAAATCATCAATACTGATCTTTTTAATTTATCTTAATTTAACTACAATACAATTATGTCCTTTATAAGAGTAAAGTAATCCCTGCAGAAACTATTATGCAATTGGCAAATATGAATGGTGAATATAAGAAATTTGCAAATTATTATGTCCTCGTATGCTGAGAAACTGATGGCTGACTATCTGACATATGATTTTTCTTCCTCTAAGATGGAGTGACGATTGCGTAGCTATACCGTGTCACCCGCCTGTCTGGTGTACTGATGTACACATCTCTGATTTGACCGTTATTTCAATGATAATAAATTTAATTTATTTCGTCAAGTCGATTGCCGCCAAAAATGTCATCCGTAGTGCTACAAGTTTGGCCACCCCTGTTCTATAGAATTGACAGATTATGATTTAATTCGGGTACTTACTAACACATCCATCAGGCGAAAAGTTCCAAAATCCAGGAGCACAACGATCACAGTTTTTACCAGTTAAACCAGGCTTGCATTTGCACTGTCCACTGGCATCATCACACTGCTTAGAAAAGGACGCAATGGAGCAATTGCATGCTACACACCCTTCTCCTGATTCGAAGCCCCAATGTTCATCCATACAGCGATCGCACTTGTCACCGATAACTCCTGGTTTACATTGACACTCCCCAATGTAGCTGTCACATCCCGCCATTCCGTTGTTATCACAGACACAGGCTATAAAGAAAAATATATCTTTCAAATTCATTTCATTGTATTTTTTTGGTGGAAATATTAATAATTTACGCTATATCCCTGTTTCTGAACATACAAGATTTTGAAGTAGGTTTTTTTTAGTTATTTTTTAATTGATAATACATCTTTTTAAAGAAGTAAGAATATATTTACGTTGACAATTTTTCATGTCTATAGCATCTCCATAATGTCCAGGTAGACACAAGGCGCAGGCTGCTCCAAATGTGTTGTTCATACACTTTAAGCAATCACCAGTGACGGTATCACAGGAAGCCGGATCTTCAGGATTGATGTTTCCAGAGCATTCACAAGGCTTGCAGTAGTCACCTAAACGGAAAATATTTTGTCTAAATGAAGTTAAGTTCAAATTGAAAAAAATATTATTTGTGTGGGTGTCATTACATGTATTTAAAATAATCGGATTTTTAATAGGACTCATTTCAATCATTATTTAACATTTTAAAATTGTGTGTCCACTTAATCATTTAGTAAGCACATCTCATAGATAGTATATTAAAACTAAGGAGTGTTTTTCAATAACATATGCTGAATTTATGATGTCTTGGGTGTTTAAGTGAAATCAATATCAGTGTGTATAGATTTTTTGGATTTTCAAACAATGCTTCCTATTTTTCATCTTAACATATACAGATTTAATACAAACTGATTTTTTTCTCGAGATTTATCACAATTTTAAGTGCTTCTTATTTCAATATATAATCATAATATAATGTCAGTTTTAGCATCAACATATAATCAATGTTCCCATAAATTGAATGTGTCTCAAAGTACAGGTGACCCCTAAATATCCTTGAAAAATATATAAGGTTTACATACCTGGTTGTTTAGGTCTACCGTAGAAACCAGAAGCACATGATTCACATGTGGCTCCAAAATATCCTTCTTTACATTCGCATGTGATCCTATATCCATCTGGACTTACTTCACAGGCTGTTGCAAAGCTATTGGAAAATTTCAATATAGTTAATACAGTCATCTAAACACATGTAAGCTTTTATTTTTATAATGTGAGATTTCACAATGAAATGTCTAGAAACCATTCAATTAACTATTTAGCTCCAGAATGCCACGTATAAGCTTTGTAAGGCTTTCAGCATAGATGTTAGTTAGGCTATATAAACTTAAAAAATGTTATTGAAATGGTTTTTAAAGTTTTACTTATCAACTGTTTTTGATTTGTCCTAACATTTAAACACATAAAGGTCTCTATAGGAGCTGCAAATTTTTGTCGACAGTAACAAAATTGACAACAGATCAAAACTTTTTTATATTCAAATTTGTAATCTGGTTTAAAGGATAATTATTTTTATAAAGCAATTTTTTCAGTTCACTGGTCTATGACCTATGGGCGTTAAAATATATTTTGGTTTGACTAATCTTGTCCTCGTTAGCATAAATAAATGTGCTTACTTGTTGGAGGTTATTGGAAGAGGACAAGCACATATAAGACAGTCATTTGGTATGCTGGAAGTAGCATTTCCATGGTATCCTTCGATACACTGCTCGCAATGATCTCCTGTTGTTGAATGTTGACAATCCTAGAAATAAATTACTCTCTAGTATTCAAATATTACATTTAAAGAGAATATTATGTAATATTTTTCAGTAAACTGTATTGTCCTTTTGATCAAACGATAGTAACTGTAATTTGATGCAAGGCATTCAAGTTCTCGTAGTAAGATGTGATTCATGGTGTTAGTTTTTTTTGGTATAATTGTATCTGTGAAGTCATCAGTGGATTAAATACTATGCAGATCCAAATACAGTTATATAAAATAAGAAACTTCATATAAATTCACAAAAAAATTATAATAACCCTCATATACATTGCATGCTAGTTGGCAATAAATGATGGCTGATGCTCCTTACAACTCTATCATTGTATAGATGTCTATTCCTGAATTGAAGCACAGTAGTGATAAATGGCAAAAGACCCATGCAACTTCGAAGTGATGTCAAAATGAAACTATTCATAATTTATCTAGTTGAATACAAAATAATTACAAAGAAGTCCTGATCTACTTTTCTCTCATTTCATGTCTTCCTGTTTCATTTATAAATTTTTTATAGTCTGGGCCCAAACTAATGCAGAAAAATGTATAATAATCATACACTTTATTGATTTTCACTATCTTTTTTCTAAATATTATGGTCCTGTCACAAGTATCCCGACTGACCAAATTTATTGAACATTTCTCATTTCGCTCAGGCATATTTGACCCCAACCAACAGGATTGTATAAAAAAACCCAAGACTGCTAGTGTGCAAGCTTCATAGAATTGTTTATTATTCCTGTTTATAATTTTTCCGTTGATGATTCGTTTACTTAGCACATGTGTATAATATTCAGTTGTATCGCTGTATTTCAAAACCTCGGTTGGCTTTAAGACTGCCAGTAGATGGAAGTGAAATGGATGTAACTATATTAATATACTGTTTGTACATACATGGCAAATACCGGTGTTAACATCGCAAGATGTAGTGTGACCGTTACACTGACAGCGTACGCAAAATCCTCCATGAGGTCCTGATGATACTCTATAATTGCCTTCAGCACACTCTTCACACGAATTACCCTTATAATTCTCTGGACATAAACATTCCTCGATGGATGTGGCTGGTATATCCAAGGCTGTCGATTCATTTCCGTAATTAAGGGAAACAGCATATAAACTGAAATTATACAATTCAAAATTCTATGACTGCTGTAACTGTAGCCCTTGAATTGATAAGGAAGATATTTTATAATTAAGTATTTCGACTGAGGGTGCTTGATGGAATTTCAATATCAAATTAGAATTTTTTGAATTTTGTACTTTTCCATGAGTTTTGTTGCTAACGACCCGGGTTTCGCCTTTCGGCATCTTCAGGCATTCCAAGTGCACGGATGTACTTGAACTGACAATCTGATGACTGTCATTTCGAGTACATCCGTGCAAAACTCATGGAAAAGTACAAAATTCAAAAAATTCTAATTTGAAGATATTTTAGTTCATAAAAGCGTTATAATAAAAAACCATTATTAGAGTAGACATAATATATGGTATTGGTGATGAAATATCGATTTTTACTTTCATTTCTACATATACAAAAAATATTGGTGTTGTTTGAGAAAAACCCGATAGCTGCAGATATAAAATTTGAAGAAGGGAAATTCAAACAAATACTGAACTATGAATACAATAAAGTAAAAACAAATAAATCAGAAATTTGATTACAGTGGAACTCCGTTCTAATGTTCTCGCATTAACCGTTTTCCCTCGTGGTTTATTCATTTTGTATAGTCCCGGCCAAACACCCATAAGAAAAATGTTAAAAATCCCGCATAAATTGTTTCTCGATTTATCGTGTAAATTTTATGGTCCCGTTACAAATATTATTCCGATTGACCGTTTTTGTTGAATATTTCTCATTATCATATTCGACTCATCCAATCAGTTCGTAGAAAAAAACTGAACTGCAACTAATGACAGCAGTAAAGAAAAAGAAAGCAATAATGAACTTCTTATGACATTTACAGAAGCGTCATTGACCTTCGAAAAAATAAAAATATTTTTCTATTCCAAGGGTATAGAATGTGTTCGAAGGGTCTATGATAAAATTGAAGTGAAAACTGTAAAGAAGCAACTTGTTATTCAGGATTTTTTTTAAAAATGAATGTTAGCTATAGGAATAGGTATAATAAAAAAGTCTTATAAATAAATAAGTTTTTAAAAGTTTCACTTTTTTTAATAAAAATTTTAAGGTTTCTCACATTTATTGTTTTTACTATGAACATAATGATGTGTTTCGGGAGTTTTAACATCTTTGCATTTGAATATTCACTAAACTGTGTTTCAAGCATCTATTATTCTATAAAAATTGCTTATTAAGAGTAAAAATCATGTTTTAAAGTTGTGTAGATTGTACATTGTATATTTATTTGACTTGGGACTGAAGCACTTGAAGAAAGTGCAAGCGGTTAATACTAAAAAAGGTTTATCAATACTATATTTACCTGGTGGTGGTGCTTGATTTTCTGTATGTGGCTCTAATAAATATACCAGTCAAATTTTCCAAAACTGTCATGAAGACCTCTCTTGTTACTGGTGATCCATCTACAGTAGTAAATTCTGTTTCTCTTATTGGCATTTCTTTTACCCAATTTATAGAACTTGCTGGTGTTTCAACACTGGCATGAATAAGATAGGTTTCTGCACTTTCCAAAATTACATCTGCATTAATAACAGTGTCTCCATAAGGGTCCGCTTTATAAAAGAGTGTGTATTTCAGGTTTCCACCATATGATGTCAGGCGGTTGCCAAAGTATTCCAGAGGAGCACCAAAATATACAGTCTGATTTAAAGACTCTTTACTTCGGAGTTCTGCTTCAATAGTTGATTCATTGACTGGTCTAGGGAAGATTTTATGCTTGGTTACGGTTACATTATTTCCGATTACTATAGTAGCTAAATACCAATCTTCCATTTGAACTAACTGTAACAAAACAAAATTATTTATGGTCAATTTGTTAAACAAACATGATGGGTATGCGTATAATTAAAAACCTAATTGTTTTTTAACTTGTATGTACAAGTGATGATTTCATTTAATACAATGACACATTCAAGTTGATGAAAGAGTTTCGCCCTTTTTATAATAATTTTTATTAACACATTGAATACGGGGACGCGGAATACGCGCCGTTTCTCTATGTGTTTTGATTACCCATAGCCAATGTGTTAATAGCAATAGACTAGCAGTGACTATCCAGAATTTCTAATATAAAATCGTTATTGCTATTTGTGCACTTTGTTTTACTGCTTTGAGAAGCATCTATCTCAAAAGAAGATAAAAATATCAGCAAAGAGAATATTCGTTCTTGGATAAAAAAAATGTTTAAATTTGCATTAACATTCACCGAACTATTTATAATATCCAGGACTTTTTTTTCGAAAAAAAAAGGTTCTGGAACTCACGCCTCATGTCAAGCTTTTTAGTAAATAAAATTATATTCAAATATTATTTAAGTACAATCTTATCTAATTGATTTTGAAATGTGTGAAAAAAAGTGCCGGAACGCCGTTCCACCCCGTTAAATGGAAAAAAAGCCCTGATAATATCCATTTTAACAACTAAATAACAATATTTTTTCTTTTTCTTGAAAGACTTTTAATTTTACCAAAAAGTATAATATTGAACCATTTACCTCATCCCAGAATAAGTCGGCACTGTTACATCTGGCACTCTTTCCAAAACAGAAACACTTGGTGCATCCAGCTTCGTTTTCTTCACTCAAATCAAATGTTCCATCTTTGCAGCTTTCACATTCTGTTCCAAAAACATTGGTCTAAAAAATTACAAAAAATTATTAAAGAATATGCATAATAAAATATTTCTATCCGATATATTGATTTGACACATTAGCCTTAATAGTTTCGCTCATCGCAAACATTATCAACTGATGTTGAGAACTCACTTGATAATGCTCACGATGAGCGACCGGTCCTGATCTTCAAGGTCCAAATGACAAAATGCTTTCTCACCTCACATGCATTCTAAAAATAGTATTTCTATCGATGATTTTTGTGTTTACCTTGCAATAACATTCAGCGGAATTTTGTTCGCAAATTTCTGGTGTTGTGCCTTTGTTGTCACATTCGCAAGGATCACAGTGTGGGAATCCGTAATGGCCAGCTGCACAGACATCACAAGTTCGTCCAACAACGTTACGTTTACAACTGCAATAATTAGTATAAATTTAAATGTTTATACCAAGATATTTGAATGATCTTTCCCTTAATCTGAAGCCATACTACAGCAAACCACATAAAAATCACCCAGAAAATCTTACAGAAACCACAATAAATATCTTTTATTTGATTAGAATAAGGAAATAATACTTTATGGTGCATTGAATATTCTCTTTCATCTCTGATAACACTTTAATTTGAGATATCGATTGAGGGTGCTTCTTAGAACTTCAAAAGCATTGAGTAAACAGTTTTGAATATATCTGTGCAAATGAATGCTCAAAGAGGCTGATTTTTTATGGAAGTGGACAAAATTTTAACGACTCAAATTTAAAAAAAAATTCTGGTCTTTGGGCTTAATTATATAGTTTACTTTTTTTATGTTTGATTCTTTGTGAAAAATGCATTTTGTTTACAGTGAGATAAATCATTACATAATCATATATATTTTTCATTTAGCTCTTATTCAAAGCATATAATCCAACAGTGCTTATTTACATTAGTGAGACATTTACCTTACAAAAGATCAGGTTAACTGAACACTGATTTCCTGAACAGATGTTTTATACTGGAGGTACAGTGAAATTATTTGTTGAGCGAGTACATACCTTTATTAAAAAAGCTATAATAGGTCTAGTTTTCATGGATGGCACAGTTAAGATGTACTCAGGTGACTTATGGAGCATTAGCAAATTATATAAAAAAAAGTAGTACTAAATTATGTGCTTAGTGTCATACTAACTTGCAGGTTCCATTTAGCATGTCACACTGTAATTGCGACCCAAGTACTCCAAGAGGGTTACAGTTGCAATCTTCACAACCAATGACTGGATCAAACCCATATGTGTAAGGCATACACTCATTACATTTTTCTCCTGTAACTCGTATAGGACAAATACATTCTCCTGAAACATAATAAAAATACAAAAATCATTATTTTAAACGTCATAAATTTTATATTATTCTGTAGTGAATGTGTTAAGGGTGGTTGGATTCTTCAAGACATTTATACAAAAAAGCAATAATTTCATAAAGGGATCACTTAGTACAACTTAACAGTATAAAAATACCTAATTTTGACAAGAAAAAAAAAAAACCATTATAACACACCTGTTTCCTTTTCACAAAGTGCTGTAGTTGGACAATCACATACTCTACAATCTGGGAAACCGTAATAACCTGTTTTACAGGCTTCACACCTCCTACCGATAACGTTAGGTTTGCAGTCACACTGTCCTCCAAAAGAATGACACTCAAAAGAAAAAGAGCCCAGATAGTCACAATTACAAGGTAATGCTCCGTTATTATAGTCTGAAGTCAATGCAAACACTGCATCATGGCAAAAACCTATAATGAATAGAATATAATTATATACGTCTGTAGGTGTTATACACTAAAGATACTTACTTATTCATGCACAATTGGTTTTTAAGTCATACTAATCATTAGTGCATGTTTATGAACTTTTTATGAATATTTATAATTTTAAATAAGGTATTGATTGAGTAGGCATTTACTTGGTAGAACTCCGAAGAACTTTTCTTACCGTATAAAAAAAAAAGGTGTTTAATGCCAAGAGAAAATTTTCCGGAATAGCTGATAATCAGTGGACGAAATGTATTGATTGAAATGGTAAAATAGTATTGATAAAAATTGATACCTTCATTTGAGATGTTCATATGGAAATTATTGGTACTACAAGAAGATATAAACTCTCGCGTTTGATCCATTCCATTTTTGTTCAGAAGTGAATCTGTATATTGACTTGCTGGCACAACCAATAGATAGTCGAGCCAAACTCGTTGATTTTTCGACTCCTTGAAAAATAAAAATACAAAAGAATAAAAAAATAAGGAAATCCTATATTTTCAATTGATATAGATTCTAGTAACGGATTTTATGTGTTTTAAAACTATATCAGGAGCCATGGAGCCATTTATGGTCACCTGTCTTTCTCATAGAAGAATTGAATTTTCATTAATACCACGTACTGACTAAAGATATTAAGTATTCATAACAAAAATTAGTTAGCATGGAAAGAGTCTTATTTGATATAAAAGTACCCACATTTCATTTCAACTTCGAGAATATTGAAAATCTTATAAGAAAAAACTATTTACCGGAAAAGTTAGGATGAAATTTTCGGTGAGGGCAAAACGAATGTTTCCATTTTGAGATTGAACTACTGCCCGGCAGCCACTATTTGAAGGACAATGTTTGATAGGAAGTATTGCCTCTTGAGCTTTACCATTTAGTATAAGAGCACTTAGGTCAGATTCTGAAAATAAATAAACAATGATGATATAATTATACGATCTTCAACCAATAAATGACGAATATTGTATGCAAGCATTGAAAATTAAATTAAATCTAGTAATATATATTTTTAACACGTGTTTAACATTACATATAATCAATTTTCAAGAAAATATTTCCATGCAATCAAATTGCGTGAGTAGTTTTTTGGCATGTTTATTATCTGTTAGTTTTAAAAGTAAAGTACAAAGTAGGAAAGCTATCAGCTAATTTACTATCAACGACATTGTATTCCTTTAAATATGCAGAGTAATGAATAATTTTGATACATTACCTGGATAATCAGGTTGGTAATATTGTACAATAAAAACATATTGGCCTGGGAATGGTACTTTCGATGCAATTTCAATATTTTGTGCACTGTCCAAGTATACTAAGCCAGTATTATTATCAAATATGTTCCAGGGTAAAACAGAAACCTTTGAATCAGATGCGGATTCAAACTCCACCTATGTAATTAGAAAAAAACCAATCATTAATCAATATGTATAAGATCGACAATTATATCCTAATGCCATGGTAATAAAAGGAAGAATTATTATGATACTAATTATTGGTAATAAAACATAAGGTATATTTTACTTTTAAGGTGTTCACTGTCAATACTTGGTGGAATTGTATTATAATAAAAATAATAACAAATTTTAAGTACTTATTCCACATTAAATTTAGATATTCTAGCCATTCCGCACTTTAAGAAAATCCTTATTTGTACTACCAATAGGTAGTTTTAATATTTTACTGGACAATAATGAACATAATATAAAAAAAAGTTAAAATACAGGTCCTGTATACAACTACCAGTCGACGAAACAGGTATAAATACTTTCCCTCTGTATAATGGGTTAGAAATAAAAAAAGTTGTTTGCCTTCTTTGAATCTGGTGCAAGGGGGAATTCAGTTTGGACACATTTTCCATCTCTGCGTACACATACTGATTGTGGTTTTATGTAGTCCAAATGCCATTTATCATAAGGTATGGCCACGACAGATTTTATTCCCACAAATGTACCGGGGTTACCCTGAAAAAGATTAATTCACCATCATTTAACTACAATTTGACAATTAACATCACATTTATTATTCACTCATGGTTTTTGATAAATGTGGCGATAATCTATTGAAAAATATGAAAGAGATGGTCTAAGCCTGATAAAAAAAGACATGTTGTATGTTATGCTGGTGGTTGGAATGTTTTAAGTGTTTCAATGTACACTGGGTGAGACAATTTTTTTTTTTTTATATACAATGTCTATTCCTAATGTGTGTCACATTTTAGTTCTGTAGAGAACTTAACTCTTTAATTAATAAAAATACTTTGAAAAAACTTTTATAAAAAATATTTCAAATCTCTCGTTTACACATACTGATTTTTTTGCTAAACAGTGTTACAAAAAACAATGTGGTAGATGTCTCCGATTAGGGCACTTTCGATCTCTATATATAATATCTTTTTAGCGAGTATTACAGCTCTCGTGTGCCGTTCGAATATATATTTGGGCGAGTTATTTAAGGACTAGATAAAGTCCGTGATTATTTGGGTCAATTATCTGGATAACAGTAACCCACACTCATCCACATCATTCAGTTGCATTGATAACGTTGTCGCGGGGACTTAAGATATAGTTATTTTTTACTTTCAAACTTTTCATTCAGAGATGAGGTATGGTGGATATTAATAATAATGTATTTTTCTTACCTGAACATGAAGGCCGATAAAGTTGTCTTGTAAATCGAAAACTTGCACTCGTGAGTTGTTATCAGTAAGAACTTGCCTGCAAACCATTGTATAGGGGCACTTATTTAATGTTACTTTAGAGTATTCCTGAGCACTGCTTCCACGAGCTGTGACACTGATTGTTTGGCCATTTTTTCTCTGGACATCCACCGGAGTCACATATTCCACCAATATTACATGCCGGCCCGTCTTACTAACAGTTAGATCAGACATCAGTTCTTTTTGTTTTGAATTAATTACTGGTATTTCGGTTTCCTTTAATTCATCTAATTGCTATAAAAAAGGACACACCATTATAAAATGTTTAGTCTAATTGCACTATTATCCACTGCATGAAACCAGATCTCTAACAAACAACAAAATCTTGGAAGGATGAATGGATTTTTTATAGAAGAAATTACATCAATTCAACACCTGAATCTATAAATCTGTATTACCCAAACAAATGCAAGAGATTGATTTCATTCATTGATAAAGAAAAGAAGCAGTTGTTACCACAATTAAATAATGGTGAAATAAACCGGATATAATATTACTATACATACTTCCTGATTCGTCATGTACTCTTCAACGGAAGATCGGGCTCCACTCATTGAGGTGAAGAAACTGCCAGCTCGTACTGAATCAAATGATGATATGTTTGGATAACCAAAATGCCGACATAGTCCCTTCTGGCCGATAACGCAGACATTGTCAACGTTCTGTGTCAGTATTGTGGCTTCGTAATATGCAGCAGGAATAAGCGAAAAGTAATCCTGTTAAAAAAACATCATTAGTTATACTCCTTTTTATATGTATTTAATATTTAGTTTTTTGCCAATAAATAAATAAATGTATTTAATAAAAAATAAAAACCAAAAGATTGTTTACCAAGAGTAAATGCTTTGTAGTTTTGATGGTGACAATCCATTTTCCAGGATTCATAACAAGATACACTGGCTTCGATTCCTTTCCGGCTACTGTGACAAATTGAGGAGACTGTGTTGGTTTCAGTAGAACATCAAATCTGAAAGTATGTATGTTCATTTTTTGTCTAAATAACACTAGTGTAAAATATGTCCAAGTAAACAAATATTATTTTTTAAAAATCAATATATTAAGACAATTAACTACAATAGATGTACCATCATTACTTGACCGCTGCCGAATAAGGAACTAAAATTGTTCCCAGTGAGTAGATATCTTGAAAAGCCATTTATGTTGTATTGTTTTAATATACATACATAAAGATGTTTATCATTCATATCTTGTATACAAAAATGTGTAAGATAATAAGCAATATGGTTGAGTATTGCACATCACTCACGTGATGGTGGCCCCCTCGCTGATGGTGAGAGCCTTTTGGAACCTCAATAATACCACCACCAGTGAGTAGAATTAGGGTAAAATAACAGATTATTTAGAACTCAAATATGGTTGTGAAGAGTGTTACAGTAAATACCGGTGTCATGATCGCCACTATCTTTTGGACTTTTATCATACTTGACATGTAG
The DNA here is from genome assembly GCA_028554975.1 of Himalopsyche kuldschensis. Taxonomy (NCBI): domain Eukaryota; kingdom Metazoa; phylum Arthropoda; class Insecta; order Trichoptera; family Rhyacophilidae; genus Himalopsyche; species Himalopsyche kuldschensis. Next base: position 12,379,585 of record JAHFWI010000038.1, read on the forward strand.
ATTATGTAGATACTATAACTTTGCTCAATACAAATGTTTAATACATATTTAGTGATTAATTTGTACTTACGTTTGTTCAATTTCATTTTGATTATCAGGTGTTATCATTATATGCACGTTAATTGGATCAGGATTTGGGTTGACGTAATACATCACTATTCGGTAGACTGATGATTTTAAAATTTGAACATCATAGAGAATTTCATTCTGAAATTTATTAAAATTATATATATTATAGTATATTCAGCAAATGATAGTTAATAAGATTCAATTCATGATGTAAAACAATCTCTCATTAGCATCAATATTCTCGAACACATAATAAATTTGAATGGATAGAAATACTTTTGAGCCGTTTTCTTGAGAATCAATATTGAAGAAGTGATATTTAAATTACCAATAAATACCATAGGATTAAAATTATTGATGATTTTATAAAGTTTATGACTAAATACCTGAAGGAATGAAAATACTGCATATCCTTTCCATGAAAAATCTGGGAATTGCGATTGAGAAAATCCATATCGGACTGGAGATCTTGACGGAGTATAAGCATCTTCCACTTCATATTGGAACTGGTGGAGAGTTGGGAAATAGTGGGTCTTAAGTGGTTTATCACACTGCAAACCTGCGATACGAGGTTTGCAATAACACTGTCCAGAGTCTTTGTCACAAATATTGTTGACGGAACCTCCAATGTTACATCCACAGTCTAGAATGATAGCACAATGGTTTTGAATTACAGGTTGAATAGTTATGAGGTTAGATTTTGGAAAAAAGGCCACAATTACCCCTGAAGAAACTGAATATTTTGTAGACTTCATTATTTTTCCACTTAGCCCTTATACGATACAAAAATCTTCGATCAGTGCTTGTAAGTAAACAAGCTTCGATGATTTTTCACTTTGTCTAACAACACTAAATCGAATTGACCGGTAAAGCTGCATGGTTATTTTGGATAATTCCTTCAAAAAAAGTCTAGTTGTAAAAGGTTTTAGCAAAAAACTAATTTCCACAATGAAAACTGATAAAAATAATGTCAATTGATGTAGATAAAGAATTTATTACCGGTACACCCAAATATATTGCCATCAGTGAGATTATAGAAGCCATCTCTACATTGATTGCAAGTTCTGTCTTCGGCAGAATATTTGCAAGCACACTGTCCGGTCTTTGTCTCGCATACTCCGATACCACCCTGAGTTCCAGCCACAAAGCAATTACAATCTGGAAAAAGATAAATATTGGTTTAGTTGCTAAGAGGTATCAAATTTTAATTTATTATTTTTTCAACCATATGTGGTGGCTCAATAATGTGTCAAAACGTGTACTATTGAGTCAGTATTTTTTTATAAAAGAACAACAAATGCTTTGACATCTATTAGTACCGTAAGGTTCCTTATGAATGCATTAACTACATGTCAAAAATTGGAAATTTTATTCCCTTCACTCCAAAAAGCACCCTAATTATTGTAAAACTATGAAACAAAAAATATTATAGAGAAAATGTAAGTTTTTTTAATAAAACATATTTCATGCAATTTATATTTAGCTACATGTTAAATACTGGTTGCATTGATGAAAATCTTATACTGTAAATAGCCCATACATAATTATATATTTTTTACCTTCACATCCATCAGGATTGTTTGACTGAAGGTTCCAGAAAAGTGGCCGGCATTCGTTACATATTCTCCCTTGCACTTTATCTTTACATTGGCAAAGTTCTCCGGCAGGCACTGATCCACATCCTGTAAATGGTAAATAATAGTTTCAATTCAATGCTAATATATTCAAATATGATTGGTTTTCTCTTTTTATTCATCAAAAATATGTATGAAAAAAGAAGACCATTTCAAGAGTAATGTGAGGCTGTACAATTAATGAAATAAATTTAACTTATACTTGTATTCCTTAAATTATTTCATCTTTGCTGCGTGTTAAAAAAGTTACCAGTGGACATTGTATATCAATAATGTTACTGACGCAGGCCAGTCGAGACCGTTTGATATTTTCAAGCTGCACAGTTTCATTTCGTTTTGCAAACCTAAGATGCCACATTACAAAAACAATTGCACTACTTACATTGATTCAGATGTTACAATGATTTATTTCTTTATGTATACATTGAAATTCTCTATATCTTTTCAAGGAGATTAATTTTATCTCTTTCAAAGCAGTTTTAATTTCTCACCTGCAAATGATTGAACTACGCCAGCAGGATCACAATTACATTCTTCGCATGCTGGGAAATTGTAAAATCCTTCCTTGCAGGTGTTGCATTGCCTGTCATCAAAGTTTTCTTTACACTGACATTGCCCATCCATACAAGTTACTCCGGTTGCACCAATTGAGTTACAGTTACATGCTGAAATATAATGAGAAATATGATTAACAATTTTAGTAAAACACAAATCAATAACGATATCTTTTCCAAAAGAAATTAAAAAAAAAAAGTGGTCTTCAATCGCCAGTATGCAAAAGTTTTCAACAGATTACCAAGCTACGCAATTTGGGGAATGGTAAATGGCAGATATACTTAGTTAACCTTTTAACAAGTGAATATTTCTTAGGTCTTGTATGAATATTTTTACACCAAGAATTAAATGAATGTGTTTGAAAAGATGATGGTTCTCTGGGATAGTTGTGTGTTTCCACTTTTGGGAGAAATTTTAAATACTGCTGATATCAATCAACCAGGAAGCCTAATTCAACATAATAACTTCATACTTAGATTGTTAGATGACAATTTTATTAATGATTTGCCTGAATATGAAAATTCACATAAAGGGAGTGTCTTGATTAATAATATCACACATCTAAATATACCTGTATACCAATCTAGTTTATCTTTATATTAATATACTTTTACATTTAAGGTATATAACTACATTAATATTTTATTAAACTGACTGAATTATTTCATAAAATTTAATGAGTCTAAATCATGGAGGGACCAGGGTAATATATCTAGTAATGGATAAATGTAAAAATCAGAATCAAGACCACCTACCAAGGCACTCAGGATATTTATAAAATCCAGGCGAGCATTTTTTACATTGCTTTCCAGCAAAATTGTAAATACATGCACATTTTCCAGCAACATCGCAATTAGTTGATGATGAACCAACTGTTGAACATTCGCATTCCACGCAGGTCTGCTCCCCATTTTGTACTTCGCTATAGAACCTTTAGTAATAAAACAAATTATATGATAGTTTATTTCTTATTGGGTTTTCTGTGAATTATTTGCTTCATCTCTCTGTCTGTTATTGATGGAGCAGAACAATAAAATAAATCATTAAGTCGATTATAATATTTAAAAGTGATTAATGAAACACTTGTTCAAGATAAAGTAAGTGTATTTATTCATTTGCATGTGACATATGAAAATTCATCTTTAAAAAGTGAAATAAGTTTATTAACCCTTGAATTTGAATTTTCTTTGTATGGTGCAAGGTTAGTTAAATGCTTTCAGCCAATATTTAAAGAATGAAAAAATTATATTCATTAAAAATATAGTCTTTAATAACTATCGCAACTTACCCTGTGTTACATTGATCGCATTTTGATCCACCAAAGCCATCTTTGCAGAGGCAAGTTCCTGTTTTAGTATCACAGATAGATCCAACTGTTCCACTTATGTCACAATCACAACCTGAAACAACATGAAACACTCATGGTAGTTTATATATTTATTCAACTCACTCACTCACTCAACATATTTTGAGCCCTGTTATACTTAATTTTTATATATCTTTTCTTAAATGTTGAATATTGCTTTTCACACAGCATAGATACGAAAACAAAAGTGTCCTTCTAAGCATTTTTTTTCAATTAATGGAAGAATGTTAATTTAAGTCATTTATAATCCTGGTTTTATTAGGTTTATTGGATGATTAAGTTAAAATAATTTATTTTATAATTAATACTTATTATATCAACTGATAAGCGTGATACTAAATTTATTTGTCACCATACTATTAATAAATTTTTCTGTGATTTTCAGGGATGGATTCTCATAATCGACAACATTGAAATAAAAGTATGTTTTTATTTTGTGAACCCTGATTCAAGAATTGTGAAAATGTGATAAAAACTTACGTGTGCATTTTGGATAGTTGTAAAATCCAGGTATACACTGGTCACACGAACGCCCACCAAAGCTTTGCCTACATGTGCAGTTACCACTTTGTTGGTCGCACGCTTTGTCAATTGCTCCAATGGAATTACAGGCGCACTCTGAAAATTGGAATATTAAAATTATATATATACATTTTAAAGTATTGCTAGATGTTGTTATACAAGAATAGGCATACTATTCAGTCGCTGTTTATAGTTTCTTTTTGAGGGAGATGCAGCGAATACGTCTGGAGGAAATGGCAGCTGACTGTAGAACACTAGCTGCTATTTTCAAGATAAGTTGTTAATTTATCATTATATCACGAGGGATTCATCAAAAATTTTAAATTTTAATTGATTTTCTCTGTTGTTTTTTGGTACCAAAAATTTTGAACTTGATTTATTTTAAGTAGGTTTCAATTAAAAAATTGCCACTCGATATTCAATGAATGGGTTCGTGCCTTTGAGGTTGTAAATATTTTTCCCGAGGAACGCTTGTTTTCAAAGTACCAAATCTTTCATAAATCTCATCACACTCACTTCACATATTATTACTAACATAACTTAACACATTCAAAATTGGAATTAACCATCATACATTATATTAGTATCCTATTACCTTGACATTGTGGAAGATTGTAGTATCCATCAGCGCACTGTTCGCAGTAGATACCAGCAAAGTTGTATTTGCATGGACACTAGAAATAAACAATGAAAATATTAATTATTAGTTATTTTCCTCACTCAACATTGATTGGTGCTAGATAACATAAAACTGTTACAAACCCCATTCTCGTCTGGTTCGCAATGATCTTTGTCAGTTCCATTGAGGTTACATGTGCAAGGTTTGCATGTTGGGAACCCAAAGTATCCATAGCTACATGAATTGCAATGTGGTGGATTGTATTCTTTACGACACTCACACTGTCCTGTTCCCTCTGCGCAATTTCCAGTTAAATTATGTCTGTGACAATCACAAGCTGAAAACCAATTCAAGGATAGTTATTTAAACGGATAGGAACACATTGGTCACAAGGAAAACTCAACATAGTGACATTGAACTATACTCTTCTCTAGCTGTCATATTTTCTTTGAAATAAAGCATTATTAATATAAAATGCTCCAATGGAAAAACATTGTTTTTTGGATTTATGGGAATCAAATCTCAGGTCATGTCTCCTGCTCTAGCGCCCATGATGTGTTACCTCTATCTTGTATTACAATTCTGTACAGGAGTATCATCATCATACGTGAGAAAGTGACCAAGTTTGAAATAATAAAAGGTTCAAGTGAACAGTTTGAACATTCATAATCAATTTCTTTGTGGTTTTAGGAATACTATTTGTTACAGGTTTTCTATTTGGTCACTTACTTGTATACGATGACAGTGTGATTTATATTAGTTACAGACATCAAATACTTATTTTAAGAGGGATTTAATATTTTTATTAATAATAAATAAAATATACATGTATGTTTTAACAAAAATAGTCTAGTATTGGTCTTTCAAAAAGATAACAGAAGGCTTGACTTGATTAAGTATCATAGAAAGATTAGAGACTTACATTGGCAAACATCAGTCTCGTTCCAGTACTTTGCATATGGCCTGTAATACGTTGGTTTACATTTTTTGCAATTGTTGCCTTCTGTATTGTCCTGACAATTTTGGCAGACTCCGCCACCCTCATATTTTCCATGAATATCCAGGGATAGACCATCTCTATCGACTTCTTCATCATAAATGCACTCATTGGAGTGACCGAAACAGTTGCAGGCTGAAAAACACATTACAATGGGTTACAAAAAAATTACGATACATTTATTTTGGGAATGCTTTTCTAATAAACGAAAACATATGGTGATACAAGTGGAGCAAATTGAAAAAAAAATTATAAGTAAATTTATACATATATCTGATACGATATGGATCAGAAGAAGTTAGCTAGTGAATGCATGAAACAATCCTACGATTATTCAGTGAAAAAGAAATATTTGCGCTAGTTTGACATGTTAAGTAATTTTAAATGCTTGCTAAAAATTTCTAGTTATTCAATTAAATCTCACCTTCACAAACAAACTTTTGCCAGACTTGTGATTGTCGCCAGGCTTTCTGTTCAAAGCCAGGGCAACATTGAGCACACTGAGGACCGCATGTGTGATGTTGGCAACGACACAATAGCTTGTTAGGATTTTGTAAGTCTGGTATATCACACGTATCAGCATGGCCATTGCACATACAGCGTCCTCCAACGCTGATATCTTTGATGGAGTAGAAATACTATAAATAGAAAAATTAAAGAACAGTTTTAGAATCTCCAATTATCTTTATTTCAGAACATATTTTCTTATTTTTAAATGATCTGTCAGAATTGTAATTTTTCATTCAACTTAGTTTTATCGGAATGTAATAAATAATGTTGGGAAATTGCAGTATAATTTAATATCACCATAAAATTAAAATCCGTAATATACACAAACCATATGGATAATCAATCTTACATTTAATTGGTGAATATGTAGTAATAATTATTGAATACCTTAGTAGTATGATCACCAACAGTTTTGCTTACCATTTACCACCTAAAAACTATTCCTATTCTCATTATAAGTAGTAAAAATTATGTCTTTTTCATAAATATTAAAATTATTTAATTTATATTTGGCTTCTAATTTTACTGATAACAACTAAACTTTCAAGACTATTGAAGTAATTGGACAAATTAATTCTTACCCTTCTGGTCACAGTCGGATCCTGTCTGGCAACTGACATAAGATGGCCGAGAAGAGTTTTCGTTCTTAAAAGCCGCAGACGTACATTTGTCGCTCTTGTCCACTCCTGTAGAACGGAGGAGTTGAAGTATGTGTTTGCGGAAGGCCTGTTATTGAGAATAGATATCGGAATCTGAAAAAAGAATCTCACATTAGAAAGGCGAAAGACATAATTAAATATTTTTCTCTGAAAATTGCCGTAGGGTGGGGGCAATAAAACAACTTTCATATTTTTTTCCTGATGTATTTATTTATTGGCACTGATTAATTTAGTCATCGCTTATCTTATAGTAGAACTATCAGAATATATCCCATTAATGGTCAACTTATATTAGTGGGGTATTTGATTTGAAATCTTTGATACTGCATCTACTAAATGGTACCTTAGAAATTTGCTTAATAATATGACTAAAAACAATATAATGGAATATTCTAAATTCATTTCTGAAGTTTCTTTTGTTTATATTGCAAAGATTTCTTCTGCTAAATAATTCAAACATTGCTTGATTTAAGAAATATTTTATTAAAATTTATCTGGTGTTTATTTTCATTACCAATGAAATATGAGTAAGCATTATTAATTTATTAGTAATAAACATTATTCAATGTAATATAAGTAATTGAATATTTTTTGATGCAATTGTGTAATAGGACCTACTGGGATATGATGGCGAGGCATAAACTTTTAAACATTTAAAAAATATTAACCAATGTAATTGGATAATATATTAAAAAAACAGTCAGCCTATTTTATAATCCAGTGTGCATGCATCATCCTCAACCAATACTCGAATATTTTGTCATATTAACTCACAATGTGAAGCATTTTAACTCCTAATGGAATATTTTAAAAGAAGTTGTTTTACGAGGACTGCTTGTAATTTACTCACTCAACCACTCTTTTCGTGGTGGGTATGGATGAAAATATTACGGAAAATAAATATAGCAAAGTGTTTATGCAGGGATTCGAGCCCGTCACCACGCTCATGCAACAAAACAAGAGTTTTGACCACTCAACTACAAGATTGACACGAAATGATCTAGAAATAAATTGGCCGATTCCTCCAGTTCTTTAGAAATCAGTAGATAATTCGACACGTCAGTTGAGTATTTAAGGTTTGGGTTTAATTCTGTTTCAGTTTTAGATTTCACATTTATAATGATCAAAATTATAAATGATAAATGATGTAGTGCAATAAATGGAGACAAATGCGTAATATCATGATGAATATGTTTAACAATCATACAAATCCAAATTTTTTTGATCAGATACGATTTGCGATAATAGATACCGTAGTACAAACTCCCTGAATACTGGAAACATTATAAGTGAAATTCACTAAAATTTCAGGATGTCATAAATACGTATTCAATACTAAGTATTTCGCCTCATGAGGATATTCACTTCTGTGGCTTGACCTAAGGGTGTATACATAATATAGATACAATGCTTATTACCTCTCCCCGCTCCAATGGTACAATCTTTGAGTATTCGGTGTTGCAAATAACTGAATCGTCACGCGTTATTGGGTATAAACTTTCTTTGCCAAAATGTGTTACACAGTCACTAAAAAGAAAACAATGAGGGTTAGAAAATTGTTATTAGTTGAGAGATCTCGAATAAAAATGATAATGTTTAATATAAAATTGAAATAACGAAGATATCAACTAAATTTTATATTGAAATGAACTTCCACCATGTTGGTGTTGAATCCATCGAAAGTATAATAATGCTTGCTGATAATTCTTGATCGAAAGAGGATCAGTTCAGATTCAGAGGATGGTCAATAACTTCCCAACCGGTCCAATTTTCAACAAAAAAATTGTTACATGTACAAGAATATATGAATAAAATTATATGTTGACCAATTGTATGTATCAATGCAGAATGCCATCTGTTATAGAGAATACAAATAAGCAAAATGTGGTGTTTTACTAAATTTAATAACCTTAATTTTTTTATCACACTTGAGAGAAATGTAATAATGCTAAATGCAGTAGAAAACTTCAATTAGCTGCTTCAAAAAACTAAAATAAAAATTTTTTAATGAGGCTAGATAAATTAATGGCTCATCTTTCGTTAATCGTGTGTTAATTCGAATCCAAGTGTTACAAGAACATACAATTTTGTATTTATTTTAATTGAAAAAATATAGTCGAATAGTAGTACATTTTGACATATATATTGAATGAATATACATTACCTAGGTGAATCTGAAAAATATTGCCATGGTGTGAATGTCTTTCCATAATCGGATGACTTCTCCAAAGCCCACAATCCAGGACGCGGGGAATTACCCATGGTAACGTAAACGTAGGCAACATGAAATTCCTGAAAAAACATAAAATTGTTGTTAGTTGCTATTTATTCTTTATAATACACAATAATTAATATGTTTGATTACTGACAAATGTTTGATGCATCCTGTATTTCTAAGAAAGCATTTTTTTCTACGATTGATATTATATTCACATTTTTAAGGCTATTGACATTATAGAAATATTTAACACTATTGACATTGGATGTATGTTTGAACAAAAACATTGTATGGCAACATATCATATTATAAAGTCTTCAAAACAATTCAGCATCTTCCGTCTGAAATATTATGTTTTAGATTAACATCCCGGTTTCTAAAAACACAGATGAGCTCTAAGGACAATACGGGATACAAAATTAAGCATTGCAATAGACTTTGGAGGATGGTGCAATGGGATTTTATCCAGCTCAACACTTATGTGGATAATTTTTCACTATTAAAATAACATTGTACAATCAAATCACTTTATCAAAGTGTTAACAATTTTACTTGGTCTTTACTTCAATTCTTGGCGGAGAGATCTAATATTCATTATTTTGTCGAGTAAAATAATTATATTTGAGACTACAATTATTTAAATATTTAAACAAGTGTCCAAAAATATTAACAAATTATTGGTTGTCTGTAAAGATTATTATATGGTTAACTTCTATAACCATTTTGATCAGAAATGGGAAATAAAAACTGTCAGAAATAAAAATGGTTAATAATTAGGTAATGGTTTCGTATACGAGCCAATACTGAACATATAGGTATGTGGTTTTTATAATAGTTATGGCACGGGTTCCCAAGCTATGGGTCGCTACACCAAAGGGGGTCAAGGCAGGTTTTCTGTGGGGTCACGAACTAATACAGTCAACTAAAAAAGATATTCACTTTAATGCGAATTTTGAGTCTGGTTAATAACATTCAATTTCAGCCATCGCATTAAATTAAATATTAAACATAATTAAAAATAAAAGTATACTTAAAAAATCTCTTCGTTCTTTTTTCTTTATTACCTTTATAAAAATACCCTTTTAATTGCATTGGGGTCGCGGGTTGCTTGGGTATTATAAAAAGGGGGTCGCCACCTGAAAAAGGTTGATAACCTATGATTTATGGATTCTTTAGGTCCCTCATAGTACCATACTGAAAGCTGCTTGGGGACCCCTATTTAGCAACAATATTTTTTGAAAGATGGACATGACAGGTACAATTTTTCTAGGGATTTATGATATTCTCCTAGCATCTGTTTGTGCATTTCATCGTGCATTTTATTGACAATTGTCCAAATTACCGCGTTAAGTTAAAATTATATTTTCACCGCACATTCCAGGTGTGAGATTCATTGCAAAGCTCGTGGTTTATGGTAAAACGAGGTATTATATCAGATAGTGAAGCCAAATTCTCCACTTTTAAGTTTGATTTTTATACACCTAATCATATACAACAGGGGTGGCCTATGATTGGAAAATCGCGTAGCTATTCCAAGTCACCCGCCTCTCAGGCGTACTGATGGTCACATCTCTAAATCCTCTTTTATTTCAATAATAATAATTTTTTTTTATTTTGTGAGTCGATTGCCGCCAAAAATTTCAAAAAAAGTCACCCGTGGTGGTAAAAGTTTGACCACCCCTGATATACAACAAGAGTGGCACGATTAGAGGAATGTGAATCTGATCTCTGGGAACTGCTATTACACTGAATTATGGTGGCTAAGCCGTGCTGAGTTTAAAAAGGATTCTTGGATCTTTTGCCTTGAAAAAAAAGGAATTTATGGTAACTGTTAATCAATCATATCCTATACAGCAGGCACGGGCAAACTGCGGCCCGCGGGCCGCATGCGGCCCGCCGAGTGTTTTCTGCGGCCCGCCAACATAAATCCTAATTCTAAGTAAGAATAAATTCTTAATATTTTTTAAAAAAAATATTGAAAATAAAATAAAAATTCTTCTAGATATTGAGTGAGTATACAGATATTCCTTTTCACAGTTAAATTCAAAACCTTTGCTTGGAAAAAGTGCTTCGAAGAGTTCGGGAAATAAAAAATATTATAATTTTATTCTTGGAAATGAAGAATGTAATGACTTTCTCGATACTGATGATTAGGGATTTGTGATTTTTCATTTACTCTGGACATCGTGCTACACTTAAGTACTATTAACTCCGTGTTATGAAGGCTCTGAATGACGATTTTCACAAAAATTTGGTGACTTCCGAAAAATTGAGACAAGTTTGGCGCTAGTAAGCGATCCATTTTAAATAGATATTAAAACTGTATTGAAAGAGTTACAACTTGAGATTATTTATCTGCAATGTAACACTGATTTAAGAGATTTACAACATCGTGACGAAATCTGCAAATTTTACAATGATCTCAGTTCAGACAAATTCGACCAATTTAAAGATTTTGCACGAAAAATGTGAACTGACATTTTCGATCTTGAACTTCAGCTTAATAAGCAGTTTTAAAAATGAGCTTGTTGAAAAATTTTAATTTTCGAAACAGCTTCATTCTTCTGATATTTATAGTGATAATAAATAGAGTACACCCGGTCCTCTTTTAAACGATTTTTTTAGTGATTTCGATTTTACGTTATTCACAACGGTATTCGAGTTATTCGAAGGTATGTGATTTTTTCTTTTACAGACAAGATGGTTCGCAAACTCATGCGATATTATTGGTAACTCTGCTTTGAAACTTATTTAAGCACAATGCATTTATAAAATTTGTTGAAAAATTTTTTAGGTCGAATTTGAAAAATAGTTTTTGTTTTTTCTTGTATTTTGGATACCATTTCCGCGATTTTTTTTATGTGCGCCACTTTTTGAAATCAATGTAAAAAAGATCGGGTGTATATCTAAAAATGGTGTTTTACTTGCGGCCCGCGGCTCATTTTGAATTCTTGGAATTGGCCCGCCATCCGAAAAGTTTGCCCCCCCCTGCTATACAGTGAAACCCCGATTCCACGTTTTTCAAGGGACCGTATAAAACAAACAATGAATGCGGGAAAGTTATATATATGAACTAAATGCCGAGACTATAGAAAATGAACGCACCGGGAAAACGTAAGATCGGGGTTTAACTGTATTGGGAAATGATAAGTGAGTGTGTGATCTTACTTTTCTCTCTGACATAAAGGAAAGCTAAATGAATTAAATTTGGAATGTAATGAAGTGGTTAGCGATATGAATGATTCAATCACTTGCATTACCAGAAGCACAATTACATCAAGTTCAAGTACATCCGTCTACTTAAAATGCCCGAAGATGCCGAAAGGCGAAACCCGGGACGTTAGTGACAAAACTCATGGAAAAGTACAAAATTCAAACATTTCAAATTTGATGTTGTAATTCCATCAAACACCCTCAGTAGATATCCTTAGCAATTGAGATTTTAAAAAATTCGAAAATATGGCAGCTAAGTCTACTGATTAAAACTCATATGAATGCGATCAATATGATCAGCAGATGTCTTCGTTACTAAATGAGTTTGATAGAAGATTTAAAGATATTTCAAAAAATAAAGCATTTAATAGTATTTATTAGCAGGGCTTTGGAGTCGGGGCTTTTTGGCCGGAGTCGGAGTCGTAAATTTTTAAAACTTTATTTTTGTGTATAATATTTCTAATTTGGCTATTGGCCGGATTGGTAGGGTTGATATTTAATTGAATACACATAAATAGGAAAATTAGGCAAAAAAAAGTGAAAAAGTGAAATATCAATAACATTAAAAGAATTTTGGGATGTGGAACAAGTATAACTTAAAAATGAAATACTTAACTTAAAATGTCATATATTTTTGAAATCAAGAGCTTCGTCTCGGATTTGAGCTGTCAAATTTTCCTAGTGATACTATTGTTTTCATCAATGGCCGTGGCGCTAGTAGTATCCCTCGCCCATTGGACAATTTTTAATAAAATTACTTCATTTTGCACCAATAGAAACACAATAAGATCACCCAAAAAAAATCTGACCACTTGTCAAAATAAATATGACCAAATTATATAAAATATTACCAATTTCATTTAAATTCTAACCGAATTTGTATTCAAATTCTGACCGAATTAAATGTCAACAAATTATCAACATACGTATTGAAAAAAACGATCTCCCAATTTATTATACCACTCTAGATCTTTATGATAAAGTTCTATCAAATAAGCTCCATCATTCCACTCTCTTGAAGCTCGAGATTAGTGGGTCAAAGGAACTGTATCGAGCTTACAATCCTGAAGATCATAAGACTATGTTTATCATGCATGTCGACTTTTTTAAATTAATTATCTGTATTCTGTTTCTTAGAACTTGTATTTTACGTCGGTCAGGTGAGACCCCGTTGTAAAAGCTGTCGGGCCGACCAAGCTTGTAATTTCTTTGTTTTTATCGCCAAAAGAAATGTTTTTTGTAATAAAAATTGAAAATAAATTTTAGCTTGCCAAAAGAAGAAAATGTTTTATTGGAAATTGGAAGAGATGGGTGAGAGGAAATTCAAACAAACATACCATAAAACAGGGGTCACCACACTTTTTGAGAAACGTGCCGGATTGAATTTTTCGAAAACGTGGGGGGCCGGATTACCAATAAATTATAATTGGTATCCAATTAGATACAAAAATCGGAGATTCGGGGAGGGCCGGATGAGAATCTTTGGCGGGCCGTAGTTTGGTGACCGTTGCCATAGAATACCGATCCATAAATTGATTGAGTATTCAACTAACGAAACTGTCTGAACAGGGATTAAAACACGAATACCGCAACCAAAGTCAGCGACGTTGACCCTTAGAATATAGGCCCAGTAGTAAATACAACGTGTCTAGTCATTCGTAATTATATTTCATACAATCGGAGGTGATTACTTTATTCTTCAAATGTGAACGGTCAGTAACCATTCACCACCAAGTTTTTTTGAAATTCACGAGTCTGTTGAGCGATTCATTCGTGGAGCCATTATTACATTGGTACACTGGTAAGATATGCCGTTTCGCCCCCGACATCCTCCTATGTTGATAAGATAAAAAAAATAGTAAACTCTGAACTTATAACGACGGCCATAAGAGATAGCGCTAACGTCCGTTCTAGATTGTAAATGAACCAACCAGTACATTCTAATGCCGAATATAATAAATGGTTGAGTTATAACAGCCTTATTTAGCGATGCCTGTTTATAAAAAATAAAGCACAATGTGCAGTAATTATTCCACAAAGCCATAATCTGGACAAGAAAGGTTCCACTTAACGATTGGACGTTTTAAAACAAAGCTTTTTTTATCAAGTATACATACACATCGGTCGTAATTATTCTATTTATAATTATATATGTCTTTAATTAAAGACATAAATGTATGAAGGTGTTGCGTAATCATCATCCATACGTACGCTTTCGATAAACTAAAGAATTAATCAAGGCCGTAGTAGCTAGGGGCTGGCGAATAGGGCGATCGACTTGGACGACGAGGTGTTTTGGGCGCCAAGCCCGGTATTTTTAAATTTAAATTAAGAATTTTAACACTATTTTTGTATGACTTTCACATATAATTCGATAAAGACCGAACGATTTATAATACATTTTCCTGTATATCTCTATTTGCTATAAATAACAGTATTCGTTTACTGACCAGTTATATTGGTCACAATATTAAGTACGTTATGTTTCTGTTTGAATCATATTAATTATAACAGATTGTCCGCATATTTTTTTTAATTCAAGTTAATTACTGATTAATGAGTTATGTAATATTGCAATTAATAAAATATTTATAGGTTACTTTCAATTGGAACTGCGTTTTAAAAATATATTCTCTGGGCACATAGACTTCTAAAAATCAGACACTGGAAACAGTGACGGTGGTGACGGGGTGTTGGGGGGTGCAATGGAAGATACAACCATTTTTGCAAGAGTTCTTTCCTATTCATTGGATTATAAACACTTCTATAGCATGGACTTTCAATTCAGATGTTCGCAATACCAACTGTTTCTCTTCCGTAGTACGGAAAATAGTTGAATCTTCCTTTTGCACCCCCCAGCACCCCGTCACCAGCCGAAAATTTAAGGCTGATGATAAGAAAGCTCGAATCTATTATAGGTACCTACTATAAATGGTTCATAATAGAGTTACGCAACCTTTTTTCACTACGTCACACTCCTTGGAATTTGGGGCACAACTCGAGCAAAGATATTGAAATTGCAGATCAAACCCTCCCTTACATCCAGATAGGCCCATATTTTTTTTATGAAAATTGAAATCCACAAAAAATATTTAGTTTTATATCAGTTATTTGGTGCCTCATGAGAAAGCAGTTGCCATAAGAAACACATATTTGTACTGCATTTTTAGTTTTCGGTTTTTTTGAGGAAATTTTCGGACTGGCTTTCATTAGTTTTATGTGAATTAATATTATAATAAATATAGATATTGGATTGACACAGAACGCTTGTAACCTATAATGGTAAAAACTTCTTTATACAAAATGAGTCGTTTTGGTCTCTTTTCATTCCAAAAATATAGAAGAGACCAGTGGCTCTCACGTAAAATTGTACTGCGGTCGCATTGTCAAGATCAGTTGGCTGCGGAAATGTCCAGTGCACGGGTTCCCAGCCCACGGGTCGCTAACTTCTAGAGAACGAAAAAAATATTCACTCTACTGCATTTTCGTTGTTTTTAATTGATTTCTTCAATATTCCTTTTTCAATTGCATCGGGGTAGCGGGTCACATGGCTTTTATAAAAATGGTTCACCACTCCTTAAAAAGGTTGGGAGCCTATAGTATAATTTTTATTTGAGCCTTGTCTTTGGTAATTCACTACCGGTATTTACAGCATTTATTACCTTTCTCACTACTAATTCCACATCTTACATGCATATAAGAACAGTGTTTGATGACAAACTAGCTAGTAAAAACATTTTTTTTAAATATCTATTATTATTATCATCTGTTGTTGGCGGCTGAACATGAGAGCCACTGGTCTAGACGCTTAAAACAGTTCGTAATGTTCCAAGACAATAAAAAAAACGTAAACGGCACAGCCGAATAGCTTTAACCTTCTTTCGGCTCTAAAAAACGACTTGATTTTAATCATCTTGGCAAATATTGCGCCGCGGCACACCTAGTTTGGCTTATCGTGGCACACCAGTGCGCTACTTTATTAAAATATAAATGCTTTCTTTTACACGGTACATATGTACATAGATACGTTCCAAAAAACCGCGAAGCAAATTCATAGAAAAATTGAAGATTTTCTTTTTTAATCATGTCCGCTCTCAATGTGGAGCATATGGGCGCCTCACGTAGATTATCTCAACTTTTGTTTTTCTACGAAAACTGCATGTTACTCAGTCGCTCAACCTCCCTTCAGTAAGTAAATTGTACAAGATATTGTTCACAATATGCATCTCAATAAAAAAAAGGACATCTATAATATGAGGGACTGGACATAAATCGCTTTTATCACTGAAATGTCTGTTACTGTCGTTTCTGTTTCACACGTTACCGAGGCAAGTCGAGGTCAGTGAGAACTGACCTGCCGTACGCACGCGCGGCCTATTGTGGCTGTGACATAAAGCCGTTGGTACATTGAAATTTTTTGTTCATGGGATTCGTATCAAAACAATCAATATTTATGAAAAAAGCATAGTGAATTGCCATAATTATGACTTCATTGATTATAATTTATTTTTCGTTATGTTTTTATTTCTCGATAATGTTTAACCCTTTTACGTCCAAGCAGCGCTGTCGCGCTGCGAAAACCATGTTCCATTCAAGTGTACCTGAATTTTTTTTTTTAAAAACACATCTTTTATTCAAATTTATGCATAGTGTGGATTGTATAAGTTCTTAGGATTGACAAAATCAATTCTAATGATTTATTAGTTATATTTTTTTAAAAAAAGCTTGATGTCAACGGGTTAATGATCGATTCGTACATACAGTCTCTACTATCTATTTGTTTTAGACGGTTGTAAATTTAAGAAAATATATTCGTTATTAGAAAAAAAATCTGGGTTAAATAACGTGCGTAAATTATTAACTAATTGTTTACTGTACTATAGTAATTAAGAACCCGTAAAGAAAGTGTTATTACTTGAGCCTGAATATGCAGGGCTCCCGGGATATTGTTCAATCTTATTATAATTGTAATATAACACTTCTGAATAAATAAAAAAAAAGACATTTGAAGCAATTACGCAATTATTCGGCAATGTTGACCTATAATGCGGCGAACGGACGCGCCGGTTTCCTACGGTGTAGCATTTTAATGATATCTTACGTCTTTTGACATTTCGCACCATTTAAATGTCGCCGAGAATCGTTCCAGACACTTAAAAATCTATTTACCAACTCGAACTCAGTTGAAAAAAGGATATCGCGTAACCGAGCATTTACTGGAATATGAAGTCACCCACTTATTTACGAATTGAAATCATAGATAAAATTTTTAATATACAAAGCAATAGCCGTAACGCACGCCAGCTACCTCCAGTGGCGTAATTGGGGCTTGCGTAACTTGTCGGGACCGTGATCTAGTCTTAAAATAGTTAACTCTCTTTAGTTTCGGTTGCTTCCAGTGCCGTAATATCCCCTTGGGAGGTCCGGGACGCAATATAATTTTGTAGGCCCTCTCTTTCCAATGATAAAAAAGACTCCACTCCACAGCCCTGCAGTGTCTAATTTGAATTTTTCACTTTTTGAAGATGCCAAAAGGCGAAACCCGGGTCGTTAGCGACAAAACTCATGGAAAAGTACAAAATTCAAACAATTCAAATTTGATATTGAAATTCCATCAAGCACCCTCAGTCTAAATCCTTAACCTGCAATGTCTGTTTGTGGCCCGATTGAATCGTTCGCGTATACCGCACAGCACGCGTGCCGCTGGTTTTATATTGGCACTGGTTGTGGACTGAAGGCGAGTCAGAGATACTGATTAGGAATTCGTACCAGATATGCGTATCCCATTAAAAAATAAAGCGCCTAACTTTATTGTATCAATGAGTGATTGTCAAATTTGTTTGACAAGAATTTAAAATATTATAATACACTTTTCAGTTCATTATGGTTCACGTTTTTATACGAATATTCAGGATAAATAAAAATGTGTGCTAGTATTCTTTACTATATTTGTAATAAAGATACAGATCAAATTTAGCAGTTATTTGAACGATCTTAGATGTATTCGAAAATTTTAACCGAATTATGTATACAATTTCCAGTATGTTCCGTGGAGCAGTGGTCAACGTCGTTGACTACCGTGTCAGACCACCCGGGTTCGCCTTTCAGTACGAGCAGATTGATTCACCCAATAAATCAATTCTGCTCAGAGGCAATGGGTGTTTGTGTTGTTAAATCCCTTCCCATCTTTCCGATCCCAAACAGCGACGCGTAGTGACAGCGATTAGCTGCTCACTAGTCCTCGAATCCTTTCCATTCATACTCTTTTCGAAATAGAGAGGTTGAGCAGCTGAGTAACAAGCAGTTCTCGTAGAAAAAACATATGTTGAGATAAACTCCATGAGTCCATATTCTCCAAGCAGAGAGCGGACATGGTTCTATTTATATATAATTTAACCGTAAAATTTTCTTAAATCTTTTTAATATCCTTCAATCCCTACTCTCATCGAACTAAAGACAGGTTGAGCAACTCAATAACAAGCTATTCTCGCAGAAAAAGAAATATTCAGCTAACTCCATCAGAAGACCATGTGTTCCACACTGGGAGCGGACATAAATTACGATTTTAAATGTATCATATTCAGTCTCTGTGAGAGATGCGATATTATTACGCAGTGAACGTGTTCGCAGTGAAGGGGTCCAATCTGTTTACTAACTGTCAGTTCGAGTACATCTATGCACTTGTATGCTTGTAGATGCTGAAAGCCAAAAGCAAAGGTCGCTATTGTCAATAATACTTACCAGAATTGTAAACAAAATGTTATTACATTCCCCAAGTATATAGTGTATGAAATATTTCATTACGATTCAATATAATTTATTCATATTGTTCAAAAAGATTTGAATCAATCGTATTATAGTAGGAAACTATTGGGGGCTATTATTGTAAAGTGTGTAATTTATCTTTACGGGATGAATTCTTAGAATTACAAAGCATTCTTCTCTGTAAGTTTTACAATATGTTTAATTGTGAAATGGTGAGTAAAAGAAACATTTATTTATGTGTGTGTTTGCTAAAACTTTGAGGAAGAATTGTATAAAAAACCAAATTGTGAAAACCAAAAGGCGGCCGTGCCACGAGACACGCAAAAACTCAAATCTTTAAAAGCTTTCTAAGAAATTTAACCCTTTTTAAGTGATGGATGAATCGCGAAAAGCGGATATATTTATCTCAGTCATGATCAAACTTGCGATATAACTAACTGTTTTTGTTTTTACGTAGGTTATATAATATAATTTGATTTTAGCCCTTAAAGTTTAAAGGAGTGAGTAAATCTTTACTGAATGTAATTCTATACTTATTACACTTAGCGATAGTAAGTCCGAAGATGCATCTGAAAGAGGTGAGACCTGTGTCACTATTAGTTTGCACAATATGTGGAATAATCGAAATTATTTTAATTGTATTTTGAATTTAATTCATTCTACTGTTTGGACAAAAATTATGTCCATACTGCTTCAATGGTTAAATAAATGTAACACATTTTATAGTGGGTACTACGTATACATTTATTCTGTTGAGATCAGGACCGGTTTCGGTGATACTAAATCACAACGGTTACCCAACTACGACCCGCCGAAGATTCTCATCCGGCACTCCCCGAATCCTCGATTTGTGTATCCAATTGTAATCGGATGTATCTAATTGGATTCTAACTACAATTTATTTGTCATCCGGCCCGCGAAGTTATTAAAAATTCCAATCCTGCCCATTTCAAAAAAAGTCTGGTGACATGTGTTCTTTTTTTTAATAATGCCTTTCCACGTATAAGTCACAGCAATTAAACAATTTTTCGGCAAAGGTTAATCCTAGTGTGATAAAGATACTCAATTAGGGTCACAGTATCAAATTTCTGTGAATATATACATGATAAGAAACGTTGAACCTTCATGAATACGTTGTATTGTTCTACCTAGTCGTTTTCACGTGAATAAATCTCCTATTTCTCTATATATTCTATCACTCTTTTTATAGTGTTTCTTTTCACACGGTATGCAGTGGCGTCTCTAGCAACGCCGCCGTTCCGAGTCTGGCGAATAATTATGATAGGTTA